>KK499881.1:3919-700446 GCA_000688715.1 Glossina pallidipes
GCATGTTTGCGATGGCTTAGGGGTTCATTTGCAACAAGGTACAGTACCGGTTGTGGATGAGGCTCTGTGCTAATTGAGTACATGCTTTTTTTCTTTTTCTTTTTTTTCTTTTTTTCCTTTTATTTGTTTTATTGTACTTATACTAAGTTTTTTTTTTAATAATAATTAATTTATGATTTACTTTAAGTGTCATTTGAACTCGACTGTTGCTTGTTTTATTTGAGTTTCTGTATAAGTGGAATAAATAAATAAATAAATAAATACATGACCACAAATTATATTCACTTTATAGCTTATTTACAAAACTAATTAAATCTATTCTTGAGGAAATTCTTCTAGAAGACTGATTATTTTTGAATCGGGAGGGACTTTCCTATTCACCCACCTAATTTAATCAAATCGCGTAACCGTGCCAAGTATTAAAAGCTAAAATTTGACAATTGATTGAATTTGGCTATCGCCATCGCCACAAATAGTAAGAGATTATATTGTTCGTATATTTGTTTTTTTATTTAAATGAGATATGACCCAATCGGATCAACAATCAAATATGATTAATTCGTACAATATGTCATATATAACATGAATATTGTAATATCGATATAGGGTTTTCACCATATATTCCTCGCGAGATCAAAATTTCCAATTTATTTTTCCATACAGTCTGTGAGTTAACAACATCCTCAGGAGGAGAAAATTAAAATTCTTAAGAGGTATACACTTCATATATTGCAACTTTAAAATTAAGTCTTATATTTCAGTAATAGAAAATTGTAAAATGACATATATTCTTACAAATTTACACCCACACTAAATGTTCGGAATTATTGAAATTCGGTTTCTATAATAAATATGATGACAAAATCAATTACTGAAGCTGAAGGCACAGAAGAAAGTTTATACCAACTATGTTATTATCGTAATATTACATGCAGTAAGCAATAGATAATGAATTTGTTGAAATTTCCTATAGACAGCGCAAACTATACCATGCGTACTTTCAATTGCTTAATCACCTATTTAGGTTTATGGATAAGTGCTTAGACAGAGATTGAACAGTTTTATCATATTGACACGAAAATGAATTGTTTTATTTGTTTAATATTGCAGTGGACAATTGTGTCTTCAAGGGGTCAATTATGCACGATCACACTTTCATTCGAGAACACAGTAGCCATAATTTTTTTGTATGTCCTTTTCTCACACGTCTGACGAAAAACTGCAGACTAATGACAAATGAAAACACTATAATGGGTCGCGGTCCATCATTAAATACCTTACACCACCATATAGTTATCTATTTTATTATATGGGAGAAAGACACGCTACTGTAGACATCTCAACAGTTACGGCCTGTACGTTGAGCATAGAATAGAATAAAAAATGAAAATAATGGTAAAAAGAACATCAAAAACGAAGAGCGAAATAAAAAGAAGAATGGTGAAAATTTATATCAGCTGAACGCACAAAATGACATAATGAAAACAAAAAAAAAATAATATTAATAATAAAATAACCCATTGGAGAGCAGCATTACATAATGCCGCAAGCTCCAGTAGAAATGAAATCACAAACTCCCTATGAAACGTCAGAGCTACATCGTACAAAAGAAATTAATGCACCTCTTACTCATACACCTTCGAAATCGCGCATAAATGAATTGAAAAGATGCTCTCCGTGTCAAGTTCTCCCATAAATTCTGGGAATGTAGGTTTTGCTAAAAGACCGCCAGAGCTTGTTATAAATTAAGCGAATGTCTTTTTGCAGATTTTTAGAACGCATCTCTACACAATAAAATAAATGAAAAAATTCTCTTTCTACATTTGTTGTAAACGTAGACGATAAGAATTGGAGCAAACTAATTAAAAATATGGATTTGCTTTCCAATCTACCTTACGCAAGAAACATGATTTTAAGTACAATTCTCTTGAAAAATCGAAACAAACAAAACTTAGAAAGACTTTTCGAACGTATTTTTTACGAATTCAGTTTAACTTCTTCTACCCTCTGAATAAAGCATCCATTTATTTTGATTTTGTAACTTATAGGTAAGTTGAGCTTTTACCATATTGATCTTCGAATTTAATATATTATAATCAAAGGTCGACAAAACACAGTTTTAAGACCGGTTTTCCAAGTTTAATATATTGCCACGGAAATCCCAAATCCAGTTCATGCTAATTAATTGATTTTTCCCTAGTAATAAATTCCCTAGAAAGGGAAAACCCAAGTGCACATTCGCGGCGCGTCATGCAGCTGCCGGCCGACGAAAAATATTAGTGGAAAAGCAGACAGGGGAAAACCCAGGTGCACACTCGCGGTGCGTCATCTAGCTGACCGCCAAGGAAAACGATTAGCGGAAAATCAGGTTAACGGATTCAAAATGAAGCCATGAAGGTAGGTAATAGTAATATGCTTGTAAAAATGTATATAAATAGACTATTTGCGGTAGGCAGGGTCAGTCGTACGAGAACATTTGAATCGAAAAATAATATTAGAGTTGAGAAGTCGCGAGTATTGCCAAAGAAAAATGTAAATAATACTACCCTTAAAGAAATTAATTGTAAATAAAGAAACTTGAAGTTAAAAGAATTTTGAAGAACATTTCTCTTGAAAAGAATANAACCGCTGCCGGACAGCACAACTGCTCTTTACCTAAAATGTTAGACGCCTAGTCATTGAAGCGATAGCCCTAAAGCAACCATACTTCGTGAAAGAGGGGAGGAGGATGTAGGCAGGGTCAGTCGTACGAGAACATTTGAATCGAAAAATAATATTAGAGTTGAGAAGTCGCGAGTATTGCCAAAGGAAAATGTAAATAATACTACCCTTAAAGAAATTAATTGTAAATAAAGAAACTTGAAGTTAAAAGAATTTTGAAGAACATTTCTCTTGAAAAGAATATCCACGGTCTAGTGATACGGACCATATATATATATATATGTATATATATAATATTTATATAATATATTTGTATATATAACAAGTACGCACTCCTGCCTAAGTGCTCTATGAATGTTTTATTTTACTTTCCTAGACTTTCGTTTAATTAAATAAACTTTTTTACTTATCAAGCAGGGAATTCACATCTGAAATTTTTCCCATTTACGGAAATGTAAATATATATATACATTAACTTTCAATTTGAAATGAAAACAAAAAGGTATAACACAGCAATGCGAGCGAATTTTTTTAAAATTCGACTCCGGAACAGTACTTTTGAATCACTTTGCCATTTAATTCATCAATGATAACAATAAGTTATATTGCACATAATAACCACACATCGAAAAGCATAACGCATAGGTCAATAATTCGCGGGACTGATATCGCTTCTAACAAAAAAGGCATATTGTTTTTAGAAAGTGTTAACTCTCGAAACACGTTGTTGTTGTTGTTTGTAAACACTACTTTTTGATAGAAATATTTACCGTTTGAACTCAGTGTTGGATCTGGCTCCTGACGACTGCTATCTGTTCATAAATGAGAGAAGTATGCTTCAGGGAAAAACGTTTAAATCAAATGATGAGTTCATTGCGAAAAGTGAAAGCCGACGCATTGAATTATGCAACAACGTTTAAGAATAATGGCGAATATTGGGAAAAAAGTATTTTTTTCTTACTTAGTCCTGGATATTGTAGTCTCGTGTATAATAGATAGGTGCAACTGATTTTCAGCCCACCCGTCTCAGCATTGCCTGTCATTCTTCTTGTAAATTTCAAAACCGCTGGCCAAAAAAAAATTAGCTCTAGTCCGAATCAAACATATTTGTCCATGAGTCCATCAGTCGTACAATCTGAAACAGAAACGATTTGGAAAACTTCCAATAGCACTCAAATTTCAAAACAACGCAATGGACAAAAAAACCCATTGATTTTCGAGAATGACTGCATTGTCAAACGAATAATAGCCCGACGATAAGACTTCGGATGCATTCCTATATCCATTCATAACAATTCTTAACGATTAGCAATATCATAGTTACTTCAAGCAATGAATATCCAAGATTTGCCATAAAGTTTATATATATATCTACCTTTCTACTTCCTTTCGTATAAATCTGGGTTAACGAAAATTTATTCAACCATCTCACCGAACGATTACGTCCTTTTGCCACACGTAGCTACGTAAATCAGTCGCTGTGGTCGTTATTCCGTATTACATTATAATTTATAATAAATTTTATTTCATTTAATTTTGAACACTTTGTTTCCTTACGTTTCGTTCTTGTATTCAACATATTTTCCATTCTCCTTTGCTTTCGAACGTCATCATTTAACTTTTTTTTTTTCAAAAAAAAATTTCCATTCACTTTGGACTCTTCTCTTAACAATATTAAGTGACCTCGTTAGATTTCCAATACTTTGATGTTTATCAAGTACTTGCAAACACTGTAATCAAGCAAGCTGCAAGTGGAAACGCTTTCTTTAAAAAATTTCCACAAATTTTATACATTTTTTTTTCCTATCTATTCAATTTTCAGGGCATTTAAAGATAGTAAAGATAGTATCGAGCTTTTAACACTATCCATCTATTCTTTCCTATTTTTATGTACTTTCCTACAATTGTTGAAGTTGTTACTTCATTATCTACTCTTAGCAGCGTACATGTACTAGAAATATAGTTTACTTTGTGTGTCTGTGCGTGTGTGTGTGTGTGTTTTTTCTGTCATTGCCGTAAAATATTCAATAGACCAAAAAGTTTGTTGGCTCCAGTTGTTTTCAGCCTTAATGGAATCGTCACATACACATAATAACTTTGTCGAAGGTTCGCTCCATAATTATTATTTGGGACCTTTGTGTTTTCAACAAATAACCAGAAGCAAAATTTCCAAGTTCAAACGTTAAATTGAATAAAGTTTTGATTTTTGAATATCAATTTATAGAACGTAATAAGAAGTAAATGTTTACGGTCGAAAAGGGAATTAACGAAATGAAGAAAATGGAAGAGATAAAATGACAATTTTTAAGGAAAGAGGCGTTAATTAGCATTAACGTTACCCAAAAGCGATGAAGTGCAGCATAAGCGGACAATACAAAATTTAAAAAAAAAATTATTGTAATAATTTAATTAAATATAAGGTTTCTACGTAATGGAACGTTTTTGGCGCTTTGTATGACATGTTCCTTCTGTTTGACGAAACTACATGTCGGAGATATCCATACAATCCTCATCATTTCCAGCACCTTTGCTTACAGCTATAATATTCCCATCACATGTTGCATTTTTCAAGGGTTTATTAGGAACCTTTCTTTGAGTCTCAGCCAACTCCAATTCGTACCTGTTATACCATGTATTGCGAAAGTTGAAAACTTTCCAATCTTCTTAACTTGTTTCGCTTTGTGGAATGATCGCACGACTACCACGCGTCCTTGTGCCAAAATACGCCATGGTAGCAAATTTCTGAAAAATTTCCGGTTTATAGATTGAACACAAAAATACATGATACATGAATAAACTGAAATTGATTCAGAAAATCATTTTTAATCGATTCGTATAAAACAGATAAGTCTATCGTAAGTGCTCCTGGGTTTTAAAAATATATATATGTGCACAAGCCTGATATCATCTATAGCGCAAGTGTTAGTTAAGAACTTTCTTGCACTCACCACAAGAGGCGTATGTAGCTTGTCGACAAAAATAAGCCTCGAAGAAGATCGCTAAATATATAGTTGTTCTTTAGATGTCTTTAGCTTTCACAGCTTCCTGCCTACTAAAATTATTGCAATTTCTCTTTCAAAATTATATCGAAGAGATGAAATCGATGCGCGGTTATAGTTCATGTAAAACCTTACATAATGGGTCATGAATTGTTACTAAGACGCCTAATAATATCGAATGTTCATTGTTTTTGTATAGGTGCTATAAGAACATATTTGTTGAAGTTTCCTGTGTTTTTATTTATCATTATATCCGCCTGAGTGGCCGAAGGCAAAAAATCTCGTCTAGCAACTTCAGTGGTCGTGGTTTCGAATCTCATTTGCGGTAGAGTTTTTAATAAAGTTAATAGCCTTAGATGCTAGTGCTTTAGGACTTTACTCTTAGAATTTATTTCTCTCTGGCGAAATTAATAATAATAATAATAATAATAATAATAATAATATATCAAGTAAGCTTTTTCATCACTTTTATATATAAATTAATGAAATATATAAAATGAGATTTTATATTTTGAAAACTCTCGCTGGAATCTCGTATATATATATATATGTGTTACATTTTGAAAGCCTCCACGCTATTTATAATCATTTTCTAAGTTCCTAACCTATCTAGCATATGAACATCATTAAATACAATTGAGCGACCCCAACATATATCATAAGTTAAATATTATCCTGTATCTTAGTATCACTGACATCTTGCCCCAAATGATTACGTGTGTCTATAATCTCATTATTAATCAAATTATATTCAACTATGAGCGAATCTGCTATACACAAAACACCCTAGAATAGGATAAAAACAAAAAAACGGAAAAACGGAAAAACGAAACTTTCATTCTCTGTAATATTACATGGGCGTGACTAAATTTTCCCCCTTTTGTAAACTTGATGTACATGGAAATTTTTATCGTGTGGTCGAAAAACATTGCAAGCAGGGTTGTTGTTGCATTGTGCATGTGTCTTTTGACCGATTTGATCTATTTTCAATACCAAGATGCGTGCGAGAACGTGCGAGAATGGTTTTGCCAAATTTGATGGCAATATCTTCGTTTTCATAACCACAGGAATGCTTACAACAGACATTACGCAAAAGAACGGAGGAACTTGCTTCCAGAGCAAATTAATCCAGGATTTAATGCCGATAGAAGAATGTACGCAATTGATGGATGTTGCAATCGTTTCGACAAAATGAATATACCGCCATGCATCCATTACGGGTATAATAAATGATATATTATTTGGTTGTACAAATTAATTAACGAAAGCCAAAATTTATCTCTCCACACATATAGCTCTACTCTTCTTATTATTATATGCACATAAACTATAATAGTAACGGTATACATTGCTGGGAACATTAAGTGCGTTTACTTGGGCCAGACCCAAAACACAGCCTATACCTATCCATTAATATATTACACATGGTTTTAACTTTCACTCTGTAAGCAAAGCAAGCCGGCGAAATATCAAACAAATAGGCTATGGGAAAGAGAGAGGAAGAGAGAAGGAAGTTTGCATATCATTTCTTATAATGTATTATAAAAGTGAAAAGTGACGAGACTATTTCCTCTCTTTACACTGCATAAGCAAATTATTTCAGTTATGCCGACGATATTATATTAAGTAATTAACGATTTTTCAATAAAATGAAGTTACAGTTCCACGAATTAATTATGAAAAACTAAATGAACTTCAAAATTTAATTATTCAATTAAATTGCTTAAATTAAGCCAACTAATTTTTAAAACTTGTTCTGATCTGAAGGTGATTCTCATATATATATAAAACCGAATATATGAGATATTGATCAATATATATTTGCTATTTTGCTGATGAAATCATTGTGCACTGTAGAGTTTCTCGTATTTCGGAACGAGAAACTGAACTAAATGATTTGTACATTTGCCAAATTCTTCTTCTTAGCAGTGATTAGCTTTCAGAGATTTTTATCATATATATAAAGCTTAAAGATCCATTGTTGCGATTATTGTTGTTGCAAAAGTGTAAGAAATAAAAGAGGAGACAAAGAATTGCAAAAAAGCGCACAAACTAGGATAATGCGACGCTTTAAACGCTATAAGCGTTCAATAAGCATGCTTAGTACGCAGGACGTAGTCCGAAAATTTATTGCGGTTTTTCACTATGAAATACAATAATTTTTTCTCTTTTAAATAAGAAATAAACTTATTGTTTTAGATGAATTTAGGTTTTTGGCGATCTCACGCATCGCTTTGTGTCGATTAGGTTCAATTACAAATTTTAGTTGATCATTAGCAATTGTATCTGGCCTACCGGAACGCGATAAAGTTTTCACTGAACAATTTCCAGAACGAAATTTCGCAAACCAATTTTGGCAAATATTTTCTACTAAAGCAATAGTTTCATACACACACAGTACATATATTCTCTTTGTGTTTCTGCGGTGTTTTTAGATTTTTTGAAATGTCTTTTATGCTCTCTGTGATCTTTCACGTCTCACTATACCAAAAACGATCCCTTTGCAAGTTTCTTACAAAATAAACATAACCTTACTTTACATAACTATACACGCATTTAATTCAAATTATCTGTCTACAAGCTACAAGGGAAAAGTGATTTTAACATCTAACATGGTCGGAAAAAACCGAAAGAAATTTGCGGCCTATCTAATAGTGTCGTTAATATTAACCATTAACCAATTAAATAACACGTAAAGAGACAGAGGCCACGTTATAATTCCCGATATCGAGTAAACCCAATGGCTGTGGATGATTGACTCCCTGTAACAAGTAGAGTTCAACAATAGCTGTCGGTAAAGTATGCATTTTCCTTATTATCGAATGAAAAATCTTTCGATCACAAAATTGCTGTCGAACAAAATAGTCCACTTACAATCGAGCCTACTCGATACGGAGAACGGTTTTAGATGTTTACAAAAAAAAAAAAGAAACCCGGAACACGTATTAATGGGAACCAAAAATTTTGACAACATCCGCCTTAGAATGTTCAAATGCTTTTGATTTATTCAAAGTCTTCCGAAATCATGTGCAAAAATTTTGGTTCAATGAAATCCCCCGAACGTTATACGCTTTAGCATTAAATTAAGCATTGCGTGGTAGCTGATCAAAGAATCAAGTGCTAGTTGAATAAATTTTTTCTTTGGAATCATACGTTGGCTTTGATCGATAATTGATTATTATTATTATTATTTATTGCCTAAATGCCCAAAAAAAAAACAGCTTAAACAATAAAACAACAAAAGATCTCTCTTTTAGATTGAAAGTGATGTGGGAGAATAGTGAAAAAGCAATGTTTTGGTAAATGAAAAAAATTACGAACAATGCGATAACTGCAAGAAGAAAAACGCTTGTCATTGAGAGATGTGGGATGGTATTGGTGGAAAAATATATCATACATAAAGAATCACAACAACAAAAAATCTTCTTAAAAACAATTTCAAAAAAAAAAAAGAAGAGGTCTTCTATCAACTGTTGTACTCATGGCGAGTATTATTTGTTATACAATAAGGGTTTCTTCCATAAAACCACATTCGATGGTTTGTTTTTCATGCTTTTTTGTTGAGTAAAAAAAACTACATCAAAAGGTAGCAGACAACAGGGGGAAGGAAGAAAAAAAAAAAAAACAGCAATAGCATCAACACACAACAAAACATATTAGTTATGTACATTGTCACCCACATTTATTTTATTTAAAGGATGAAAGTAAACAAAACTTAAATGTCATATATAAAACGAATAAATATTAGGACGAATATATAAAGGAAAGCAAAAAAAGTCGCATATACTCATGTATATATTACATTGAAAATAGAAAGTCCTTATAAGAGCGAACTTTAAAATTTCCCTAACACAAATTTCATGGATGGAACATCAATGGTCCGTTTTAAACGTATGATATAATTGTTGTATTTGTATTGTTTATAATTCGATTTTCTCTTGCTATTCTCTCCTACATACTTGATTCGTTTGTCGTTGCGATTTTGTGTAGAAAAGTTGCAAGAGTTTTAAAAATACGAACGAATTGCACAAATTTCATGGTGAAGTCGCTCAAATAAAGCTGAGAAGTTAACATTCACGAATATATTCCCATGAAATTCTTAATTTGGTATTACGTACTCCACAAGATATTAACAAAATTAAGCTTCATTTGCATTAAAATGCAAGACAATACTGACGTGTATGAGATCATCTCAACTTCTACCCAGATATAATAGTCTATAAAGAGTTTGTAGAAATTGTTCTTCTTCTTTTTTTTTTTTTTATATTAATTTAGGCACATTTTTGTCGTACATATAAATGAATGAAAGTGTGGTGAGCGTATTTTTACCTGCATGCACACATGTGCTTATATGAATATTCCCCCGGTAGTGAAATTAATTGGATAAGTTTTTAATTTGCTATCTTTTTGCACTTTCCCCTCTATTGCGACTTATCGGATAACCTTTCTTAGTTTGCTTTACTTATGCCAGGCATCCTCAGTATATATGTATTTATATGTATAGTATATACACTGCTTATGCTAAGGTTAAAGGGTAAAAGTTTATTCTGCGACGCTGCAAGAAAGATGATAGTGTGCGACAAGGATGAAGAGAAAGAGGAGAATTTTTTTGTTCATTACAAAATTTTGAAGAAAATTACATTTTCATCATAAAAGTTTTTCCTGTACGTAAAATTGTGTAAGTATATGCTCGTATACAATATGTCATTGCATAAATTCTCATGTGGTTCAGGAAATACTAAAAGGAAGTACCAGCAGTAACAACGATGATGATGATGAAAAATAAAAAAAAAAAATAAAAAAAAAAATCAAAATATTTATTGAAGTAAGAAATTCAGTTGACATTTTAATATTTTCTTTGCAAATTTTATTTTAGTTTATGTGCGAAATTAACGGTTTCTGAACAAGTTTCAAACATTCATAAAAATCGTGCAAACTTTTTTGGTGCTTATAATACTGCATATTGCATGTGGCAGTGAGGTAGAGCATACTCGTATCTACTCGAAATGATTTTCAATTAATTTAAAGAAAATATATTTAAACACCAAAGAAGATTCATTGCACTAAATGAGCCTAACGAAGTTTCTTAGAAAGTAAGCTCATCAAATTCTCAGCCAGACGCGTTTCTTAACAATCAAAGTACCCATAGTCCATCTCGTATAAAGTTACTGCTTATATTGACGCTTTGCGCCATTGACTAATAGAAATAAGGAAATCGAAAGCTCGAAAGATAGTGCAATAGAATACAAGTCCAAAAGCAATAAATGAAAAAGAAATGTCCATACGTTAAGAGAACTTTAATGTTTTTATCAGCGTTTTATAAATGTAATAAAAAATGGCTTTACTAAATAACAATCAATAGCAAGCCATTGGATCGGCTTTTAATTAAATCATATTCGCCTTAGCGAACCCGTAGTTGATGCCCACCAACGAGAGCTCAATGCATTAAGCTTGCACAACACTTCGGTAGTTTGTGAACTGGTCGATAAGTCCTTAAAGGCCGTTTGCATGGTGGCATGTTAACTGGTTCTATTTTTTAAACCGTTTTCTGTCTATCTTCTTCTCCGTGAAACAAAAGCGAAAATACACGTAAACGTCGACTAAATGTGCAGTTTTCACTAAATGAACGACATATCTTGTATTTGACATAAGCATGAATGAGAAAACAATTGTAAGCGATATTCTGTCAAAACTTCGCTACGGGGTTATATGTAAGTCCAAAATAGATAACCAAAAACAAAGATAACCAAACAGATTCTGCTCCGTTTCACAAGTTCAACACTTCGTAAACACTTCCTCATGCTTTCGGACACTTTCCACTAAGTAGGATGTTTGCAACTAGCTGTACGTTCGCATTGATGGCCGAGCGAGTTTATCGCTTAAATTGTAATCTGCGAGGCGCTTAATAGGTTATCTTGCGAACAAACTTCAATTCGTCTGTTTAGGTATCGCATTAAATCGAGAACGAGAGTGTGAAGCGAGATGCTTTTAGATTTTGTCGAGCACGATTATGATCCCAATGAAGCCGGCTTTCAGTTTACAATAGTTACACAGTGTAGGCATTAGAAAACGTAATGAATTGAAATAAAATAGAAATAGATAAACATGAACTGGAAAAAGGCCGCTGTGGCGTTTATTTCCTTCTTTGAAAATTTTGGTTTTAAAATCCTTATAAGACCGAAAAGAGATGAAGTAAATTACTTGTTAGTCTGCAAGTCAATTCTATATATCAAGCGCACAGTTCTGTAATGGAAATATTGAATTGCTAGGCAAACAACAAGCTTGTCTAAACAGTCGATCGTTTATTACCGGTCAGAGGGGATTTAATCTTTTCGCAATCATCGCCATAGTCAACGTGATTTAAATTGAGGCGTGCAATCTTGAAAATAAGCAGAACCGGAGCATAAAGATCTCCAAACAAATGTAGCTTTTTTTTTATTTTTTGACCAGTCACTCAAAGCGCGTTCGTTGTTTGTGCGAACACAGTGGAAAGGGCTGCAGTAAGAAATGATTACAGGGAGGGAGGAAAGGAACTGGATTTTGTACCTGTATGTACGCTCGACTAGAAAGTGCATATCTGGAAAGATGAGGAAGGCCACTACTGGCTATTTCGAAGATTAACAATGCGGTTGAAGAACGACGAGTTGCCCAGGAACATCAGAGCACTTTGCCGTACAAAGCTTGCGCATTTTATATATTTCAATAGTGCAGATATCGACTACAGTGAATTACCCTGATAGCAAAGAAGAAACCCTGTTCTTCAACTTTTCCGTGCATTAAGAGATAATAGTGAGTTTTGTCGGGATTAAAGTTTACCCTATTGGACTGATCCTGTTGAGATATTTTTACGAGACCTCCATTACGTGTGGTCCTCAACATGCAGCATTTATTCTGCAAGTTGATGCTGCATGGCCTTTTACTGAAGGAGAACGAATCATAGAAGGTAGTGTCGTCGGCAAATGAATAAATGAGTTCTGCTACGTACAGGAGAACGTTAACGAATACTCGGCAGAACGGCGAAATTGGAAAAAGACCTTATGGTAACCATGCATTTAAGTTGAATTTATTTAAGGAATTTCCCACGACCACAACGCTTATAGGACCGATTGTCTGTCGACACCAAATGCAATCCTTGCATATATAATATTTTGTTCAGCAAGGTTGGTGAATATTTCGGTTCCACTTCCCGATGAGGTAAGATACTAGTAGAGAGATTTTTACAGAAGCCACATTGTATATCGCCAAGTAGATCATTAGAATGCTAAGCTTAATATTAGCTTAGCTAACATTAGTAAAGATATTTTGCGTTGGAAACGCCTCTTTCGAGGAAATTATGGAAAGGCGCTGTTGGGTGGCATTTGAGCATAAATCCCTGACAATTGGTCACACTTTTTGTTACGCCCAGTACTCAGTAGTTGTCAAATGACGAATAAGCATAGACGGACAGTAAAATGTACGGCAATAACTTATTAATGACTTTTCCGAAGTCTGATTTCCTTTAAATTTCATCCTATCGATTACGGGTGTACAGCAACTGAAAAGATATTTCTGATATCTCAACTTCTTTGATCAGCGTGATATTTCCAATTGATTTAGTCATGCGACTGCGAATATGTGATCTTGAAGAGATTAAGTAGTATTGTTAAGAAGCTGTTACCTATCTTAGTAAATCCTGAAGAGGAGTGAGATTTCACTTCCAAATATAAAAAATGAATTGAACCTTAAAAATTTATGATCTAAAATTCTATAATAATAACTTTAAAAATAGAGAATTATATCAGTTTTGTTAAAAACTAATTCCATAGTGACCTCAACTTTCACTTCAAAGTCATTTATATCACATCTAAATGTTACGCTTTATAAATATGAAAGAAAATGGGAAAGCAAGAAGAAGAAAAAAACTCTATGCTTAAGGCGATATTTGCTACTTTTCCTTTATTTTTCCAATCTTTACTTGTGTCTCTATTTCTTTAAAATTTTCTCTACGATTTTCAATAATAATTATGCGCGCGCGGCGCATCCGTTCCTTCGCGCGTTATGTACAGAAATACGCACGAGTACTGTCTTAATTTAAATACGTCCCTTTACAGAAAAGCAAGAAAAAACAAACAGAAAAAGAAAGCAGAAAGAAATGAAAAATATGTGAATACGCAAAGAAATTACGTATATATTTACGTACGTATTTACAAGGAATATGCATATCGTTCGCATTCACAATTCAAAAATGCCAAGCGACTGTAGCGACTGAAGCGACTGACGCGACTGGCAAACATCACAAATATCCATATGTTCAAAATCTTCAAAATCTAAAATCTGTATGTATGTACACATATATATATGCTTTTGTTTGTTTCATTATTTAAAATTTTGTCTTTTTGACGCGAGCATACTAGTGAAGATTTCTTTAAAATACGTTCAGCAGTAGTTTTCAACGTTAACTCATACGTTAGTTATATTTAATTGTAAGAGAGCGCTTATGCAGAGAGAATGAAAACAACTTATGGGAGTAAAGGATAGGAAGTGAGCAGTAGAACAGTTAGGGAAACGAAATATTGTAAATGAAGACGAGATACGAAGGACATAAGAGAGAAATTCAGCATCTTTAGAAATTTTTATACACAAAGAGTTCATCGAATTGCGTATGCATGACAAGAGAGAGAGAGAGAGAGAATAAAGAATATTGTGAGAACAATTTAACTTGGGATAAGTTGGTGGATAAATTGCATAGCATTAGACGAAAAAAAATAAAAATTCAAAAAGCTATCGATGACGTCAGAAAGCTTTTTCATTAAAGAGAACACAATTGCAATGCGAATCAAAAGTCTTCTCAACAAGTAATGGGAGAAATCTTAAATGATTTATTTCGTAAAGCATAAATACAATTATCAAGCTTTACATAATGCTGAACAAAAGCAAATGGCCCAGAGGTCGAAATCATCGTTGCTTAACAAAAACTTTATCTAAGACGGCAAATTTACTTATTCCACTTTCCGTTCGTAAAAATTTTGTTTGCAGGCCCGCACTCCTCTTTATCAAAGTACTCAAGTTCAAAAGCCAAGAATTCACTGCCCATTGGGGCATATGATAAACATAACCTATAGCATTTCCAGTTTGAAGAAAACCCTGTGACGTCCTGTCATCTATGCTTCAAGACTATGTATATTATTAGCTACCGATAACGCATAATGCCCATAAAGCGTGACTGCAGAATTTCGTCATTCATGTTGACGAAACGCAATATGTCTCCCCATAATTAGGTTCATAGTTTTCTTCACTATTTATAAAATTTGTGTGGAAAGAAACCGTTCTTCCGTAAACCTTCCCACATAAGCGTTCTAATGTGAAAACAGCCATTTTTTTATGGGAACAAAGACTCTTTTTTAGTGTTTTGTGACTCAAGCGGGTAAACAAGAATAAATTATTTGACAAAGATATTAACTTTTTTCCATCCCCGTTTTGGGCTCATCAATTTTTTTTTTTTTTTATTTACACATTTCAGAAGTTTCAATAATGTTGCGGACAGACGAATGGACATAAACCGACCAATTCCCGTATTTTTAGATTATTTCGATGCGTTATGTGTGGGCTTATAATAAATCCAATACTAGCATATGGGGCGCTTCGTCTATTCATTTCCTACATATAATAATAGTTAGTTCTAAAAAGTATTTTGTCTAGAACGATCTTTTCATCAAAAAAAAAACAAAAAACAATTTTCTCATTTTTCGTTAAGATGACAAATTTATTTTGCAGTTTCCACAACAAGTATAAAACCGAACGCGGGTAATGTGTACCTGTGTGCAGTAGTAAATATAAACAAAACAGTAACAACTGCACATTCACTTTACGGGCAATTGCTGGTACCCACCTTGTCAATCTAAATGGCTTGAACAACTATTTACACTATGTCCTCAGATAGATATCCCTTTGTACGTAGACTGATCATATCCATTTTTACACGGATAATTCTAGTAATGTAACTTTAAATGAATGCCTACTATTAGCTATAGTTTTTTTACTTATCATCGAATATCGGATTCAAGCTTAGCTTTTAGCTATCAACTAAATGTTTACACAGTTTTCGCGACGTAAACATTGCAACGGCCAACAAATGAACGGTCATACGGACTTGACTAATTCAACTCAGATTCTAATATCGATCAAGGAGAAGTGTCCGCAATAATGCTTCTGATGATGGTAAGCCCTTGCATAAAAATTGTGTTGTGTTAGAAAAACGATAGTCGTTAAGAAATTTACTTTATTGTTTACAAAAACAAAAATAAAAATTGAATTAAAATTTCAAATTCTTTGCTCGAGATTAAAAGCCTTAATGTCCGCCTATTAACTGCGCTAAAGGCAAAGGTTGCAAACGCACATCCAAGAAACTGTCAGTATGATATTCGATAGAATCTGAACAAGGCTGGCAACCACAAGCGGCAGGAATATCTAATTCCTTAAGAACCTGCACACCATCGTCGCAAGTCAGAGGTATCGCAATTTTCTTGTACGATTTAATGTTACAACAATGGCATACTTTATCATGCGCAAATGTCACTGCAATAAAAAAAAAATTAATATAACATTAAAAATATATAAATAAATATAAATAAAAAATAATTTGCTCTCTCACATGCATTGTATTTAGAGCCGGAATTACAAGTGCCCATACATTCCGTAAAGCCCAATATCGGTTGATTATTTTTACAATGGCCATGGCCGGGCTTAAATACTTTAATCAAATTTACAGTTTCGGTATCCGCCAAAGATAACGGCAAGCAGTTTTCTATTTAAAGAAAAAAAAAAAATTAATTAAATACAGTTTTGTCCACCTTTTCATTTTGCTTCTGTTCTTCTTCATTCTATTTACTGAGATATTCCGATTTCGGTGTTTCTTTACATATCTTGCAGCAACCTCCTTCATCTTCCAATAGCTCGCCGAAACATTGGCTAACATCTGGACAAGTTTCTTGTGCCGAATTTACAATCAGGCTTGTACCCACTTTTATACACTTATACGTTGTACAATTGTCCGTCGATTTCCAAGTGTCTTCCGGTTCATATAATACATCGTGATGTAGGCAAGCGGTCTGTACGCATTCGCCGCAGCACTTAGTAGGATCCGCATTAACATACTTAAAGCCTTTTAAACATTTCTTTTCACATACATCAGTAGTGGTTATGACTTGGGTCGAATCGTTTGGTCCGTAAGCGCACATTTCATGTTTGCAAGGATCACGGGGATCTATCCATTTTTCTGCAATTTTCTTAGTGAACTTCTTACCAGGACCATAATCGACTATACAAAGATCCTTGGGTGGTCCTACAAATAAAAACGAAGTAAATTCAAAATTCCGAAGAGAAATTTTAAATAAAATTAGAATTTCTTACCGCACTCATAACTGGGACAACAATCGTCTGGTTCTTGCTTAGTGTAAACTTCATAGAACTCCATGCCGCATTGTTGTGGTTTGGGGGGACAAATTTTTGTATCGCACACCACTTTTTGAGTGGGACAACAGCCTATTTCTTCTTTCACAACTGTTTGACCAGGCTTTAGATAACCGACAGGTTCTAATGGATCACATTCTTCTTTGGGCTTACATTCTAATAAATGAGTTAAAAATATTTTTTATTCACTCTTCCCTTCTTAAGTATGAATTGCTCTCCTACCACATATATACTGCGGACAACCATCGGGACCTGTTTTCTGTTTTTTGAATTGTCCGGGCCCGCAAACAGGCATAATAGGCTCCAAGCAAACATCAGGCGGAGGTAATTTTGGTTCGGGCACGCATGCGTATCTAGGACAGCATTGATCTTCGTTTACAATCTTCTGCGGCTTATAACCTTCAGCGCAAATATTTTCCTCAACCGAACACTTGTGTTCTACACACTGCGTTTTTCCGTTTTTATCACATAAGCATTCCGTGCATTTATCTTTTTGCCATCTATCGCCTAATATATGATCGCTGTCCTCACATTTGACGCACATTTCTTCCCTAATGCATTTACCATTTTCCATAACTTTACCTGGAGGACAGAAGCATCCCTCAAAACGTTCTTCAATTGGACATATATCGTCGGTAGAGACTGTGTTCACCACAGCACTAGTTTTCATATTAACTGCTTGGAATTCCGTAAGCAATTTCATAGTCTCGCAAGTCTTTGAACAACCGCAAGCATCATATGTCATATCGGGTGGACAATCATACGGGCACAAATCGGCTCGCCGCCAATTTAAGCATATACCATGTTTGGCACATTCGTTTGCGTAGGCCGCCAAAGATTCGCAAGCACCCTTTTGATCGTTACCTACTTTACATATGTCTTGTTGACAGGCTGACACGTAAATTACAGGATCTACGATCATATTACATTTGCCAAAGATTGTCTCCTCAAAGAACCATAAACAAGGATCTTTTTCGGGCGGCAAAGGTAAACAGTCTTCTTTCACGACCTCCTCACTCAAACATTCGCTAGCATCTAGACCTAATTTTGGTTCATCAGCTCGCCAGCTATTCATTATGTCTACAAAGTCCTGGCTAGGTTTGCGTTTCTTTTTCTTTGCAGGATTTTCTTGAAAATCATTGTTCGGATTACCATCACAATCACCACACAAACCTTCCATTTTACTTCCATACTTAACACTGGAGACACCAATGGAGAAAATTAAATCATCAAAGGCAGCCTTTAGTTCGACATGTGATTCGTGCAAAGTAAGAATTAATTCTTTGCCGACCACTTCACGCAAATTAATCCAAGCATCTTTATAAGGCAACTTTTTGACCTCAAAACCATCGACAAATACTTTCAAAGCTTTCGGATTGTCAGAAGATCGCTGAATATGAATAACATGATCGCCATTTAAAATATGCAAAGACTTGGCGCAGCTTGAGAACTCAGGAGCTGTGGTACGTCCTAATTTATGGCAATCGTCCATAGTAACGTAAACCTACAAGTAACAATGAAGAAAAATTATTTTCGCCTTAAAGCGAATCTTTTGCTTCTGCTTTTTGGGCCCAGTTTAGGCTAACTTTCAGGTTTAATACGAATCACCGGCTAACCAGCAAACGGATCAAGTAATCTAATCAAATGAATTCACAATCTTTCGCCCATCAAGAGTATATATATCTAATGAGTATTTCCGAGTGTTGTTGTATAAACGAAGGAACTTTTCTAATCTGTAGTTATTCTCTAATAGCAGATGTAAAGACGACTCTTCGAAAATAAAAATCAAAGCTATTTTGATTGCTATATACGAACGTTTTGTTTTAACAACAATAGCAAAGTGAAGTAACAGGGTTAGGTTGTGTGTAAACGTATTTTACCTTATGATTGCATGATTTTTAATGATGAAAATTTTGTTCACTTACCTGGAAGGTGTGCACTCCGGGCAGAACAATATCTCTGCTTAGCAAGTATGTGCAATTTCCGTTAAAAGTGAAACTATTACGATCGTAGGTGAAGTACTTTGAAGAACCTATGGTATTGCAAACGCAATCTTTACAATCAGCCAAAGCAACACAGGTTTCACCTTTACGTACTGTACCCTCGGGGCAATAACAGCCAGAGAAGCAAGCGTCTGAGATAACAGGGCAATCATCGCTGTTCAAAGTGTCACATGATAACTCACAGCGTCTCTTATAACAATCCGAATGAACTAGCGGGGCAGGGCATGTGATTTCTAAAGGAAAACGCAGATTTTTCTTTTTTAAAACTTTCTTAATTACCAAAGCCATGCACACACAAACTAACCGCACATGTGTACAGCACGCCATGTGTCCATTTGAATGTTTGGATTTACTGTCAGGCACTTCTTAACGAAATCCTGCAATAGGTTACATTTGCAACTTTTTGCATCTCCGTTGCTCGCTTTAAGGCATTCGCAAGTGGTTTCCATGCATTTGCTAACAAATTGTTTGTAGTTGACCGATTTGCCACACTTCAAAAATGTTGGATGCCTAAAGCATTGAAAAAGAGCAGTCGTTTACAATAAATTTTGTAACTGTTTCTTCATAACAATTACAACAAAATGAATAAAAGCGCACTCAATTGCTTACTTAATGGTATTGCATAATGCTAAAGCTTTTTTTTGTAAGTCTAGAGGGCACGTCTGTGGATAACACTCTTCCTTTGGTATACGCTTATCGAACCAGCTGTCGCCAAACTTAACGGTATTCGCTATAATAGTACCATTCGGTGTACGTTTGTCGTCGCTAGCTACGCCATTGTAAAAACCACATAAGCCATCGACTGTCTTAATATATTTCGAGGATATACCGATTTTAATGTAACCTATATCATCATACAACACCCAAAAACCGCGCTTTGGTGATACCACTAACACGGTATTGCCAGGTTGTGATACCACAAACGAAGCTTTACATATGGGTGAATTGATAAGTTGTTGTACGGTGTACTCAAAACCGTTAAAGTTCACACGCATATTAGGCATTATGGTGAGAATCGATTGCTTTTCCATATCTTTAATTGTAATCATTTTACGACATATCTTACGTGATTCATCCGTACATTGTAAGTGCACAGTTATAATCCAAGAGGAATTAATTAAGTCTCGAGCTAAGATATGACTGCAGGTATCGTATTTGAATTCGATACCGTCAAATGTTGTGAATGTTTTGCCGCTAATCTCACATACGTCATCTTTAGTAGGTTTTAAAATGCAACTGTATCTAGGACAATCGCCGGGCTTAGACGTAGACCTATCCACTTCCACATCATAATTACTGGGACATTTCGGTTCGGGACAAGATGTGGTCTCATTCCTCTTTATTATTTTCACAGGTATTGGCACGCAAATAAACTCATCACAAGCTTGCTCTCTATTAAAATCAATTTCTTGTTTCGTGGACGGCAACATTTCTTCAGAGGATGTTATAATTTTCGTCTTAGTGACCTTATTGCCTTCTCTTGTAACTGTGTATTTTTCCGTAAACCTGCCGAGCAAAATAGTTGATATTACATATTAAAAAATAATTGCAGCCCCTACTAGTGTAGTTTAATAGGCTGCTGCACTTGTATCGAATATAAATAGCATTAGCAAATATATATATAAATATATATATATGAATATTGTATATATATATATATATATATATATATATATATATATATATATATATATATGTATACTGAATTAGACTTACGTTGATGAGAACATTTGTGACATTTTTCTGAGTCTCTTTTCAGTCAACTTCACTTTCATCTGAGGCGGGCATTCCGGTACCGGGCATGTTATAATTTCAGCTTTGAAAAAGCGATAAACAATCATTTCATTCAAATCGATTCTCTTCTATTTATCATAAAATAGACTTACTATCATTTTGAACTAGTTTCTCCGGTATAACGTCATATTTATCTCTGCATGTTGCGTCTTCATCGTCAGCGCAATCCTGAATACCATTACACCAAAGAACCTCGGGTATGCAGTCACCACTTGAGGGGCATAATTTTTGTTCTTTAGGACATGGCTCACATTTACAATAACAACCAGAGCCGACTACCGGACGTAAGTTATCCGTGCATGGTGGACATTTCTTAGGCTTGCAATTACTATGACCACCCAACACACACACACATTCTTCGCAATCCCTGTTTTCATATTTCGAGCCAATTGGGTAAGTAATATAGTTCTCAACACACGGACAAAGATTACTTTGTACACAAGAGCTGCCATCCCAATAGAGGCCGTCTTGACATTTGCAACCACCTTCTTTACTATTTGGGTCAACCACACCCTCACAGTTCAAACATTTCGGATGTTTTGGCTGCTCTACCTCTACTAGCGAATCTCTGGTTATAGCTGCAATCATAATTGAAAATAATATCTAATCCAAGACTTTTGATAAATGCTTACGATATTCTATGAAGCATCCCAGAGGTTCGACACGCATGTTAATATTGTTCTCCCATTTAGCGGGTACAATCTTTATGTATTGAGTTAAAATCGGTGTCTTAAATTTAGAAATTTGCTCAGTATCGGAGTCCTGATTAGCACGGAAAATTTTCGGTTGTCCCTCCGGTGTAAGTGCCGTATTCCAAATCAACTTATTTTTAGAAAACAGTACCTTGAAGCCGGTTACCCATCCTTCTGGACCCCCTTTCGTAATGAATCCGGATATATTTCGTGGTTCCAAAAAGTCAAACTCTATATATTCATTGGGCGTATTGATCATAGGTTTCCAACCGTCGTTTGAAGAAAGCTTCAGTGAATCAATCAATCTTGGTTTTTGTGCGGGCTTCGAAATGCGCCATATGCTACTGACTTTAATTTGACTGGGGCCCATCTTCCCGTTGTCAACTCCCATTTCGTCGATGCATTTCTCTTCCTCCTCCCATTCTTTTAAAAATTCTTCTGGAGTTGACATTCTAACAGAAGGCTCTGTCACAAATTCTGTACTCGTAATAGAGTCAGTGGTACCGCAACCTAACAATTCCACACGCATGGCTATAGAACCGTGCCATTTCAGTGCGTAAATGCGCACGGATTTGGCTTCGATAGGTATTTTGAAGAGAGCTTTCACAGGAATACGCGAATCTAAGGGACCATTAAACAGTTGTGGCATTTCAGTATCGTCTACGAGATAATGATAGGCTACGCCATCTTGACTATATAAAATCTGGAGATTAAAAATTGCATTCAATTATTTTTTCATTAAGAAGTAATCTGCGTTTCTTCTCCCACCTTGAATAAAGTTACATAGTTATCAAAATCAGGATGACCAGCCATAACGATACCAAATAACGGTTCTCTCTCGGGTAAAGTGACTTGTAAATATTGCATTTGGTCGTTTATCATAGGAGCCCAGGCGTCCGTCTGCTTTTTAGACGAAGGCAATAAACGACCATTTTGCGGAGCATATTTGGGACCAAGGTTAGAGCTGGCACTAAACACAGAATCTGGTAAAGGTTCCGCACCTTGAATAACCGGTGTCAACCTGTATGTAAATAAAAATTAAATTAATAAGAGAAATATCCAATTCTGTAGACGAACTTACAATTCAGTATCGCAATGCTTAAGCGTTGCTATCGTAGTGGGGAAGACTTCTTCGAATTGAGTGGTATCCGTAATAGGAGTTGCATTTGTTACAGGAGCCAAAGTTGCTACCACAATTTTATTGGGCACACAGGTATAAGCATTATCAATGCATTGACACACCTCCAACTCACCTACGAAGGGCATATGAGGTTGGACATATTTTTCAGATTGATCCATACAAGGACATTCATCAGCTTCAACACAAGTGTTTTCATCACGCCAAAATTTACCACCGTCATGGCAATCAGCACGTTCTTTAGGCACACAACCAGGTTTGCAGTGCTCTCCTTCTTTACAAAGACCACGCTTCTTCAATATCTTTAAATTAAAATTAAAATTATTTGCAATTTAAATAACTTTTAATCTGAACAATTACTAAACGAATAATGTTATCAACAACAAGTAGAATAGATAGCAATCGTTATCTTTGAAAAGGCTTTCGCTCTCGCCGTCCGAAATTCAGGCCAGTGATTGTACGCATATTTGAAAAGTAATTTAAGAAAAATGGAAAAAACTTACCATTCCGTAGAAATGGCAAGTGTGCTCACATTGATTAGCGCAATCGGACATAATTTGACCTTCGGGGCATATGTCCACATCCGTATCATTTATATTGCACATAGGTTTCAACTCTTGCACTACCCTTATATGATCGCAGGTATTCATAACGGGATTAAACATCATATTATCGCCACAGGTTTTTTCCACATAGGTCCATTCGCCTGTAGACTTAGGAGTACAATGCAAGAATCGATGACAATCTTCCGGATGCTCCTTGTATTCAGCCATTAATGAATCACATTTTTGCCCAATTTCAGGTTTCTCGGTATGCGGGAAAACACTTATTTCTTTCTCCTGACACTGACAAAATACACGTATTTCGTAGTCATGACACTGGCCCACGCAAGTTAAACCGTTCTGTAAATTACAGTCAACATTTTCGTCCATAAAATCCGACGGCTCATGACTGTTTACAACACGGCATTCGATTTCCTTCATATATTTTGTTTGGCATGTACCATAAATACTTTCTCCTCGATTGTAACGAGGTAGTTTCTCTTCATCGTTTAATCGCACCAACTTGCCGGAGGAATCGTTATCATTATCAAACCAGCGAGTCCACCCCTTAATACATTTCGATTGCATTTCATCAGAAATAGGCTTAAGCGTAGTACCTTCGATAATTTTCGAAGGTTTATCAGTAACAATATCTTCCGTGCATCTAACACCGCTGCACACTTCTTTACGTTTCGAGCAGCGACATGTCGAACAAGCATCTTGATAGAGAATATCACCTTCGTAATAGGTTTTCTCATCCTTAACCATGCAAACGGGTTTGCACTCCGACTTGGGAACGCAATGCCTATAAGTATCATTCGAATATATTAGACCTTCTTCGCAAGGTTTTATAAGACATCCTTCAACACAATTTTCATTTTTACACATATGCTCAGCTGCGCTTTGATCCAAAAAGTTATCACATGTTTCTACCGCACAAGCTGGTGTGCAAGCCTTATACTCCGAACAATGAGGATCACACTGCATAGCTTTAAAAAGTGTGAAGAGTGTGTGTGAAAAGTGTATGATGAATTTTAGTATTAAAATTTAAATGCTTTTGATCTCTTTAGTTTTCTTTATTAAAATCTTATGTGACTAAGTGAAACTGTTTAGCTAACCTATGAGTCTCTTCTTATAAATATCAAGCAGTTATTAGTGGATATGTGCATAGTGCATTTCGCTCGGCCAACATACACAAACAAAAAATGCCATAAACCAAAATTGTATCCGAAATTATATTACAGACGTTTTGATCTGTAAGATGTTTTTTTTGTTTTGTTCTCTTATTGGTTTTTATTTGTGACGATCACAGTCAATGAAAATTGCATCCAATTTGCTTTTTTTTTCTAAGGATTTACGCATACACGAAAAAGATGATGTCAACAATAGTATCTTTACGAACAAATTTACATTTGCGAGAGCATTTCAATTGAAACCTTTATTCTTCGTTAACCAAAAGTCTGGATATAGAGCGACAAGCTGCGAGCACATAAACAAAACGCATAAATTTCACTTGTTTAGGTAATAGGTTGTGTACATGAATGTTTCATAGTCAACCATTTTCCTAATGAATAATTAAGTTCAATACACGTATGTATAGGAACGAAAGTAAAATTAAATAGCTAGAGAGACGACAAAGGTTAAAAACCCTTCAAACAGTGTAATCCAAAAAAGTGCATGTGAAAGAAACATATTTTAATTGAATGCATACTTTGGTAAACAATACTTACGACAAAAGTGAGGTTTACGCCACCTAATGTTAATACCCTTTTGAGAACAAGCATGTGCATAGGCTGCAATTGCCGTGCACAGACATTCGCAATCGCCGCCCTGATCACAAGCACATGTATCAAATATGCAACGTTTTAAGTACCTTTCAAGTGGCACTTCAGCATGACAATCCTACGTTAGGAATTTTAATTATATTACAATGAAATTGCAAAACATACATACAAACAATTTTAAAAGAAAAACGAAAAACGAAAGAAACTGAATTTTGTGCTCAGCGTTTTTCGTTTAAGCAAAAGGTCAGCTATTTTATACCTACCTTGAACATAGGAGACTTGAGAATACCGCATTTGAGTTGCGCCCACGTTTCACGTTCTGGATGCTCTTTGCACGCATCAATTGGTTGTGTTGGCATAGCACAATACTTTTGCACCTTCCAGGAATGACCAAAGATAAGAGGACTGGTCTCTGGGCTTTGCGTTGGTGTTTGCATGTCATCCATAGCATTATCATTGTAATTGCCACACAAACCATTCACTTTATTTTTCCACTCGTTGCCCAATCTCACATACACTCTGGTGCCCTCATCCCATTTGACTTGCAAATGCAATGGCACCACTTCAACGACAACAAATACGCCCGCCTTATAAATATGAAAGGCACCATGCGCTTTCGCATTAACAGTATCACGTAATTCTGGAAGAAGAACTCTTGCTAACATTTCAATTTACTTCACTTCATTCATTCGTTCATTTACTTTTCATTAAGGACTTGCTGGGATCTGCTAGATAAGAAGAGTCACTGGTTAAAGTTAACGTATCTTGAATATTGCCGGTTAAAGAAATTTCCACTGATTTTGAGCAAGTCACGCCCATAGTACCGCACAATACATTCTGTATGATTATCGTAAAGCCATCACCATTAGCGTCTACGCCTTTCGATAGCACGTAGTCGCAAGCTCCTTGAAAATCGAACTCGTGATTGTCGAACGTAGTAAAATGAGAGTCTCCCCAAACACTACAGGTGGACTCACAACCATTATCGGAACACTGCCAATAACCGGCTTGGCATTCGCTGAAACGAAAATAACTCACGCATATTAAGGATTTGGCAACGAATGCGAATATTTTCATACGCATACAAAATATATATTCTTTGCGAACATTAAATTCTAAATCATTTTTACTATGTCGTCCCGCCTGCGCTTTTTTTGTAATGTCTTTGGTTACACGAGTTCAATGCGTCGAGTACAAATTTGACAAAAACGATCCCACAGCAAGCGTAAAAAAACGGCCCACCCAATGAGATTTCATGTTTTTGGAGTTTTTTTTTTTTAGAGCAGATCTGTTGAGTGCAAACGATTCGACCGCAGCCAATTATAATTTTGTTATTCGTTAGTGGCCAAAAAAACCAAAAAAAAAAAACCGTTCCTTTGGGTTAATGAACATCACCTACCAAGTATTGCAATCTTCTTGAATTTTTTCTCCATCGCTGAAGCTTTTTCCCCCATGATGGCACGAACAATTTTCTGGCAATACACACATTTTCCTTGACGTATCATATACATATCCAACCATGCACGAACACCCAGGAAGACAGTCGTCTAAATCCTCAACATACACATGCATATTTTTACAAGTCTTTGGTTCTTTAGGTACGCATTTTATGAATTCAGCGTAAGGTCGCATTGCACACTCTGCTTTCAATTCAGAAGAAGGAGGATACTTTTTATCATCACCCGGTTCGGCATCTTCGCACTCCCACAATCCATTGCGACAAGTGCATAAGTCCAAAAAATTTCTGCCTGGACGCACTTCTTTATATCCCGCCTTAAAACTCATGCCGTCAAACGAACAATGACACTTGCTTTGAGGCACACATTCGTTGTTCTCGTTCAAGTACTCGCCATGCGGACAATGACAACCTTCCACGCATTCTCTTTGGCAAGTATTCTTTGTAGCCAAATCTTCGCATGTATGAGAACAGCTATCACCACATTCATCGTATACCTGTCCGTTTGGGCATTTTATGGCTATCAATAATTAACAATTAAATCAAATCTTTTTAATTAATGCTGTATAAAAGCATACCGCATTCTTTTACTGCTAGACGCCAACCCGTTTTAATACCTTGCCGCATACACTCGGCACCATAAGCCGATAATATAGGACAATAGCATTGCTCTGGTTCCTCCTTGCAGGCGCACACATCATATAAGCAGTCCTCATAATATTGTTCGGGTTCCACGGTCCAATGGCAATCTTGAAAAATATCTTCTGTAACCCAAGCGCAATATTTTTCGGCGGATAATTTTTTTTCCGGATGCGCGGTACAGGGGTGTGGCACTATCGAAGGTTGAGCGCTAAAATCGCAGGTATCTTTAACACGCCATTTATCGGCAAATGGCCCCGCTGAAGTTTCTATATCCCCTTCAGGTGTCAAGAAATCATCCTGGGTATTGGAATTGAATGTTCCACATAGACCAGCTGTTTGATCGCGATAATTGGGTGGGGCATCTATGTACACACGAGAAATGCCATCCCACCATACACGTAGACCGTTGTTAAATTCGACCGTCATAAAAGTTGAACTTACATGGCGTATCAAAACTTCGTTGTTCCCTAATACTTTCGGTAACTTCATAATTTGCTTATTATTTACTGTTACAAAAGAACCCTGATCCAATTTTACGGCTGTTGGAATGCCTGACTTTTGTATGAAACGTAAAGTAACAGATTTAGTACAGGAAGGATTTTCAGAGGATGGCGAGAGATTAAGATTCTCCGAAATGGCTCCTGAGCAGGCTACGTTTTCTGTTTCCACCGAAATATTGCTCGTCTTAAGCATATAGTAAGTACATTTGCCCATGAAATCGTAACGCTTGCCATCAAAAGTTTGGTAATGCGGGTCACCTATGGCACCACAACGGGCGCCACAAGCTTTATCTGTACAACTCCATTGACCATTTTTGCAAGTGCTAAAATTATATATATATATAGGATATACTACTGAAAAAATATATTCTTTCTCGTATAGAAACGCACCATGTATTACAGTTCTTCTTGGCGGTAGCTTCGGGTTTAAATTCCTTGCCGCGCATTTTACACGGACACAATTCCGGAGTAATGCAAGCTTCTTTATATTGCACAGTACCCGCAGGACAGAAGCAACCTTCATTACACTTACCAGTAGTAGGCACCGCGGCAGATTCGCAACTAGCTTCTACATCAGGTCCGCAAGGCAAATACACTCTACCAAAATTGCAACTAATCGCTAGTGAAAACAACAATTAGTACTAAGCGAGCGAAAAATCTCTCCTCATAGCAAAACTTACGACATATTTCTAAATTTCGCCAACCATGTTCCAATTTGATGCCTTTAAAAGTACACTCCTTGGCCAGCGTGGAAAGTGTATTGCAATTGCATGATTCCGGATGCTCTCGATTATCGCAATTGCAATAATCATCGATGCAACTACGTAACAACGCCTCAAAATTGAATAGCTTCATACATTCTTCCAATTTTTCATTGGCTAACAAACGCTCGCAAACACTAACCGCTTGCTTACGTTTGCCGGCGTCGCACGATTTTGGATCATATTCCAGTTCAACATTATTTTCCATAACGCAAGTGCCCGACGGATCCTCAACGCGCCAAGAATCGGTGAATGAGTTTACCGTTTCTACCACTACACCAGCTTTCGTAATCAAATCATTACGATAATCGCCATCTAAGGAGCCACAAAGACCACCAACGCGGCCCCACAACACCGGACTGGCTCGTACGCCTACATATTGATAATGATCCCAATCTATTTGTAAGCCTACCCGCACTAAATCAATCAACAAATGCTGAGCCACCGGCATTACCTTCATACCCATTACTTGAGCTGGTATAGGAAAATTTTTTGTAGGCGTATACATGTTTATAGTCCCGTCTAGAGAGAGAGAATTTCATTCAATACAATATTTGTAAAAGAGATGATAGCACTTTCTTCTTACTTTGATTTTCAAAAGTGAATAAAATTGAGTCCCAGTACAAACTGAGAGAATGAGAACACCCGTAATCGGAACCCCGTGGACAAGCCTTAAGTGTAACATCAAAAGTGCCGTCCAATTGATCGATAATCAGAGTGTGAGAGCAAGGAGAAAGAGAAGCTCTGCAAAAAGAATAAATGAACAAAGAAGTATGATGGGGAAAATTGCAAAAACTTACTTATATATGAAACCATCGAAAGTTTTTACATTATTGCCACCCCAAGTAGCGCAAATAGCTGGCTGTGGTGAGTAATCGAGGGAAACATTTACATCAGCAGTCGTATATAAAGCATAACTAATGGGTGAAATGACTGTCTCTTCAGACGACCACCACTCCTGAAATGAACAAAACTCAATGACGTCACGCATAATTCAGAAATGTGAATTTCATGATTTACGCTTTTTTGTTCGAGATCTTTATACTTGGCTATCACAGCCATCATCTTTTCACGTTCAGTTAAGTGTTCATAAATGCCTCCACCGCTAACTACTAAGCCATTATGTTGCACAAAATGAGCTTTTTGTGCCCCAGCTCTGGTTATATAACCAGACGCTAAAAAAAAACATATAAGAAAATTATAACCGATTATAGCCGAATCTTTCATACCCACCACCTTCATTTTACCTAACAAAATTTAATTACCTTGCAACATGTTTTTGTTTCTGATCTAAACAAACATTTACGTAACACATAGAATACCGCACAGATCTAATAACATAAATATTAACGATCCCTCTGCTTTTTACATAAAAACCCCTAGTACATATCTACATACACTCTTTTTATAGGTTTCGCTGGCGTCTTACAACAACATAACGTGAAACCTCCATATTTTTAGAAATATCGATTATTGAGGAATATTTCGCTGGCTTACTACAGGTTTTACTTATCATTTGTAAGAAAGTCCTTTTGTAAAAACCAATAGTGTATGAGAGGTAAAAATTCATTATTCATTATTTTATAACGCTTGTAACATTTATTTAAAATGCTTCTCAAATGAACATTTGAAGACAACTAAGGTTGGCCTTAAGTTGTTCGCGTATTCGAAAAGTGCTGGAAAGTTTTTGAGAGAAAACTTGAACTTACGCATTAAATAAGAATTCTATTCCTCCGAACAGAGTTAGTCGACAAAGTCTTATCCTTAGGCAGATATTTTATGAATTTCGAACCTTTTTTAATATTCGATTCGATTCATTCTCGGACCATCTAAGCCTATTGATATTTTGAAAGCACCTGGGGGATTTGATGTCAACAAAATATTTGAGTTTATAAAGGAGAGAAAGAAGAAGCTTTGCTTACTAATGCTCATTCTACTTTCTAATCGTAGAATTTATTTCTTTGGTCTGGTAGTTTGAGGTAAGGAAATGAGTTCTAGACAAGAGGAAGGAAATTGAATTATTAAAAGCAAGCATAGAACCGAAGTCTCGAACGCTGCACTCAATAGCTGAAAACGAACGCAGGGTAAACAATATGCACCATTCAGTACGAAGAAAATATGAAAACGATGTCCCACGAGAATTTTCGTTCGTTGTGGCGGTTTGTGGTTCTGAAAGCAAATTAAATGTTTAGACAAAGATGAGATTGAATACCAATTTTGAGGAAATCCACTAAGAGGCCATTAAGCACCGCAGTAGAAAAAGAGTCCTTTGTATGTACTCTGCTTACATGGTTAGGTAAAAGCAGAACAAAAGCTTTCTAGATACGTTCTAATCGTTTATTGTGACATTAAGCGCCGAATGCTTTTCTTTCCTATCATACAATGACAACTTTGGGGAATGCATAGATCGATTGAGTTTTTTCAAATATCGGCAATTCGACGGGCATGAGATGACGAACAGCTACGGGACAAAGGGGAGGCTGACTACTAATTTTAGAATATATGCGCAAACTAGCAGCTTTTCATGAGTAACGAATAAAAACTTGAAAAATAAAATTTCATTGCCTCATAATACTGCGTATGCGTGGCCGATTTTTCACATTTTTATATAGGTGCTATACCATCATGCATAGAATATACATGCACGTAGAAATTTGTATCGTTGTAACTGTATGTTGTATAATAATTTATGAGTAATGAGCAAATAAGAGTGTTCTCTGTTTATGTGATCCTGTACGCGTGTCCTTGCAAAAACTTGCCACAACTTCGTGTTTGCGGCCAGAGGAATGTTTTCCGCGGACACACACCCATACAATAGGCATATGGGTTTAAATGCATTTAGAATTTGATGCTGATCGAGAATATATATATACATATATATATATACTTTTTCTAGTCTCTAAAGCTTCCTTGTGAGTGTTGCCTTTGGTGGTGGTAAAGTAATGGTAAAGTTTTTTCTTTCTTTTTTTTTTTTGGGTGAATGAATTACACTTACGATATATGCACTTAGGTAAAGGGGTGGGATAAAATTCACCCTCACTGTATTTGCATTTATATTCCTCTTCCAAATTGCCGTGTACAATAAGGCCTTGCACATCGGGGCAAGTAAGAGAACATTTTGTTAATTCATGATCATAAGAACATTTATAGTTGCCATTAAAATCAGTTTTAGTTATATTACAAGCATCCACATTATATTGACAATGGTCGCCACGATACATTTTCGAGCATTGGCAAACATTAAAGGATATGCACTGTCCCTCATTGGCACAGGCAGGTGCGCAAGTAGCTAAAGCCAAAATCCATAATCAACAAAAAATGAATTGAAAAAAAATAAAACCGAGAGAACTTACGTGCACAATCCGGGGGCTTAGACAAGCCTGACTTGGTATGCACCCATTGACCATCTTGACACTCAATATTAGTGATATTACTTCCATCGGGATAACGAAAACCACGCATGCACTCCGCATTGCAAACACTAAGGAATTTAACAAGTTCAGATAATCTTTCAAGTTGGATAAGTAAAAGGCGAGTCTATACTTATTGGCACAAGTGACTTTAGAATTCTTCGGTATCGGCGGCTTCGAAGCACATATCGATTTCTTATACTGGCATAGAGGACCTGAGAAATTATCAGGGCATTTACAGTAGCCAGCCTCCACACAAATACCATTATTTTGACATGCGGGATTGCAAGAAGCTTGACACGGTGGCACACTCATAAATTCCGAATTACGTATAATCCATGAACCACCAATACAAACAAGTTTTAATACATTTGTACCATCTGGGAAGCTATACATATGTGGACAGCTGACTTGGCATTGTTCGTTGCGGCAACTATACATCACATTAACTGGCAATATATACGATGAACAACTACCATAAGCCGGCAATTGTTTCGGCCCCATACTCTTTAAAAAGTTTAAAGTCTGTTGTTGTTCCCTTTCTCTGCAAAAAAATATATTAAATTTGAAAAACGAAATGTAACGAATAGAACATATACCCTCTGTTAAGCATAGATTGTAAATCAGGTTGTCGTGGTCGTCCAATTTTGGGACTTTTAAAACCGCCATAGCCACTAAATAAAATATGCAGATTTTCAATAATTCAAATATAGAAACTCGAGAAAATATATTCACCCCATATTTACGCCTCCTCTACCATAACCAAACGGTGAATGAAAGCCAAAAGATGATCTGCGTAAAAATAGTTAGGTGAATAAATTTAATTAAATTTAAGGTAGATTCCCTATCAGGACGAAACGAAATTGCGAAGCATTTTCTTGAGCTGCACTTTTTTCCACTATTGTCAGCATTTTAATGAGGGTATTTTGCCCATTTCGTAACTTGATCTTTAGCCATAAGCTGAGATCATATCTACCTAGTTTTAGCAATTCATTTTAATTGTGGTGACCGTGACAGCCACAATCTACATTGGAAGGATGAACCGACGCAGCTACTTTGTTATTTATTATCAACCGATAATGTAATATTGTCTAAAAAAAAATTTTCAATGCCCATCGCCTAAGATATATACGTACGTATCAAAAGCACAAACATCTTAGCTACGTTATAAGTAAGCGAATCAGTCAAAACAAGCGCAAGATCATTTTCTCTTTTTTTGTATAGCTCCAGCATATTTTTACACTAAATTACAGAACAATAAGTGTTTACGAAAACTTATCGATGATCTATACATTTTATCCTCACGATCGCTTTTAAAGCGAAACTGAAGAATCTAAGCATCATGTGCCCACAAGCCGTGTTTTGTTGTTTGTTTTCATTTCTGATTCGATAAATTAGTAAAAATATCTTTGCATCTCTACTACTCGCTAAGGGATAGACAACTACACATTACTACTACTACTACTACTACTACTACTACTACTACTATTACTACTACTACTACTACTACTACTATTACTATTACTATTACTATTACTACTACTACTACTACTACTACTACTACTACCACTACTACTACTACTACTACCACTACTATTACCTAAGTAAATAAAATGAGAAAATAAAAAATTCTTATTTATTATATAACATTACCTAGCGTTAGTTGAGACTTTTGAAGCAGTTGGTTGCGACTGCCCGAAATATCCGAAGGAACCACGTTCTTCGCGTTTATATTCATCATTTTCGTTGGCATCTTTTATAGGGCTAATATGAAAAACAAAACCGAGAGATTAGAATCGAATAAATTTAAATCAAAATCTTATTATAAGCCATACATTGAGGATCCAATGGACTAGAAAAAAAAATCCAAGAAAATATATTCAAAGAATTTAATATAATATGTGATTGCATGTATTTCGATCAGCAATATCCATTGATGCAAATGAGAAAGTAATGCAACCTATCAATGTATACAACGATTAAATTCAATGATTTTCAACTTTCTCAAGAAACTTTCCTGTATCAACTGTTCCTAGACGTTCGCGTGCAATGGGAAGGAACCAAATGGAGGGAAAATGGCTGCAATAGGAATTGACTGAAAATGCCATTTTGGCCATTTATTGCAAGAATTGTCAAGGCTACACTGTCGCAACTCCAATGGTATGATCTGCCATACCCAACGTACTTACCAGGCACAGTGTCTTTCGATTATCACTTGTTCAGATCAATGCAGCATGGCTTGGCTACCACGCGATTTTGTGAATGCTGAAGAAGTGAGAAAATGGATCGATACCAAACCAATATAAGTTCTTTCGACACGATATCGACATGCTGCCAGAAGTACGGAAAAAATTTATAGAAAATTGTAATTTGTGAAAATAAATGTGATAGCTTCATTTTTGCGGCCAGGAGAATGTTTACAACAGACATTACACGGGACGCATAGACGGACATGCTTAAATCTATTTAAGATTTGATGCTGATCGAGAATATATGTACTTTATGGGGTCTCTGATGCTTCCTTCCGGGCGTTGAAAATGTGAATGGGTGTAAGAATGTAAGAAATATTTGCCTTCATTGCAGGCAATACCGTATCGTATTATTTTTTTTTATCAAAAATAAAAAAACTGTAGACAGGTACACAAAAAGGAAAGAGATTTATATAAATAATAAAACACATAATTTGTGACTTTCGAGACGTTTCCTAAATTTCATCGAACATATTTATTACAATTAATCATATAGACGTTCAAAAAATTGTTTGCAGACGAAGATCATATTCAAGTTTATCAATGTAGCAAAATATGCAAATAAACCGTTTAATATTTCCATTAATAACTCGGAAAGTGCTAGCGTCTGCTGTTGAATGCTTATTTTTCCACATAGTCTAAGGATTTATTCCATTGAACTAAATGAACTTTAATATGTAATAAGAATAGCAAAGATTTTGCTACATGCAAGCGGGCGGGGCAGGTTTAAAAGTCAACACTTCACAAAACTGAGAATTCGAACAAAGCATAGATAGACAGATAAGCGTGTTGATCTCAAGTCACAAAATGATTGATAATATTATTGTTATTTTAAAAAGTAGGAAGAGCACTAGTAACCGAGGCTTCTTTTTTTCCTTTTATACCCATCACCCAGGATGAGACGTATATTCATTTTGTCAAAACGTTTGCAACGCACAGAGCGAAGCATCAGAGACTCCACAAAGTATATATATATTCGTGATGAGCATCAAATTGTAAATCGATTTAAGCACATCCGTCTGTCCGTCTGTCCACAGGTGTAATGTCCATTGCAAACATTCTCCTGCCCGCAAAAATGACTTCAAATTTAGCAGAAACAATGGAACTTTTTGCACACAGGTTGGTATTTAAAATGTGTCAAATCGGTTGAAGACCACGCCCACCACGTAAACTCAGAACATCTCCGTTTTTCAAAGCGAATGCAAATTTGGTTTTTTACTCATAAACAATAGCAAATATTTGTACAAAAATTTCAAAGCATGCATATTCTATGGACGATGTTGTAGTATTTGTGTAGAAAAATAGAAAAAATTGACCAGGCCTATGCAATAGTACAGTATATCAAAATTTACTTGTTTTTTCAATACCTTCATAACGCCCAGAATACATCTTCAAAAATCCCATAACATAAGTATACAGTTTTTTGGCCAATTTTGGCAAAAATTGAAATGCATCTAAACATGTCCGCTTGTTCGTCTGTCGATCTGTCTGTTTGCGTAGCTTTGTAGTATTTGTGGTAAACATGCTCCCGCTGGCGAGAACGAAGATACCGCCTACAAATTTGCAAAAAAATTTGAAATTGACCTAAACTTTTCAAAGGACACGCCTACAACGCCCATATGCCCCTACAACAAAAACTTTTATTTTGAAAGCAGAAAAAAACAATTGCGCCCACTCCACATTATAGAGCATGAAAATTTTCTTCTTTTAGTTCTTTTGTCTTTTTTTAGGGTAAACGGTGATGGATATAAATGATTCGGTCCCAACCGAATTTTTATTTTTTTTTTTAAGCGATAAACTAAATAATTAGTCTAATCGCCCTAACGAGATATATATACTGTCGTCCTCTTTGTGGTACCCACAGAAAGCATATCGGAGTCCTTAGGAAATTTTCTTATCAAACTTCTATACGTGATTCGGCGAATTTTTTTAATGACCTGACAAAAATATGACGAATACGTGAGAATTTCAATAACAAACGAAATTTATAGATACAACGATGTCCTTTAGACAATTCTGGCCGGAAATTTTTTGAATAAATTTTCAAAATTCGATCGAATAAGAAAATTGCATCGTCTCTTTTCATTTATCAACGCGATTAGCATTTCCGAGTTCATACAAATTTGTATGAAGAAAGTTGATTGATACATGATGTCTGATATATAATAACAAGTCCGATTCCTTACTGGAAATGTTAGCAGTGGCGAGAAACAACCTTGAAAAGCCTGGAAAAATGTAGATATTAAAAAGCATTTAGATCCACAATGATCTGACAAATATTTATTACAGTCGCATATTGCATAATCCAGATAAAAAATATTAAATAAAAAAGTTTTCAAACATCTTGCGAACTTAGTTAACTAATCGAGATTTAATCGAAGTAGTGAGTGAGGCGAGGTTCATCTTAAGATGAACAGTTTAGTATCCAAAAATATGCTTGTCCGGTGACTTAAACGTACGGTCTGCTTAAAAACAGCTGACAATTGGAATTGGTTTGTTTTCAAGTTGAATTTGGAAAAAATTGAAAGTGGACCTGATCCATCCATCAGCAAGCACGCGAAAAAATATCAAAACACTGCCCTTGAAAGCTTGTAAACTTAGCAGATAATGTGTGCAAGACGATAGGGCAAATATTTATCAAGGCCATCGTGACGTCGAATAGGACGCTACAATTTTGAATATATAATATTTATTTTTTAAGCAATTCACATTTTTTTTATTTTTTTATTTTTTTTTTGTTTTTCAAAGAATAAAAACATCCGCTATGTCTATTCATTAATTTATTGTATAATTATAGAATCGTCTTACATCAATTTTATGAATGAATTTTAATTTAAGATCACTTAAGAAAATTTGCATGAAGCATCGGTGATATTTATTATTTATTTGATTTTACTTATCATTTTTAAGGAGATTTTTAATTTTTTTAAATTTATTTATTCCTTTTCTTTTTTTTTTTTTTTTTGTTTTTCTTTTGTTACTTTTCAACATTTTTTTTTTACATAAAAAATTTCCAAAAAGATTTTTTTCGAAAACTCACTTTATTTCCTCAGATATAAATAAATCATTGATTTCAGGTTTTGTTGCAGCAACAAGAGCAGTAATACCTGCTAATAGCAGGAGCCTGCACATAATATATATTTTTGGTAATAATTTCTTAAAAATACAACAATTTCTCGTTTAGCTTTATGCAATAGTTTACTTGAAACTGTTTTTCAAATGACATTTGAAAAAAATTTCATTTTGTCACAGAGTACCGGTAAATCGTATAAAATGCAAAAATGTCCACTTTTTCAACTTATTTTACAAAAAACTTTATAATTTTGATTGTTTTGAAACACCAATCAACACCGAAGGATTTGATATACACTACTATACTTAGTTGGAAGCAGTACTTTTGCTTTTATAGTGTGATTATGGCAAAGCCTGTTTAAGCCTTACAATGAATTTTGGATACCTTTCATCATTAAGAAAATGTAACGATTAAACAATAGACCTTCGAAAAGCTTCGGGCCAAGTTGGAATTCGACATATAGGGTGTTAAAAAGACTGCATTAAAAAGTGCTATGCAAATTTTTCCGCGATCTTAAACGCGATCTTGAAAGTGAACATATTTAACAGGTACGCATTCATTTTGAGTGCGCAGAACAAAAGCTACCTTGAAGATGCAAGTATCCAAACTACACTGCTACCATTCGGTTCCCCCATTTATCTTGACTTGGCTATGAACAACAGTTCAAATTTTCAATAAAAAAAAGCACACAAACACATCCACACACAGGCAGTTTCACATTTCATATACTTAGAGCTAGCAAGTGGAATTTACCTTTGAATATTTCATTCAGAGAAGGGGCATTATACAATCTATTAATAGAAAGATGTCTTGAAACTTTATGAGGTCCTTCTACTATTCATTTCTAAACGTTACAAATGAAATGACAAAATTTGCATACCCACCCAAGTCCGTTTGATTTGGAATTAATTATATAAAAATATTTCAAAAGATTAGAAATTTTGTTTTTTCTACGCCTAAGGAAATTGTTTTAAGATATGAATAAAGCTATCGTTGGGAATTTTTGCGCAATAACTAAGATTTCCACTAATATGGTTTCACTTTAGTGTATCAAAGGCTAAGTTCAGTAATTATTTTATCAAAAAATACATACACATTGAGCTTGAACTAAATTCTTAATCATCGAAGACTTGAATACTTTTAATGTTATTTTTAATTTAGCTAATTTTTTTTTTTTTTTTTTTTCTTAAGAATAATAGCAAACAAAAAATTTCAATTTTATCAAAAAAACCACTCATATAACTACAACTTTTTTGCTCAACAATCCTCAAATCCCATACAGCGAATGATTTAAAAAGTGTTAAGCCGATTAACGTTGGCAAAATGTCAGACTGCAAAGATACAAATTAAATAAATGAAGTGATTAGATAGATTTTCATGGGATGTATATTTTTCATGTTATTGACTGAAATGGCTAACATTTCTTGTATAAACATATAATCAAAGTACAGCTAGCTACCCAAGGGTAACGTGGGTTAATCTGGACTTTAAAATAGTTGCTTTAAAATGCTCTTACCCCAATTAAGAGCGGCTTAGTTCACTTTGATATTATGACACGTATTTATTTCCGCTACTGGCAATAACTTTATCTGTACAATTTAGTAAATAACGGATTCTTTACGGATTACTAACATTGGAAAAAGTGCCAAAAAATGATGATCCGGCCTGCATTCGACCGCTTAACACTAGACTACCCAGTAAGTCAATTTAGATTCATCTCAACGCAATGAATGTAAAATATTTTAGAAATTTGTTCGACATTTTTTCTAAACGAAAAGATCTTTAACACTCTACATTCAAATTTTTTCTAGCTAATCTCTAGTTTTCGATATACCGATGGTATATGTCTATATCTATCAAACTCGATGCATCTTTTTACGGACTCAATTTAGACTCAATTCAACAATTCAAATAAGATAGTTGATGTTTATCATATGCACTTAGTCTACCGATTAAGAGGGTACAATCTATAAAATCTTCAATCCGTTTTTGTGGGTAAAAAAGTTATAATAATTTTATCCTCATATGCAAATCCTTAAGATATAATGTATTAAGTTTTAATAGATGGTACAGGAGGCTGCACTCAACTCTTTTCCTTTTATTACTCAATAACAGTATAGGTTTTATTTTCGTAATATTATATGTATGTATCCACCAAATGTATTTAAATGAAAGTTCGTATACAATCCAGTAGATATACTAAATGGATTTATATTGACCAACATTTTTTCTTTTCATTATCGTTAAAGTAAATTCAAAAATCTAATTGGAAACTCGACTAGAAATTCTTGACGTTCAAATACCTATCACCCTGTGCACATCCTTGCATCCATCCACCTAAATTTTCCTTTCATAACAGATACATATTGTATATAAACAGTTAAGCGATAACGAAATACAATTTTCCCTTCTGTAAATGATTTCTTCATTAAAAAGCATTTTTAGGTGCGTTTTTCATTTTATTTCTTACATATATGGTTCAATGTCTTTGTTTTGCCTTGTTACTTCGGTTTCTGCATTTACTGCACAAGCCAATAATGTATTCACTGATTGCTCTTCGCCGGCTTTATAAATGTAGCCATTAGCTTTATCTATGTGGTTACGTAGACGTAATAAGCTTGCAGTGCTCCGAACATTCAAAAGTTGAAACGATACCAATGAATAATCTTCAACCATAGAGCAAATAGCTGCGTTCAGTTTTTTATACTTTCTTAGCGAAGGTGAATCATCCAAAGCTTCTAAGAGATAGTTTAAATCTAAAACGTCAGTATAAAAATCTAAATTAAATTTTAATTTATGTTCATGCCGCTTAAGCAAATCAGCTTTTGACAAGACATTAACATGCGGTAAACCCATGCGTAACATCATATTTAAAGCCATTAACAGAGTAGAGACAAACTTCGATGGCTCTGAACAATAATGGGAATCAATTAGATTAACCGTTACCAAATGGTAACCTTCCTTTTGTAAACGTTCAAATATATGAGACATGGAGGCATGATGAGTATATAATTCTATTTGTCCAGGGCAATCGAATAAAAAATAATTGCATCCAGCTTTATTCAATAATGGCAATAACCAATCTTCTGTATGTTCTTCTAGAAATTCTGCACAATACATTAAAGCGCCATTTGGTCCTAAATGCATACTATCCATTACGTCCTGTACGGTAATGAGGTCCATTATATCAATCTTTGCTTTATATTCCATATTTTCGTTTGCGGGATCAAGATTGACAATGCCTATTCGGCGCCCCAATTCCTTGTAGAACTTGAATGCATGATGGCAATATGTAGTTTTCCCGCTACCAGGTGGTCCAACAATTAATTGACCATAGAGAGGATTAGCATATTTAATATGAGCAGGTTCCAGCATTTTTTCCAAATTCTGTAGTAATTTATACCAAGCAGCTGAATAAAATATGAACTTCACAATGCAAGCAAAACAAACAGCTGTTTTAATAATAACGTCAATGAAAAAGAGGAAGACTTTAAAGAGAGCAACATAAATATAGAGTATGTGCATCATCATGCTAATCAAAACGTTGCATTAGTTAAATAACAACACAATTTTAACTTACTACAACCAATTTCACATATCCTTGTAGTTTATAACGATAGTACAATCAGAAGAAACCAATCAGCTATTAAAAGGAAACAAAAGGCAAGACAAAAGTTTAGTTCTCCCCATGCAAAAACTTTAGACACCTATCAAACTTTTCGGGAAGCAAATAATAAACACAAAAAAGCTACGCTCACAGTTAAGAAGTAAGAATAGGGAAATTAACGTAAGCGTTATTGAAAAGTAAAAATAAGCAAAGCAAGTTAAACGGAAACAACCAACATATATTGGATGAGACTAAAAAAATTAATGTAAAAGTAAATAAGCATTTTGATTATTGAAATAGAGAATAAAAAAGTGTATTTACAAGAAATAGAATGGTGGCGGATCGTAAAGATAAAGGAAGAAGCTATTGGATAAAGATCTAACACAATCATTGCCTATGTACCGTGCATTATGCAAATAGTTGGCAAAAGTTTCATTCAAAACAGCCATGTATTTGTGAAAACAAAACGAAGCCATGAAGAAGAAGAGGCAAGTAAAAATTAAATTAAATTTTGTCACTATATATTTATACATTTTGGAAAAAAATATTCCAGTGTAATGCATCATTGCAGCAATGCGCGATGCAAATGGAATTATTGTTCTTAATATCCCTCTTTCAAATCCACATATTTAATCAAATGTCTGTACGACGATGGAGAATTCCTAAATATCGTAAAAATAAGGCGCACCCACAATGCTTGCGTTATGCGTGCCTCACGAACTGTCAAAATAAAATTGTAATTGTAAATAATAGTAAGTTACACTAGACTATATAAATTGCAAAAAGTATATTTTAAAAAAATCTTTCACTTTATTAATTTTGCACTTCATCAATGTGTACGTAAACAACCAATGGCCACAAGATATTGCTCTAGCAGCTTATAAAAGCTGTGTGTTCAATTCATTTTGCAAGCATTGTGTGTTCTCCCTTAACCTTATAAACTTTTAATTCGTCATACAGACTTATTACATAACATTCAAAATACAAATATTCAACCAAATATAGAGTTTTCTCTAGCACTTTTGTCAGTATTTCTTTATAATGAAAGCATTTAAATGCTCGCAAATCGACTGTGATTTCCTACATATTCAACTCACAATCGTTGTACACATTACCTGTCCGTTTACTTTAAATAGGCCTCTCAATAAACTTGAGAAATTATGTAGAAAATTTTAACAGCTACATACAAATTTATAATTAGTGGAAGGGAATGGTTTAGAATTTTAATGATATGTAAAACTTTCCTCATGGTGTTAGTGGCATAGATGGCAAATACAAATATTCTTACAATAATGAAGATCGGCGTTTACAAGCTCTTTAAAAAAAATATATTTTGATAATTCACCCATTTTAAAGTAACTTTTCTTTCTCAGGTTCATTCATCCATTTTTTTTTAATGGTTCTTTAATCCTTAATCTTTGTTTGTTATTTAAATTTGATCAATTAAATTAAATTTTAACATTTCAGATATTGTTTTGTTAATCTTCATTAAATGTTTAAATTTTAGGACACCGTCGAAACCCATTTGAAAACTATCGTTTAAAACAATGCTATATAAAAATAATATTTTCGAAGTAACCTTTAAATTTTCAATAAATCTTCTTTATTTCTTTCGTTTTATTGTGTTTTCTTTTTGTAATATATAAAATGCATCTTTTTATTCATTTGATTAAACAATAGAATCATATAGTTGAGTAACTTTTGAAGGCTCGAATGTCTTAAAACTTCTAAGTAGGCATATTCGTTTCAATCTATTCATCGTAAAGTTTTTATGTGAGTTCACCCTTAGTAAATGATTCTGTCAAAAAGAAATTTTCCCAACATAATTTTTTCATGATCAATTAAATACTGCTAATTTGATTGAAAAGGCGATCAATTTTGCTCATTATTGAAATCATATTCCGCAAAGGCGTCTACTTAGGGGTTTTCTACAATAGTTAATCGTTTGTGTTAACGAAATTTTTCCTTTTTCAATGAACTGATCGAACATTTTACTTTTTAGCTATTAGATACTGATAATTTACTTAACTGTATAAAATAAACGAATTTTCTTATAAATAGTTGTTCTTGTAACAAAAAAAAAAAGTGATGTTTTAGTCTTTTCCAAATTTTATATAAGATTTTTTTATTTAATATAAATATATATGAGAAATAATTTGCCAAATATTTTCCCTATAAATAAAAGATTATTCTCCCTTTGGCAGCTCAGTTTATTCACCGAATTCTCATTTTTTAGCAGAAAAATTAAATGATAACTTTGCACACGCAGTTTGCGGCTAGACGTTAGAGTGAATATATAGTTTTTTTTATTTTATAGAAAGTATAATTTGAAAGAGCACATAAAAATATACTTATATATATTTTTATATATATATATATATATACATATATTTTTACATAATTTTTAAGTGTTTTCTAAAATACTTTCTTTACTTTATTAAATAACGAGAGAAAAAACAAATTAAACAGAAAAAAGCATGGCCCAACAACAACAGCCGCCACTCTATGAGCATAGTAAGTGCGATACTAGTTGCCATTTTTTTCTATGCCTGTGAAAAAGTTATTTTTATGCACCAATTCGATTAGAGACAGTGTTATGTGCGTTTAAAATTATCTATAATATTAGTCATAATATGAAAACAATTTTTCTTTGGACACAACGAAAAAAAAAAATTGTCTGCAGCAATTACCATATATGGTCATTCTCAGTATTTACTATTCATACATTATAAAAAAAAAAAAACCGGCATTTGTCTTCTTCATTCTTGCTTTCATTGAAGTTTTTAAGTGTATCGCTCTAGTCTCGAAACACCCTCCCCTTTCTTTTATTTAACTAACCGCACCCTAAATGTGTTTTACATTGAAATTATATTCTAATAATCATGGGAGCAATAAATATTTTGTTTGCATGCACATTGTTGGTGCTTTTACTTTTTTTTTATTATTAACGAAGTTATGTCAATTTTTTTCTTTTCTTTTACAGAATTCACATATGCAACTTTACCTCGTACTCAGCGTGGCCAACCCATTGTTTTGGGGTCGGATCCTAAGGGCAAAAACTTCCTCTATACTAACGGCAATTCAGTAATCATTAGAAATATCGAGGTGTGTTCGCATTAACTTATGTATAAAATCTATCGATCAATCAGATCAAAGACCCACTTAGATTTTAAATCTCATTAAACGAAACAGCCACGGACGTCAGCGTCATTTGATATATTTCACAATTATTTGAGTTCATAAGTTTTATTTTTAACTACATCATAAAATATTGTCCAACATTTGCGTTACGTTTTCTAAAAAGAAAAACTTTTCTATACAAGTTTTGTGTTTAGTTACGGCCACGATGATGATGCGCCCACGTTTCTAATTTTTCATATCGTCAATATACATAAACATGAATCATAGATTCTTCTTCTACCGCGTACAAGTCAATTATGTTCCATTTCTTACCCAAATTATGGTTTAATTGGATTCGTTTTAAATCCATCGATTTTTGAGGCTGCTATTTGAAGGAAGTTACTCTTTGACTCTGAAGTAATAAAGGCCATGACCATAAGTGCCTTCCTTGTAATCAAATTTTTAAGACATTGTGACGAAACTCAGGGCAAGCCTTTTGAGTTAATTTTTACACGAAAGAAACAGACTGAATGAAAACAAAAAATAAATTTTTCTTTTTTGCTTCTTTTTATCTACATTCTCTTCCCATTGTGTTATCTATTATCTTGTGTGACTTGGTCATCTTTAGAATCCTGCTATTGCTGATGTTTATACAGAACATTCATGTGCCGTCAATGTAGCCAAATATTCGCCAAGTGGTTTTTATATTGCATCTGGAGGTAAGTAAGTGCTTAATAAACAAGAAAAAAACCATTACGTTTTTGTATATTTAAAAGAAAGTGCTTTTGGCATTAAATTTAATATTATATTTTTAAAGAATACATATGCATACGTACATATATATAAATAAATATATATACGGAAAAATTATGGATATGTTTTACTGTTATTACCAAGAAATTTTTATTATCTCTGACGGCAAGACTTAGTGTTCATATATGGTTGTATATTAATAAGAAAGTTTTAATACGGTCAATGATTCACTGGTTCCATATCTCAAAGAAAAGTTTGATGATAATAAATAAATAAATAGTAAATAACGCAGATGAAAAAATGCTAGAAGGATAAGAGCGGAATCAATCGAATCTATGCGTGACTTCATGCACTAATTTTAGCACAAGTTTTATCATCACGTTTTGAGAAGGCATTCACGTAAATACATGATCTATACGTGGCTTTACGTTTCAAACATTTTCAATATCAGCATCACAATGCGTGCATGAAGTGAAACGCGTGACGGAAAATCTCAAAATTTCGTTCTCAACTAATCTAAATAGTGGTAGAAATTTTTGTATATTCGTTGCGGAAATGTACTTAGACTCGACAGAACAAGTGTTAACGATTCGAATCGCTTATGACGAATATGAAAACTCCGCACGTACGCCTTGTATGGCCAGTCATGCAGTAAGTAATAATCTGTGTAGTATTGCGTGCAGCAAAAAGTTCGTGGCGTTTTCAGCATTTCTGTTATATTTTTACTTAATTTTTATTTTACTTACTTTTACTACTTTGCCCGTGAGACGATAATGTCATCACTGTAGACGTTTTGAGTGGATTCTTGGGTCAAATAATTTTCACAACACCCCGTTAGAATCAGCTTCACACTATTAAAAAAGACACTTGTGGATGTCAAAACAAGTGATGATCGGATGGTGCAAGGTCCGGGCAATACGGTGGATGTAAAAAAGTTTCCAGCAAATTCCAATCCAAAGCACGGTTATGATGGAGCACAACGATTTTCGTGTGGGTTAATTCTGGATGCTTTGCCACATTTACGCATTTTAATTGCATTAGTTGTTCAGATGCTCTGTTGCTCATGTTGCACAGGCCATTTCCAATACCACTAAACACGAAACATTACCTTAGGTGCCATCAATTCATCAATATCGAGCAAATTGTTAGAAACTCGTTTTCTGTCATATAAGATGATCCATCCCGATCGTCTTATCAACAATTTGTCGACCAGTGCGCCACGTTTTTGTAACATCGAAATTTTCAGAACGGAAATGAACAAACTATTTGCGTGCTGCTGACTTTGATTAAGCGTCGCAAAAAGCACAACTCCTCAAGTCTGCGAAGCGAACTAATAAATAAATATAGCAAATATAACAAGTTTTTCGAGAATTTTGATTCAATTACTTTCGAATGAATTCAGAAATGCCCCAATGTCTGCCTGATTGTCGCCTGTCACAAGCAGTATCGCACAGCTTGATAGACTTAGTATTGCTAAAGTTATACGTTTCAAAGGCTTTCTATTAAAAGGAGCGCCACGAACTTTTTACTTTTTCTATTATTGAATGAGTCTGTTGAGTGAAACTCATTGCAGAAGATATGAGTAGTTAAATCAAATTATGTGATAATTGAAATGGAAAATCATGAAGTATGAATTTGTGTTTAAAAATAAGCAGCTCATTACGTTTTTCTAAAATTTGAAGATTTTATTATAAAACATTTTTCCTAATAAAATGTAGAAAAAACGGCAAATTTAGCCATATTTGGTATGCAAGTTAGTTAAACTTCTTATGTTCAACTAAAAACCAAAAAATGGTTTTCAATTCACCATAACTATTACTTATTTCTATATATATACATAATAATATCATATACATAGCCTTGATCGAACTTAACGAAGTGTGAAGAAAATGAACCCACTTACACTTTTCTTATTCTTGCTTTTTAAGATCAATCGGGTAAAATACGTATTTGGGATACAGTTAATAAAGAGCATCTATTGAAGAATGAATTTCAACCAATTGCTGGTCCGATTAAGGATATATCTTGGTCTCAGGATAGTCAACGTATAGTAGTAGCGGGTGAGGGTCGTGAGAGATTTGGACATGTATTTATGGCGGAAACTGGTACTTCGGTAGGTGAAATCAGTGGCCAATCTAAATCTATAAATTCTTGTGATTTTCGTCCTGCTCGACCGTTTCGCATAGTAACGGGTATAAATAATATATTTAAAAAAAAAAATTAATTTCAAACGTAATTATTTTTAAATCAAAAAAATTTCCTTTTAGGCAGCGAAGACAACACTATAGGAGTGTTTGAGGGACCACCTTTTAAGTTCAAAATGACCAAACAGGATCATTCACGTTTTGTTCAAGCTGTACGCTATTCATCCGATGGTAAATATTTCGCCTCGGCTGGATTCGATGGCAAAGTCTTCCTCTATGATGGTACTACATCGGATTTAGTCGGTGAATTCGGTAATCCGGCTCATAAGGGCGGAGTATATGCAGTCGCCTGGAAATCTGATGGTACTCAATTACTTACCTGTTCGGGTGATAAAACTTGTCGTTTATGGGATGTAGAAACTCGAGAGCTATTAACAGAATTTGTCATGGGTTCTAATGTAGATGATCAGCAAGTTTCGTGTTTATGGCAAGGCGAACATTTACTTACAGTATCTTTATCGGGTCATATGACGTATCTGAACATTAACGATGCTTCAAAACCGTCACGTGTTATCAAAGGTCATAATAAGCCTATAACCGTATTGGGTCTTAGCGATGATCGCAGTACTATTTACACTGGTAGCCATGATGGCATTGTGATCAGTTGGAATTCGGGTAGTGGAGTTAATGATCGAGTCTTAGGTATTGGGCACGGCAATCAGGTAAATATTCTAAATCATCATAAAATCACCTACCACGACAACAATGCACAATTTATTCCAGATGAACGGTATTGCCGCATGGGGCGATTTTGTCTACACGTGTGGCATTGATGATAGCTTACGTCAATTTAGTGTCGAATCGAATGCTTACACCGACTATGTAGTCAAATTGAATTGTCAGCCACGTGGTTTATCCATTTTCCGCAATGAAAATATAATTGCTTTGGCATGTGTCAAAGAGCTCACTTTGGTACAGGATCAGAAAAAAATCTTCTCACTGCCTATAAAATATGAGGCCACTTCGATCTCGGCTAATCCAGAGACATTGGATATAGCCGTTGGTGGTGATGATCAAAAGTTACACATATACACCTTGAAAAACTCCATCTTAGAACCAAAAATCGAACTCGAGCACTTGGGCGCCGTAACCGATTGCTCGTATTCGCCTGATAATAAGTATTTGGTGGCCTGTGACGCTCACCGTAAAGTAGTATTATATAATGTGGAAGAATATAAGGTACATAAACTGCTATTCATCATAAACTTTCTTATTAAAGAAATTATTATAAAAACTTTTATTTTTAGTTGGCTCACAACAAAGAATGGGGTTTCCATAATGCTCGTGTTAATACGGTGGCCTGGTCACCCAATTCTTTATTAGTTGCTAGCGGCTCATTGGACACTAACATTATTATATGGTCGGTTAACAATCCCGCTAAGCACACAATTATCAAAAGTAAGTCTTCAAGAATAGATTTTTCTTTTATCTAACTTTACTCATATTTGTACTCATCCCAGGAGAATAATTATGTTCTTTAAACGCTTTTAACAAATGAAATGCTTCAAAGACTAACTTATGTAATGTGATAATTTTTGACAATGCAAAATTTAAAACGCAAGCGGTAGAACGGCAATTTATTTCCGCGAAAGAAGTTTCAACATGAGCGATCTGAATCCGTTCACAGCCAATATTCATTTGAAATTTGGCTCAGATATTTGTCATAGTCTCGATAATTCGTTTCACACACTCACAAAAAAATAATTAGAACTACTTTTTGTATCGATCCTAAATAGCAGATGTTTAAGGGACATTTACAACAACGCAAATACGCATTTAGACGTATGTATCTATCTCGTTCTCGCGGGCTTGAATGTTTCTTCCCCATTTTTGCTTGATAAGTTCAAAACTCGCCCTAAAATAAACAAAATCTAAAATTCTGCAAGTCATCCCTCTTCGCATACTTCATGAGCTAAGGTGCGGGAGGGGACTCTACCAAATTTTCTCAACGTAAATTGCGGTAGTCGACATAACCCAGTGCGTTTCTCTGCCTACATAGCGTCTGATGTTGATACATAACTTACAATTCGTTAGAAAGGTTTATTCAACACTCGGTGCAAAGATCTAGAACTACTTCGGTGAATATATATATATAAGATCATTTTAAAAACACTTTCTTAAACCTCTGGCCTATACCCACGAGTCTGACTCGTGGTAATGGATTTGTACTGCCATAAGCACCCTAAATGCATTGAAATTATTATTTGCTCCCAGACATAATTTATTATTTCACAATTCCTTTTGGTTCAGCGAAATGTACATGTCATGAAAACGTAGATTTTGCACCAGTTCAGGTGGACCGCACTCGACTGATCTTATTTACTATGGCTCGCGCGATCGATAAATACTGTGTAAGCCAAAGCGTTAATAATCGACAACCTTCTTAAAAAGAACCATGTACAAATCTTTTTAGCGTCTACCTCAAGATGAGGGTCCGAACAGCTTGATACAGCTGCACACCTGATATTTCATAATTGTAATGTATTTTATTTATGCGGTGATTATCAATGTACCATCATAAAGAAAATATGTTTTTTTTTTTCACATGGTGTTCGTTTAGACGTAGGGTACTTGCCTTCCATAAATACCGACATATATGCAATAATAAAGTTCAATATTACGTTTACAGGGGAGTTGGCATATATTTTTGATTACCGTATTTTTCCGACTACAAGACGCATTTCAATGATATTTAGAAAAATATATTTTAATGTTACTTTCGGATCAAAATTTTTATTTATTGTTAACATAACTCGTACTAGCAATATTTATTCAATTCATCTTTACTCTCGGTACTATCACTCGGCTCATATTACTTTCATCTGAATTTTTGTTGTCGGACCTCAAGTACCTCAAATTTAGAGACGATTGTTACCTTCGGACCATAAGACGCGCCCAAAATTTTTGTATATAAAAAGTTGCGTCTTATAGTCCGAAAAATACGGTAACCATTTTTTTAGGGGGGTTTTGGAAATTAAAAAAAAACGAATGGAGCTTTTCAAAAGTTTTTCAATTCAGATGAAATATAATTTCTTTCTAATTATATTCTTAATATCATATTATTATGTGTTTTTCATTCTCTCTGTTTCAGATGCTCATCCTCAATCACAGATTACACGTCTAGTATGGTTGGACAATAATACTGTAATATCTACTGGTCAAGATTGTAATACAAAAATCTGGCATGTGGAGACAATCTGAATTGTCTTTGAATGCAATTATTGTTTTAACAAGCAATGCTTAGCAAACTCTCATCTTATACAATCAGCAGAGTTTCTTCATATATGATAACAGTTTTTCATAAACCATAATGCATTTTAGTTTGTATTTCCTTTTGCCCCAAATTTGCATTTCTTTAAGTTTAAAAGTATTTTGTTTGCATTATAAATTTATTTATTTATCGTTTAGTTAGGTTTTCATTCATTATAAAGTAAACTTTTTCTTTTTGTTTAATTTTTTGTTTTTTATATAAAAAAAAAAAAGTTTTATCTGCCTATACCTATATAAACTTTGTATGCACGATTGCACAAAGCGTAATTTTGTACATCAAGAAAATAAAAATCTATTTTGCCAGAAAAAAAAAAAAGAAGAAACAAATCTTAACGAACGTATGGCCGAAGAACATTTGAAATCCACTACAGGTATGTTACACTTATAAAAAGAAGTTCTTTATCATCTTAACAGTAATGCCGAAAATTATATAAAAAACATATATAAAATTATTTCCATTCGTTTGATTTGTAACTGAAAGTGGAAAAAAATGATATGAGAGCAGAGATTTTTGCAATAAAAATTATGAAGAAATGGGAAATATGAATGTACATAGCGCGTTGAATTCCATTGTTTTCACCTTCGGCTATATTCAATTCATTTAATATGATTGATCTATTTGGAATGCGCCGACTGCTAATCATGGAGCGCTCAAAATCTTTCTTCTTCCAAATTCATTACTTTTGTTGTTTATTCGAAGAAATCTGCTGTCGGCTTATGGTGATGCTACTCCGTCATATCCCAATTGTCGGTTTTGGTTTCAACGCCAACACGAATTGACTGAAAATGCCATTTTTGACCACTTACCAGTTGCATATACTATTGCAATTCGAAAGCGAAGGTCTGCCACACCCAGTGTACTCACCAGACTTTTGCGCCTCCTAGTACCGCTTACTCAGATCGGTGCAGCATGGCTTGGCTTGGCTGACAAGCGCGTCCGCAAAATTGAAGAAGTGCGAAAATGGGTCGATGGGTGGATCGCTACTAACCAATAGTTCTTACGAACAAATATCACTCACTATTTTGATTAATTAGTATTGTACCAATTTTCCAAAATAAATGCCTTTTGCAAGTGACAAAGTGATCAAAACCCTTGCAAACCTCTAATATATATCAGCGTTGAACACAAGAAACGCAAATCAACACAAGAGTTATGTTGACGATTGATTCATATTCTTGTAGTTATCGTGAGACTATAGTATGAATAGATGATAGCATTTCCTTCCCATTGACATTTGCACTGATTTCTTCTGAAGATCAAAGCTTGAAACCACGTCATTTGTCAAATTTTCTGATAAGATCAATACATCATTTTATATATATCGCTTTCTTGAGCCGAGGAGGCAAGGGATCTCGACTAACAACTCAATGGTCGTGAATTCAAATCCCAAGTATGTTAGAGTTTTCAATAAAGCATCATCGGCTTTAGATGCTAGCGCTTTAAGACTGTAGTCTTGGAATTTATTTTTTTGTCTAAACTAATAATAATAATAATTTTATATATAAATGTTCGGAGAGTTGGGACAAGATATGCATTTTTATTTCTTCACCATTTATGAGAAACGCTGACGAATGTTGGCGAACAACTGGCGATAGAAAAATAAAAAAAGTAAAAACAGACCATTGTCACATTCATGTTCGCAGTGCAGATGAGGTACCTCAACATTCAGTTGGATTCACCTAAGAGGAAGCTTCTTGATCAACGTGGAATTCTGAATTGATTAAGTCATGTCTGTCCGTCTGAGAACATTGGAAATTCTTACACGCACTTTGGTATTGAAAATGGCTCAAAAATGTCAGAGCAGAAGCCCGCAATGGAGTATGAACTGAACGTAACTCCATTTTTCTTAATGAAAATATGTGGGTTTTTGCTCGTTACTTGGAAATAATGAACGTTAGTAGGCTGAAATTTTACACATTTACTTTGCGAAACATTCTCCTCTTTTTACGTGGAAAAATGGAAGAAATCATCCATGCCCACACAAAGTTGCAAGTGATTAAATTAAATTTTTTCACTTTTTTGAAATCTTAAGCTTATTTATCAGAATGTTTAAAGTTATTTTGTACTTTCCTCAAAGGAAGATTTATTATCTGCCTGAAGATGGGTTGATTCTAAAACGACTAGGGTAGACACCGCGATTAATAATAATAGCAGCGATATGGGTATCAAATAAAAGAACTTGAAGAGTAGAATGCGAAAAGCATAGTGATGAGTAAGCGAGCTTCGTCTCCCGCCGAATATAACTTTCGTAGGTGTTTTTTTTTTTATTATTATTATATAATGGCAATGGTTCCATACGTAGGTATATATGGTACTTACCATATCATCAGTCACATGGAAGCGGCCTAATAAATATATTAGGAAGTAAAGGTTTGCAATAACAGCAATAATTAGGATATGTATAACAAAATTAAGCACAATTCAGTTGAACCGGAGCATTTTTTTTTTTACGAGTTGGAAAACAAAGGTTTGGTTTCCCTACAAAAACTCTGTAGCGTTTCCCCATTCAACGTCAATTTAAAACAAACTTAAAAGTGCATCGGATGATAAACTAATCTTCTTCAAATCGAAAAGAAAGAATACCAGTTATATATCATATAACTTTATATATATATACGTATCCCAATTTAAAATAATATATAAAAACTTGAAACTAAATTATAGCTGATAGCTTATACGGATTAATTGGCTAATCGGGAGCATTTTTATATTAAATTTATGATTGCCATCGCTCCATATTAATACGTATTGTTAGCCGGAAGTGGAATAGCTTTGTTCTTGTAAGTTGATTATGCAGTGAAAGTATAAATTAAATTCTTTTTGCTGCGATGATTCCTGAACATCTAATGCACTATGCATTGGTACGATGACTGCATCATCATCATTATCATCTAAACGACGAGATTCGTTTTTGCCGAAGGTTTTGATTGATTCTCTTTATTCCCATAAATTTTGATTCAATACGTTTCAGATTTTATCTGAAACTCATTCAACATTCCTTTTAAAGTATGTATGGCTTGTCTTTAGTGATAATAGTGTTGCTCGTTCCAGGCTCAACTGTCAGTTTTCGCGGAAAATTTTTCATTGCTCTTTCTTTTCTTCGTTACATTCCTTGCTAACGATTAAATGTCCTAAATATGCAATTTTTGCGAATGACTTTCCATGCCGAAGGGAATGTAGTACGAAAGGTGGCCAGCCTTGCGTTAAAAAGTTGCGATAATCAAAAAAAATTTACTCTGAATAATAATGCAAAAGTTATTGCGTATGTTTTAAATTTCTGTTCGAACTTGTAATCGATGATATTTGATAAATCTGTTAATGCAATTATTATTTAGCTGATTTTCTATTTGATTTTTCACTTTATTAATAATTTATTCATATGTTCAAGAGTATAAATTCTGTCTTTTTTTGATTGTGCATTGTGTAGAAATCTGTGTATAAAAAACTTTTTTTTTTTTTTTTTTTAATCTAAGTATGTTTGTATATAAAGTGTAAAAGTGTTTATGTGTAAGGTTTTTTTTTTTCCTTTTTTTTTGTTGTGGTTTAAATTATAACTAAATACTAATTACTTTCAAGTACATTTGGACGTAAAGCCTTTGTAATAATTAGGCGTTTTATTGGTAAAGGCTTGTAATAAGGAAAGAAAAAAAAAAAATTTAACAGGTATAGGAAAATGTTTCACTATATATATCACAGTCAGGGACTAAGAATGGGATCAATAACTATTTAATATAAATACACCGGCAATTCTTTCTTAAACTATATATAAGCTCTACCCTCAGAACTTACGATTTCTTTTAATTACATATATGGTATGTAAGACCGCATACATATATATATACCGTTATCGAAATATAGCTCAGAGACCCTACCAAAATGACTTAATTAATAATATTTAACAAATAAATAAATATGCTAACGAAGATGTCCTGCAAGTATAGTGTTTTTTCGCTTGCACCACATTCATTTCCCAGCTAGAGTTTTCTCTGAAGTTTTCCTATATATACAATCTATTCATAATGAAATTCGATTATTATTGAGGGGGAGGAGGAGGAGGAGCATTTTGCTCGATCACATCTTCCTATCAGTGATTACATAAAAAATACGACTTCGCGTCAGCCAAATTGGCGGTAATCACATCTATATAGGAACATGTCAAAAATTTATTCATTTGCTTGACACGTTTATCGCTAATCATAATGATCCCGTTTTAAGGACGAAAATATTGGAAATAAACGCAAATCTTGAATTTAGACTATAGCAGATTTTCAATTGCAAAGGGTACCTATCACCTGTCTTGGATTCACAATTTACCCGAGACATATATTCAGTTAATAGCTAAACAACAGAGCTCTTAACACATGTATCGTGTGTTGTGGTGCGTAGTCGAAGACTCCTAACAGCCGCAGTAACTGCTCATATGCTTATCTGAAGGCATCTTCGACGCCCTTTGAATGAAATTATATCAATGTACTAAAGTAATATCTTGACAATATAACTTCTTCTTCTTCTTCTTCTTCTTCTATGTAAAAATGTGTAAAAATGCTCCAAATTATGGAATCTTCAGTTTAAAAATGATTAGCGAACGACATACGAACGACTTATCTACGAAAGCTGCCCCTTTTAATTCAATAATTGCTTACCTTAATTTTCTTATCATTGCAATCGCTTTCTCTAACTGTACTAATATAGCTATCATGGCGTTACTTTTGAGCTGGTTTTTGAATCGCTGGCATTATGTATATTTTCTTTACTCTCTAAGCTTGCGGAGCTAGTGGCACTACTACTATTAGTACTATTAACTAACGGTTTAGACAGTTCACTAACTGTGGTCACTGGTGCCGCTGTGGTGGTGGTTGCATTAGTATTAGTAGTTGCCATTGTCTTATTATTATTACCAATAGAATTTTGCATATCCAGCATTGTCAAGTTTGAGTTACTATTCTTGCTGGTTAACAATTGATTGTGTTGATGAGCTGCCGCTGCAGCGGCTGCGGCTAAATGAAATTGATTTGGTAAAAACATATAAGCGGCCGCGTTTAATTGTGATTGAGCTTCGGCATTTAAAGATTCAGTTGCTGTAGTGGGAAAATGAGCAGGCAAATGAGATATGTTTGGCGAGGTGGGACTAGTTTCAACGGTGGACGAATTATTGGTTCCCATTGTTGCGGAACCGCTTGTTATAGTCGTGTTTAATAGCTTAGTAGCTCGTTTACGACGTGCTTCCGTTTCGCATGGTGATGGAGCCCCAGGATGACGATAGGATACATGTTTACGTAAAGCATCCTTACTTCGCGATACATGCGAACAAACATTACAAGCATATCTAAATGGAATGTGAAGAAGAAAAAAAACTTTTTAATCGAACAGGATTCATTTTGGTTTCCGTCTCGCGTTACCTTACATTCTGATGAGTTTCCAAGTGAACCCTTAAATTATATTGATTGCTTAACTGTTTATGACAAATAAAACAAGTCGCGTAGAGCTTTGAGTTTGCCATTGGCTTTCCGTTTGGCGCTGTAGTGTGGGGACTTGGCGGTGTGCTGACCTTTTCGGCATCGCATTTAAGACCATCCTCGTTCGCCATGTTGAAATTCAAATTTAAATGGCCATGAGGACTACTCGGCGATTGCGACGTGTTCGCCATCGAAAATAATGGCGTTTGCTTGGCAATCATTAGAGGTGATGTTGTAGAATTATAGCTATCCAAACCAGTCTTTATGCTAAGAGGAGCCAGCGGTGCTGGCATGTGTCCTTGATTTTGTGTACTCTCTTGAGTATTCGATTTTCCGCAGCCCCCTCGCAAGCTCTCAACTATTTTATCAATGCGTTTAATATCTTTTTGTGGCGTCGACTGTTCATTCTGCGATTTCTTATCACCGCTACAAAATCGCTTGACTGGCGGAGTTTCTTCATTTGCGATTACCTTCGAATAATTATCTGCATTTGCCATTCCAAGAGCACCTTGGTATAGATTGCACTGCTGCTGATATTTAGCTAAAAACTCTGTCGTTTTATTTAAGGCCGTCTGTGAGAAATTTAAAGGCTGTGGCAGAAGGTTCGGATAGAATTGTAAGGATTTCAAAAAAAAATTCTCCAATGGTAAAGGAAATTTAGTGCCCGTTAAAGGATTAAAGTGGGACGAATTTGTAGTGGAATTTAACAGTGAGTTTGAGAGGGGAACTGACGTTGACTGATTATTAGAACTGGATGGAGAGGAAGGTGTTGATGATGTTGATGGTGATTTTTGAAAATCATCTTTTTCTGATTTACTTAGCAGTTCACTGGCAGCTTTTGTAGATTTCTGCAACTGTGTATAAAATATTTAATAGGGAAATTATCAATATTTGGAAAGATTTTTGAAAATATTACATTGTTGTGCACATCGGCTAAACCCTTGATACCCAAAGTTTCAGCCAAACTCAATAGCGTAGGTATTTGCTCTTCATACACGTTCACCTCACCGGAATACATAAAGTTGAGTAAAGCCACAATCGCTGCAAATGAAGCACCAGGTATAATAATAACTGGATGATTGGTAGTATCTAAGGTGCGAAATATTTCCAAAAAGAAACTACTGCAGGCACTTAAGACCACGCGATGCGCACGTAAGTTGCGGCCCTCTGCTGAGATGGTAACATCGGTCAGCTGGCATTGATCCAGTAAAACGGGAAGTGTACTAAGTAGGCTGGCCTATCAAAATATATATATATATGCATTTATTTATATATACATGAATATATATAAAAAAGGAAAATAATAATTCATCTGTAAATTTACAGTTACTGCGTTATATGAAAGATGGAATAGGACCATTTAAGCAATGATGCTACAGATTGGTCGTGCCACGCACCAAACGATGAGTTAAAACAAATCGCCCGTACTTTAAGAAAGGTATACAAAATTTTAGTAACGAAGCAAAAAGCTTTATCAGGCATTCCACTATATAGAGAAGTCCTCCCACATCAATTTTTTTTGGCAAAACTCATTGGCTCATTGGACATGATTCGATTATTTCAAGGGCTTAATGCTACTTGTGAATAACTCGTTTTAAGATTTTTCTTGCAATAGACGGATACGATTAGATCGAGTCGTAAATAACTTGCGGTGCAACTCGGTAGAATCTATTGTTCGGATTTTCCCGGTATAAGTCACCGAAACAAATGAATTTTTGTTTTCATTATATAGATGGGGATCCAGTTAGTCTTCCGTCAACTGTTTTATATGGTGCATGTTACATTCAACTGTTTATCTTAACCTCTGCAATGGAGAGTCTAAGGCAACAGTTGACAAAATGTGCAGGGTAATAGGATGAACGACAGTTAGAAATTGGTTTGTAAAATTCCGTTTTGGAGATACGACGGGATGTGCTTCCGACTTTGACGACAACCTTTTAAAGGCAACATTCCAGCAAAATCCACGCCAATCAATAAGAGGTTTAGCAAAAAGTTTGAATACCTATGTCTGATAAAAAGACGGAAGTTACGCATAACTCGACCGAATACATTTCTTTCAAAGTCTCACTGTTTCTTGTAATTTTAAAAAATTTTACTAAACAAAATATGTGTATGTGTTTGTTAGATAACTTTCCGTCTGTTTCATTTCGCCCTTGCCCTTATGCCCTGACTGTAGAAATTATGGGATTTCTTGATTATGATCTGACCCGTATGTATTTATACAAAGTTAGTCTTAAAGTCAGTTCAGCTTCATTGAAATTAAACTAATGGTCGTCGGACGAGTCGAGAGATCTCTACTGTGTCATAGATGGATCAAAAGGTTTTTCGGCTCAAGCCGCTTAATTTTTACCAAATAATTAAAACTTCCCTGTGCTTGGCATGCTCGTAGTTGAAGACGATGTCTTTCTTAATGATCTTTACGACAACGGACGAATAACTGGAATAGCTAGCCGACGTAAATGGATCGATCCGAAATGTCACTCTGCAATATGTGTGTATAAGTTAATTAAGTATTCACAACGATGGTCTAGAATTCGCTTCTACAGTGGCGAGCAAAACTTCGTAGATTATGTTAAAAGAAAAATGCGTTCAATTCATACAGTTGTTGTCCTTATCGCAGTAGAAAAAATTTGCATGTAAAATATTAATCGTTACTCTCTCTAATTAACTGTAAAAAGTGTTTCCGTTCGTTTGATTTGTAACTGGAAGATAGGAGAGATTTCTGCAATATATTAGATGTTTGCGAAAATTTTGATCAGCGACTTTTGGAGATAGAAATAATGAAGAAATGGGGAGCGCTCAAAATTCGTCTTCTTCCAAATTCATTACTTTTGTTGTTTATTCGCTAGAAATCTGTGGCCGGCTTATGATGATGCTGCTTCATCACATCCCAGTTGTCGGTTTTGGTTTCAACGCTGACATGAATTGACTAAAAATGTCATTTTTTGTCCACTTGTTACAAGAGTTGTCCAGGATACACTGTTGCAGTTCGAATGGGAAGTTCTGCCACACTCAGCGTACATGACGCTTCTTGCGCACCATTTGTTTAGATCGATGCAGTATGGCATGGTTGACACGCGGCTCCGCAAAGTTGAAGAAGTGGAAAAATGCGTCGCCAAACCGCTATAAGTTCTTTCGACATGATATCACCATGTTACCAAAAATATCGTGAAAAATTGTAGGAAATGATGGAAACTATTTTGATTAATAAATAAAGTATTGCATCAGTTTTCCACAATAAATGCCTTTTTCAGGTGAAAAAGTGATCAAAATTATTGCAAACACCTAACACAACAAAGAACATCATGACTTAAATTAACTCTGACTTCATCTGAGCACATTACTCATTTCCAATCTTGCGCTGACCAATTTATGTTTTGCTTACAGAATTCGAGATGAGCTTTAACGTATTTCTTCCAAATGATTCTCGTTTGTTTTGCTTAATTGCTAAAATAAGGGCAATTTTTCGTAGCACTCGACGCACACTCCATTCGCTGGCACTCTTATTTAATGCCATCACTATACGCTTTCGGAGTTTTGACCTTAATTATAAGCTCCGGGTATCACCGTCATTTAGAGATGTAGGACGATCTCCGGTGTTTTTATAATAATTTTATATTTCGTTTTCTTTTTTCCTTTTGTAGTTAAAAGTACTGTTCGGGGACACAAAGCAACCTTTCGATGAATTCCACTAAGACGACTATGTTACTTTCGGTTTTATTAGGAATTTTTTTCATTTTATTTTTTATATCAAAATCGTAAAACAGTTTGAAAAACTTTTACTAATCTGCTCTCAGATAAGGAAAAAGGAGGTGTTTTGTAAGAAGCGTCCAACCAAACGGGCAACGATTGTTTAAAACTTTATGCGAGGATGCGAAATGGGCAAAATTGTATCTACTGCATAAACATTTGATTAGTTTGCTCTTTATTCACTCCTGCATGGACTGCAGTAGGCTGTGTGTAGAGGACAGTAAGGATTAGTGTTTTATGTTAAATTTTTCTCTTGACTACGATTAGAACGGGAATTGTATTTTTCTCATACTATGTATTCAGTTTTGCTCGTCACTGTACATGCCTATGAATGCATACAACTACAAAAAATATCATTTGGCTTAGACAGCAAGGAACACAAATATATTTTGGATTTTGGCGTTTGCAAAATTTGAATGTTGTAACGATTGTTTTTGTTGTTGTTGTTGTTGTTGTTGTTGTTTTTTGCAACGTTATACTTTTTTGTACAGCCAAACTGCCGTCCATCCATGCATTAATAATCACTCTTTCGTCACTCCTTGTCGTTCGCTTTGCAGGTTTGGTTTAAAAATATTTCGTCGTCTAAATATCCAAAAAAAAAAAAAACAAGTTCTATGAGAACGGTGGTCATATATATGTATATATATGATATATACACATATATGTATAATTAAATATAGGCTACTTGTTTGTTTATATATTTTTGGATATTTTTATGACAAATGACATTTTGCATATAAAACAAGTAACGACAACGATGTCCAGTTGTACAAAGTTTCATTTAATCACTTGTTTATAAATTTCGAAATAAAACGCTTCAAATGATCAAAAAACAACCATTCATTTGAAATATCAATCAGTGAGAAAACTGAGAGTCTTGCAATTACGTAGATGCTTGTGTCTCACGTCATGCAACATTTATTCGACTACGACCGATATTTGACAATAACCGAGATCGTACAACACCTGAAAACTAGCTAACAATGTTACGAAGCATTTTGTATTTAAAAAAATTTGCTTAATAAACGGAAACTTACCACCACCGATCTCGATCCAGATTGAATTCGAATTGAATGCAAATATAAGAAATATAAGAAGTAAAAAAAATTATAACCGCGCAAGGACTACGGCACTGCCTCGCCTAAGACGATTCATTTCACTTATTTTCTTTGCTTCCATCTAAGGGGATACTAATGCCATCTAAGTTTTTAGCAAAATTGTGTTATCAGAGTTCTTGTTATTCTTCACTTATTTTCGTCATAAAGTATTAAAATTTAAATTTTTTCTGTCATATAAAGTCTTGTTTTTCGTGACAATACTAACATAATATGTGATTCAAAAAAATAGATCTACCGAGCCTAAATTTGGTACAAATAGCTTTTATTAAGTGCTTGCATGTATTTTGATCTTATTTTCACCCTGAAAAGAGCATTTGTTCCAAAAAATTAAAAAAATTAAAATATTTTCCATCATTTCGTATAAATTTTCCCATCTTTCTGGCAAAAAGGTAATACCGTTTCAATAGAACGCAGCGATTGGTTTGGCAGCGATCCAATCATCAATCCATTTTCGCACTTCTTCAGCATTTCGAAACCGTGTGCCAGCCAAGCTATGTTGCATCGATCTGCACAAGTGTTAATCAGAAGAGGGCTATACCTGTGTACAGTAGAAATCCCAATTCAAGCTGCGAAAGTTTGTCCTTGGCAACCCTTGCAACGTGTGCCCGAGCCTTGCCAATGCAAGAGGATGACTTCGGTTAATCGCTATTGCTAGTCGTTTTTGCAACAATAAATCGTTCAATGCGTCCATTTGACGTCGGTAAACATCTGCAGTAACAATTTGATTCGGTTTTAGTATCTCCTAACGCACTACAACTTACTGATCCCGTCGTATGCACAGCAACTCTTTATGGCCATTAATATTCCGCCTTGGTGTCGATGTCCATGGCTCTCCTGGAGCCTTAAGCTTGAAATTCTCATACGAGATTCACCATTCACTGTCACCAGTCCACAATCAATGCAATCGCGATATTTACATGACTTTATCATGTTTAGCAATAGAAATCGCTGATCAAAATACATGCGGGCATCTATTAACTCAAATCACTTCAATGCATTACAATTTGCGTAATAAAACCCCCTTTTCCCATGCAAAAACTTACTGTTCGTAATGACAGAGTTATAAGAAGTAAGAGAATATAAAAAAATTTCCCATCCGATTTAAACTTTTCACATCAATTCTATATATTTAAATGATAATGATTGAGGAAAATCGCAAATTTTCTTTGGATGAAAACGCGTTTGGATATCAAATTTCGATAAAATATTTCAAAAGTTTTGATTAGCCATAAATCGATTCAGAGAGTAATTCTGAATCTTTGAATGTATTAAATACATGCGCACATAGATTATAGGCGCTGCATCTTAAGTTGCATAGGGTATAAAAACTAAAATGATTTTCATTTATTTATTATTACTTATATTTATATATATGTATTTATGATGACATTATTTATCTTAAGTGAAGAGAATGTAAGATATTCCGCCTAACAAGGATATTATTTATAATATTATATTATTTTAATCAATTATTAATTTTTTTTCCAATTTAATTAAACACTCTCTAGCACCTACCTGATGATTATGCCATCTCAAGCAAAATTGCTGCTGATATTCATTGTGCTGTTGCTGTTGCTCTTGTTGATTCTTTTGTAATTGTTCTTGCTGCCTTTGTCGTATAGTCGATGCTGAGATTGACCCGTTATTATTTAATTCCATAATTAATAAAAATGCCCTATTTTATGCATAAAAGTGATTTCAGGCTTACTTCAGTATACGCATAACCCGTAAAGATAATCGATCAAATATATATGATGAACCTGAAAATAAAATCAAATTCCCGCGTAAGTGTCTTAGTCCCTTTCTTTTTTTTTTTTTTGTGCGCGCTATTGTGCAATATAATAATAATATTAATTAAAAAAAAAAATTCCATACACCTCCAAAATCGTATAAATCATTGTTTTCTATTGTTTACGTTAAACGTTAGCACAATACATGTATGTATGTGTATAACTGCCGTTATGTGATGAGAAAAAATACTCAAAACTATTTACATTAAACAAGTAATTGATAGAGAGAGAGAGAGAGAGAGAGAGAGAGAGAAATAAGGATAATCAATACAGTTGAGATATGTCTTAGCAATTTGTGATTACGTATACGACATGGATAAACGTTGTTAATATTCATACATTCTCGCTGCTCGCTGCTCACTGCTCGCTTAACAGCATTGCATTCATTTTTTATTTAATCACAAAATCATTGGGTTTTAGTTCCTTGTTTGAGAAAGAAAGAGAAAGAGAGAGAGAGAGAGATATATATAAGGATATTCAGTACATTTAAGATATGTCTTAAAAATTTTTGATTACGTATACGACATGGATAAACGTTGTTAATATTCATACATTCTCGCTGCTCGCTGCTCGCTTAACAACATTGCATTTATTTTTTATTTAATCACAAATCATTGGGCTTTTCTTCCTTGTTTAAGAGAGAAAGAGAGATATAAGGATAGTCAGTACAGTTAAGATATTTCTTAACAATTTTTGATCACGTATACGACATGGATAAACGTTGTTAATATTCATGCATTCTCGCTGCTCGCTTAACAGCATTGAATTCATTTTTTATTTAATCACAATATCATTGGCTTTTAGTTCCTTGTTTTTTCTTTCTTTCCCTATTTATTGAATAATATCCCCTACAAATTTATATGAGCTCGTGTGTGTGTGTGTGCGTGCATGCATGTAAATGTGTTACGTGTGATAAACGTTATTAGGAAACACTTGTTATTTAATGATGAAAAGAAAACAACATTGTTTGTATGCGAAAACGTTTATCAATCAGAAAGATTATGCTTACGCATAGAGCAAAGTCAATCGACAAAAGACACAGAGAATGTGATTTTAAATTGGAAAAAAACCAATAAAAGAAGGAAAGAATTATAATCATTTATGTATTTTCTTTTTAAGAAATTGTGTCTTATCAGTAAAAAAAAAAAAAAAAAGAAAGGGATAGTTAAGCATAACAATGGTGAAAATGGTATTTTCTTTCCTTCTTAAAAACACCTTTAACATACTTAAAAGCTCATTAAACTTGTATGCAATAGTTTAAAACAAATTATATTATTCGTCCACCTTAAAATTCTATTTTCTGTGTAAGCCGATTAAATGTATGTGTATGTGTACCCGATATTTGTATACAATATGTTTTTTTTTTTTGTTTCCCTTCTTTTCTTGTATGTAGCGTAAGTGTTTTACATTTTTATCCGAGGGCTATTTTTACCGGTTCGAGAAAACAAACAAAAACAAGAACAACTAAAGCAATACAAAATTTTCAGAAATTTTTCATTTGTCGTGTATAAAATTTTGAAGGTATATTCCTTTTTATATATATATATTTATATATATATATATATATATATATATATATATATATATATATATATATATATATATATATATATATATATATGTTCTCTTTACATGTTTAGCACAATAAGTCGTAAAATATTTGGAGATATGTCGTTGTTATATGTATATAGATGTGCATGTTAAGGTTTATTTATATGTGCGTATACACTTATATGCATACGCATACACACACACATGCGCATACATACACATACGTCTAAGCATGTATATGTTTTCACGAGTTTTCTATATACTTGTATAAACTTATGTATAAATATGTATATGTATAAATATATATATATATGAATGTATATATGTGACAACGAAATATCTCCAAGTATTTTACGACTTATTATATCTTTTGTGTATGTACCAAAGATCATCTAATTTCAAATGAGGAATTTTCTTTCATTCCAATATTTTGAAATGCTTTAGGTACCACTTATTTATTGCATGTGAATTGTTTTTCGCTAGCTTATACGGATGATTATGTGTAATGAACATATGTATGTATGCATTTACATGTTGTCATTGTTGTTGTTGTTGTTGTTGTTGTTTATTGTTGTTGTTTATTGTTGTTGTTGTTTATTATGTGACATTAGATGGATGCACTGGCTGGTTGGCTGGCTAGCTGGTTAAATAAAATTCTTTTAGTTTTTTTTTTTTTTCGTTTTTGTATTTCGCTTTGTTTTTGTTGTTTTTATTTACAAACGGTGTATTCATTGCATTGTATGGTTTGCGGTATTATTTTTAAAATTTGTGCTATTTCGAAATCATGTCGTTTGTTCGCTTGTGGCCAAATCTCAATGTACTCTGCAAAATCCAAGGTGCACTTAGACATATAAAATTTTGTTAATTTCAAATTTGTTGTTGTATATCGTTTTTTGCTATTGCTGTCGATAATAATATATTCCAGCCGTATGTGCCGTACGTAAATGTATGCATACAGGTTAGAAAATAATGTCATTTAATTTCATTGAATTTGTTGTTGTTGTTGTTGTTGTTTTTACTATTTTTTTTTTATTTTTTCTCTATTTTTTTGCAAGCTTTTAAAAATGTTTTTATTAGGGCATTTTCCAGAATACTTTTCAAGCAAATTTTGCAAAAAGGAAAAGCTAAGCTAAACTTTCATTCAAATCTTTATAAGATCTTTATAAGATCAGTTAATTAGGATCTAAATATTTTGGATAAAATAAATATTTCTTGAATATTTTCTTTAGACAAACAATATAAGTTTATTTTATATTTTCTACATTTAGTTCTTTAAACTAAGTTTCAAAAACTTGAATCTTTTTTTTTTTTTTTTTTTTTTTTTTTTTTTGAGCTAAAAATACTATATTAAAAATTATTAATCGTACTTAAGGATTTTTCCATTTTCGCATTATTATTATTATTTATTTTATTTTTTTTTTTTTTTTTTATATACCTTTTTTATTAATGAGGGAAACTTTTATCGCAAATAATTTTTTCTGTTATTTATTTATTTATTTTTTTTTCGTTATTTTTAAAATAACCCGTTACTGTTTGGCTGCGTGTCCACCTTTGTGTCGCGTTTGCTTATTTCTAATTTGCCAAAATAATTCAGAGGTTGGAGATTTTCCTAAATGTCCATCCAACTCATTATACTTATACTAATTTTTTTTTTTTTTTCGTTTCTTTTCTTTTATCAATATACTTACGGTACCCGCTTCCTTCTTACCAGCGCTTTTGATACATATGCACATAAATACGTATATTTATTCATAGTTTACTCTGAGACGTTAGTTCTTTTTTTTTTTTTATTTTTTTTTTTTATATATATACTTTGCCTCATCGTTATATTGCTCTTCTTTTTAATCTTATTGCTTAATGGTGTTGTTGTAATCTTTTTGAGTATATGTAACATGTTGTGTCTTTTGTTGTATTTATGGGCTAGCACAAACAGACCATTAGAGAAACGGACAGATTAGTTTTGGTTGTTTTGGCACTCGTTTAAAAAAAAGTTGACAATATTCTATTTAGAACATTTACTGAGAAAATGTGGCATTGCAAGATCTGGATGTTGATGGTGATTAATTATAAACGAGGGAGAGTTTTTTTTTTTTGTTTTTTTAAGGTATCTTACTATTGGTCCTAGTTTTTAATTAAGGTATTCTGCATAAATTAAAAATGTTGCAAAATAAGAGTCACTTCGAACATTTCGCAAGGATTGATGCGTAAGTATTGAAATTTGTTGCAATCCAAATTTCCATGATCGATAAAAACCGGGAATCGATCAATCAGTTAGTTAAGTGATTATTTTAATTTTCATTAGTTTAATTTAATTAAAAGATATAATTAAGTTAAGGTGTAAAACGACCTTAATCGAAACAATTACGATTAGTTTACACACTCATCGAAATCCAACTTATTTTATACTCACTACCAAAGATTGCAGATAACCATTTTGTCACAAAAATTTGCAAGTGTGTAAAGAAACTTCCTCGGAAGGTCCCTTCAGAGTGTACATGATTGAGAAAAATTAAATCCGTCCGTAAGTCATTGTGTCAGATTCATTGTCCCAGTCGTAAGGCTTTACATACCGATTTTAAATTTGAGAAATTTAATTTTTCTACATAACTTGATATTGATAATGCGTGTCAAGTTGATCAAAGGACATACAAACTGAGAATACGTCGTTTGTTTTGAAAAACGAAAAACTTGGGCTACTCGTTCACTATCCATAAGCTGCAACAGATACAACAATACAAATTTCCATGTATATGTGCAGTCTGTGCATGATGCTACAGTACTTATATAAAAATGTGAAAAATCGGCCACGCATACGCAGTATTATGAGGCATTGAAATTTTATTTTTCAAGTTTTTATTCATTACTCATGAAAAGCTGCTAGTTTGCGCACATATTCTGAAATTAGTAGTGAGCCTCCTCTGTCTCCTAGCTGTTCGGCATGTCATGCCCATCGAATTGCCGATAATTGAAAAAACTCAATCGATATACGCATTCCCCAAAGTTGTCATTGTATGAAAGGAAAGAAAAGCATTCGGCGCTTAATGTCACAATAAACGATTAGAACGTCTCTAGAAAGCTTTCGTTCTGCTTTTACCTAACCTGCTAAGCAGAGTACATACAAAGGACTCTTTTTCTACTGCGGTGCCTAATGGCCTCTTAGTGGATTTCCTCAAAATTGGTATCCAATCTCATCTTTGTCTAAACATTTAATTTGCTTTCAGAACCACAAACCGCCACAACGAAAGAAAATTCTCGTGGGACACCGTTTTCATATTTTCTTCGTACTGAATGGTGCATATTGTTTACCCTGCGTTCGTTTTCAGCTATTGAGTGCTGTGTTCGAGACTTCGGGTCTGTGCTTGTTTTTAATAATTCAATTTCCTTCCTCTTGTCTAGAACTCTTCATTGCCCTTTTATTCTAGTAAGTTCACTTAAATTTTAATCTTTTTCTAGAATGGCGATGTCCAGAACTGCTTTTTCATTGCTACCTTTTCTTCTAATTTATATTCACCCCGGCTGGTCTTCTATTATTGGTATTAGCGTTTTATTCAAGTTTCAAGGTCTATGACGTGTTCCGCGTTGTTGCGTTTTTTTCCCTCCGAACTTTCCTTCGAATGGTTGGGTGGTAGCATCTGTACTTCTCACATTTTGACGACATTTTCGGTGAGTTCGGCTTAATGCCACAGATCGGGTTTTGTTCTTTCTCTCAATTTGGCGATAATTTTCAATTCGCCAATAAACACAATGTTCATCGTCATCACCTAGCTGCTCATGTATACGTCTATACGTTAAGCTTCCTTCTCTTAACATTGCCAATAATCGATTTTCCTTATTTTTCATTTAACCTAAAATTCTCATCCTGCCTTATGTCAGAAATGCATTACGAACTTTTCATTCGGTACAATTCTGCGTTGCGGGCCTTCCACCTTGAGTAATGTGTAAACATTGTTGTTTAGAAGATTCATTGCATAATCGAGGCTTTTTTTACACTCCAACAAGTTTCGCGTTGCGGGTCTCACGTTCTTGTCGTCTAGAAGATTGACTCCATAATCGAGGCTTTTTTTGAACCTGAATGAATTCTTCATTGCGGGTCTTACGTCCTTGGTAGTATGTAGACGTTGTCGTCTAGAAGATTGACTCCATAATCGAGGCTTTTTTTGAATCTGAATGAATTCTACATTGTGGTCCTCCCGTGTCCAGTAATGTGCAAATATCGTTGACTAGGAGATTCATTCTATAATCGAGGCTTTTTCATAACTGCCTCAATTAAGGAAATACAGCACAAATATGTAGAGCAGGAGCACACGCATATCTTTATATAAGATCACGTAATGGTGCGTAGACAGCGAAGATTTTCCGTAAATTGAGGCAATACTCATAATTATAAACTTATGGATTTGTAGGAATTGAGTTTTTGGAATTTCCTTGACTTAGTTTTCTTGAATTTGAAATAATTGCCGTTAGTCGTAATTTTTTCATTGCATCCATGAAGTTTTCTACTGAATAATAATATGAAACTGAAAATTGTTGTTCCTCAGTGAGAATGGAACAAAATTTATGCAGAACAGAATTTATGCAATATGTTGTCGTAAATGTCAACAACATTGATTGCTTTTTCGAATTTCCGGTTCCGCATAAGTCCAGCGAAACCCATGAAAAGACCACATGTAGATATGCTCTATGGGTTTTTATGTAAGAAGCAGAAAATGGCTAACATTTTTATTGTACACAGGTGTATATAATATGTCCAGAACATCATAAGATCATAAATAAGTTAAAGATAATTTTATATGTTCGGATAAAGATGGGAGGTAGAAAGGCGTACGGCGTACAGCCGTATATATAGCTGTCGTCCTTGTTCTATTCTCATTTCAGCCGATTAGCACATGCAAGGCTTGTTCTTAACACAGTGAGCAGGTACCTCTTGACGGCTGGCCTTGGCTACTTCTTGAGGTCGACTTATGAAATTTCTTTTAAATGTTAACCCGAATAAGTATTATTTCCCTTAGAATTCAAATGAATGTCTCCTATGAAATCTGATGCCTGGAATTACCTCAAACTACCAGACCAAAGAAATAAATTCTACGATTAGAAAGTAGAATGAGCATTAGTAAGCAAAGCTTCTCCTTTCTCTTCTTTATAAACTCAAATATTTTGTTGATATCAAATACCCCAAGTGCTTTCAAAATATCAATAGGCTTAGATGGTCCGAGAATGAATCGAATCGAATATTAAAAAAGGGTCGAAATTCATAAAATATGTGCCTTTGTCGACTAACTCTGATCGGAGGAATAGAATTCTTATTTAATGCGTAAGTTTAAGTTTTCTCTCAAAAACTTTCCAGCACTTTTCGAATGCGCGAACAACTCAAGGTCAAGAGGCTTAGTCGCTTTGAAATGTTAATTTTAAAGGCGTTTTAAATAAGTGTTACAAGCATTATAAAATAATGAATATCTTTCGATTTTGGGTATAACAGCACTAAATATAAATACTTGCTATTAATATCATAAATTTTATTCGCACATAAGAATTTATATTTTTCAGGTCTGATCAGACGTAATTAATATTAATTAGTAAAAATATATTTTATGTCTACCTTATTCCAAAAATATTGCCGAAATTTGTACACATTTTTTGCGATAATGATAGCCAGACAACAAATATACAAACACATGAGTAATGGCAATATCTATACGCAGTGTAATAGACGTTCAAATATCTATAATTAATCAGTTAACTGCGGAAGCGGGTTTCAAGATTCTCTCATCTAATGCAACAAAGTGTATACGAAAGTGTATCTTCCGCAAGTCAAGAGCTCTGGGGAGACACATACGTAACCTGATATCGACCTCGATGATATAAGAACAGGAATCAATCCTGTACGTTCGCCTTTCTTTGATACATTGAGAAACAGGCTTAACGATGCTATATGAAAGCTCATATGCTTTCGATTATATTCGACAGATCACTTTTGAGCAAAGACGATCCTAATAACTAAAGGATAGAAAGAACGGTGATTTCATAATATCGCATTTTTTCACAAGTTATTCGTATACATATATATTTCGTTACCCTTTCGTTATGCTATACCAGCTTAACAATGGCAGAACACTATAAACTTACACTTATAGTAACTTCATCTACCCTACTACGTCATAATCGAGCGGATAAAGGATCAATTGAATGTCTCGTAAAAAATTCAACTGTCAAGTGTCAGTTGCCACAGAAAAATGCAATAAGTGAACAAATTATGAACAGAATATTTGCCGGCACGACAAACTATTGCAGATAATCCGAATTATCCATCTTTGCGAGGATTTTTCAAATATTTTTGAAACAAATGAATAAAGTTATTTAACACCCACATACATTGTCACGTGGCGAATGCATCGAATAATTGAAAATGAAACAAAAGCCTCCAAACTTTCCACTTATCAGATAGGAATTCAGATATTCATTGAAAATGAGTGTAACGAGGCCACAAAATCAATCATACAGAGAGAGAAAATCTCCGTAAAATTGTCATTTTCAAGCTATAGCCAATATTGATCCAAAATTTAGTACAGAAATTCGTCGGAGATGATCATTAACAAGCCCAAGATCCCATGCAATCAACAAAAAAGTCGTACTATTCAAGATGAGATATGCTGAAGAGACTAATAGAAGATATTATTACGAAATTTGGCAGCTAACAGGTTAAAATAATTCAGCACAACGTACACGTACGAAACAAATGCATCTCAAAAAAAAAAAAAAAAAAAAAATTATATTAACATATGTATAAGTGCTAAAAACTAAACAACAAATGACAACAAATAAATTGTCTTTCCACACAGACATACTGCGAGAAGCGCAACTATACAACGATTTTTAAAACTTACGATTAACGGATTTTTATGCGCAAAGTTTCTGTTAAAAACTAACTTTTCTTTTCAAAACTAATTCACCAACGACGATCTACGACATTATCATAGTAATTATATAACATTTTTTACTCCCCCTCGTGTCAATTGGATCCTGTTCATTTATTCAAACTTAAGTTATTGAAATTTTCAATCGATTTATTTAACGCAATACACTTATGATTGTTGCGAGAGAGATTAAGCTAAAATATTTTTTTGAAAACTAACAGTTATTCTGAAAATTTATATAAACACGATATTTTAAACAATTCATTGACCGGGTGACCCATAAAATTTTGAAAAATTCATGCAAAATCTCTTATCAAGGCGAATAAACAATTTCTAACCTCTCATGAGGACTGCCGGACATACCAGTTTTATCATACCGTGTATACCGCGTATATATATATATATACATATATATATATATATAGAGAGAGAGAGAGAGAGAGATACGCATCAAATACCTATTTATATTTTTGATTAGACTGAGATGTAATGAGTCTACACACAATGCCATAGCAAAAATACATACATATTCGTAATAAAAGTCAAATTAGTTTTCCCGGCTCAAACTTTTGCACATTAAATGCATTAAAATAATTGATTGATTCGTTTTCCGTTATCAATGCAATAGTAATGATGCCATAAAAAAAGGTATAATTGCTTCGCCGGCAAACAAATATCCTATGAAATAAGGGCATAAATGATCAATGTAAGATTCTGTCCATTGCTTGCATAGTGCATACGTGTGTTTTAGTAGTAGAAAGTCGAGCTATAGGCCATTTGTATACGGTATGTAAAATCGAAAGTGGATGTCTATCGGTCCGCCTAGCCAGGTTGTCTATTATTGAAATTGTAACGTTCGAGTATATATACATATAATACATAGCTGAGTGTTGCTTGTGATACTCATAAAAATATACGCGATTTACCTACCAGCGCGAAAAAAAGAAGAATTTTATAAAATATTATTACTTACAGCATTTTGAGAAATTGTTTTTTTTTTTTCTCCATACGCACAGATTTGAAAATCATCATTAATATTATGAAAAGTCTCATTTCCAATCCGTTTTGTACAAGTTCCGACACTCAGCGTATGATGTGTTGTTGTTTAATAATTTGACAAATCTGAAAATTGCTCAATCAACTGTTCAATCTATTTACGAACAATAAAAAATGCTATGGAGTACAAAAAATGCCAATTGACTTATTTTAAAACAAGTAAGAATATTATAGCCGGGCGACGCCAACCGTTACATGCTCTACATTACTTCGCCCAGGACAGTCATTCGCTCGTTTCGGTTATAATACACAATAAAGTATACTTTAGAAAGGTTAAATTGTCTGTCCATATAAGAGTAAGTAAGCGTTTCGTGATAGCGCCTATATAAGTGGGGATCCAAAACAAATAAACCTATGCGATTCAAATTTCCTATCATTCATTTTTCTTACCGAAGCACTCCGATAAATTATAAAGACACCATGAGATATCTTATAAGCAATGGGGGAAGAAGTAGTCCCGTGTGGTTCAAATTAGGTCCACTTCATTTTTTTATTTAATTACTATCATAAACAAATTTTCATCACAAAAACATTAATTAACTTTTTTGGCATATAAGGGTTTCAGTTTCATGGAAATCCCTATTTGCGGTGTTATCCAAAAAAACAGACTTACATAGTCCAAATTCGGTAGGGTAGATTTCTTGGTCAATTTACTATTATGAGCTAATGGACAGATAAGGTTAGATAGATTCAGAATAAAAGGTGAGTCTATCTTAAGCCCTTCTGCGTGTTACATACGTCCACGCAAACGTAATATACCCTATAACACCCGTGATGTAGGTTATAACTAATTGTGCGATAACATAATGATATATCTATAAATGAATGCCATAACATCTACCACGATAACGTTATGTAAAATTAAATAAAAATAATTAACTTTCAAAATTGAAAGCTATAGCATTTATGTCAATGCTACATGGTATAGCATTCACTGCCGTGAAAGTGTTAAAACATCTAAAGAAATTCCAGCAGTAAGTAATGACATTGGTCACTCCAAGCCGTCATCGATTTCAACTGATTTAAAATTTTAATGATCCAGATATAAGCTCACTACACCGCAAGGCAAGAACTTGGAAATGTGAACAAACTAATCTTCGAATAGGATTTTATGCTGCTGTTTGATAAGAAATTATGCATTGACTCAGTATTATAATATACTTAGTTCTTAAATTTTTTAGGTTGAAAGGAACGAAATTTAAGGCGAAACAATTTAATAAACTAATGAATTTTTTTATGCATGCATTTACGAAAACCTTCACATTCACACATGCAGGCACTTAGCGTATCAATGTATCTTGCAGCTGCATACACACCAGAACTAGTCAGCATTGCGACCAAGAAAACAAAAAAAGTGAAGAAATTATATTCGGTTGTGCCCGAGTCTTTTATACCCACCATCTTAAAAATAAAAAAATAAAAAACCAAATATTGACACCATATCCCCGTATTATTTGATGAGCGTAAGGAACCTTTTCCATCTTTCAGAATGCGCGTGAATATGTTTATCATTGTATCTGCTATAGTTTATAAGTAGTACGTAAAGCGGTTAGAGGCCGAAGCTAGTCTTAGCGTATGTTGCAGTGTAGGCTCGTTAAGGCAACATGGATATCGATATTTACCATAGACATTGCACAAAGATGGCACATTCCAAGATCTATTCAGAATTTCACGGTGATCAAAAATATATGCACTTCATAGTCTCCAAAGTTTACTTTTGCACGTTGCAAAAGCTTTGTCAAAATTAGCACACTCACATCTTTCGATGGAGGGTATAAAAGAATATCTTCCATCCTATCCATTTGTTTTTGTCACAGACTGAATTTCTTTAAAATAGCGGGTTACATAGACAATGTGTTCTTTTACATTGGATCTCATGACTAATACATATGATGAGATATCTATAAGCTCTTTTAAATTAAGAGGAAGAAAAAACGCATATACTTTTTGTTTTTTGTAAAAGTGAATATACAACACACGGACAAGAGGAATCGACGAATCAAACCCATGAATAAGTCTTTCACATCCGTTTGCATTGTAACAGATTTGTTGTGCTTATGAATGCGCAAGACAATTAGTTTGATGAAATGCCTTCAATATAAATTAATTAGTTAAATTTAAGAAATAAATTTTAAAATAAAAACAAATTCAAAATATTTTAACTGAAGTTTAATTACTCAGGGTTGAATGATGTTTATTTATAATATTTTTTTATTACATTGATAAATAAGAAATTATTTTTAATTCAAGCTTGCAACATGGGACGTTTCTCCTTAGCCTCTAGGCCTGCGTTGGTTAAGGCATAACCCGTGCCACCCTAGAGAAGAGTAAATAACGAGAAAAAAGCGGATATTTTTAAAACTTCAAATTAACTATGAATAATTAAACAGTCATACTCTTTGCAACGGTATGATGTCTTTATCCTTGAGCTTTTCGTTATTTAAAGGGTGTATCATATCCTTTTTAATTAACTTCTCCACGCATTCCATGGTTACTACGTCACCTCTATAGAAAAAAAATTTAATGAATTTAATTAGAAACCTTCGCTGTGTTAGTAAACCAACGTTGTCCGTAAAACTGCACAAGGTACCGCATTACTTAATACATCATGTGTCACAGGACACATATATCTCGCTTCCTTTGCTATTAACGATGTGCTGGCATCTCCGTCTTTTAATAATGTAAACTTAACATTTATTAAATCTTTTACTTTTAAAGGTTTGCCCGATACTGGACAAAAGATCGTCGATTCTGGCTTTTCTAATTTCATGTTTCCTGCATTAGGGGATTCTGACGGTAACCAAAAACTGGGCAATTTTTTTTCATTACCATTTGCCATATTAGAAATAGAATCGACATCTATAGTGCTCGTCGCTCTAGCACCTAAATGTTTCTGTACGGCACCGTTCACCGGTTTGCCAGCTTTAACAAATTTTTCCATATCTATGCGTTGCTGGCGTTCAATTTCTTGCGTCTGTTTATTTTCAAATGCTTTCTTCAATTTTTCGTATTCCTTTAATTTACGACTGTATTCGTTCTTCTTGGTTATTATATATTTTAAAATAGCCTCCTTATCAAATAAGTAACCATCTCTGGATATAACAGGATTACGACAAGGTTGTAAAGTCAAACAGCAACAATCGAAAGGCTTTACGGAATCTTTTCCTAACCGTTGAGCATTGGTGCCATATCCCGACTCATTAGCGTCCTTTTTCTTCTCATTATAAGTATATACAGCACCGGCTGTACAATTTCTGGCGTGTCTGGTCATAGGTTTTCTTTTACGACCAAGCTTTCTTTTTCAATTTTTCTTTATATTAACGCAAAAAAAACTAGTCAGTTTTGTTGGACTTTACTAAAAAAAACAGCTGTTTTCATATCAAGTTTGATAGGGTTTGATTATTCTCATATGAAACGATTTTGTTACCAGATCGCGATATAAATAATATTGACTTCCTTTCCTTTTTCTCCTTTTACAAAGCTGCCACAATAAGACATTACTTTTGTTTTCGGGTTAAAAATTCCCAACTTACTAATTACACAATTGGTAGCCACGCTTCCACATTGTTTTACAGGAAAGTATAAACAGAATCATTTGGTTTTAAAACCAAAAATAAAGAAATCAACGTAGCCATAAACAACAAATTTATGAAAAATAATAATAAGGAAGTTAACATTTAAGTAAACAATCTTGTTTATGAAATAATGATAAAGAAAATTGATTAGATATATGCACATTATGTATACTTATGTGTATCAATTGATCCATAAATTGGAAATTACCATCTAAAACTCTCTACTAAACCAATTTGATGAATACATTTCAACATTAAAACAAATAGTCTTTATTGCTAGTTTTTCATTTCTTATTAAATAGAGCACGTTATAAATCAAATTTGCAAGCCATGTAATATAAAAAAAATATACAGTGTAAGATAACTATAGATTAGATAAATAGATGCAAAATTTAACAAAAACGATCATCATTTCTTCTTGTGCGTTTTTTCTTTTTGTATTAATTGTATATATATATATCTACATGCAAAACCATATGATTTGTCAATTCCCATAAAATTTTGTAAAAATTCGATAAAATTGATGTCCACTTCCGAAAATAGGAACAACGCACCATTATGCTAGCACATTGTTCACCCGCTATACAAAATAGTCTGGCATCGCTAACTAAAAAACATCACTGCGACTTTAAAACTTTTAATCAAAGAGAAGGATTGCCCAAATTATTCATTTAGAGAGTAATTTTATGTTCAAGTTTATTGTATGAAAATATGTTGAAGAAAGTTTTATTTATTTAGTATCCGAAACCATGTCCGTTAGTAAAGTGATGTCTAAGTGCTTAAAAGTGATAGGCAAATTGCCGCAAATACAAAATTTTCGTTAGTTTCTTTTACAAAAATAATTTGTATGAGGTTAGGAAAGCCTTAATAAAACTCTTCATTTTTTTTTTAATTTTTCATAGGATGTTGTTCCAATTTATCTTTGAAACAACGTAACGAATTATTTACTGCGGAACAAAAACGACAGCGAGAAAACGTGGGGCGGATTGAGAAAATCGAGGTACGTTACTTGGGCTTACCAGAAGATGTAACTTTGGTGATGAACCGGGACTTGTCTACACCTTATAATTGTGCTCAACATTTATCTGAAGGTCATTGTAAGCGTTCGGTACTAAGTTTGGTTGATGGTAATGTACCTTGGGACATGCACAGACCTTTACAAGCCAGTTGCACATTACAATTATTGCATTTCACTATATCCGATCCACATGTGGTCAATAAGTATACACTTATGCAACTATTGAAAAAATTATCAAGTTAACGTATCCTTTCGTAGAACATTTTGGCGGTCCTGCAGTTTTATGTTGGGAGCAGCTTTACAAAATGCCTTTAAAGAGGAAGCTCATTTACAATTGCATAGCTTTCCAGGACCAAATAGTAAGTTAAGTATAATTGATACGTAATTATTCAATTTAAGTTTATTGCAGTTAAAACGGGTAGTTTTATTCATGACATTGTACTTGGCTCTCGTGATTGGCAACCAACTAAAAGTGAATTACGGGCACTATCCGCCGAGATGATTAAATTGGCCTCTCAAGACCTTAAATTTGAGCGACTGGAGGTGAATCAGGAGTTGGCTTTGGAAATGTTCAAAGATTGCCGCTATAAAAAAGAACAACTTCCCAGTATTTCACAACAAAATCGTGGACGTATTGTATTATATCGCATGGGGACACATATCGATATCTCTAAAGGACCTATGATAAGTTTCTCACGATTCGTAGGCAGATGTACAGTGGCTGCTATTCACAAATTAGCTGATGAAGGCGAACATGATGCTCTCTACAGAGTGCAGGGCATCGCATTGCCCCCCGCGTTTGTTATCAATCATGTGGCCTACGGGATTTTGGAAGATCGTGCTAAAAAACTGGTAAGTTGCAAAAGATTATATTTGCTCAAATTTTTATAAATTAGCAGCTTCCGCCTTAACTATGTTCTCTCCAAATTTCTCAGCAGTTCCACTATTTCTAAAGAATACTAGTTCATACTTACTCCTTTTCTGACAATAATTTCCAGTCAGCTTAATTTATTTATTTTTTTTTTTTTATTTTTTTTCCTTCTTGTTATAAAACTCTTGATTAAATTAATCTACTTAAGTTAGTAAATATTAATTTTTTTACATTTTGTGGTCCGTTTTTCATATTCAACATGTTCCTTTTAAAATGCGGCCCTTTCTCATTAGGTCTCCTAATCTAAATTATCTAGAAACAAAAAAAAAAAAAAGATGAAAAGACATCTTTGCCTTATTTTTATTTTATTTCATTATTCTCCAATCAATCACTGGCCATTACGATTCGAATAACGCGCTGTGATGAGACCTTTGGGCCAAGGACTAGATTCGAAGCAAAAGAAAAATGATGTTATATTTATAAGCTATCATTGTAATGTGAACAATTCGATTTACCTTTGATAGATATATGCGCGGAGTGTACAGTCACCGGCTCATCAAAGTTCATGAAATTTTTTTTTTCTTTTGCCTTTGCGTTATTTGTTATTGTATGTAATAATTTTCTTTTCTTTTGCAGAATCCTGCCCGTTTGCCAAATGAACCGTTTGAAGAATCGCATGTACAAATAGCTTAAGGAGCTTAAAGTTATTTCCTGTTGTTACCAATCTAAGCCTAAATAAAGTCAATCACCAATTTTTAAAGATTTGGCTTAACTGTATGATTGCAGCGAGTATTAGACAGATGACGGCCGTTCAATTGCTTAGTGTAGCATATTTTTAAACGAATTATTAGGTGTTTGCAAAAATGTTGATCACTTTTTCACTTGAAAAAGGCTTTTATTGTGGAAAATTGGTAATCGGGAGATGTCATATCTGGTGAGTACACTGGGTGTGGCAAAACTTCCCATTCGAGTTGCAACAATGTATCTTGGACAACTCTTGCAACAAGTGGCCAAAAAGCAGCATTTTCAGTCAATACGTGTCGCCACTTAAACCGATGAAACCAAAACCGACAATTGGGATGTGATGGAGTAGCATCCGGCGGCAGATTTCTTCAAATAAACAACAAAAGTAATGAATGTGGAAAAAGAAGAATTTTCCGCGCTCGCTGATCACAATTTTTGCAAATACCCAACCCTTTTTTTTTTTTTAGTCGGATTGATTATTAAACCGAATACATATTAAGTTAGACAAATTATTATACCTTATAGAATAATGATCTGGACATTCAACAAAGTACACATTATCCAGATCGTCTTAATGCTTTCAAAACCTTATTCATAATATATTAACAGGAAAATGAAAAATTTCTAAAATTTAAGTTGCTCCATGTTTTTCCCGCATAATCACATATGTTTGTGGTAAACGTGAAAACAATCTCCCATTTTTCTATATTTACGCTGTACATTAAATTGTTACTAAAAAATGGGCGTCCTTTGTATAACGATTTAGATAGCACATGTTTGGGTTTCGACTATGCAGTGATTTCATTTTAACTTAAATCATGATAATGGATTCTGGCTGGAATACTTTTATTCTGATGTTGTGATCCGTCACTAGTCTTAAGAGTTAAGAGTTTGTGATTGCATTTGGTTGTCATCGTTTCATATGACTTTATTCATTTTGCATTCAAATCAAGAAAACACTGTCCCATTGCCTCTGACACTAAATGATGTTTGTTATTATGTTTGGCCCATGTCGTACAACTAAATTATTTACTTGACTGAAAATATTAACAAATGTCAGATTTATAAAATTATTTTATTTATATTCTCGTTATTGGAAAAGTCTTTCCAAATCGTGTTCATTTATCGCTATAGCGATCATAATTAGACCACCTATTAATATGCCAAAGGCTTGAATCAGGGAGCTTTTTAAACTTTTCTGATTCTCTTCGGTCATTGTAGGCAGTAAATCGGCAAAGGCAATATAGAGAAATGAGCCAGCTGTTCCCGCATAAATCCATTTAGTCATATCGGTGTGTATACCAGCTATTAAGAGACCTACAGCCATACCGATAAAACTTAATGCAGAACTAATAATGTTCAAATAAACCGCCCGACGTAATGAAACGCCAGTTTGCAAGAGTAAAGCAAAGTCGCCTAATTCGTGCGGTAATTCGTGGCATAATACAGCAAACGTTGTGGCCAAACCGGTGATTGGATCGGACGCAAAGGCAGCCCCAATGGCCAGCCCATCAGTGAGATTATGTAAGCCATCACCAATGACCACCATGAAAGCGACCGGACTAAGCGGTTTTGAAGGAGCTTTGACATCGACTTTGCTTTCGTTAAGCATAATATTCAGTTCGCGCACTTCTTTGACTGCGGCAATAGGGGATTCTCCATTCGTAGGAGGTACATCGCCGATTGCTTGTTGTGGTTTATTACCATGCTCATGGTGGTGACTATGATGTTGATGTTGATGGTGATGATGATGGTGATGTTGATGATGATGATTGCTTTGATAATGATGAGTTTCACTGTCATCTTTAAGCCATGGTAAAAGATTCTCAATAATGTACATGAAGAATGCAGTGAAAAAAGCGCAAGCACATATCCACACCGCACTATTGTCATGGTGTAGCTCAGTGTTTATTTCTTTTTGAGTCGATTGTGTGTGCGCGTGCTCGTCGACTAGAGCATGGGGTAGCAGGTGCATGAAAGCATCACCGCTAAGAGTGCCTATAGCCACGGCTATTAGAAAACTAAGAATTTCTTTATGAATCACCGTTTTCATAAGAGGCACTAGAAGTATACCCAACAGGCCTGAAGTCGATAATATAAAAATCGAGATGCTTGCGTAAATCCAAACTAAAAAAAAGAAGATAATTAATAAAATTACTTAGATAAAATATTTAGGTAATGAAGAATAAATGTTTTCCTTACCGCTCCATTGCATTTTATCGGTGTCTTTCATATGATTAGAAGGTGCAGGTGTCCGGCAAACCTGTTGATCGATTTGAGCTAATAAAGCCGGACATAGTTTCATAAAAGCGACCGGAGTTAGATGTACATTATTGATAAAATCGTTATATTCCTCTTCGGAATTGTGAGATTCAAATTTTTCTACCGGTAACGGTGCTGCATCATCGGCTTTCGGCGACATAAAAGTCTTATATAATTTACGCTTATGCAAATCGTCATGATTTACAACCAAACGCAACAAAGATTTTGGTGATAAACATACGCTATCGGATAATGATGGACTATGAAATGTTGCATCTATTAAGTAAACGAAAAGTTTATATTAATATATATGTCGGTGCAACTGCTCAGCTTATCGTGTCAATGCAAGTTCCTCTAACTTACGAACGTACGATCTTGTTTCGACAATTTTTTTTTTGCACAAGTTGTTAGCTTTTTTTATAATTATTAATTTTATCAGGTGAAGATGTTAAGAAACGATATTATAATCTGCCTAACCGTATCGCCTAACGTAATAAAGATGATTACGTATAACTTTGATATAAATGATGCAAAACGTGTAAGTGTGTGAAAATAACGGCTTTCCCCCACTGTTTTCCATAGAAAGTATATTAAGTTCACTAACACTCAAACGAACTTAGGGTAGGTCCTATTCCGAATCGACTAAATCATGCCTGGCCGTCTATCTGTGTGACGTCTTTCCGTCATAGGAGGAACCGGATGGAAAATGTATCGGGTCGTACCATTTTCCTTTATGATCAGCATCGAATTCTAAATCGATTTAAGCATGTCCGTCTGTGTAATGTCTATTGTAAACATTCGCCTGGTCACAAAAATGAAGCTATCGACTTCAAAATTGGAAGTTCTTGCATGCAGGTTGATATTGAAAATGGCCGAAATCGATTGAAGGACACGGATACAGTGGGCACATCTCTGTTTTCCAAAAGAAAGGGAAAATTGGTTTTTTACTCATTACTCATAAACTGCGGCAGATAAATCTACATAAATTGGACGATGATGTATGTACCTATGTAAAGATGGGAGTAATTAACCACGCCCACCCAACATTATAGTGTATAAGAATTTGATTTTTTTTTCAGTACATATATAACGCGCAAAACCCCCATCAAGAAATTCAAATTGCAAATTTGGAACCTAAGAATGTGTGCGTGTTCGTCTGCGCACCTGCGTAATATCTGTGGTAAACATTCTCCCCTCCTCCGATTTAAATGATTTCGCGAATAAGTTTGCCTGCCTATGAAAAGTTTAAGTATGTGCGTGTGTGTGTGTGTGTGTGTATGTGTGTGTCTGTGATTTACTATCAGATAAGGGTAAATGAATTTTGCTATTTAATCTTAAACTTATTTAGTGGAGTTTCCGATAGGTGTGTGTGTGTGCGAATCATTTGACAAACTGAATACACTCTTCGCGATGATGAGCATAAAAATGAAAACAATGCAATATCTCCGAATAGAAAGCGTTAGATAGTCTTTTCCTCTCACGTGTGTCAACAGAATTTTAACTTATACTGTGGACGTGAGTAAACTATTAAAATACGCATTGTTTCCTCAAAATTCTGAAACAATCAGTTGCGGTCGATGAGTTTCATTATTTTAAAGCAGATGCATTCATATCGAAAGCTTTTGAAATTGTTCTAAAGTGCCTTTGCGTATATGTGTAATGCACAAGCATGCAAGGTGTGCATCCAATGATTCGTGCATTCTTCTGATTTATGAACATTTGTCTTCTCTCTTTCTAAGTAATCAAGCGTCATTTTCGCAAACATTCAATTAGGTAAGAAGATGGCAAAGTTATATGGCGGAAATGTTGCATTTTATATAATCGCTCTGATTAATCCTAACTCGACATTGTAAAAACAGTTCTAAATGATAAAAAAAAAAAAAAAAGACTTCCTGAATATGATTTCGATGGTGATAATTAACATATCAAGTGATAAGGCAGCCATGATTGCCTAATCTTTTAACTGCATACATATAAAATGAGTGAAAACATTACAGTGAGATAAGTCCAATCAGAACTCTATGCCCTATACCATTTCCCTTAGTTTAGTTTTGCGTTAGACTATTAAAAATTATACGTGCATGGGGTCGGATTCAAATCAAATTCTATGAGCAATTTTTATGATCAGTTTTCATCGTAGAATATTAAAAATTCGACTTTTCGTCATCCAAAATGTGGACGACTTCTTATGAAAACGCTTATAAAGTGTGGCTTACAACGAGCAGGTTCAAATTTATCGCTCGAAATTCGCAATTTGTTTTCTTTTTTGGAAACTTTCAAAAGCGCATTTTTGATTTCATATAAAGATCTTTTCAAAGTAAGCCATGCCATCGCGTGTGATCGCAATAATACGAGGCTCAAGTTTTGGACGAAAAAAAAGTCAGGCGTCAACATATTTCAAAAATTTGCGACATGTATATTGCAAACAAAAATATATGGACAGACGGACATATAAGCCAAAATCGATGATTCTCAATCGATCGGTATAATAAGACATCGGTCTATCATCTACACACATGTGTTACACGTATGTGTACAAACAAAGTTAATGCGCCTTATGTCATAAGTAGTATAGGGTATAAAAAGAAAGTGTAAAATACATTAGTAAAGATCGCCTATCTGCATGTATATTGTCTCTGTGTAGAATGGCTAGAATTTAATTGACGGTAAAGCTACAACGCATTTTTTTTTTCAAACATTTACATACACGTTTTTCTTTAAAAAAAAGGAAAGGAAGGAAGAGAAAAATTCATACAACTGATTTATGTCATGCTAATATTTAAGTTGAATTTTTACCACCTAACACTACATCATTATTAAAACCTTTAGGTCCAATAATAATATCAACTTTAAAGCATGGAACCATCAAATATAACGGTCAAGGAAGTCTGGAAACAGTTCTCAATTTTAAATTGTGTTGAAATCGTTGGGAAGTCACTTAAAGAAATTTGCCAATCAACACTGAGAGCTTGCTGGAAAGCACTATTGCCTGAGGCAGCAGTTCGGGAAACTGTTGCTAATCCAATAGAGGATGAATATAGGAACGTAGTGAGACTGGTGAACGTAATAAGAGGCGATGGATTTGACGAAATTAGTGTGGATGATATTCGGGAATTAGTTACGGACGACGATATAAATGAAGCAGATTTAGTGGCAATGGCAAATGAAGCATTATCGATTGAAGATAGCTGTGACGATCTTTTCAATGCCAAAATTGAAAAATTTTCACTAAAAAGTTTGGAGAAAATTTTAAATCTGGCGAAGGAGTTGGAAGAGTATGTTTTGGAAAACGATTCTCTAAGGGATAGAGCAGAAATGTTCAAAACAAATCTTAAATATAATTTATCCGCCTATCAGAAAATCTATAAAAATTTACGAAATAAAGAAAAACCGAATTCAATAGAAGATTTTTTTTAAAACTAGTAATCATTGAAAAGGATCAGTCTGATAGTGGATCAAGTTCGGAATTTGAATTAGGACGGATATGAGTAAAACGTTTGAAACACACTCAAATTATAATAAGTTATATCGAGGAGGGAGGTTTGTAGAAGGTTGTGATTTGAATTTTGGTTTAATTTAATATTAAGTAGATTTGAAATTCCGTTTTTATTTGTTTTTCCACATTTTATTTTGCTCTGTTTAAATAAATGAATTGGTGTTAATTTATGTTGTTATGATGCAATGGATAAATAGAAAAATATCTCAAATAAAAACTACTTTTTTTTCGATTAGGAACGTATTCCCCCTTTTTGCACTGGATCGAAGTCTCCTACAACGCGATTTCTTATAACGCGGAATTTCTCAGAAAACTATTGACCGCGTTGTAGGAGGGTCACCTGTATATCAAATTTTTGGCCAAAATATGTCCGTCCATTCATCTGTCCCTCTTCACACCTGTATAGTATCTATTGTAAATGTGAAGGTATCGCTTATAAACTTGCAAAACAATTTGAAAATTATTCAAACTTTTCAAAGTGCACGCCTATAACATCCACACTTTTGCTTTCCATGTTATTCGCTAGCTACTCACAAAGCACAACATATACGTCGTTTATGAATTTCAACTTTTATTCTGAAAATAGAAAAATGAACCGCGCCCATCCAATATTACGGATCGCGGTGATGGGCATAAAAGATTCGATCACGACCGAATATAATTTTCTTACTTATTTTATTTTAGTGTTAAAGTTCAGTGAATTATTAAAGAGAAATTTTAACACTTTAAATGCAACAACTTCGATATGAAAGTGATAGAACTGGTTGGGGCAATAAACAACAAAACTTTTTTTGACAATGGATGAAAAATGATTGCAATTCCAAGGTTAATTCACAACATCCATGTGCATTCATCTGTCGGCTGATGTTTTCAACATTATAGCAATTAATTTGAAAAATCGCGAATTTTGCAGGTTATTCACTCCGAATAATACCTGTTTTGTTCGTATCAAAAACTTGCCCACAATAACATGTATGCGCACTGTATTGTACACGATCCTCCAATCCTATCCTTATATTCTAGAATCGTCTATGAATATGTGAATATAAAAAAAAAAATTTAAGCGTTTTTTATAGATTCATAGATAGTGTTGTTTAAATGTTACCTATACTGTATAATATTATGCTTATTTATATTATTCATAATTAATTTGCTCTATTATTCTTCGTCATGGCATTTTCTCTTCATATGCTTCGTATGCTATGTAACTTAGAAATTATGATTGGAGGCTTTTCATAGGAGTTTACAAGCAAATAAAATTATATACACATGTACATACATGATACATACAAATGATGATAATACGTATACGTGAAGGCATACGTATAATATACGCATGCATACACATATGTACCCCTTACATATCCCTTATATATATATATATGCATATATATATTCCTTACATGCAAACATTAACTAGTGATGAAAATAAATGCAAAACAAGTAGGAACATTATTGTCGGGCGATGCTGACTCTTACATATCCTACACCACTTCGCCTAGTGCAGAGTTATTCGCTCGTTTTGGCAATAATACACGAAAAAGTGCACTTTAGTTTCATGCGAAACCATTGGTAAGTTATATTTTTTCTCCATATGAGGATTTGTGGTTCGTGATAGCGCCTATGTAAGTGGGGGTCCTATGCAGACCTGTGTGATCCAAATTACCTGCCGTTCACATTTTTTTGCTAGAACGCTCCTATAGATTATTAAGATATCGTGATATATCTTATTAGGAGTGGAGGAGGAATTTTGGAACCTATGTGATGCCAAAAAGGGCCCATTACATTTTTTATTTAATTACTATCATTAACAAGCTTTCATTACAAAAAAATGAACAATTTGGCTTATTTGGGCATATAAGGGTTTACATTTGATGAGAATCCTTATGCACGGTGGTATCCAAAAAATAGACTTACGTAGTCCAAATTTGGCAAGACAGAGCTCTTTGCCAATTTACTAATATGAGCTAACTTTTCATCATAAAATATTGGAAACTCGACTTTTTACCATATGATGGTTTAGTTTCCGCAGGAACGGTTATATGAAACGGGGTTCAATAAATTGTCTCAGCCGATCCAAAGTTTTCACATCAATTTGGAATGCCGAAATGCTATTATTTAGTCACTTTTGCTTAGAACTTTTCAAAATTGTAAATGTTTTTCATATAACGAGGATATGGGGAACGGTCGAAAAAATGAATCGATCCGAACAACTTTCAATACGGCTCGTCCTTGGGCCAAAGCATGTCTGTGTAACAAACTTCATCATCAAAATATCTCAAAATATCTCAAAAATTGCGAGCTGCCGGTTAAACACAGAAATGCATGGACAGACAGGTTTACATTGATTTAAGGAATGATTCTGAATCGATATAATAAAAAGTGGGTCTATCTTAAGTCCTTCCGGGTGATACATACGTCGGCATAACTGGATATACCCTTTACCACAAGTGGTGTAGGGTACACAAATTATTTTCGACTGCGGCCGAATCCTTACAATCTCGTCGGGTTTTCACATAGCGCAGCGGCAATACTCGCGACTGCCAAGTCGGCGTTCGTGGGTTCGAACCTCAGTTCAGTAGACTATGCTTTATAGTAAAAATATATATATATATCTATGTAAATATAAATATAGTAAAGTAGTATATATATATATATATATATATATTCATCTTAATGATATATATATATATATATATATATTCATCTTAATGATATATATATGTATATATAGGGCGTATTAAAAATTTAGGCAAGATTTGAATTAAATAGAAAAAAATGAGAAAATTATATTCGGTCATGACCGAATCTTTTATACCCATCGCCGTGATCGTAAAAAAAAGAAAAACTAAACTAAATTTTCATACTTACTTTCTTTATGAGTAACAAGCAAAGAACACGGAAAACAAAGACGTTCACAGTTTTTATTACATAGACGTGTGGACGTCGTAGGCGTGTTCTTTGATAAGTTTGGATAATTTTCAAAATCTTTTGCAAGTTTGCAAGCGATGCCCTCATGTTTGCGAACGATATTTACCACGGATATTACGCAATTGCGCAGACAGACAGATGGACAGATGAATTGAAATTTAATACACTTTGTGACGTCTCTGTAACTTCCTGCTGGTCGTTGCAAACGTTTTGACAAAACGAATATACCCCTAATCCTTCGGTGATGCGTATAAAAATGGATGTATTCTTATGTATACATACGCAAGGTAAACGTGTACTTTTGTGCAAAGATAAGTAAGTAGGTTGGTATTAAGTTTATTGTCATTATAATTAGCATTGTTGTTTAATTTTTAGGTTGATTGGCGTAAATTGAACTTGGACTTCACTTGATTGATGTACGATTACATTATTACATCAATGTCAATGTTATAAAAGGTATTCATTTAAGGAGTTTTTTTATACCGCTTAGGCCGCCTTTCAACTTAAGACAGCTATAAATGTTGCTACAACAATTTAATTAGATTTCATAGCGGTTTCGACAAAAAATTAAACATTTCTATAAGTAAGTTGTTGAACGCAAAAGCTTAAGTTTAAGTCAACAATATAACGGGGTACTACATGCTACGAATAATGCAATTATCATGATATTCGATTGCGACAATCTAAGTTGCAAGTGAATTGCATTACCCCGACATCGGGCAAGCAAATGTCAACATATACGTGGATGTTTAATGGAGTTAATATGTTTACCGTTTAATGCACGTAAGTCTAAATATTTGCACTTTTAAAGTTACTTGACCTCTTCCTTTATTGCAGGTAGTTATTTATTATACCCTACATCACCGGTGTTACAGGATGTATTAAGTTTGCGCGGACGGGCTTAAGGTACACCCACTTTTTATTCTGAATCTATCCAACCTTATCCGTTCGTCTGTACGCCTGATATCTGCCCATGTAAATTTGTGTTCAAGTTTTGAAATATTTCGATGACATTTGGTACAGTAACGTGTTTTGACCCAAAGACGATCGCTACTGAAAATATTTTACATCGATGCATTTATTCGACCACTCCCCATATAATGCCCTACGCTGATAAGTCCGTATATGAGAAAAACTGCAATTTTCAAAATTTCTCGACAAAAACGACTAAGTAGTAATATTGCGGCATGCTTAATTGGTGTGAATACTTTGGACCGGCTGGGGCAATGTTTCGAACTCCCTCTCATATAACCGTTCCTGCGGAAAATAAAGCTTTATAGCAAAAGTAGTAAATTTCCAATATTTCATGGTGAAAATTAGCTCGTAATAGTAAATTGACAAAGAAATCTACGTTACCGCACATGGACCACATAGGTCTATTTTTTGGAGACCACCGTGCATAAGGATTCTCATCAAATGTAAAACCTTATATGCTAAAAAAGCCTAATCGTTTATTTTTTTTGTGATGAAAATTTTTTTACGATAGTAATTAAATAAAAAAATTAAGTGGATCTAATTTGAACCGCGTGGGTCTATTTCTACCCCCACTACTTATAAGATATCTCATGATATCTTAATAATTCGTAAAACCGCTTCAGTAAAAAAGTTAATGTTAGGTATTTGGTCAATTTTTTTGGGCCTCCACTTCATTAGCATCAAATTCTGAATTGATTTAAACATGTCAGTCTGTCTGTCTCTCTGCTGTAAACATTTTCCTGGCCGCTATCGACTTTAAATTTAGCAGAAATATTGGAAGTTCTTGCATTTAGGTTGATAGTGAAAGTGGCGTAAATCGGTCAAAGGATGCACCTACAGTACCACGTATAGTGAGGACACCTCTGCTTTTCAAAAGGAATAAAAAATTTTTACGACAAATAAATCTACAAAAATTTGAGCGTATATTATATAAGTGATGCAGTAGTACGCCCAAAAAAAATGGAGAAAATCGGCCACACCTAATAATTTCATTTTTTTTTTTCAAAGCTTTTATAACGGCCGATAGTGAGCTTCGAAAACCTTATAAATTAAAATTTAAAATAAAAAACTTGGCCAGTTTCAAATTCGGAATGCACCTGAGTATGTCCGTCCGTTCATTTGTCCATGTGTACGCCTGTGGTAAACATTCTCCCCTTTCGCAAAAATTAAGATATCCCCTAGAAACTTGCAAAAAAATTTGAAAATGATCCAAACTTTTCAAAGAACACGCCTACCACGCCCTTAGGCCTATATAACAAAAACTGTGAACACTTTTGCTTTTCGTGTTTTTTACTTGTTGCCACATAAATTTCTTCTTCTTTTATTTTCAAAATGGAAAATATCGGTCACGCTCATCCAATATTATGAAGTATGAAAATCTAGTTCTCTTCCTTTTTTTTTTTTAGACTTTTATAGGATGGGTATAACAGATTCGGTCGCGATCGAGTATAATTTTCCTACGTGTTATTGTTAGTTATAGTTTTGTGAAACTGATGTAAGTGCACATGTCAGCTAAAGCTCGTGGAGTTTATTTCGAAACTATATTAAAAAAATAAATAAATAAATAATTAAATAAAAAAAATTTAATCAGACTGTTATACGTTTAGTAATTTATAGTCGACTAAAGATAAAAATTTTCTTCAGCATTTGTAAAATTAACCGAATTATAGTCGTCAGCATTGTCAACGCCAGCGTTAACTCGATCTCGTTTGTTTTTATTATGTTTATGATGCCCGTTACATAAGAAAGATAAGATTTCAATGATTATCTTGCCTAGCGTTCTTCAGGTTTATTATCTTTGTGAAACGGAACAATTTAACTATGAAAAAAACAAAGACTCATCTTACCATCTTCTCTTGGATGTCTATGTTTCGGATCATGCATTTCTTTAAATTCCAGTATAACACCTTTTACTCGTATAATGTCCTGCTTCTTATGGTTATCGTCTAAGGGCTGGGGCGCTTTCCGATTTTTAACATAATTATTCATTTGATCATCTCTTATCTGAACATCGTTATCTTCGGATAGTAACTTAACGGTTTGCTCTTCTATAAACGATTTAATAACTGATTCGTTTTCTGATCGCTTCTCATAGCCATTAGGTCGATGTTCATCAATAGTATGACTGGCATCAAATTCAATTTGTCCCAAGCCTAAATTGTACATTAAATGTTCAAGGCCCTGTAAAATGCAAAGAAAAATTCTATTTAAAATGCTTAACAGCGATGTCCTAAAAAATTTAGAATAAATTTATGAAATTCATTTCAATGAAATATATATATGCGTACGGAGCGCTGTGAGCGTAAAAGCTCGACATTAAAGCGCCTATTGACTGAAAGATCACAAGTGATAAAATTATATTCCACTTGCGATAAATTCTTCATATCTTCCATATAGAAAGACATTATCTAAATTGTGAGCGTATAAGTTATTCGATAAGAATTTCTTCTACACAAATCGAGTCCTATTACTGGGTCGTAATTTAATAATTCTTATATGTTAGTAACTATAGTTTTCTTTCTCTATTATATTAAGACCGCTTCCGTTATTCACGTATTTTTCCTTCAAATTTTCATATCAATATTTACTATGGATTATAAGTAACAGTTTCTTGCTTATTATGGACGGATCATAACTATTTCAATAATCAATTTGATTGGTGACTATTGCAGCCATGCAGGCCGCATAAATTGTGTAACACGCTCTAACATGAAAATAAACATACAAATTTTTGAAGAATTTTGTAAAAAAAAGAAAAAGCCAGGAAACAGGCCGGGTTCGCCTAATGCAGTTATCCACTTGTTTTGGTGATAATACACCGAAAACTAAACATTATTTTCATGCGAAGGCATACGTTTGATGAAAGCCCACACCGTTTTCCCCTTTTTCTGAAGCCAATGAGAAATTTGATATGAAGTGGGGTCCACGATACTATCTGATTCAAATTTGGTTCACGAAAATTTTATGTCACATTATTATATGAACAAATTTTCATCATTTTGGTGTATAAGGGCTTACATCTCCTAACAATCCTTATATGCTGCGATATCCAGAAAATAGACCTGGATGGTCCCAATTCGGTAAGGGTGATTTCTATATCAATCTACTATTATGGACCAATATTGATCATGAAATTTTAAAAACTATATCTTTTTACTATGTAAAGATTCAATTTTCCTAGTAATAGTTTTATGAAAGATTGGCGAAAAAATTGCCGCAGCCGTATCATATTTTCCGTACCAATTTAGCATATCCAAATACAGAGCGAGTTTTGTTGTAAAATTTTAAAAATCGCAATTTTTTTCATATAACGATTGTTCATAATAGGATGTTATATGGAGAGCGGTCGAAAAGCAAGACCGATGGAAACAGAAACTTACATGGACAGATATCAGACAGACAGGCAGACGGACACACAGACTTAGATCGATTCAGAATAAAAGGTGGGTCTATCTTAAGCCCTTCTGTGTGTTACAAACGGCCGCACATATTTTCGTCGAAGAACAGGACCGACCCAAATAGAAATGCATATGGACATACATCAGACAGATAGACGGACACACAGATTTAGATCAATTCAGAATAAAAGGTGGATCTACCTTAAGCCCTTCTGTGTGTAACAAACGGCCGCACAATCAGAAATTCATATGGACATACATCAGAAAGATAGACGGACACACAGATTTAGATCAAATTAGACGAAAAGGTGGGTCTATCTTAAACTCTTCTGTTGTACTGTGTTTTCATGTTAAAGTATACACTTGATATCAGCCCTCGTATGAGAGCTTATCTAAAATGTGAACTGAGGTCGCTCGAATCTACCAAAATTCACTTTCTTGTCTAACATTGTACTATTTTCCATTTATTTGCCTCCTAAAGTTATGGAAATTAGATTTTGGTGTCATAGAAACGCCCATGAGAACATTTATAACATCTACATATAGTGGGAACCTACGTGATCCATATTTGTTGTGGCTAATTTTGATGTCGAATTGCTGTTAATGATTGCATTGCATTGTAAAATGTTACGCGTTTTCATCATGTACGGCTTACTTTCTATAAGAATTTCTATAAAATTCGATCTCAAAAAATTCGATCTTTTAACGATATAAGAGCCTGCTTTTCATGAGAGAGATTTTATGTAGAATGAGGTCTAAAGACTAGACCTAAGTAAATCAAATTTTGTACAACGTTTTTTTTATGTTCAATTATGGATCAATTTTCACAAAAATACATTGAAAGCTAGACCCTTTTACGTCGTACGAAGACTCTGTTTTCATAGGAACGTTTTTATAGCGGAGGGGGTTCACGTCCACGTTCACCACGTATTGAGCGATTTCCCTCGGCGAATTTAAAAAGTTGCAAGTTTTGTCAAAGTAAAACATTATATGAGGAGTGGCCGTAAAAGTGTTCGATTCAATCCATTTTCAATCAAAAATCTTTCTTGGGCCAAAGCCCGTCAATATAGTGAAAAATTTATGGCTTGCAGGTTGCAAACACAAAAATGCATAGACAGACATAAGACGGACAGACAGACCACTTGAAACGATTTTGAATCGATTTTAATTTAAGTCCTTCCGGATGCTGCATACTTCCACTCAAATCTAACAATCCCTATTCCACAAACGGTACAGGGCATAAAAAAAATGAAAAAGTTTACGTTTACCATAAAATGCAGATAAAACTGAACGAAAAGAAATTCAAGCCATCAAAACAATTTCATAGCACGGTACGCATACTAACTCTTCGACATGTTAATTGTGGAACATTTCTTATAGGTAACACTTAAAACAAAAACAAAACAAGTAAGAAAGTTAAATTCGGCGGTAGCCGATTCTCGCATACCCATCACTAGGCTTCTCGCAGTTTGCTCTGAAAATTCTTTTATTTGATACCCATAGCGCTGGTATTATTAAGGAAAAATTAATCGCGGTGTCTCTCATAGAATCAACCCACTTTTACGCAGATAGTAAAACTTCCTTTGAGAAATCTACAAAATAGTTTAAAGCGTTTTGATAAATAAGCATAAAACTTCAAAAAAGTGAAAAAAATTAAATTTAACCACTTGTAACTTTGTGTGGGCCGATTTCTTCCATTTTTCCACGTAAAAAGAGGAGAAGGTTTCGCAAAATAAATGTGAAAAATTTCAATCTTCTAACTTTCATAATTTCCGAGTAATGAGCAAAAATCCACAAATTTTTGTTCAGAAAAATGGAGTTACGTTCAGTTTATGCACCACTGCGGGCTGCTGCTTCGGGCCAATTTGGCCCGTTTTCACTACCAATCTGCGTGCAAAAACTTCCAATGTGTTTACCTAATTTGAAGATATGTTCATTTTTGCGAATGGTAACAAGCACCTTACAGACGGACAGACGTGGCTTAATCAATTCAGAATTTCACACTAATCAAGAAGCTTTCTTCTGAGTGTTATATACATTATGACAAAAAACAAAATGAATTTGCCCCCATTTCTCAGTGGTGGGTATCAAAATGATTGATGACTCAATTATGTTAATTAATGGTTTTAAAAAATCTTTGCTCAATTTTTGATATAATTGTTAACATTTTGTTGCTATTTATATATCTGTACGTGTACGAGACCAATTTTCAATTATCTGTTGGAATTTCTACTTTTCTAAGCATTCCACTGATATACAAAAGACGGCTAAACTCGTTTCGAGCTCGGACACGCGATAATGTACAGCATCGACTTAGAACCCTACACTATACACGTTTTGTGCGGTTTTTCTTAGTTGCTACCAGCAGTAGCAACTTTGTTTTCGTATGTATATTAAATTGTAAGACGTGATCAACATCATAATTGAATTATGATTATGAGTGATTTAAGGGAAAGTTTCTTTCTTTTTCTTTTTTTAATTCATTTTATGGCCATCTGACGTCTGTAAGCTTTTTGTGTAATAATAAGTAACGATGACAGGTGCATAAGTAGATTTTTAAATTAATTAAAAGCAACAACGATTTTAAGTTTCTTTCCGAACTTGTGTTGTTGTGTGCGGAGATTTTATAAAAATGAACGGCATCCGAATCAATGAAGAAGAACAAGAAAATTAAATTCGGTCGGAACCGAATCTTTTATACCCATCACCGTTTATCCCAACAGAAAGATAAAAGGAGTAAAAGAACAAAATTCCTATGCTCTATAATATGGAGTAGGCGCAGTTGATTTCTTCTATTTTTAAAATAAAACTTTTTGTCGTAGAGGCATGTGGGCGTTGTAAGCGTGTCCTTCGAAAAGTTTAGGTCAATTCCAAATTCTTTTGCAAATTTGTAGACGATATCTTCATTTTCGCCAACGGGAGAATGTTTACCACAAATACTACGAAGTTAAGCAAATAGACAGATGGACAGATGCATACGCAGACATGTTTAGATGCATTCAATATTTGAAACTCGTCAAGAATTTGTATAATTCGAATCTTGTCTCTGGACGTTATAAAGGTATTGAAAAAATAATTCAATTTTGATACATTATAATATTGGGTAGGCGTGGTGAAGTTTTTCCATTTTTGTGCACAAATGCTACAGCGTCGCCCATAGAATATGCATTCAAATTTTTGTACATTTATTTGCTATAGTTTATGAGTAATGAGAGAAAAACCAATTTTTCATTCGCTTTGAAAAATAGAGATATTCTCAGTTCACCTGGTGCTGTAGGCGTGTCGTTTTACCGGTTTCGCACATTTTCAATACCAACGTGTGTGCAGGAACTTCCACTGCTTCTATCAAATTTAGCGATCAGAAGAATGTTACCACAGACATTATACAGACGGATACACGGTCAGACTGACAGACGGACATGCTTAAATTGACTAAGGATTCGATGCTGATCAAGAATATACATATACTTTGTGGGGTCTATGATGCTTCTTTCTGGGCGTTGCAAAAGGTTTGCCAAAATGAACATACCCCGCATCCTTCGATGATGGGTAAAAAAGAAGATTGCATGCAATTCAGAATCTTATGCCGATAAGCATGCCAGTGGTGGTGATGTATTTCATACTTATTATGATAATATGACTTGTTCTTATTATGGGGACTACAGAAACTAATGGAACATTATATGGACATACGATGAGCAAAATAAATAATTTGCACAGAATTTTCTTTTGTTTAAGCTGTTTTTTTTTTTTTTCGAAATTCTCTCTAATTAAAGAAATTAAATTATTAAAAGTATTCGTAGAATTCAAATTTTGATCATTTATTTTTAGTATTGGCAGTCATTCATGCCGTCTATTCGAACATGCGAATTATCGTTAGAAAATATTCAAAACATTTTTTAAAAAATTTTTTCATGCGTGATTTATCCAAGATGTGATATGAATTTATAAACATATTTTCTATATTCGCATATAGATACAGATATGTAGAAATAAGAAATAGAAGCGAACACATTGTAGTGATGTGAACTTATTTGCATAAGTACGTACACTATGTACATAAGTGTTGGCATAATTAAAGAGTTTAAACAATTTCGCATAGAGCTCTTGCACTTAGGCACTTGTTTTGAAATGTTAAGAAACGGAGTAATTTTTCTTAAATTGAGATATCGAATTTTTCCATTCAATTGCGTAAGCATTTTAAAATTTTTATAGCCTGCACGGCTTGTGTCGATGTATGCAACACCCAGACGAACTTGAGGTTGGCCCGCCTTTTTATTATATCGATCGATTTAGTAACACTTTCTGGATTGATATAAACTTGTCTTACGGTCTGTCCGTCCGTCTGTCTTAATTTCTTTATTTTAAAACAAAAGCAAATAATTGAAGAAATTTTTGCCTTTCCTCTCATGGCGAGACGTATGTTATTTATGTTTCCATTGCTGTGAACTTTTAAATACGAATTAAAATTGTCTTCAAAAGAAATTCATTATACAAATATTTCAAATCATTTAAAGGAAATTGATGTAAGATGGTAAAAGCGATATGAGAGAGGATCCCAGCATTTTGTTACATTCTCCTTTAAATGCGAGTTTGTTAAGTCGACTTTCGAGCATTAGCAAGCTTGCAAGTTTAGACGGATTGAATGACTAACGCCAGTAGAAAGACATTTTCCCTTTATTGTATGATTCATATCACCTTCAAACCAAAAACGTTTTTAAATGTTTTTTTTAATTTTTCAAGGGCTTGCATTACTTTATAAGCAAGAACTTAGCATAAATGTCTTTTTCCCCTTTCTCTCATAACTCCAAAAAATGGTCAACAAATATTCGCATATAATCGCAAATATTATATGACAAACTTTTCTTGAGCAACGAAGATTTTGATATCGTTACACCTGTCCCGATTTTGAAGATTGGAAATCTACATCTTAACACCTTTTATGTAACAAATATTAGGCCGAGTCATAAGTAACTTCGACAGCCTGAATGACTTGCTCTTCAAAAGTGAACGCTTCTCCATTCAAAAAGTTTTGTAAGGAACAGAAAAGGTGGTAGTGTATGGGGGCAAGGTCCGGGCAGTAAGATGGGTAGGGTGAACCAGACCAACCAAGTTCAAGAATTTTTGGTTGAGTCATCCTTGCTGCATGTGGTCGCGCATTATCGTGTAAAAGAATTGACGAGCGTAGAACGCTTTTCACGGAGTTTCTCTTGCACTCTTTGCACCTGCTGAACGTATGTACCCGCAGTAACCATTAAATTTGATTTCAAGAGCTTGTAATGAATTATGGCCCAACAATCCCACCATACACCCACTATAATCTTTTTGCCCGGGAGGTTTGTTTTCGGATCTGATGAGAGTGGTTGATTCTTATCAAGCCACCGTCTTTTGCGGACGATATTGTCATAGGTAACCTATTTGTCATCGCCTCTTATAATACTGTTTAAAAAAGGCTCGATTTTTATTGAGAAGCGATCTTCTTTATTACGTTCACTGAGGTTGTGAGGTACTCATACTCCTAACTCACTGACTTTCCTTAATTTGTTCAGGAGACGGTCAACAGTTGATTGGGAGGTATTCAACCTTTTTGCTGTACGTCTTGTTGATTTGTGTGGATTTTGGTCCCATATTAGCCTTTAAAAACTTGTCGTCAAAGTCGGAAGGACGTCCCGTCTTTTAAGGTCGTATCTCCAGAACGGAATTTTACAAAGGGATGTCTAACAGCACGATCAGTTATCAGTTGTTCACCCTATACCCTGCGCAATTTTTCAACTGTTGCCTTAGACTCTCCATTGTAGATGTTAAGAAAAACAGTTGAATGTAACATGCATCACATAAAACAGTTGGCAGAAGACGAACTGGATTCTCATCTATATAATGAAAACAAAAACTCATTTGCTTCGATGACTTATAATGGGTAAATACGAACAATAGATTCTATGTAGCTGCGTAGAGAGTTACTTATGACTCGACCTAATATTTTATGGCACTGTTTTACATAAATATGTATTTTATATAGTTTAAGTTTATTAATATTTCCATCGTCACATTACGTTAACTTTAGCTATGAAAATATGCATCAAAGGCACTATAAATCGATTTGTTGCAGTGAAAGTTTTCAACATTACCGTTATGCGTGCGAAATAATTTTTCGATTTACTCTATTACATCTCATATATTCGTATGTGTTACAATATGTTGACTCTACGCGCGTAGGTTGTGTCTAACACATATTAACATAATGTAAACAAGCATATATGTACAGCCATGGATGCATTAATATACATACCATACACATATATAAAACTTTTATTAAGATATGAAAAACAAAAAAAGAAAAAATCCAGAGGAATTTACTGTTATTTGGCAATGTAGTTTAAACTGCTTTAAAAATTCGGAAAAATGTATAAACAATGGAAACAAAAGAATTAATTTGCGTAAAGACAAATCTAAAGGTACGAAAATTCGTTATATAAAAATACTTTAGAAAAACTGTCGCCACTTGAAAAACCGGTAGAAATATTATTATTATTATTATTATTATTATTTTTATACCCATCGCCGAAAGATGAGGGCTATATTCATTTTGTCAAATCCTTTGCAACGCCTGGAAGGAAGCATCATAGACCCCACAAAGTATATGTATATTCTTGCTCAGCATCGAATCCTTAGTCAATTTAAGCATGTCTGTCTGTCAGTCTGACCGTGTATCCGTCTGTATAATGTCTGTGGTAACATTCTTCTGATCGCTAAATTTGATAGAAGCAGTGAAAGCTCCTGCACGCAGGTTGGTATTGAAAATGTGCGAAATCGGTAAAACGACACGCCTACAGCACCAGGTGAACTGAGAATATCTCTATTTTTCAAAGCGAATGAAAAATTTGTTTTTCTCTCATTACTCATAAACTATAGCAAATAAATGTACAAAAATTTGAATGCATATTCTATGGGCGACGCTGTAGCATTTGTGCACAAAAATGCAAAAACTTCACCACGCCTACCCAATATTATAATGTATCAAAATTGAATTATTTTTTCAATACCTTTATAACGTCCAGAGACAAGATTCGAATTATACAAATTCTTGACGAGTTTCAAATATTGAATGCATCTAAACATGTCTGCGTATGCATCTGTCCATCTGTCTATTTGCTTAACTTCGTAGTATTTGTGGTAAACATTCTCCCGTTGGCGAAAATGAAGATATCGTCTACAAATTTGCAAAAGAATTTGGAATTGACCTAAACTTTTCGAAGGACACGCCTACAACGCCCACATGCCTCTACCACAAAAAGTTTTATTTTAAAAATAGAAGAAATCAACTGCGCCTACTCCATATTAAAGAGCATGAGAATTTTGTTCTTTTACTCCTTTTATCTTCTTTTGGGATAAACGGTGATGGGTATAAAAGATTTAGTCACAAGAGGCTTTAATTTTATTACTTTTTTTTTAAAACAAATCACTCAAGGGATATATCCTACTCCGTGTAACACTGTGTGACCGTTACAAAAAAGAGAGGAAAGAGAAGGAAATAGGGGTGTGGTGGCCGCAGCCTAATAGGTGTGTGTCCAATCGACAAGTGTTATGCCTTTGTCAACTGAGCATTAACAGAAGCAGCTTAGGTTGAGGTTTGTACCTGCGAACACTGACTTCGTAGTCATGGTTCTTACTCAATCGGCTACTCAGGCGAATGTAGGTATAAACATTATAGTCGTGCAACGCTGACCCGCCATCATTTCGCTCGAAAAAATTCTTCATTTTTCTTCAATAAAGGCAAAGTTTTCATGAGAGCCCTTATATGATAAAAGTCCCAACATGTGCTCCGATACATATTTAAAAAAAACTGAATTTTGTTTATCAAAATTCTTTATCTACTTAGCCAGTAGTCAGTAGTAAAAATCAGACTTTATTGCCAATACGAAGGCTTACGTTTCATGGAAAAGCAACAAATGGACTTACGAGAAACAAAGTTGATACACTTACTTTTTACGCTAAATTTATTATAAAATATTGGAAAGCAGAACTTCTTGTCAGGAAACATCATATGAGAGTTGAAAAAATTACTTCATCGAAAATTTTTAAAGCTATGAGTATTTTTGATCAAACGACTTTACGAGTAATCATAAAAATGGTGAAAATATTTCAAAATTATAGAAGAGATGGACGGACAATGAAGCTTAAATCGATTTACAAAATGACTCTGAATCGATCGATATAATAATAAATAAAAGTTAGATCTGACTTACGTGCTTCTTAATGCTAAATACAAGCGCGTGAATTAAATATAAATTGTACCGCTACTGATATTGGATCTGATGGTGAAGTGGATGCACTGTTTGCATTCATGATTATATATCGCGATTATAAATTATAAAATTTTTTTTTTTTTTTTTTTTTTTTATTTCTATAAGGAGTGTGCTATTTATTTATATCTGCCATGGTATAGCATATTGTAATTATCAGCAGTTATGGGAATAGTATAAAACTTCATATCTGCAAGAGAAACCTTAATGCGAACTATTATAATAATCATAACAAGCGTAAACTATTTTTTACTTATGTTAATATTCAATGTTCAATATCCGTCGCGGTACCGGTTGACATTTACGACCCATGCTTTCGACAAGCATCGGACGTATCCCCCTCGATATCTCATAAATTATCTCAACTTTCTTGAGATCTTCCCAAGCTTTAGCGTATATTTTCGCCATACTCTAGAACACACTTTAGACAATAAAATTGGAGAAAAACAAGAAGATAATGAATATAATAATAATGGAATAAATAATGGAATATTTAGTTCGTAATAATGATTAGAAACGAGAATAAAATTTTGATAATTATGCGAATATAACGTTTTTGTTATTTTTATACCCTGCATCACTTGTGGTACACAGGGTATATTAAGTTACTGTGGTCATATGTAACACGCGGAGGGGCTTAACATAGACCCACCTTTTATTGTACCGATCGATTCAGAATCATAATCTGAATTGATCTAAGCCTGTCTGTCCGTCTGTTGTCTGTCCATGTAAACTTGTGTTCAAGCTACAAGCGCAATTTATGAGATTCAATTCAATGAAATTTAGTACAGTGACATGTTTTGACACAGGGACGAACACTATTGAAAACGGTTCGGATCGGTCCATTTTTTCGACCACTTCCTATATAGCGCCCTATTCTGAAAAGTCGTTGTATGGAAAAAAGTACAATTTTGAAAATTTCACAGCAAAAGTGCCTAAGTAGTGGCATTCGGGGATTTTAAATTGGTATGGAAACTTTGGACCGGCCAGCGCAATTTTTGAACCTTCTTTCGTATAACGAAAACTGCAGTCCACACGACAAAAAGATACAATTTTCAATGCTTTACGATGAAAATTATATCATAATAGTAATTTAACATAAGAAAATTAACTGTGCCAGATTTACGACCATCTCAGGCTATTTTTTGGATCCTACCCTAATAAAGATTTTCACGAAAATTGATGCTTTGTAGAGCAGGAAAATCTAAGTTTTAATATGCGGCCATCAAAATTAACCGATAATAGAAATTTCATACAATAATGAACTCTACAAAATCTGGACCATCTACGCATATCTTTCGATCTTGTCCTATGTAAAGACTAAACTTATACCGCATTATGTTGAGTTTTGGTCCCCGTAAAAATATGCCTTTATATAGAAGCAAGATATAATTTTGCGGTGTACGGTATTTAATTGCGGCCTTGTCCGAATATATGTTCTTGCTTGTTTTAGTTTAAATTTGTGCTATTTACATGTTCATGGCTGTAGACACAAGAATACAATTTCTCTCTTCATACTTTTGCTGAATCAATTGCGTCTCGCATTTAACTTTTAGAGTTGTTGGAGAACAACAAGGGAAATGCAAACATGAAACGGTTTGCACACTAATTCCTTGTCAAGTGATTAAAGTAGAAATGCAGAAGTCGGTCTTTAAGCGTAATAATGGTTATTTTAGGCAGCAAACAATCATACACATATATGCACACGTATATTACACGAATGTTGACTTTAAGATAAATAGATAATAACTTTAATCTCTCTGCCCATGCATACGCCTATATAAATATTCATATACATGCATATATGTGAAAACTCTACAGTAATTTTAACCAGTGAAACGAAATTACGAAATAATGAATTTCACGTCTACACATCAAACCATTAGCATATGATGAAATGTATACAAAGCATGACGAGGCATGTAAAGTTTGTTGTCCCCTTTATACCACTTTATATAACGATGCACACACTCTCCACCACACACTTTCTCGCTCATGATATTATAAAAAAAGCGATCGATATTTAGATTAAAAATTTTGAATAATTTATTTGTCCCTTTAGGATCCTATTAAGGCCAAACGAACAAGTGAAAGCGTTATAATCGATCGTAAGGTCGCTTCTTAAATACTTTACCTAACATCACTTTCTTCGTTTATTTTTATAATAAACTTAAAAAAATTACACCTCATATTTATGTAAGCCGTTGTACGGGACGCGATCGTTGTTTTGAAAATTAAATTTTTTATTATAAACTCTTCTCCTATTTTGATCATAGACTTCTAAAAATTGGACTTGCTGCGCTATAAACGTCATAAAATACACTCAAAACTGACGTAGCCGATATTTGATATCGGAAAGCTTTTAATATCCAAATATCGTTTAATTTGTTGAAAATATTAAAAATTACACCTTTTGGCCATAGAAAGAACGATTATGCGTTGAGGACTTATGCTACTTTTTATGGATTGGACTCGTTTCGTGTAGTAGCCCTAGGCATTGTAAAAAATAATGCAAATTAAACTTCGTCTTTTTCCTTCCGTCCTTTTTTCAGCCGATTTCCGGTGATTTGATTATATTAGGTGTTTGCAACAATTTTGATCAGCGACTTCTGCAGATAAAAGTGATAAAGAAAAGGGAAATATCAGTGCACATAACGGTTGAATTCGATGGTTTTGACCTTCCTCTACCTAAGATAACAGTTTCCCTTTAATATTATTGACTTATTCAGTATATGCCGACGCTAATCATGGAGCGCTCAAAATCTTTCTTCTTCTTAATGCATTCGTTTTGGTTTTTGTTTGGAGAAATCTGCTGCCGGCTTATGGTGATGTCGCTCAATCACATCCCGATTGTAGGTTTTGATTCCAACGCTTTCAAAGTAGCGACACGAAGTGACTGAAAATGACATTTTTCGGTCACTTATTGCAAGAGTGGTCCATTTACCCACAATAACTGCCTTTTTCAAGTGAAAAACTGATCAACATTTTTGCAATTTTAACTCTTTCGCTCTCACGCTGTCACGTATATGTGACAGTTTAAAAGAAAGTTTATTTCACTTTTTTAGAATGCTCTAAATCAGGTATGGCCAACCACCGACTCGTTACATTTCAAATTTCAAATAATTCAGTTTTCTCACACATGGCAATGCTGCAAATCAATTGCATCTGCCTTCATTAGCCGTTCAGCTGAGCACTTGCGAAATGTGTTTTCGTGTTTTCTCTTGTTCACTTGCCCATAAAAAAAAAGCAAGTAAGAACATTATAGTTAGGCAAGTCCGGCAGTTAAATACACTACACGCTATTGTCTAACACAATTCTTATGTTTAATATACAACACAAAAATTATAAATAATATAAATAAATACATAATAAAAACAAGTTTCTCAAGTGCGTATTTATGGCGAAGCGGGCCCAAAACCCAACCTAACGTAGTACAAGTTTAATCTTTATATAGGGCAGGACCCAAAAATAGGCGTAGATGGTCCAAATTTGGTACAATTAATTTTTTTATGTTAAATTCCTATTCCTATCCATTGAAAATTGTACAGTTTTGTCGTGCGAACTTCAGTTTTCGTTATATGATGAGCTTCAAACATTGCCCCAGCCCGTCCAAAGTTTCCATACCAGTTTAAAGTGCCCAAATACTATTACTTATGGACTATTGCTGTGAAATTTCGCAAATTGCAGTTGTTTTCCATATAACGAATTTTCAGAATAGCGCTTTATATGGGGAGTGGTCGAAAAAGTGGACCGATCCGAATCGTTTTCAATAGCGTTCGTCCTTGCGTCAAAACGCGTCACTGTACCAAATTTGATTGAAATATCTCAAAAATTGTGACAGATGGATAGACGGACAGCCAGGCTTAGATCAATTCAGCTTATGATTCTGAATCAAGCGGTTTAATAAAAGATGGGTCTATCTTAAGCATGCGACCGCACTAATTTAATATACCCAGTACCACATGTGCTGTAGGGTGTAATAAGGGACTACTAAAACGGATAATTGAGCAAATGAAGCGCATTCCAGAAAAGGAAATAATTGATTTTTTTTACAGTTTTCTTTTCACTTAGGAGATGTCTCCTATTCACATAACGCGTTGACAGCTAGAAAGAAATGAGGAAAGAGAAAGGAAGAAAGGAAAGAGGAAAGCGATGGTCGCAGCCCAGTGGATGAAGTGTTATGCGGCTTTACCGACTTAGCACTCACTCCACCGTACTGAGACTTGAACCCGTGATCGCGATTCTTTCCTACTCGGCTACTCCTGTGTCATTGTGTCATATATTAAGAAATACTGTAAGTGATTACATTAATATTCCTTATCATACGTATATTAGATGGCCAAGTATTTCAAAAGTGTTAAAATGCTTCCATAATTTGCTGGATGAAATTGTGGACTTTGGAAAATTAAAGGATGAACGAAAGGATAAATGTTTCTATATTGAAATGAATTGAATTTCTTAGTACAAGACAAGGGACTTTTTATTTATGACACATATACAAACGTCATCTCATTTACAAGATTATTAAAATTATTTTCACATTTTTTCAAAAGAAACTGTTGCTTCACTTCCCAACTTTAACAACAAAAACAATGATGAGATGATAATAAAAGATTTATTCAAAGAATTTTCTGTAAGATTTGAAAATTTTCAAAAAAAAAATCGAATGATCTACCATTTGCTTTAAAATGTTACAATGATCCTAACAGTCAGATAAGACAATTTGCTGAAAAAGCAATACTGTAATGTTATGCCCTTTGCAATCGAGACATCCTTCTGGATATTGCATCAAAATATTTTCCATTCTTCGGATTATGAAACATGCAAAGAGCAAAACCAGTTCTAAAATAACAAATGAAAATTTCGAATCAGTTCTCCGAATTGCTAATTATGACGTCATAATAAATCAGGGGCATTCCCCCAGTTTAACCCATCGCATCGGGAGTGTGAGTGCATGATAAAATTATTGCATTCATTTTGTTAGATGATGATAACAAAAATTTTCCGTAGAATCTCTTCTGGCGTCCGCCCCATAAAATGGAAACTTCAAATTGGCCAATTGATGCGAAAAGTTGCCCACCCCTGCTTTAAATACACATACAAAAAATCAATTCCAATTAATCTTTACATATGCTGATGGATGCGTGCCTCCGACTCTTAGTCTTGAATTTATGTTTCCGCTTTTTCCAAATACGCAAAATAAAGACAAATATCTCGATCCCTTAGAGAACAGTTTTGAAAGTACATTGAATATGCGAAAGCGGGCATACGTTCAATGCAACTGAAAGAATGAAACGATCTATACTAGTTATCGGACTAAAATTAAGCTTGAATGTGAATATAATGCACATTTAAGATTCAAAATACCTTTTATCGGAATATTGACTTTCCCATAATTAACTTAAGTATAATGCTTGACGTGTTGAATAAATTCATCAGCGCTTCAGCATGAATACAATTTTCTTGTAAAATATTATAAACACAATGATGACATATAGCCTAACATATTAAATATTTGAATTGCATAAAAATATGCAGCGGATGCGCCATAAATTATATGTTCATGTTCATGTTATATGTTCAAAAAATAAGGGGAATTTTTGTTATTTTCAAAATAAAATCTGACTTAAAAATTTGATGTTCCTTTTTTTTTTTTTTATTGTAAAGAAGAAAATTGTGAAAAAACTTACCTCGAATGTCATGGTGCCACCATCGCCATATTTTTGAAATATATGAGCTAAATAACGATTATATTCGGTAGAAGCTTTAATATTCGTTGTATTCATAAATAGAATGCAAGCAAGAGATAGAATTGACTTGATGTAACTTGTCCTCGATAAGGCCATTTTTCAATAAATCACAATTTTTTTGCAATTATATGTGATGAGGAATTAATATTGGAAACTTTTTCAAACTGTATACCGTTCACCATTAATTACATTTTATTCGTTCACTTATTACTCAATTATTTGAAATCTTTTCTTGAATATTTTCTTCAATTTATTGATATAAAATAAAGAAGAAGAAGAAGAAGAGGATGAAATAAAAGACAATATATATATATATATATATATATGTATATATGGAGGAGTAGCAGGTCATAATGAATCTTTGGATTTTTCAAATGATTGCGACAAACAAATAACTGAACTAATCAAGGCCTACTCTTACTTGGCATATTTACATGGGTATAATAAGTATCGGTGTCAAGTTTGAAAAACGCTATTTTCGCTATTTGCAAACGTATGTAGCAATTATGAAGTTTTGAGAGATTATATCAGTCTTTCAATATTTATATTTTATATGTCTGCGCGTGAATCTCATTCAATTTTCAATTCCAACCGTGTGAGAACCGGTTAGTTTCAAGTTTAATAAATGAAGCAAATAACAAATAATGGTTAATTGAGAATATGACGGTATATTTATACAGCCATGAACACATAGATAGTGCAAATTGAAAATTAAAAAAATAAATAAATAAATAAATATTTAATTAATTATTATTTTTAGAATTTTATTCTTAATTAATAATAATATGTTATGATGAGAAAAATATTCCGCCACATTTCACAAGATTTTATCGTACAAGAAACTATATTCGCCGTATGTTCAGGTAAGGAATTTTGTTACTTATTCCATGCTCTAAGTATCTAAGCATATTATCTAAAAATTTTAAAATTAAAAAGTAAAGATTTTGTGTTTGTGTTCACAAATTTTTATTTGTTTATTTCTATATAAATGTTATGTTATGGTGCACGTTTCCTAGTTATGTGTCCAAAACGGTATATAATAGAAATTATTATAATTGGAAACACAAGGAATATTAATGGAAAACATATAATGCACGAAAAGTTCATTATTAACAGATCCAGGATGAAATAATTTGCAAGAAGATTCTTATTGATCTCTACAACGAAAGCTCAGATTATCAAAACTTTGCGGCGATAAATTCTTTGAGATCATTTACTTTATGAAACAGGAGACTCTAATCATCGCCCCCTTGAATGCGAACAACTTTTCCCTTACCCACCTGATCGAAAAATTTGTAAAAGACACGAAACAAAAAGCTGTAGGGAGTTATTAGAACCAGAGAGAGAGAGTTTGTTAGAAGTCTCAAGTGATTGACATGCGTGAAGCACGTTATTCCTTTTATTTTAGGGAATTATTAAGATCGATGAGAGAGTTCATTAAAAGTCTCAAATAATTGACATACGTGAGGCAACATCTAGTTCACGTTATTCCCTTTATTTTAGGGAATTGTGAAGGTCGATGAGAGAGTTCATTAAATGTCTCAAGTGATTGACATCCGTGAGGCAATATCTAGTTCACCTTATTCCCTCCATTTTAGGGAATCATTAAGATCGATGAGAGAATTCATTAAAAGTCCCAAGTGATTGATATGCGTGAGGCAATATCTAGTTCACGTTATTCCCTTTATTTTAGGGAATTATGAAGATCGATGAGAGAGTTCATTAAGTGTCTCAAGTGATTGACATCCGTGAAGCAATATCTAGTTCACCTTATTCCCTCCATTTTAGGGAATCATTAAGATCGCTGAGAGGGTTTATTAAAAGTCTCAAGTGATTGACATGCGTGAGGCAATATCTAGTTCACGTTATTCCCTTTATTTTAGGGAATTATGAAGATCGATGAGAGAGTTCATTAAATGTCTCAAGTGATTGACGTCCGTGAGGCAATATCTAGTTTACGTTATTCCCTTCATTTTAGAGAATTATGAAGATCGATGAGAGAATTCATTAAAAGTCATAAGTGATTGATATGCGTGAGGCAATATCTAGTTCAGGTTATTCTCTTTATTCTAGGGTATTATAAAGATCGATGGGGGCATTCATTAAAAGTTTCAAGTGATTGACATGCGTGAGGCACGTTATTCCTTTTATTTTAGGGCATTATCAAGATCGATGAGAGAGTTTATTAAAGAGCTTCAAGTGATTGACATCCGTGGGGCAATATCTAGTTCACGTTATTCGCTTTACTTTTACTTCTTCTTAAAGGACTCATTTTCCTGCAAAAATTGGGAAATAGATCAGTGCGCAAAGTTTTCTTACATTTGCATTGCCGCTTAAAATCCGCCGAACTTGGTGAACAAGTTCACCATAATTTAGTTCGCTTCTTAGACAGTGCAATCGATAGATGGCCTGCTTTAGCCATATTTATGAGTTCATCATCGTAAAAATCAGACATAAAGCCTAAGCTAAAATATGGCTCTTATACTAAATCTTATCCCCTTCGTTCTTAAGTACTAAATATATATATGCCCTAAAACGTTAAGAAACAGGATGCGCCCTAAGAGATATTAAATTTTTGATGTGGTTTTCTTACAATTATTTATTTATGTATTTCTTTTTTCTTTTTTTTTTTTCAATATTTACAAATTGTATCCCGGTCGCGATCGTACTGATCAAGAGGCGCAATTCTTTTTTCTTAATATTAATTTCACTTTTCGTTAGGCTTGCTAAGGCTTTTAGTTAAAATTATTATTCTCATTGTTCGTAAAGGTTTATTGATATTATTTTTTTTTTTTTTTATTTATTTATTTATTTATTTATTTTTTTTTTTTTTCAGTTTCACATTTGGAATATTTCGCAAGTGTAAAAATTCATCGGTCTATTGATTGTTCATTTTTTTAATGCCTTGTATCAATCCGGTTTATGTTTTACAGTTTAGTTTTTCTTCTTCAAATATATCGTTCAACTCAGTCATATAAATTTTTTGTAATTTTAATTATTTTTGTTGTTGTTCAACTTTCAACAAAGGAAAGGGAATTCTTGTACTCATTTTCGTTTATTTATTTCATTTAATTATTTTTTTTTTTGATTTTAACTTTTGCATGTACTTTTATCTTTTTATTCTTCTTCTTCTTTTTTATTATTTATAAGATTTCTTTTTTTTTTTTTTTTTAATAAAAGTAACTAGTTATGGAGAATGGATCTTTCTTTCACTATCACTGCGTGGATTATTATTGGTATGTGCTAATCGGCTGTGTATACGTGAATGCATCAGTAATTGTGTTTATCTAATAGAAGTATAAATTGTAATTTTAACCGCCACGATTTACTTGTTCGCTTGCTTACTTATCTTCTTTGAGATGATCGTTGTTAATGCCGCAGTCGGTTAGTTCGGTTTCTTTATTTGTAGCAGCGAATGATCAAAACGAACTTAATTAAAATAAAGTTTTACTCGTTTGAATACAGAAGCTTTTAATTAAGCTCTTTTTAATTTCAGTAAAAATACGATTATGCAGTTAAAACTTTTACTATATGAAAACCGGAAATGTGTAAACAAGTATTCCTCGCCTTCTTCGTTTTTTTGCTTTTTCTTATTTATTTATTTATTTATCTATTTCATGTTTTTTGTTTATTGTCATTTATTTATCTTGTGTGGATGGGCAACGATTTACGGCAAGGATATTAAACGGCAAGGATAAACAAACAATATGACCAAACATTTTTTCATTACCTACGCATTTTTCTCCGATTGTATCAAGTAAATGCGATAAGGAGAGAATCCAATTGCATTATTAAACTGAATTCAAGGAATGAAAATACGAAAGAACGAACGTAGTAGGATACGAGAGAGTAAGTAATAAAATAATTATTATTACTGAATACGTGGACAAGGCGTACCACGACCTACAAGATCTATTGTACTCGCCTATGCCCCTAGCGTTCCAATTCTAAGATTTTTATGAATCCCATCACCTTCTTTGAATGGAAGGACCGTGTCCGGCATAGTAAAATTCTCGTCAAACACTTGGTCTCTGATTCTGCAGATGACCTCACGTTCACATAAAATATGATGCGATATTTCACTCGTCTCTTGGCAGCATCTGCATGAATCCGCATCAAACATACCCATGTTTTTCAGATGGTATCTGAGGGAATTATGACCCGTGTAGAAGCCGGTGACTAAACGTAGGTCACTTGTTCTTAATTCGAGTAGTTTGTGTGCCCTAGCGGAATATTTTAAGAATCTTTTCGCCTGCCGTTGTCCTGCACATTGCTTCCATCGGTAGTCCGCTTTATTCTGTGCCCATTTGTGATGCCAGACTGTTTGGTACGCCACAGCATGGTTCAGGACCTACCATGGCCACTGCGGCTCCCAATTAGTTAGCTAGACAGTCAGCCGTTTCGTTGCCCTCAACACCTGAATGTTCAGACCCACAAATGAGGTGCACGTCATTGTGCCCGCCTAGCACATTCAGTGTTCAAAGGCATTCCAACACCAGCCTAGATATTATCATTCGTCCCCTTAGGGACTTGCAGGCGGCTTGGCTGTCGGAGTAAATGCGGAGCCGTTCTCTTCTGAATCAAATAACTAATCCAGGAATAAAATTTCTCCAAAAAGTAATCTAATACGTGCTGGTACGTCTTTTGATCAGTGACATTTGTTGGCGAATGTGATAAAATACTGCGAAGCATCAATCTACGCAATGGTTAATTGCGATGATTTTCACCTTTCTCTCAAAATTGCCTTTTCGACGTTAATTGCTGTTGTTAGCTGGTTTGGCGAGCGGCTTGAGGGACCAAAAAAATTCGAATATGATGAATTGCAAAACTTATTGGGCGAAAACCCAACTCAAACTTTCAGAAAACTTTCGAACAGCTTAGCAGTTGCCGAACCAATTTTTTTTTAGACGTCTAGACGTGCGTTGGGAAAGATCCAAAAGGTGGGAAAATGGCTGTCATACGAATAGACTGAAAATGGGATTTCAAACCGTTTCAATATCTCGATTTCATTGCTTGCCAAGCAAAAAAAGAAGAGATTTCTGTCGCGTATGGTGACTGGCGATGAAAAATGGATCTTTTACGACAATCGCATGCGCAAGGTTCGAGGAGAGCCATCCACATCGACACCGAAGCGAAATACTCATGCAGCATAGAGTTTTGCTGTGCATACGGTGGGTTCAGCAAAACGCGGTATATTACGAGCTATTAAGACCGACGTCAATTGAACAAATTGAACGATGTATTATTGCAAGAAAGACCAGCAATAGCGGTAAGCAGATGTAAAAATCATCCTCTTGCAATAATAAGGCTCAGCCACACGTTGCAAGAGGTGCCAGAGACTGTTGCACTGTTACAGCTCGAATGGAAAGTAGTGCCGCACCCAGCGTACTCACCAGACATAGCGCCTTCTGTTTACTATTTGTTCAGATTGATGCGGTATGGCTTCGATGGCATGCACGGTTTCGAAATGCTGAAGAAGTGCGAAAACAATTCGATGATTGAATCGCTGCCAAACCAGCATACGTTCTTTTGGCACGGTATGCCCACGCCGCCAGAAAGATGAGAAAAATTTGTAGAAAATAATAGAAAATATTTTGGTTATAGTGTATTGAGGCAATTTTTCTCAATAAATGCCTTTTTTAGATGAAAAAATTATCAAAATACATGCAAGCATCTAATAAAAAAATATGCGAAGGATGTAAAAATTCTGTTAGTTACGCTGCGTGCAAGTAGATCATGTTTTTCAAATTAACGGGAAAATATATACCAAACACTCCTCGATAATTGAAAGAAATATTTACAACGCGTCGTTTCGCCTCGGTTATATATAAAACCAACTCGATCCGATATCAGCACTACTTCAAATCATTGTCGTTGCCTTTATTCCTCTTCCTGTCGCATCACTTGCTACTTCTGTTGGTCTGGTGAACTTCTCCTCCATAAACCCATTGATGATTTCGAACGCTCTTGGTCTTGTTAAGTAAAATGTTCAATCTGCTTGTCAAGCTAACACTGAGTTTTGAATAATATTTTGCGCCATTAAAGGGCAATATTTACTAGGTGAACGACTCTAATAGCCTTTTTTCATCTACTTTTTTTTTTTCTTTAGAACTTCTTTCAAAGTATCTTTTAAGGCCCAACTTTTCCATGACATCGTCCATAAATAAAGGTGCAGACTGCACCGCTCGATGAGTAAACCGATAGGACTGGGTATCCAAAGCATTTCAATTTTATTACCACATATTATGACGATGTTCGTTAATTCTTTGATGGTATTTCGGCTTAAAGTTCAGGGATTTCAGGGATAGCTTTTAATGCAGGCAGATTTCCAGTGACAATGACAGTTTTAAGTTCGCCTTTACGAGCAAGGTTGAAGCATTTTCGTTAAGTATGTGATTAGGAAGAACTTGTCCTGAAGCCACATTTAGAGCCACCTGCATATAGTAAATGTCAACTGTCACTTTCCGGCAATTAGAAGATGTAATTTAGAGTGCTATCTTTCTTGTACATAGAGCGCGAAATATCACAAGAGCAGTCTTTCAAAATCAATGGAGGCTTAACGCCAAAATATCGGAAAATTTTTAAGGGAATCTTCAACTACTTTACGATATACAAACAATACTCGATTTCGTATAGTGGCCTCTTAATTTTCTTCTAGCTCTTAATTCAAAAGGTCTCATTTCGAAAGCTGGAAGACAAGTTTTAAGAACAAGAAACACAATAAAATCGGATCCATATCTGACTGAAGAAGTCCCTAAGATTTTTTCGAAATATTAATTCTTGTTTTATTTGCTTGATAAAAGTTCAGTTTTTAATCAAAGTATGGTCAATCTTGTGTTATTCCAATAACTAGTTGGTTTGCGAATAACAACAATAGTGTTAGTAAAAGAACTGTAATTCGTAAATAAATAATCGAAAGTGATTTGAATTGTTGGCTGACGTCGTTGGACAGTTGGCGCTTTCTGAAAATATAATGATAATTTTTCTTTTTTTACGTTATAGACAACATCTGTGTACCAATTACGGGAATTATTAATTGAGGTGTTAAGTAAAATAATTATAACGAACAATAGGAGACTAAGAAAAGCAATAATTTCGAAGGTTATTTTCCCCTATTTGCCTATTTTGCGTATTTAAAGCAAACAACTGAAGTGTTAATCATGTATGAAAAATTTAACTCTCGCTTTCGTTTCCAGCTGTTTAGCAAAAACAGCTGACTAAGAAAATGAAAGCCGATAGACTTTCAATTACGTGATTATTCGCCCTCGCCGCGTTCCTTCTCAAAACATCTGACAGTAAACATGTTTTTCAAAGTCGTCTATGATTGAAAACCATGGTAACAGAATTTTCAACAAAATAAAAGCAAAGAAAAGACAAGAAATATGTCCGCAATTAATTTATACTAAAATTAATTTGCAAAACAAAAAAAGAAAAAAATGAAGTTTATACCGTTGCATACGAAAAATACTGTAATTATTTATAAGAATACATTATGCTCTGGGGCCAGCATTATTGTTATAAGTTTGTTCTTACTTTCGCTTATGATACCGATATTTTTAATATCGCTTTTGAATCCTCATCTGGAAACAAGTATACTTTACGAGAAGCCACGCCTGGAATTTGAGTATAAATCGATTTTTATGGCAAATACTGAAAATTATGACAAAAGTTGGCGAACCAAAAATATTTTTACAAATTTTCACTTGTGCAGCACTTACCCCAAACTAAATGAAATTCTCAATGATCAATGTGATAGCCTAAAGGTAAGACGGAACTTTGATAAAAATGTTAAATAAATTGAAATGATTTTTTGTTTTGTTTAGTATTGGACGAATGATTTCGATAAGGATGGCACACCTGATCGCGTACACTTTCTACAGGAGATCGATTCTTTGCAACGTAATTTAGCTAATTTGGAGTGGATTTTAGTGATGCAAGCCAAGCTAAAGGTGAGTTTCATTCATTTATTTGGAATATGACAAGCTTTTCTTAGAATCCAAACTGCTTAGGCAAATTCGAATTTATCGGCTCAATTTGTATATGAAAGTGAGTCTTATTACCTTATCATCTACGTATCCATTCGTATATGTATATTCAATGGACAGATGGAGCGCATGACCAACAATGAAAAATGTTAGTTAACAAACCAACGAGACGATTGAGATGGAAATTAAGATTGATTAAGTTGAGATGAAAAGTCATAGAGACCTTAAAGTCTATAAGTCTCATTGAAAACCGAGCCGCGTAAGTGGCACGGACTCGTCCGTAATCACATATAGAAAAATGTCCGATACTATGTCCGGGGATTTTAATGCCACATTAATGCATGACCAAAAATAATTTGACGGGAAAGGGATCACTTTGCAAACGAATTATGACCGAAGGAAGGAAAACGATTAAGAAAAAATTCTGAAAATTTTGCAAATTTACAATTTTATAAAGACATTAAAATTGCTGGAAATTCGAGACGTAAATTTAGTTTAAAATCTACATTTGTTTAAGTAAGTGAAAATTGTTGAAATATTTTTGAGGTTACGTTCACTTAGTTGCAAAAAAAAACCACATTCAAAAAAAAATAGAGCACATAAGGGAGCTACTTCATGAATGGATTAAAATTCAGTCAGGAAAGGATTTCTTGAAAATCTACATTTGTTTAAGTAACTGAAAATTGTTGAAATATTTTTGAGGTTACGTTCACTTACTTGCAAAAAAAAATCACATTCAAAAAAAAATACAGCACATAAGGGAGCTACCTACATTCGACTTGAAACGAGTTCCAAGTATCGAAGAACTTTGAAAAGTTCTCCGTGAATTGGATGAGTGAGAGTAAGGCAACAAAATTTATCTTCGTATCTGGTTTGGCTCTTAGAATAATGATAAAAATGTATTGAAATCTTCGGTATTAAAATTTTTCAAACTTTTAACGAATTTAGACAGATATATATATATATGTATATAAAGACTTGAAATAGGCCCAACCGATTCAGCATAACTTAAAGTCATAAATGGTCGGTAACAGGCTCTTCCACGTATGAAAAGTTGACGAATTTTGATATATTGTCTTAATATCTTCTATCCAAAGACGAATCCTATTGAAATGTATTGGATCATAGGATTTTTGTTATAATGCCTTTTTTCGGGAAAGCCGTTCTATGAAAACTGTTTGCAAAAAAAGAAAAATTTTCAATAATCGTATTTCGACTTTTCGTAATTGATGTGCAAATCTCCAATCAGAGGGCTTAGCTTTTTGAACCCCTTCACAAATGTAACAGTTCCTGCGAAAAATAAATCTTTATATGATCAAAATGTCTTATTTTTAATATTTCTTGATGAAAGTTTATACCAAGTAGATCTACTTTTCCAAACCACACTTCACATGTACAGATTATCAGGGAAAGTAAACGTTCATAAAGAACCTTAGTACTTTACGACGAAAGTAAGTGAAAAGTAAGAAGATCCTCAGGTAAATTTCGACCATGTCTGCTCACGTATTAGGTCATCCAAATTATAATTTTTTTTGTTCTATATTATCACGAAAATAAATAGAGATTTGTATTAGGCGATATGGGGTAAGTTATGAACAGTCATTCGGCCTTTTAAACTTATTTTTTGGAATGGGATTGAGAATGATGTCATATTTCAAATATACCAGACTAAATTATTCCCTCGGTACTTACTTACAACCGCTGTACTATATAACAACCGATCACTTTGAAAGTTTTTTACAAATTAAATATAAGCCCGCTCTACACGACTTTACATACTTTTAACCGCAATTATTTGAACCTGTTGTCGGAGAAAGAGCGCAAGTAATTTCTGGACTATCTAATACTTATGAAAGCTAAGTTAGCCCCTGCCAAATTTCCACAATAATATTTACAAGTTTCGCGAAATTTTCGGGAATACAATCGAGTATTTTAGTCAATGTTCTACATGAGTTCACCTAAACCGACGCAAGAAATGACGGGAATTATTTCTTCAAGAAATAATCAATGGATGGTTACTGAAGAATCATCTCAATTCTTATTGATTTTACTTTTTCCCCCCTCCCCACTATTTTCAGTACAAATGCAGTTTATCACCGCCCGCGATTTTAATCGCACACATCGACGTACCTGCGGCAAATCAATTTCGCAGTGGAATTGTGACAATTAATGCCGAACTATTTCTGAAACAGAACATTGAATTTGTGTGTCCGTATTTAGGACACAATATTCGATCGCAATTTAACAGCGTCTTAATAAATCCACAAAGTAGAAGCCACTTTCAACAATATCGTGCATCATTTTTGTTACAACAATTGGAACTTCAACCCGGTTACTTTCAATTGAAATTAATAAGCACTAGCTATGAGGCACGTCCACCCGAAGACGGTTTAAGTGTTCAACTGAATTTGGATATTGGACAAGCGAGTGTTCGCTACTATTTAAGCATATGGGAGAGGTTAAGTCAATTTTGGTTATATTTCGCTTCATTCTTTGGCTTATCATTCTATCTTATGAATAAATTGAAAGATTATTTATTTGGAAAACATATTCTACGCGCTTGGGAAATTAGCCCATGGAAGAAACTCTACTGAACCTACTTGAGAAAGCATCCAATATTTTAATCCATGCCTAAGAAAGACAATTAAGTGGAAAAAAAGGAAAGGAAAAAAAAAAAAAAATTGTATTAAGAAAATATCTGAACATATATATCAATAAAAAAATGCCAATAAGAAAGTGACAAACTTTCACGTATCGCTCAATCAAACCGAATTTCTTATTTCATTACGAACTATGAGTAGAGCCATCTCGCTCTCTCTTCTTAATGAAAAAGTCAAACACGAAAACATTCATTTAGATGCTTGCATATATATTGATCATTTTTTCGCTTGAAAAAGGTATTTATTGAGAAAAATCATATATATATATATATATATTGTCTGCAAATTTTTCCCATCTTTCTGGCGGCATGGGCATACCGTGGCAAAAGAACGTATACTGGTTTGGCAGCGATTCAATCATCGAAATGTCTTCGCACTTCTTCAGCATTTCGAAACCATGCATGCCATCGAAGCCATACCGCATCGATCTGAACAAATAGAAGAACCAGAAGGCGCTATGTCTGGCGAGTACGCTGGGTGTGGCATTACTTCCCATTGGAGCTGCGACAGTGTATCCCTGGCAAGATGGCTTGTACGTCTCCTGGTCGCCCATGACTTTGTTGCGCTTGAATTTGTTGTATTCAAGACATTTGCCATCGCCCGTCATAATACGCCACACTTGTCTGGCAAGCAATGAAACCATGAGATGTGGAGAGAGTTCGAAATGGCATTTTCACTCAATTCGTATCGTATCGATTTTGATGGTCTTCGGCAGCGGATTTCTTCAAAACAAACAACACAAACAATGAATGTCGTAAATCCAAATTTTGATCGTTCCATGATAAGCGTGTATACACTCAATAATATTAAATGGAAAACTGTTATTTTATGAAGCAAAAGGTGAAAATCATCGAATTTAACCATTGCGTACATTGATACTTCGCGTTATTTATCATTTTTTAGCCATAGATATGACTGATCAGAATACATGCAAGTATGAATTATTTTCAAAATGTTTATCTCCGTTCATCGAATAGAATTGATACCAACATATTTCCGCAATAGTGAAATTGATATAATCGCAACATCGAATAAGTCGGTTTAACTTATTCCAATAAATCTAAACATATATATATCGTTTATTATGATGCAGTTACTTAGAGAGGCGATAAATATCAGATTGCAAGCATATTAACTTGTCATTCATCTTGTCAACATGCTCCCTTACCACAATGGGTTCAACTTTAATCCCATAATGAGTTAATCAACGCAGGTTAATGCGCGCGCATGCAATTCAACAATTATTACAAACGCTTATGTAAGCATATCCTACATAACGGTAATGTAAAAATGTGTTATTAATAGCGAAGGTAAGCACATTTCCTTAAGCTAAGTTTACATAAACGCTTCATTATTTTATTTCGTTAAGTTAAGTTTCAGTCTAGTTCCAGTTAAATGCAGTGCAGTTCAGTTCAGTGAACTTTGAAATCCTTGTCAATAAAAACTGTTTAAAATAATCTTCATTTAAAAAGGCGAGTCGACCCAACAAATATATTTTTTTAAACCGAAGAAAGTTGTTCGCCAAACTTATATATATATTACGGAACTAATACATGGACAAATGGCTTGGCTGCTTGTTACATATTCTAAGAGACAATATTCATTTTTTTTTTGTGGACATTTAATAAACTATGACCTCTTATCTTGAAAGTACTAGCTTTATGCTTTAAATAACGGTATAAGTAATCACGCTTAAGTGAATGTAACATAACAAAGCAACATAGGACACGCGAAGCGTTACTTTACGCTTAGTTTTAAGAAAAAGTAGCGGATGATAAAAAACAGATTGAATACAAGGCAAAACAAGAAAAAATACAAGTAAGAAAATTAAATTCGGTCGAGACCGAATCTTTTGTACCTATCACGGTTTACCTCAAAAAATGGCAACAAATGTGAAAGAACATAATTCTCTTGCTCTATAATATGAAGTGGACCTTGTTGATTTCTTCTATTTTCAAAATTAAACTTTTTGTTGTAGAGACATGTGGGCGTCGTAGGCGTGTCCTTTGAAAAGTTTAGGTCAATTCTAAATTCTTGTGCATATTTGTAGGCGATATGGTCATTTTCGCCAGCGAGAGAAAATTACGCAAGCAGACAGATGGACAAACGAATACGCGGACATGTTTAGATGTATTCAAGATTTGAAATTTGCCAAAAATTTGTATACTCTGTGGGGTTTTTGAAGCTTATCTATGCGCGTTATAAAGATATTGAAAAAATAATTAAATTTTCATACACTATAATATTGGGTAGGCGTGGTCAATTTTTTTCCATTTTTGTGCACAACTACTACAACATCGCTGATAGAATATGCGTTCAAATTTTTGTACATTTATTTGCTATAGTTTATGGGTGAAGAGAAAAAAATCAATTTTTCATTCGCTTTGAAAGACAGAGGTATTCTCAGTTCACGCGGTGCTGCGCGCGTGTGCCTTCGACCGATTTGGCCGATCAAGAATATATATCCTTTGTGGGGTCTCTGATGAATATACCCCTCATTCTCCGGTGGTGATGGGTATAAGCAAAACGTTAGTACACGCCCGGGCGCCGACGTTAAAGCTGTATACACTTAGCTAGCTCCCTTTGGGAGGGTTAGTTGCGTGCAATAGCACACTTTCAGTTGGCCGAAAATAACGCCACTCATCACCAAGCAACAACAAGCTTAATGTGCATGTTGTTACATATAAATAAGAAATATCTTCAATTTCCTGATGAATCGAGCCTGCGACCAAATTTAACCGATCTTCGCGCTTACACTGTAAATTTTAGAAAATAGTCTTCTCTATGTTGGTTTTGTTGATGCATTAAAGATGCTTTGGAAATCTATTATAATAAAAAGTTTGTCAATGTGTTGTTGTTAATGCACTTACCTATGTACATACTTTTAATCATATATAAAATGTAAGAAGAAGATATTAATTTATTAAATTATATTTATATTTGTTTAAGTACCAATGTCCTTTGAAGAGATTTTCGAATACAATACTTGATTACCAAACTTGGTACAATAATATGATAAAAAATGAAATGTTAATAATTAATTTCAAATATGATTTTCACATAAAACACAAGAATATATCTTTACAATATTTTTATAACATTATGTACGTGTATGTATTTAACAAGTTTGGTTGTGTTGGTGTGTTGTTTACTAAAAAAAAAAAAAAAAAAACCTAAAATAAAAATAAACACCTGTAATAATCTGCAATCTATAATAATTGCTATCGATATATAGATTTAACTATTAGTGTAAATATGTTTAAAAATTATAAAAAAAAAGACAACAGCAATAATTCTTCAAAGATAAATCTGTGCTTTTAGGTAAAAATAAATTATGAGTAATTGGGTCGTTTGAGAAGCTCTTGCTTTTTTTAAACAAAATTTTTTTTTTTTTTTTTTAGAAACTTAATAAAAGAAGAAGAAACGTTCTTGCGCTGATGTAGATAATAAACACCAAGTACGTTTAATACTAACGTATTGCATTAAGGCGCGTACACAAATTAAAAAACCAAAAGCCATTATCAACCACCACAACCAGGAATTATCTCGCGATGCCAAGTCAGTAGAATGTTTTACAATCAACGTCCATTTGGCCAAAGATAAACCGAAACCGGATAGAGCGCCATAACGAGCAGCTATTGTATGACAGAAACAGGTCAACATAAGAAAACCAATCCAATTAAAAAGAAAGGCGACCATAAATGCGGCGATAAACATAATATCGGTGCCCAACAAATTGTTGTCTGTACTGTTTGTTAAATTCTCAGCTTCGGAGGCATCAATTGCGATAAATGTTAAAGCCGGTGCAGTACCGCTCGATCTCGATGTACGACTATTGCTATCACGTATATTGGCAAGTAAAGGATTGGGTGGGGGTGGTGGTGGTGGCGGTTGTAATGTATGTGTTGTTAAAAATCCGGGCGGTAATTCGCCATTTAAGGATTTCTCCATTTGAACTTCTTCATAAGTTGGCAATTTTCTTTGATGTAATGGTATTTCATTTTGCAAAAGCTGTTGTTCCGGCTGTTGTTGCTGCTGCTGCTGCTGATGTGTTTGTATGAAATTCCCACCATCACTTGCGGGTGCAACTGGCATATGCACTTGCATCGGCACTTGATTATGTGTCGAAACAATGATCTGATGACTATTGGTCAGTTCATAAGGCGGAGGTGCACTAAAATCGGCCTTCGGTGGACCCAACTCAGAATCGGATGAACTTCGATTGTTATCTGCCATTATTATCGATAACTTTGCCTAAAAAATTAAAAACAATATATTAAATAAATATTGTAAACAATTTTTACTTATCTTTTTAAATATATTTATTATATATATTTATATATATATTTATATATAATAAATATCATATACATATATTTTTTTTTTCAAAAACTTTTACCAATGGTCTCACAAATTTTTAATTTCTTTTTTTTTTATTTCTCTTTACATATTTTAAGAGCAAACTTGTCAATTTTATTTTAAAAAATTCATAAAAAAAAAGAAAAAATTGTAATTCGCGGATTGTACGGTTGAATAGAAATATTAATTTAAAAAAAAGGTTTACAGCGATTCTTATCCGTGCACCGGTAAGAATTATTTTCATTACTATTTCATCTCAGATCAGTAACTTGTATAGGTCGTGGAAACCGAGGCAATATGGACATACGATGATGTAAACGAATTGTTTCCTTTGTTCAAACTAAGCCTATGAAGATGTGAGTTCAAAATGAAAGATGGTGGGAAAAATTCGCAATTGTAGTGTAGTTGCTACAAAAAAAAAAAAGATGTAAATAGAAAATTCATGTTGTTTTAAAAGCAAATTATTTTATTGGATATATTTCAGAAACTTAAATAAATCGAAACAAGTTCATATATGGGATAGGAAAATATAGCCTATGTTGACGTAAAGATCAATTTTCAACCGTTTCATTTCGTTGTTTTTTTTTTTCAATTTAAAAATACTAACATTTTTTTACTTTATTACTCATAAATAGGCTCTTTAGTTATTAAAGCAAATTTCTAAACTAAACGTAATACAATGGTTTTAATAAATAAATTATTGTAAATGAAACTTTTTTACAATTATTAAAATAGTAAAAAAAAAAAAATAAAATAAAATAAATAAATAAAAAATGGAATAATTTTTCCAAATTGTACGGAAAAAATTAATTATGGCTAATAAAATAATACTATAAAGTTGTATTGCAACGTAATACATTTCGTATCTTTTGTCTTTTTTCTGTTAAAAATTCTAATACTTTTATTATATTTTTATTTTTTTTTTTAATCTTTTTTGAAAAACAAAAATTGGGAGGCACAAAATTTTATGGCCTTTAAAAAAGCAAAGTAGAAAAAAAAAAGAGAAGAACTTTTTAACATAATTTGAAAAAAAAAATTTAAAAAAAAATACTTATGTTAAACAAAAATATAATATAATTGAAATAAAATGATCTTAAAGTAACAACTGCCTGCTCCGTATAACGCGGTGAAGTGTAATCGTAATCGATAAAGATTTTAACGCTTGAATGCTGAGGCCAATGGTAAAATTTGATAATGATGCGGTCCGAATGGGCGCATTGCAGCTATTTTTGTTATGCCATCTATTTCATCGAGACCGGGATTTTCATGTGACAAATTTGAACTTTCGTTCAGTTTCATTTTCTGTTGATTTTCATGCCTTATATACAAGGATAGGCAAAGTATTAGCATGAAGAGTAAAGCCAAGGTGGCACCGCTTGCTATGCTAGCTTTTTGAAGCATTGCACGTTGACGTGTAGGTAAATAGCTGCCGTCGATTTCTTTATATTCACAACGCGGTCCCATAAAACCATTCGCACATTCGCAATTATATAAAATTTCATTGTGTATCTCGACTGTGAAGCAAGTCGCGTCATTTAAGCAATACCAGGCCGCATACGTTGGCGGGCAATTAAATATAGGAAATGTAATATTCGGTCTTGGTGTGGACATAGTACTTGTCGGTATACTCGTTGTCGGACGGGGTTTTGGTAGAGTACGCGACGAACAGCCGGCCGTTAGCGACGCTAAAGTTACCAGCGCAATACTTATCAAGACCAAACGATTTTCCATAATATTACTGTACATTTCCTAGGATATGATGATGATGTTAATCGACATTGTTCCAAATAACTGTAAGATTGATTTGCGTTTTGCTGAAAATCAATCAATAGAATTTCATTATTAATAAAAGTGAAAATAAAACGAATTTCCTTCTTTTTTTTTCATACATTATACAATAATCATAAAAAAAATATACATATATGTATATATAAATATGTTATTACAACTAAAAGTGAACAAAGCTTCAAATTTAATTAAAATAAAAAGATAAGGAAAATTTTGCAATATATTTAATATTTATTAAAATTTCAATATTTTTTTTTTTTTTCAATGGATTTTTTTCGATTGTTGTGTTTGCTTTTCGTGGAGCGGTTTATTAAAGAAAGTTTCGCATTAATTTGTTATTACACACAGCATTTAGCAAAAGAAACAAAAAAAAAAAATGTAATAAGTAATATATTTACCTGTGGTTCAACGTTTCAAGGCACTTGATATTTTGAAAAAAAGGATTTTTTTTTTTCATTTTCAAAATTAATTTATTAAAATGTTTAATCATCACTAAACTTTTTTTCTGAAAATTGTGCAAATAATCATTTGGTTTCTAAGAAAACAAAAAAAAAAAATAGTTGAACTCGTGTGCACATTTACGTCATGCACTTAAGTTGAGTGAGAGAATAATTAACCGGCGAAACTTTTCTTAAGAAATTTTGAAATTCAAGAAAAATTGATATCGAAGAACCACGGTCTCGGCAGGATTCGGTCACAAGTTTACGAAGTGCTTTCTTGCCGTCTTAACTAATTGTTTAGGTAAATGTTGTCTATGTTAACATATATACATATATGAATGCTTCACTTGCCAAATCGATCAACTCCATTTTTGGAATTTTATTAAATTTTAATATCAAAGCACTTCAAAACAAATTTCTCTAATAATAAGTATTAACACTCAACTTCTTGTTTTATGGAGTTAATCGATACACCAGAACCGGCTACGTTAGAAAATTAAAAAAAAGAACATCTGAAAATTATTTTCAATGACCGAAAAATGAAATTGCAAGAGATAGCTGAACGCCCGCCCCAAAGATATTTTGCGTCAAAACATTAGGCATTTGGAAGCTGTTTACTTATTCGCAATAGTATAAACTCATCAATTTATTATTTATGGCAAAATCACAAGAAATGAAGGTCGAAGGTCGGAGTCTCACATACCGCTTCTTCAAATCTAGCTGCTGGGGATTGTAATCTATTTCTAAACTTCGATAGGTTATTCTATAGCAAAAGAGTCGGATCAAATGATGAACTATCGGGCATTTTTAAGCTCTTGCTGAAGTTCTTGCGCCCGATTGATTGTATCACAATTAAATGTAATGCATGTTCATAAAAATTATTTAAATCCAAATTAATAAGGAATTAATAAAAGCATTATAGTAGTACAAGAGCAGATCCGCACCTTATATTTATACGTAAAAGGCTAACTTTTATGAAGGGTGTCAAAGTAAATTCGAATTTAATTAGTAGAGACACCTGCCATCTATGTGCCTTAACAGATCTCTGCAAACGCCCGAACAAAAACTGTTAAGCAGTTGGATTTGGAAGCCTATTGCAAGGTGAAATGTATTTTTTGCACACCCCATCAATCTATATAAAAGTACATGTCGAATGAGTTTGAGATATTCCGACTTTCCTTTCGAGAAATATTTTTAACCTTTTTTTTGAAATTTGCTACGTTACGTGCAATAAATGAGAGGCTATGAGAAAACCTCTAAATTTGGGACTCCGGCGTGGCGAAACTAGAAAATGTCATCTATATTCACCTAAACGAATTTTGATTTGAACTTCGAAAGAAAGTTTCGAATTCCTTTAGCGCATTCGTAAGGTGTTTCCATATTGATTCACGTAATATAAGCGGTTTGCGTGTACAAGCATCTTGAACTGGACCATTTTCCCATACTCGATATATGTTAAAATATCAAAATTTAATAGCTTTGATAAACATAATTCTGGAAAGCCGAACTTGAATTTGTTTAATGTGTTCGAAGGGTATTTTCGTATGGATTCTTTAAGAGGAGACTTCCAAGACCAAGCATATCTTAATCCTAACTAACTAACGGAGCTTTGTTAAGTAAGATGATGGGTGTCTTTGGTAATTAAACGCTTATTTATCTGTGTGAATCTTATTTTCATGTCCGCTCTTACATAGATGCGTACCCCCAACCGTTTGCATTTACGTGACCTAAATTTATCAAAATTAATTTGCTTATCATTTTTCATTCCTTAATCCATTCTTCATTCTTCTATTGACTATTAAAAGCTAGGCTATGAAGGCTTACTTCACGTACGAACGGCTCAATTCAAATTTATATGAAAATGTTATCACTTAGCGATTTTTATCGAGAAATTTTAAAAATGTAAACATTTTTTTGCATATAATGACTTTTTCAAAATAATGCATTATATGAGCAGGAGTGGTCCGAAAAATGATCCCATCAATTTCATTTTCCTCAGATTTCGACGTCCTTTGGCCAAATCACGTCAGAGCTTATCAAATTTCGTAAATATATCTCAAAAATTCAGAACATATTTTATAATCTATTTTCTTAATCCTAAATTGATCGATTTAATAAGAAGGTTACATACATTCGCATGAACTCAGTATATTCTATACAGCAAGTAGTATAAGATATTACGTAAATACATTTTCTTGTATTATTTTTACAATTTCTTTTGCCATTTTTGCTTTATTACTTGTGTGCAAAAATTTTGATCAGCGACTTTTGCAGGTAAAAATGTTAAGGAATTCGATAGTTCTGATCTTCCTCTATACAAGATAACTGTTTTCCATTTAATATTATTGAGTTATTCAGTGGACGCCGTAACGCTCAAAATTCTTCTTCTTCCAAACTCATTACTTTTACTTTTTGTTTGAAGAAATCCGCTACCGAAGCTGGCCAAACACGTTCCGAGGCTTATGGTGTTGCTGATCCATCATATTCCAATTGTCGGTTTTGATTCCAACACTTGAAATGTGGCGACATGAATTGACTGAAAACGACATTTTTTGGCCACTGGGAAGAGTTGTCCAAGATACACTGTTACAACTGGAATGGGAAATTCTGCCACACTCAGCGTACTCACCGGACATGACACCTACCGATTACCATTTCTTCAGATCGGCGCAGCGTGGCTTGGCTGACACGCGGCACTGCGAAAATGGGTCGACGATTGGTTTGCTGCCAAACCAATACAAATTCTTTCGACCTGGTACCGCCATCTTGCCAACAATATTTTGAAATGTTGTAGAAAATTATGAAAATTATTTTGATTAACATACATTGTCCCAGGTTTCCACAATAAATGTCTTTTTCAAGTGAAAAAATGATCAAAATTTTTGCAAAAATCTAATATATTATATATGTAAAATATCTTTTCATTGGAAAGTAATGTCTTATAATATATAATAATTCTTTTCTTTTTTTTTTTGCAAATTTCTACTTATTATTATTATATATTTTGTTACGTAATCTTTAAAGTTAATATGATGAAAATTTTTATTTATTCATTTACGTAAAAAACCAACCTACTACACTGTAATAAATTATTTTTGTTTACTTTATGTGAGTTGATGATAAAAACTTTTTATATATTTATACATAGATAGATACAACACTGTTAAAAATAAATTCCATTACACTCCCTCTATTTAAAAATGCGTACTTTCTGTACTATATATATACATATATATATATACATAGTATATATATTATATATAATATATATATATATATATATATTATATATATAGACTATGTAGGGCTCCTATGATTTAAATATGTAACCATGGCAGCGCGTGACCAAATCGACGAAATCGATAAAGAAACAACACAGAAAGTGAAAGAATTCAATGCTTCTTGTGCTGATTGTTACAAATAGTGGATCCTATGCAATAATTTTGAAAATTTAATTTTTAAATAGCACGACATTCGCAATGGAACACAACTGGAGAAAAGTGAATAAAATTTATAAATAATATTAAAAAACCAAAAAAAAAAAAAAAAAGTTTCTAAAAAGAAAGAGATGTTTTTTTATTTTTTTTTAGTCTTTGAATTAAAAGTGAATACATGAAAAAGAAGAAAAGAAAAGAATAACTAATCGAAACCATCGTGGAAGAAAATTCTTTTTAAGTGGATTTGGATAAAAATTTCAAATATCAAATGCACACAATGACTACGAAACGTCATTATTCACTCTGTGATATCCGTGTCGAAGAACATCTCAAGTGGTTAAAACAGGTGGACAGTTTGCCTTTGATTGAAAGTTGCTGTGATATATGTCACTGTGATTGCTACAGCAGCCATTCCAAAGAGGATTTAGCTGATGCTTGTTTACAGAAATTGCAAACTGACGAGTGCCGAATGAAGAAAGAGAAGGCGAAAATTAAGAAAAAAAAGAAGAAAAATGCTTCCGTGCCAGTGCAAAATGGAAACCAACAATCGACACTGCCAACAAACGAAAATACTAATATCCATAACACACAGCCAATTGTGAAACTGAAAACCTGTGATGAATTGTTCAGAGAGAGATCGAGTAAAGAAAAGAAGCGTTCTAAGAGCGTGTGCTCTCTACGAAGTCACAGCTCTTGCTCAGAGAGCATTCATTATACTAGAGATTGTGAAATTCTCCGCGACCTTTTGAGATCGTTAGAATATGATGACACGTCTCATTTAAAAATTAATGGCAAAGTAAACGAAACTTCCAAAGATACCGCAGCAACAAGCAGAGAAAAAATGCGATCTTCCAAGACACCACCACCGCACTGGTCGTGCATAAATGAAACGGACTCGAGCAGCTTGCCTCCTATACGCTTAAGTGAATCCATGGCCAATCTATGCTTGGTACCAACAGTCCGTGAAGCTTACTTAAAAGTACCTGCACACGATAAGCGCATACTTAACCGAATGGCGACTAAGCGAAACGAACAAGCCATAGCCAATGAAAATGCCTGGCTCGCTCGCAAGTATTGGGAGAATGAGCGCTACGAACGTGAGCTACTTAAATGTGAACAAATGGAAGAGTATAAAAAGGCGGTGCGTGACAAACAATTCCAGGATTACTTGCAGACGAAGACACGACTCAATGAAATCGCTCAGCGAGATTTAGTCGAATTGCAACATTTGAAAAAATCTTTGCAACATAAGGATGCTTGCACCCGCAAACGTTTGCAGTCGTTGCGTGCCGAACGCGATATGGCCGTCAATCAGAAACGTTGCGATGATCAAAGAAAACTTGATGCTGTCTCTCTCCAACACGAGGAGCAACAATTGCATGAAGTATTAAAAAAAGATCGAATTTGTGAACGTCTCACCGAACGACTTAAACGAGCCGATCGATTGCGTAATCAAATTTTGGAAAACTATTTGAAACGTTTGCGTTACGACAACTGCGTTGAGCAATTGCAACACGAAGAACATTGGCGTGAAGTGCAATTGAATGAACAGCTAAAACGGGATCAATTAAATGAACGAATCTCTCGAAAACGTAGCCGATCTCAGCAATTCGTTGAAAATCGACAAAAGCGAAACGATTCACTTAGGAAAACTGCGAAAATTTCCCAAAATCTAAGGCAATTAGTACGCTCGTCGGTCAGTCCAGAGGGAGGTGTTACATTGTTTGGTGTAGCCGAGTGCAACGTAGCTGCAACTAACCTTTGTTGCTCTCAAGCAAACCTAGAAAATCTATTACTTAAATAATCGTAACGTATAGAGAAATTTCAAATGAAGATATGTGATAAAGATCAATTTAAAAATTAAAAAGAAGATTACCTTACGATGGACAAAGAAATAAATCAGACGTAAGGAATAAAAAAAAAAAGGAAATAAATATCTTTTGAGCACACATTACTACTGTGCCACGCATACAATACTAATCACATTATATTATAGCAAAGGAATTGGTTATTTTCGACGAACATATCCAAGTGCATTGTCTGTTATAACGGGTTTTTCCCACTCGGAAAAGACATTCGATAGCCATGCATAAGATCGTTTCCGATGGTCAAGGCAATAAATAATCTCAGCTGGTATTCCTGGAGAGGTAACGTTAACCTATCAATACCTAATTAGATCTTTTAGCCACGTTGCTTAAACTGAAAGAAAATAACTTATATAACAATGATGTTGTGGGGTGTTCTCTTGAACATCCTCCCGACAATATGTTATATATAAATTTAATCGTTTCCTTTCAAGTTTCGATTTTCTAAAAGTGTCTCCTCCCGAATTGATTTAATTTTGTCCATCCGTTTGCCCGCCCGTCGCGCCCTGATATTTTGGCTATGCTCAATACGCACTTTCGACCAAAAACTGATGCTCTCATGAAAATCTATTGAGTCGAAAAATTTTTGCGATCGGGTGACAGCCTTTTTTCAAAAAAGTTGTTAGATGAAAAATTAAAATTTTGGATTGGATGAAGCATCTGAATGAACTATCCCCTGCACAACGATTCCTACGACGAGTAAGTGCTTTCATATGACAAAAAGGCGTAATTTTTCCTTTTTTTTGTTGTACGAATTGGCTCACAAACCACATGATTTCCATTAAAAGAAACGCTTTTTATGATACGAAAGAATGACTTTTTGATACTTTACGGCGAAAATAGATTGAAAACAAATTAATTTTTCTAAACTTGAATTAAGTTAGTTCACATTCTGAGCCCTCATCCATATAAGCGCTGCCACCAAGAGCATACCTTCACAAGGCACAAGGAGCAAGATATTGCGTGATGTAAAAGAACTTTGCGTTTTTTTGTCTTCTTTTGAGCTTCTTTTTGTAGCCTGCTCTTTGCAAATGATTCCAAATTGTCATGTGATTAATGTTGCGCTATCAGTTGCGAAATTTTATCGACTTTTTTAACCAGAGAGATGTACAACTCCTGGGTTCTTCGTTCACTCACTCATTGTTCTCGCCGCACACTTCACAAAATTTTCGGCATATTTTTGAATGTTTCATCTTTTTTATAGTAAAAAAAGCACCACATAGAGCATTTTTCCAGATATTGAGTTCATTTTCGAATCAATATAACTTTTTACCCGGGCAAAGAATTAGAAAACGACAAAAAATGTAAGCTGATATGTCACCTTTTAAACACATGTTTATTTAAGACAATCAGATGAGTGTTGCCAGATGTATAGGCATCCATATCATCCAGTCGTAAAAAACCGTAAATCCGTTTTACACGACGCAATATAATTTTTGATACTTTATGACGAAAATAAATGAAAATTTTTATAGGGGCAAAATGGTATGGGAGCGTTTATCACATACCATTGCCACGCCAACTATATTCTTTTCACTTGACTATTTCAGAAGATGTTGTTAAGCTTACAAATGATATCAAAATCTTATTTTAAACCTTTTGTTTTGAATTTCAATTGGATCAGGTTGCATTCTCATTAGTGCATACAACGTAAAAGTGAAAAGAATGTATTCCATTGACGCAAAGTCATACGATATGTAAGCAAGAGTATCTTATAGCACAATTGCAAATAACATGTTTGAAAAGTCTGCTCATACTCGTATTTAACCGTTTGAGTACCAAGCAGCGCGATCGCGCTGTTCAGATTTCATGTCGAGAAAACCCAGACAGTTTTTAAAAGAAAACTGTCGAAGAATCCCAAGCAGCGCGATCGCGCTGTTTTTATTTTATTTTAAAACTGTCTGGGTTTTGCCGACATAAAACTCAGACAGCGCGATCGCGCTGTCTGGGATTTTTCCACAATGTTTTTTCAAAACCGTCTGGGACCCAAACGGTTGAATTCCAATTTTCTCCGTTTAGCGAATACGTGACAGTTTAGAAAACTGTTAGGAAGTACTCAGTTCGTTTGCTTTCCCCAAACATTTTTTCATTTGGAGTAAAAATTATCGAAGCTTGTAATAAAAAAATAAACAAAATTAATAAAATGTTACTTTCAAGAAGAAAGAATTTACTCGTTCACTTGGTTATTCAGCATCAATAAATTGGGGTGCACGGTTCGGTTCTCGAACCTAAGTTAAGGCATAACAAGAGAGAAATTATTCTCGCCGCTGGGCTTTACATACATATATACCGTAACACCTATTCCGTAAGGCTTATAATAACCTAAAAATGCCTTTACATGTCCCATCTTAATTGCATAATCCTTCTTCATAATTGTGGTCGAGCTCCGATGTATAACTGGTTTTTAAAATTGTTGTTGTGGTCTCACTGAAGTTGCGATTTAGAAAAAACTCGAATATGATCAGTTTTTACTTTTTGGATACAATCGTTTGGTCCTAGAGTAGGAGCGACTTAAACCGACAGACATGTCCAAATTAATTTCTTTATTCATGCAAGAGGAAGTGCAATCTAGAAGTGCTTACGAGATATATCTTTAAGCATACAACCCTGTGTACGGACGATTTGTTCTCCTTGCCAAAGGCCACAAAGGCGAAGCGAATTTTTCTTTAATAAGAAGAGTCAGACAGATACTCGGAGGATTTACACGAAAGATAGCTCGATTGATCCTCATAATCGGGTTGATGTAACAGACATTTGTCACCCGCGAAAAAACGCATACTATTTGCGCGACCAGAGCATATTAGAAAAACTTAAATAAACCATCCTAAAGTGTCTAAGGAAGTGGGCCGCTAGTATGTCATTAAAACGATAAAATCTACCTAAGAAGTCCGCTTTATAATGAAACGTAATGAACCCCCCGTTACCAAATTCAAGTCATACAGGTACATGTACCCTATTCCCTCCTTCTTGATCGCCATCGATCAGTGAGCCTTTAACTGGTTGATTAAAAATTTAAAAATTAGGGCGTTGTATTCAGCCGCAAGGGAAACGTTACATTTAATCTCATTGATTGATAGCAAATCGAATAACTTGAACTCAACGCAGGCTTTAAAAGCCCAAAGTTTTATATTCGTACGGAAGGTATATTAGTAACAATTAAATTATATCCGATATTTATATAAATGCAATATATATTACGATATATATATATATATATAATTTATGTTATTTATATATATATCTATATATATATATGTTATATGTTATATATATATAACATAAATTTTTCATTTTGGACAACCTAAGCAACATATTACCTAAGCGTTGAGCCAAGACAAATTATAAAAAATGTAGAAATATATTATAGTTTTTTTTTAGAAAATTTAAAATGAAACATTTATACCTTAGGTAAGCATTGGTTGGCCTGCGACGCACATTTTTTATTTTCACATTATTAAGAGATATTGAAATAAAAAGTTTGAAATAGAAATTTATATCAGGTTCCAACAGAATGTATATATAATACATGGTAGTGTTAAAGAGAAAATTTAAAAGAAGTTTAGGAAGAAAACAGTGACGGATCGCCCAACGGTAAAACGACAATTTAGAAAATATACTAAACACTACGCAATCATCCTCATATGTTAATATAATACAATATTCAGAACTTATCAAAATAATTTTTATAAACTTATGTTTTTCTCACTTATACACACATACATGTACTCATACGATGTGAATATTTGATAAATGCAAAAACGCAATCCAATAGACGGCAACAATTTGCTTGACAAGGGCAAATAAATTAAAATTAATTTTGAGCCATAAGCATAATCTTGCAAATCAGTAGAATATATCAAATAATATAGAAAGATTGTAATCAACAAATTAGAATCATAACATATATGCTAGTGCATATGTATATGGCAATTAACAAGCATTATGAATTTCATCACATACATATTTCTTGTTTATATATATAAATATATATATATAAAGATATGTATATATATATACCATATAAACCATTTATACTGTTAGAAGTTTGTATGCTTCTTTCTAAATCAGTGAGATTTTCCTATTGGCCCTCAGAAAGTTTATCCATTTTCGCTATCTAGCTTCTTATTTATATTATTTGCTTAAATTTCTATAAATAATTCCCACATTCCTAAAAAAAAAATTTATTCACCTTTTCTTTCTATACAAATACACGCACTCAAACACAACTACACACTTTCAACTTTCCTCCGTACTTTTTTTATTTTATTTTCGTATATATACACGCGTTAGGCGTTCAATTAACACTCGGAATTGACGATGAAATATATTGCAATTGATTAGATTTGAAATTTTTTTTTCGCTTATGCAAAACACTTCGAGTTGATAATTTAAGACGTTTTCTCGTAACTATTTTGAACGAAAACAACTGAAAATAAAAATTTTTTTTCGTTCCAACCCGATATACGAATCACTTCATTCTGAGAAATGAGTTCTCTTCTCTTTTCATTAGAGTTACCAGAATATAAGCAAAAATAAGATTGCTTAAAGTGTTGCCAGTATTATTTAAAACTAAAATGTAGGCATTCTGAGAAAATTCGTTAGCAATAAGGATATGAATAATAAAAAATTCTTCTGCTTGAGTTTCTTCATATAAAAACAAAAAGAAAACAAGAGCCTTACACAAAGGGTATTGATTGCTTTTTTAACGTGAGAACTAAATTTGTATTCATTACTTTTAATAAATTCAAACTTCATTTCAACAATTAAAGAAATAATCAAACCTCATCGTGTTTAGATCATCAATGAATTGAAAAAACGCGTTTATGAGACTTTGACGGGATTTCACAAATCACAGGGGGCTGACACAATGCGGCGTCATTTTCGTTTTAGGATTAAAAATTGTCACGTGGCAACACAATTGTCAGCGGCGCTACCATATTGCTGTGCAGAAAAATGTAAACAAAACCTATGGTTTTAGAACCAAAAATAAAGAAATCAACGTAACCTCTAACAAATTTATAAAAACATAACAACAAGAAAGTTAATATAAAAGTAAACAAATTTGTTTATTGATTAGTAATAAAGAAGATTGATTATATATATATAGATACATATATTAGATATTTTCTTGTGTATTAATTTTATAATTTGCTAACCACCATTTATCACTTGTTGTTTATATATATATAAACCTAATGTGAAATTAACTTTTTCGGTTAACGCATAAACATTTTTAAAATTTTGGGAATTAAAAACAAAACAGTCGCTGAGATTCCACAGAAACATGAAAGTAAATAAATTTTGGCAATCGTAATACTTCTAATAATCTCTCATTAACCGGTGCACTATTCAATATGTCAAACCACAGCTGTGGAGATTTTTGTTTAGAAAGTTAATAAAAATTTTAGGTACAAAATGTTATTACTCGAATTTGTTACTGTTAAATTAATAAATTGCGGAAATAAAATTCTTGTGAATATGACTTAAACTGACTAAAAATAATGCAATAATTTAGATTTTGGTCGTTGTACTGTATTGTATTTACAATTTTAAGGTTGCACAAAAAGTAGTGGTAGAATAAGATTTTTATGGAGAATATCTACTTTAAAGACAATAAGTAGACGTTACTGTTAAAAGCACCTCTGACACGTTTAACAACAATCGCGAAAAAGTATTTACTTCCTTTTTCTTTTTTAGCTTGCTTGGTAGGTGTCAGACATCAATTTTCGTTATAATTTAATTTAAAGGAATCTGCGAGTTTTTGAAGCTTTTGAGTGAAAATAACAATTAAGAAATAATATATATATTGGGATTTAAGTGCAAAAGAGATTATTTTGTAATATCCTTTGCAATTATATTCATAAGTTTGCATGTTGAAATAAAACTGTGCATTGAGATTTATGTACAGAAGAAAAATATTTTATATCATCTCAAGAACGTTTACGTGTTGTAATTTAATTTTTATTTTTTGATTACGCAAAAAAAAAGTGTAGGAATAAAATGGGTCGTGTTATTCGTGCGCAACGTAAGGGTGCCGGATCCGTATTTAAAGCTCACGTTAAGCACCGTAAAGGGGCTGCGAAACTAAGACCTTTGGATTTTTCAGAGCGCAATGGTTACATTCGTGGCGTTGTCAAGGTACGTTATTGTTATTTCTTTTTTAAGCATAAAATCAATACTGATGGCTTTTAGGAAATTATTCACGATCCCGGTCGTGGTGCCCCTTTGGCTGTAGTACATTTCCGAGATCCGTATCGGTATAAAATACGTAAGGAACTTTTCATTGCACCAGAAGGTATGCATACCGGTCAATTTGTGTACTGCGGTCGTAAAGCCACTCTACAAATCGGCAATGTAATCCCCTTGGCTTTTATGCCTGAAGGTACAATTATATGCAATTTAGAAGAAAAGACAGGTGATCGTGGCCGTCTGGCACGCACCTCTGGTAATTACGCTACTGTTATCGCCCACAACCCTGACACAAAGAAAACGCGCGTGAAGTTACCATCTGGCGCTAAGAAAGTTGTGCCTTCTGCTAATCGCGCTATGGTTGGTATTGTGGCTGGTGGCGGTCGCATTGATAAACCCATTCTAAAGGCTGGTCGTGCCTATCACAAATATAAGGTGAAACGTAACAGCTGGCCAAAAGTGCGTGGTGTTGCTATGAATCCTGTTGAGCATCCTCACGGTGGCGGTAATCATCAGCATATTGGCAAAGCCTCCACAGTGAAACGGGGCACATCTGCCGGTCGCAAAGTTGGTCTTATTGCTGCCCGCCGTACTGGTAGAATCCGTGGTGGTAAAGGTGAAACTAAAGATAAATAGATTTAATTGTGTTAAAATATCAACAAATTTGATATTAAATAAAACTATGTAAGAAAAACTACTTTGACAAAATGAAAAAGGAAGTGATTTATCAGAAGAGTGAATATAAAGTCTGAAAGGTATTAATTTTTGTGTAAATCAAGCGAGAGAATTGTTATTTTATTTCGATAACGGTATTTTAATATTTTGATTTGTTAAATACCGATTTATAAAGCATTTATGTAAAATAATATGGATTACAGTAGAAGAAAATAGTGCCGATGAACAAGAAGTATTTACGAGGCAATCGAGATACGAAAAAGAAATTTCTGTCTGTTCTATATACATTTAATATATTTGTTTTAAGAATTACGGGAATTGAAGGGAGACCCTGAGCATTGAAAAAAGTGCATGCAAATTGGACCGTTTCCACTTTCAGGACGCATGGTGACACATTGTGTGCCGAAGGCGAAAAATTATGGGTAATGGGTGAATAACCTTATGTATAAACGTTTTCTTCGGTGTTAATGGCTACTCTGTTATTGAACTTGTGATGCCAATATAGTCAAGTCTGGTTTATAGTTAGTGTTTTATAATTTATTTTCGGAACTAAAGTGGATCACGTGAAATTATCAAATAGATAGTTCGGTGACCCGCGGGTCATACGTTGCCAACATCTGGTGTCATATCAAAAAAGACGAAATCGTATTAAAAAGCCAGCACAGTGTCATTTGCCATGGTATGGGAAGTATGTGGAGGAAATGTGCTCAATGCAATATGATTTCTTCACAGGCAATGATTTGCATTTTCGCACTCTTCTGTTCACTCTTTACAGGCGTGCCCCCCAGAAAAGGATAAGATTTGCAACATCTAAAAGGAATTTTCGGAGCTTAAAGAATTTGTGTGCATTCTTATTCAGTACCTGAATTGACCGTTTGGTCATCTGCGCAATGCCTTTGGTAAACATTCTCCTCGACGCTCAAATTAAGATATCAATTTCAATTTCGGTAACAATGCATAAAAAGAATTGTCTTTTATGTCCGTCCCTTATAAACAATAATATGGGATGTAACGATAAAAATACTCGCTTATATTTCGTGGGTGATTTCTATATTATCTGCACAAAATTGCCGCGCGTCTACCTATTATACAAAATTGAAATTGCGTTATTTCGCTTTTTTTTTATTTATTTATTTTTTTCTAATAAAAGTCATGGATATAAGAGCAAGGCCGCTTAATTTATATAAACGGCAGTAAAAATGATGTTTGGAAAGAATTGATGACGCCGTTCCTTGATTAGGAGGCAGAGATGTAATCGTTGTTAGTTAAGCACTGTCCGTGGAAGATTAAATGAAAAATAGGTAATATATAAAATACAGTAAATTTGAATTAAAAGGAACATCCAGCGGCTTTGGTAAAAGAGAGTCTGCCGCTCAGAATGATCATTGTTGCCAGCACGAAAGGTTTCAGAAAGATTGTTAAAAGTGAAAAGTGAGATGCTCGCAAGTATCGGATGGATCAGTTTTTAGTAGACATTGTCGTACGTGTGATTACTTATGAGCGTGTTGAGTATATTAATTTCCTATGTCGCGAAGAATGAATTTTATGAAAAGTTTTGCGTCCCGCTTATCTCACAATATTTATCTTTTCAATCCGCATGACATTTTTTCAGGTTATACTTTCAAACAGAGCTTCCCGCACATGCATATCAGCTTGTTTATTTAGGATAAAACCACATTGACCCGACGTCCAGATAAGAAGATACTCATCAATGAGATGATTATTTAACATAGATATTAAAAACGTCTATTTGATATGGATCTCTGTTTTTGCCTAAAGTCAAGGACGATTTACTGTTGAAGGAAACTGCGAATTTTTTAATGTTGTTTGGCTTGGCCAAAAAAAAGCTCTGTGTGACAGAAAGAAGTTCGATAAAAATAGAAGTAATTCCCCAGAATGTTTGACCACCGACAAACTGCACGCTCCGGCTCCAACAGAACACAGAATCACATAGATTGGAAAATCATTGTTTTAATAAGATCGTAGTTTCTGGTGGTGTACAGCTCGTAGACCTGATTGCATAAAGCTTCTTCTACATTTGACAACAGACATGAAGAGCTTTAGATCAATTTTGTACTTGTAATGAGTAGAGACCCAGTCTGGGACGGAATTGAATTTGTTGAAAATGTGAGAGAATGTTAAGTAGCAACTTGCGTAGCTGCTGGAGATCTCATTACATCTGAATGCCACCATCTAGAGAAATGACGATATAAAAGTGATTACTTCCGTTAGTTTCTTTGATGAGATAGGGATGCAGGCTTTGAGGGTGAGAGGTCTGTATATCGTCTTCGTAGTATGTTAAGAAAGGTCTGTATTTGCGAATATTCGAGTTTTGACCACACTAAGTATTTGTAAACAACCAAGCTTGGAGAAAGAAAATTACTGTGGGGATCGGTCACGCGCTTATCAATATTTGATCCAGATTAGTAGTCTTCAAGAGCTTCCAAGTAATGCACTTGGACCCTTAGTTTTCCATTAATGATTCTGCCAAGGAATTTAAGCAAAGTTTTGTGGTTCATCAATGCGTCTTTGATGGAAATATTGAGAAGATTCTTGGTTCCTTTCGCGAAATAGATCGCATTTGTGTCGTTAGTATTAACGGATATGTTTAAATTAACGCAAGAATTATAAAACAGGTCGGCTTTGGCAGCAATATTATTAACTGCTTCATGGAAAGATCTTCCCGCCGAGACTAACAAAAAGTCGTCAACATATTGAAATGTGTGTGTTTTGTTATCCTGAAGGCGATGTAAACTAGCTATATGTTAGTTGAAAAGAGTGGGGCCCAGCCGGTTGCCTTGCGTGTACCTTAACCGACTCACTGCCCATAACTAGAATGCGAGCTGGGAGGAGATTTAAAATTCAAAATCTCCTCCGTAAGGGTATTTCAAAATTCTTTTGTGTTTTTCCAAGTTTCTTTAAATCAACACAACCGCAGTCTTTGTCGATATCTAAGGAGACCATTACAACCTTATGTCCGCTTGACATTGTGGAAACAACTTTGTTAACTAGGTAGGTATATGCTACTGGTACGCAAAGGACGGAGCAGGAATGACATTTCGAGCGCTCAAAAGCATCATAAGTGTTCCGTTTACTATGAAATTTTTGATTTCCATAAGGACGAAGATGAGAGATTTGGGTGTAGAGTTCGCGAGCCCATCAAGATTTTTGCCAAATCTAAGATTCGGTACAACACTGATTCGCCATCAATCATATGGAACTGTGTTGTTTGATCAACACTGATTTATGGCATCCAGTAGTGTACACAGACTCGAATCGAGAAGAATCTTTAAAACGGCTGTAACGGCTATAAGATTTCTTGTGCGCATACGATTTTTAAGCAAGCCAAGATAGAAACTGTTCTTTGTGTCATTCTATATTGGGTACTTGTGCATTTTGTTTGTCCAACGATCATTATTTAGAAATTTCCAGAGGAATCTCTTAAATTGCTAGACCTTGAGGTTTCCTTTTCGCTTTTGTTTTTGAAGTTATCAAAGTTGATAGTGTTTGCGCACCTTAGGAATTTTTGCTTGGAGATCTGGCGTCTGTAGAAGATCGCAGAAAGAGAACCACTTGACCGTGGCTTAGGTGAGAAACTATTGGTGATAGGGGAATTGGTTCGAATAGCTTTTAAATTTATTGCGAAAAGTGTTGTGAATTGAAACTATGTTGGATAAGTGATCCAGAGAATTGATGCAAATCTTAAAAGTAATGGGAATATGGCGGCTGTTTCTCCTGATACTCCAGTAGTCTAAAGAACTACCAACCGTAAAAATACGATTAGAGTGAAGAAAGATTGGCATGGATTTGTTCAGGCAATTAAACCTACTACAGCTTATAACAACGAGAAGAGCTTTGCTTCTATTATTTGACATTGAATCGCCAACAATGTCACCAGAATGTCTCGATTTGAAATTTTCGGAAAGTCGCATAGTCTTTGCATTCCATCGCGAAAGATCCAAGTAGGAATATTTAGTGGAAAGTAACAGGATGCCATTACAACGTCATGCTTAAGACATGTACTATCGATGTTAACTATACGCGAAGAAGATTTGCATGAAATCTGTTTAAAGAGGATTCCTTTCTCAAAAAGGGATAATAACGCCACCGCAAACGTCGCCGCGACATTTATAGACCAAAATATATTTTGACACATTCAAATCGGACGCATTCACATCAGATAAAAAAATCTTAATGAGTGAACGATACGTTTGAATCAATATTGTACTGAAGAAAGGAAGTCATTTGTAGTTATTTGAGGTGCTCCAAATTAATATTGGACCCAGATTGTCGTAGCTTTTCCTAGGTCGATTTGAAAGCGGACATTACGAAATTTTTAAGATGGTGTTAGTTTTCCGCTTATGAGAAAGTCTTGAAGGTTTCATCAAGAAGTTTCTCTATCTCGGTTGTTATAAATAATTTTATGTTTAAAGGGATGACGTTGGATGATGTTTTGGACGATGAATGTGTGTGGGCTGGAGGACGTGAGATTTTTGTTTAATAATAAGAAGAACCCCTCGATGTCAAAGATGTGCTTCACTCTGGTCGAAAAAGTTGATCTGATGGCGCAAGATCGGTACTAAACGTCAACTACATGACAGTTTGGAATCATTTGAAAAGATCTGGCTACAAGAAGAAGCTTGAAGGCGCGGAAAAACCGTAAACACTTTTTATATGACCCATAACCTTTCAATTGAATCGTTCGAGATTGTAGCACCGAGAAAACGACAGCATGCGTTGAAATGCCTTCTTGATATATATGTATATATATATATGAACTTAGTCCCGCATAAGTACATATATAGCAAATAAAAGCATTTGTTCAAATGATTTTTTCATTGCGAATTTACGTTAGGCAATTATTTTGCTTTACTCAATAAAGTGTATCACGATGGCCTATTTCCTCTAAACTCCTTAATTCTCGTAATTCTTTACTTAGGTAGTCAATCAAAACTCTTACTTACTTTTACATTCCTATACTATTAGGTTGGAAAGTCATTTAATTCTTTATTTTTGTTTGCCAGAATGAAAGACTATTCATAATGAATAAATATATTATTATGAACAATGAAATTCGATCAAATATCTCTCTATATCTCTCAGTGATTTTACGAATTGTTATTCGTCGGTTTGCATTACTTAATCCCCTTAATTTGGGGTCACCAGCTTGAACTGACCTTCTAGATATGTGGCACATTTTCAATATCAAAATTGTTGGAATGAAATTTTGTAAACCAGTTTGGGCACACATCTCCATACAGAACGAATGATTTTTTTGTTGCTTAGCCAGCATTTTTACCTTTTTGAGAGTAAAAGAGTATGTACGGAATGTACGGAAAAGTGTGATTTTTCACTTTAGACGCTTGAAAGGCGACCAATCAAAAGCTACTGCGTAGAATCAATCAGACTTTTTCACAAGCAATCCTTGCTATTTCGGGTGAAAATGCAGGTCAAGTGCCAGTTTGGCTGTGGAAAAATGCAATTACGAAATGACTTTCCAAAGAACTCAATATACAATTAATTTATCAAACCAATCTTTAGGTGTTTAGTTTTATTTCTTACATTTGCAACGCCCAGAAGGAAGCAAAGTATATGGATCGATTGAAGCTTGCCCGTCTGTCCGTCTGTGTAGTTTCTGTTGTAAACATTCTCCTGGCCGCAAAAATAAAGCTCACGACTTCAAATTTTATTGATTGAAACAATTTGAAATTGATCTAAACTTTTCAAAGGACACGCCTACGACGCTCAAAAGCTTTTATTTTGAAGATAGAAAAAACCAACTGCGCCCACTCCATATTATAGAGCAAGAGAATTTTGTTCTTTTACTTCTTTTGTTTTTCTTTTAGGTTTAACGGTGATGGGTATAAAAGATTCGATCCCGACCGAACTTAACTTTCTTACTTGTTCGTTATCAAATGGTATAATAGGGCAGGTGAGCGCGTCCTTTCATGGTGTCAACTGTTTGTAAACTTAATTTAATTTTTATCTTATGTCTACCGGAAACTTGTGTCCGTTTTTGGAATCTTAATGCCCGAACATGATCCGAAATGGTTTGTTGAGCTGAATCAAGTCTATTCGCAATCTCCGATCTTGTGATCTTGATTGTCGCCAAAAGCCTGGCTTATCGGCGACATCGAAATCATCGAGTCCTCTCAGAAACCGTACTTTCATCAAACACTTTCTGTAGTAGGAATTCGTACAAAATGAAATGTCTGTGTTTCGACCGTTCTTTATTCACTTTCATCAGTGAGATGAACTAAGCAGACAACTCCAATATCATGGGTTATTAACATGCCGCTCACAGAGTCAATCGCTTATCAGAGATGTAAAATAACAAGTTTTATACTCATTGCTTTTTAATGGTCATGTCCATAACATGTCTCTGTTCATGGAAAGCAAGCAGGCTAGGAGTTCTATATCCTATTTTGGGTGTTGCTCAAACATTTTAAAACTTTTTAATTAATAGAAAAAAAAAAGAAAAAAAATACGCAAATGTTCGTTGCATGCTTTATAAATATCCAAAGAAGTTCTTCGTTTTCATTGTGCTGATGGATTGCGTGCTATTTATGTGTCCATGTTTGTATGTCGAAGTAAAGACATAATAACATGTTCATGCTAATTTTGTATTATAAAGGATGCTATTAAAAAGGAAATTTGCATTTTGCAATGCGTATTGATTGCGTGAGAAAAAAATGTACTCTTGTTTAGATAAACAAAGCTGACATATCCAGCTGGGAGGAGAAAAACTTTTTATGCAATGAAGGTGTTTCTGGACGAACGATGTGGCTGTAATAAATACGGTGTAATAAGATCCTTTATGTTTGTTCATCAGCTCTGAGAGGACAAAACCAGAAACCACACATACCTAAAACCGGTAACGACAGTTAAATATTCCATATGTATCTACCTCCCATATTTCTTCATACCCTAAACAGTGATTGACTAAACTTATATATAATTAACGGACGCTCTTGTTCAATGCTATATTGATTGAATTTTCTTGGTTATTAGTCATAATTTTCCGTATAATGAAACAACAATTTTTTATACCCATCACTGCAACACGGGGGTATACTCAGTTGGTTTTTTTTTTGATAATATATGTAACAAAGGAAGCTTCAGAGACACCATAAAGTATATAGATTCTTGATAAGAGCGAACTTATGAGTTGATTTAACCATGTCTGTCCGTGTGTGTGGGGTGTATTCTTGGCACTTTCCTCATCGCAAAAATGAAGATAACACCTTCAAATTTGGTAGATACATTGGAAGTTTCTGTACATAGGTGGGTAATGAAAATGGGCCTAATTAGTCAGAACAGAAGCCCGCAGTGGAGCATAAACTGAACGCAACGCCGTCTTTCTTAACATAAATTTATGGGTTTTTACTTGTTTCTCAGAAATTATAAAAGTTAGAAGGCTGAAATTTTCCACATTTACTTTACGAGACAGTCTATTATTCACGTGCATAAATGGAAAAAATCGGCCACGAACACACAAAGTTACAATCGATTAAATTTTATTTTTTTTTCACTTTGTTGAGATTTTATGCCTATTTATGATAACAAACAGGACAGAAGGTGTAAAACTATTTTGTGATTCCTCAAATGAAGATATACTGTCTGCCTAAAAATGGGTTAATTCTGAAATGAATACGGTAGAAACCGTGATTAAATGTTTCTTAATAATACCAGCGATATGTGTATCAAATAAATGAACTTCGGGAGTAGAATGCGAAAAGCATAGTGTATGCGGTGGGTATGCGAGATTCGGCCCCCATGCCGAATATAACTTCTTTCGTATTTGTTTATATTCGAATTGGGAGTACATATATCTGATAGTATATGTATACTCTTTCCTAGTGTCAACAGAATATTCTTACACACAAAATTTTGTTTCTAATTTGTGCCCTAAAATTTATTTCGTAAAAACCAATTTGGACTCAATAGATGCTAGTGCTTTAAGACTTTAGTTTTAGAATTTATTCTCGTGCTAAATTAATAATAATAATAATATATTATTAAAACATGCAAGAATTATAAATAGAGGTAACTGTTCCAACTATTTTGCTGGTTGCATTCTTGTTCCTTGTATAATTTATTTATATTAATTACTAGCGTGCTATTAAAAATAATGACTATGGCGGCATTCTCCAACAGTTCCTACGCGCGCTATAAAATAAAATGTTACAATTTTTAGTAATTCAATAAAAATTTCTAATCAGATGAACTGTTTTTCTGCATACAATTAACTATTTAAATGAAAAAATATTGAATTCATTTACATTGCCTCAATATTGTTAATATTACTGCATTGCTAGCACGTTTAATGACTTATCTTCACTGACGAATGTTAATAATATAGAAAAGGCTATCGTTTATAGAAAATTATATGAGAAAAACCATGGTCTACACGGTACTGTTTATGTACGCAATTACATCACTTTGTAAATGCATTGTTTGGGAAATTCGTAACGCAAGAGCTACGTGTTTAATCGGTGCAGCCAAACATTGGAAATTTTAGCTTTGAAATTTTACCATAGAGTATAGTAGTGGCGGAAACGTATTATTGGCAGCACTATTTGTTGTATATACAGTTGCGTCTGCAAAATTTTGCTTTTGTGTGATTTTAAACTTAGTAGTATTTCTGATTTCAGAGGATAGTGTTCGCGCGTTGGTCTTAGCGTTATTTTTTGTGTTTGAGAAGATTTATGTATAAAGGATATATAACGCTATATGTGAGTGTTTGTAAGCAAGTGGAAGTATATATACGTGCAGATACATACAGATATTTGTATATGTGGGCATTTTGAGAAACTCTCGCAACTTACAGTGAATTTTTTGGTGTGGCAAAAACCATACAGTAATAAATTTTACAAAAATTAAAATAAAAAATAAAAGCAGAGAATATTATAAAAATAACGATATAAAGTTAAAAAGAAAATATAATGTCGTCTGAAGTAGCAAATACGATCCCAGCAGCAGAAAATAAGCAAGAGGAGACAACCCCAGTCGATAATGCTGTCGTAGAAACTTCAGGGGAAGGAAAAAATGAAAGCTCACCAGATACTGATGCCGTTAACGCCCAAGAGAAAGCAGAGGAAACTAATGCTGCATCCGAAGATACGAAAAAAGAAACAGAAAGTGCGGCTGCAGGTTCAAATAATAAATCTGAGCCAGCTCCCAAATGCAATGTTCATAAGACAAATTTTGAAAAGGACATGATATATTTATATCAATTTTCTAGAACACCTCTTCTACCGTCTCTGTCGCCATATTGCTTGAAAGTGGAAACCTGGCTCCGCCTAGCCGGACTAAAATACGAGGTATGTGTAAGATCCAGAAATTAGTCGCGTATAATACTGTAATTATATATAAATATATATATTATGTATATATATGTATATGTATGTATGTATATATGTATATATTATCTATGCAATTAATGTTGTGTAGCAAATCAAACCGCCATATTGTATTTTCCCGGCCTCCACCTTCCTCCTTTCCATTGCTTGATCTATTATATTTACATCAAAAACGAGCAAGAAAAAAAAAGTACATTTCCTTTTAGGAATTTTATTCCAGTTTCCAGAGTTTAAGCCGTTGTTTATCATACACAAATACACATGTACACATGTATGCATTGATTTGTTTTTATGAGTGTATACAGTAGAAAAAATGCATTTACGCTCAAAATTTCATTACAGCGAGACTAATAGAGAGCGAGAGATAAATAAAGAGCAGCCATCAGAGAAAGAGAGAGAGAGAGACGTAGTGGGTAATGAATGTGTATACAAAGGAAATGTTTCACTTTTACTTCTTTTTACCGTTAAGCGGAAAACAAAGAAATATATAAACCTTATGTGCATATTTATGTGTACATTGACATCCATAACACATTTAAACATGCGGGGGCTCTTCTAGTAGCTCAACTGAAGTATAAAAACACCCCGCTTAGAACAAAGTTGAGTTTGTTAAAAAGAGCGAAGCACAAATTTTGTAAGCGAAAAAAAAATTAATATATATGTTATATGAGGGCTACTTCTTATAGACATTAATGATATTTCTCATCATTTCATATTTCTTTTAAGAGAGTCTAGCCTTTCACTTTATTATACATTGTTTAAATTTTATTTGATTTGAAACTGGGGTTTAGAAGTGTGTCTCAAGTCCGTTATTCGATTTACATGGTGACCAAAAGAATTGCATTGAAGTATGAGAGACAAGTGCGCGCTCTCCTAAAATAAAAAAAAAAAAAAAACTGTACTCCATAATAGTACGGTTCGCTTCCAATTTGTGCATAACTTTTTTTAGGGTGTGGAATGTGTAAAATTTCTTATATGGCAACAATATTTATTTTGCAAATATGTATGCAAGTACTTTGGAAATGAGGAAGACATATACGCATATATATATGTATATATATATATATATGTATATATATATATATGTATATATATATATATGTATATATATATATGTATATATATATATGAATGATATATACAAGGGAATATTTAAATTTACATGTGGGCAACATACAATATGTATGTGATATGTATGTCTGTATATACATCCATATCTGTTGAATGAATTAGAAATAAAGAAAATTCTTGTGCTTCATATTAGCGTATGTACATAATGTATGTGTATGTGTATGTGCTTCTTTAACAAATTAATTTCCATTGGAAATATCTATGTATATCTACATTTTCTTTGCTTCCTTTGTTCAGTTTCAATATTTGAATCGTTGCTTGGACACCGTAATAAATAGACAGTAAATAAAACAACAAATACTGGAAAAGACAACAAGCATCCACATAAAACTGGATTATATTGTTTGAGTCGCTTCATGTTTACTCACTCGCTTCCAAAGGGTGTAGACATTTGCGTGTGCGTATGCATGTATATATATATATATATGCTTCGTGAAATGATAGTTATGAGAATATGGGATTCAAGTTCTTGGGAGAAGTTTCATGCAATTTGGTTTCATTAAGCGACCGTCAACCACCCCCTCATATAAAGTTCCTATAAAGCAAAGAGAGGCAATAAGAAAGAAAAACAAACTTTGCTTTTCTGCTTTTGTATATTATATATGTATATATGTGTGTATATATACATGTGTAAAGATATACATATATATATATATACATATATATAGATGCATTTGTATATATATACATGCTTTGGAAGTTCAAACGAATGTACAGCATATCAACCCCACCCTGTCAATGTGAAATGATGTTCCTTTTGGAAAATACTGACAAAAATAATAATAATAAAAAAAAATATATATATAAATACCGACCGAACCACACCCATTTTATTATATTAATATATATGTATTTTCTAAATGCATACATGTGCGTGCGTATTTACGCAGATTGATTGTTGTTTGTTGCGTGTACACATATAAAAGCAACATGTTGCAAAGTTGATATACTGTACAAAATTCTTAAAGGGTACAAAGTTTTCTGCCAACATTATGCAAACGCGTATATGATTTTAATTGAAGAAGGAATTTATTGATAAGAATGATGTTGCACATTCATATACACACATACTGTAAACAAATAAGCATAAGTAAATATTTTTATACCTATGGCATTTCTCCATTTTCTGCAATCTTTTAATCTTAACAAACCTTTCTATTCGAATATTAACAGCGTCTGTTTGCATGCATGAATATATTACATAGACGCATATATATACGTAGGTTTTGTGTAAATCCAAACTATTTTTCCTGTACTTAATAAGGACCAGAGATTATTTATTTTCTCCAAATAATCCGTTCGCCTTCAGTTTAGAAAAATGAAAAATGAAAAAAAAAAAAAAGAACAAAATTGAACCAATCTTTCTAATGGGCTTCTGCATTTGTTTTATTCATTCTAGAACGTTGATCATAAAATGCGTTTTAGATCAAAAAAAGGGCAATTACCATTTATCGAGTTGAATGGTGAGGAGATTGCGGATTCGGCGATAATTATAAAGGAATTATCAGCTAAATATAATAAGGACCTCGATGCTGGTTTAACATCGGAACAGCGAAATGTTTCGTATGCTATGATTGCCATGCTAGAGAATCATTTGATCTGGATTATTTTTTACTGGCGCGCTAAATATCCCGATAATGTTCTTAAGGGATATAAAGTGAATCTGCAGCATGCCTTAGGCTTACGTCTGCCAAATTCGATTTTGAATTTCTTTTTCAAAATAACATTCGGCCGAAAGGTGAGTAAATTTCAATTGCAATTCTAGTTAAATCAAATACATATATATATATATATATATATATATATATATATGTGTATATAATCCTATTACGTTTATTCTTTGCTTATACCCTTGTCGAGCAACCCATTATCGACGATGACCCATATTTGCATGTGCCCCGAATTTTTATGTGCGATTATTTTCATTTTCCATTTATTTTGGATAAAATTTTCAGATTATGATTTTTAAGATCTTTTAAAAATAGTATCTAAAAATGACAAAATTTTTGAACGGAAAGAAATAACACAAACAAATTTTCCACGTGTGTGAATGTGTTCAGTTGGCAAGTGAAAAATTGATATGTGTATTAGTTTTTGACTGCAGGCAGTTCAATAACATAGCATAACATTTAAACTGCGTTAAAATTAGTTAACTATACAGCGATGGACGCATGATATGTAGACACTTCGTTATGACATTATATATACAAATTTTTATTCAAAGATGTGAAAGATCTATTTGTTCGTTTGTGTGTGTGTGTGTGTGTGTGTGTGTGTGGTTTATAAAACGTAATTTTTGTTCTCAATATATATTTTGAACTGTATTAAAAATATTTGAAAACACCGCAATTAATGGAACAGAGATCCAGTTAAACGATTTCTGAAAATATGACAATTTCATGCATTTTGAAATTGTCCAAAATAATTTACCTAAAAAATCCATCCTTCTTGCAAAACTTTTCACATTTCTCCTTGGATACAAAAGACCAATCTTCTTTGCTGCCTTTCATTATTTAAAAATTACGCTTACACCCTTTTTGGCCCTTGGTTGTTATGATCAATTCCAATATGCAATCCGTAGTACTTTAAACCTTTTATGCTATTTAATGCTGTCTTTGAGTGTATTTTGAAAATTTCATTATTATACATTGAGCGATTGTTATATGTTGTCTTCTAGTCGCAAAACAAAACTATAAAAAGTTAAGCATGTTCTTGATCATCATATACTTTAGAGTCACCCTTCGTTTTGTTTGAATGTTTACTGCAGGCAGGACTAAGAGAGGAAGCTTAAACTGGGCATATGCATATCAGTTGTATATCATACATACATATATATATATATATATATATATATATATATATATATATGTATATATATCACCATGCATCTTCTGAGATGTGGGAAAACACAATTTTTACGGAACATCTACTCACGAATTCGATAGCATTAGGTCAAGAAAGTTGGTAGAATATTAGCGCTGATGGAGGGCCTATAACGTAGAAGAGCGCATGTTAAAATCACCATTTCAGAATCGAGTATTTATAGATTTTCCCTTCAATTCTAATAGTTATCCAAATCAAGAATAGAGGAACGTCTGCAACACTCGAAAGGTAACTACAACGGCAACAAAACCCTTTTGAACAGCATGAAATTCTGAATCGATCGAGGTATCATGTATTCATGTCATGGCATATACTGGATAGTTCCTTAGTTATATAAATTAAGAGATCTAGTTTGGTAAGAGCATTGGATGGGCTAAATTGGTCAAAGGACCCGCTTATTCCCTACAACATGAACTGAGAATACCTTTGTTTTCAAAAGGAAGACATGTTTTGTGTTCCTTACCTAAAAGCTAAAATTTCCACCCACATTTTGTGGGTAATTTTACAATACTTGTATAACAGTAGCATAAATCGGCCACTTCCCCTCCCATATTACAGAGTGCAGAACATTTCATTATTTTTCCTTTTTTCAAAGATGAAGACGATGAGTATAAAAGATTCGATCATAGATGAAAAGAATTTTTCCTATTTGTTTCTAACTCGTCGTTTAATATAACAAAATTTGTACTTTTCATTTTTCAATTTTAATATCAAGCGCACATTAATGTAAGCAAATCTTTTTAAAGCTTGTTTGGAGCTCATCGCGAATACAGATAAATAAATAACTATAGAGTGAAAAGTGCATTGTTCGACACCAGCTCTATAAATTGGGTACAAACCTTTGCAGTCATGCAACGATATATTTATTACATATATATATATATATATATATATATATATCCGTATACATATATAGCTATGTGCATATATACGCAGACTCGTTGGCTCTTATGCCAAATTTGAAGCATATGCTTTAATTCGCATTTTTATAAGACTTGGCAGCATTTTATACATAATTGTACAAATTAAAAATATATTATGTATAAGTTTGTATTGCTCCGTATGTATGTATGTAACGGCTTTTGAGTGATTGCAAGCGAACTCTTGGCCCATTATAACATGCTTTCAAGCTTCATGTGATTAAGGAAAAATTTGCAAAAAAAAATTTAAAATACTTGAGCATATTCTAAGTTCTAAAAAACCCCAAAATACCAGGTTCTAATTATCGGTGTTTTAAGTGTACATTTCATTAAATGCCTTTGTTGATTTTTTTTGACCATAACTGACGACGATGATAAGAAGAATATTGATACCAAGTTTATTATTCTCCCGACTTCGTTATTCATAGCTATCAAGAATAGATATGTATACCCCTTCATCGTATCTCCGACGATTACTTTCATGCGTTGCATATTATTACAATTTTTATTATAATTTACTTGGACCAAAAAGGTATATTTTAGAATTTAAAATAGGAGCAACATTATCGGGACCTGCTCTTACGGTGAGAGAAGTGAAAAAGATGCGCACTTGAAACTTGTAGAGAATCATTTTGAAGATTATCTGAAAGAATGGATGAAAATATTTCCAATCGGCCTACCGGCGGATAATTTACACCTAAGCAAAAATAAGAAAGTTGTTCAAGTGATTTCAGCTTTTTTTTTTATTTATTTTTTCACCTAACAAAACAAGTAAGAACATTATAACATGGCAGCGCCGACTATTGCGTACGTTACACAACTTCGCCAAGTGCAGTCATTCGTTGGTTTTGTTAAAAAGTACACATTATTTTCATGTAGAGCCCGCATATTAGGAGGTTAGACTTTCTTTCCGTATAAGAGTTTGCGTTTCGTGATAGCGCCTATATAAGTAGTGTTCCAAAAAAAATAGACCTATGTATTCCAAATTCCCTATTGGTAATTTGAATAATGAAACGTTACTATGAATTAATTGTCATCATAAAATATTAAAAATGGAGCCTTTTTCCGAAGAGATTACTTATTACTCATGAGATATTTTATATGAAGTGGGGCCAGAAAATAGATCAATTTTTTTTATTTAAATACTATCGTGAACAAATTTCCAACGCAAAAAAGGTAACAATTAGGCTTTTTTGGCCTATAAGGGTTTACGTTTCATGCGAATCCTTATATGCCATGGTATCCAAAAAGTAGACCTACGTGGTTCAAATTCGGTAATTCTTTGTCAATTTATTATTATGAGCTAATTTTCACCATGAAAAATTGAAAATGCGACCTTTTTACCATATGAAGCTTCAGTTTCCATAGGAACGGTTATATTAGAGGGGGTTCAAAAAATTGCCCCAGCCGATCCAAAGTTTTCATACTAATTTAGAATGCCGAAATTCTATTACTAAGCAGTTTTTGTCGAGAAATTATGAAAATTGCAATTTTTCGAGTGATCGATAAAGTGAACCATTCCGAAAAATTTTCAATAGCGTTCGTTCTTGGGTCAAAATACGTCAGTGTACCAAATTTTTTTCGAAATATCTCCAAAATTGCGAACTGCAGCTTGAACACAAAAGCACATAGACAAAAATTAGACGCACAAACGGACTTAGATTGATTTAGAAAATGATTCCGAGTCGATCAGTATAATAAAAAGTCTTAAGCCTTTCTGGGTGTTACATACGCCCGCACTAACGTAATAAACCCTGTGCCACAAGTGGTGTAGGAATAAAATAAATAAACAGCGTAATGCTTACTGGGGAAGATGCTGTTGTATCGTTTTTTTCTTGTTACCATTTGTAGTTTCTAGTAGGTAGCATAACATCCTTTCATACCCTGCCTAATTTATGAGAGGTTGTACTCAGTAGTTCTTGCATCATATTCTGAATCTGTTTAGGTCCATTTGTTCGCTTGCATGCATGTTTGTCTACCAAATATATTGCAATTTTTCCCAAAGACGAATCGTATTAAAAGTGGTTTTTGCAGCTGCTGCAATCTTGTGTTGAAAACATTGTTGCGTGAAAAAATTTTATTTCATTTGGCCGTGAATGAGGAAAAGCTGGATATGATAGAATCATTGCTTTGAGTTTCTCCTCTCATATAAAAATTGTTTAAATAATATAAACTTGTCCCGTCGCCCTAAATTTGAACCATATTGGAAATTTTTGTATAAGCGCTGTCATGAGGAGTAAGCTTTTTACACGGCGAGAAGATCTAGTCTTGATATTTTATGAGGGAAAGCAATTGTTTTGAGTATTTAATAGTCGGCCCTACATGACTGTCCCGACAAATATTTGCATTTTCTTCTTAATCGGATTTTCAATTGTTTGACGGATATTATCCGTAAAAGCTTTGTCGACCCCTCTCTCTCTCTCTCTCTCTCTCTCTCTCTCTCTCTCTCTCTCTCTCTGTCTCTCTGTCTCTGTCTCTCTTTTCTATATGTGAGTTGTGTTTATGCGGGTATAAATGCTTTAACTTTGAATAATTTGTAAAATTTTGCTTTAAAGTGTAAGTGAAGGTCTGCTGGTGTGTAGAATGTTTAACTAGCGAGTTTAACTGGTACGATGATGAAAAGTTTAGTTTGTTGTTGTTTCGTGTTTTTCCATTTTAAAGAGGTCGTATGCGAAGAGGCCGAATTTCAAATGACGGCAAATAGGCGGAAAAGGTAAAAAAAAATGATAAATTTTGTTCCATGATGTGTATTGAATTCATTTCAGTTTGGTCGTTTCATGTAGACATTGATTAACTGGTAGTGGTAAGGTAATGCTGGTACAAGCCGCCTTACCGGTATTGCTGCTTATCGACATGAAACACAGCAGCATATGTTTTCATTTTTATTCGCTAGATAATTAAGCGATTACTGGACATTATTCGCACAATGATATGTTCTCTACTACTACTACTACTTGTAAGCTCACCCATCTATCTTGTTGTGTAGAGTGCTTAGTATGTTTTTGGTTGTGTTCGTACTTTTTCAGTTGATCTACACTTTTATTTCTATAATTGTATTGTGCAAATTTTTCATAAATAGTGGTTCCAGGGTACAAAAAAGCTTAAAGCTCATGGAATAGGTGTACACAGTGCCGAGGAAATTGAGGAATTCGGTAAAAATGATTTAAAGGTGCTCAGCGAAATGTTGGATTGCAAGCCATTCTTTTTCGGTGACGAGCCTACAACATTGGATGTTGTTGCGTTCGCAGTACTCTCACAGCTACACTTTCTATCAAAGGATGTTCCATATACTTTGCGTGACTTCATGGCTGAGAAGTGTCTTAATTTGGTGGGTCATGTGTCGCGCATGAAAGACAGGTGCTTCCCGGATTGGGATGAAATTTGTACTAAATTGGATTTGAATGCCCACATTCAAAAGCAGGAGTAAGTTTATCGCATTTATTTTAATATAAAGTTTTTTTTTTTTATTTATTTATTTTTTTTTTTTTTTTTTTGGTTTTTTGCTAATGATCTTTTTATTTAATTAACATATCTTAGGCCTGAGAACAAAGAAGGCAAAGATGGAGAGATGGAAAAATCAAACGAACAAGATAATGAAGTTGATAAGACCGAAAAAGAATTAGAAAAGGATAAGGTACAGTAAAATAAATTTTTCAATAAACAATAAATTAATTATATGAAAGGAAATAAATAAATAAATTTCATTTTGCAGACAAATGAAAAAGAAATTTCTGAAGAGAATAAGGAAAAAGAAGAAGCAAAATAAAGAACTTATACCATTATTAAGGCCATCTCTGTAAACAAAACGCATTTATATGAATAAAAAAAAAAGAAAAAAAAAAGAGAAAAGAAAAGAGAAGAGAAGAAAAGAAAAAAAGGACCGTAACGGATAAATGTCGAAATTTTTTTTTTTTTATAAATTAATATAAATATTATTAACGGCATTAGCATAAAATTTATATATACATATTAAGAAGAAAGAAAACAGAAAGCGTACATAAAAAAAGATTAGTTCAACAAGCTACTAAGTAACGATTTTGACGATTGAAGAGATGATTCATAATTAATCTATTTCCAAATTCAGTTTCAGGTAGTGATGAGAACTCAATGCGGTTATAAATAGCGTAAACGTAATTAATATATAAACGTAATACAATCGTGTGCAAATATTAAAATATTATTATGACTTTATTTTTATGTTTTTTACATTTCATGATTTAAGTTAACATTTTGACCATCGATCATATTGTTTCAATTTTTTCATGCTTTTCTTTTTGTTTTCGTTTTTTTTTTTTGCTTTTTCTTTTTTTAAAATATATTAAAGTCTTCTATGAAACAAGAAAAACAAAAACAAAAAAAAAGACAGTTTGTTTCAAATCGCGTACTTTCAAATTTCTTATAAAAAAAAGCTTAGCGTATTAAGTTTATGGCGGCGTAAAGCAAAATATTTCTTATATTAGCCAATACATATATACATGGACGGAACAACAAAAATAAGAAATAAATATGTAACGTAATTATTTTTATTTTTCTTTTTTTATTTAATTTTTTTTTTTTTCAATATGCTCAACCACACACATATATATGTTCATACGTCCCATTTAGACATGCAACGCGTAAATAAATATATCGATACACATATATGTATATACATAAATATATACATTCAAAGACATACATACCATGCATTCTTCATCCATAAATATTAATAATAATAATAAAATAAAAGTAAAAAAAATTATGTACACCGAACGATATATACATTATTAATAAATATGTCATCATCACATATATGTATATCTAGAATAATGCAACATTTTGTTTGTGTATTTAAAGTTATGTTGTAAGTTTTTTATTATAAATATTTGTATTTTGTAGTGTTCAGTGTTTTATATGAGAAACGAAAAATACATAAAATAATAACGATAATACTTATACATACATATATATAAATATACATACACACATCTCATTTAATAAAAAATATATACATAAAGCGGCTTTCTAATAAATATTGAATATTTGATACGTATTTATTTCTTTAAGGCGTTTCATTCAAACAAGCCGCAGCCATGCCTTTTGCCATATCATTTGCCCTTTACCTGTAGCATGTCACTTCCAATCAACGTAAATAGAGAAAACTATGGCTGATGTGACGACTTGTAGTCTTTTTGCCATTGTAAGTCGTTAAATGAATGCAACCAATGATATATAAACCGATTTTGGAATTGTGTTGGAAAGTATACATTTTTGACGCTCAACTACAACTGATGAAGATATAATAATATTGTCAATGGGTTTGTCATGATTTTGCTTGCGATTAAGCTGGGAGTTATTTTAGGCATATTTCGCTATTTCATCGCATCTCAGAAAAGTCAAAGTAAAGATACATTTTTTAAGATACCTTCTCGATCATCTACACAATATTCACTAAATGTAAATGTTTAAATATATAATATTTCATTAGTAAACTATACGACTTCAGTTACGCACACGCATTGGAAAGATTTCTTTGCGCTTTACACTCTCTCTTACTATCTCTCCCTCTCTCTCATTCTGTCTATCAGATAAATACTCATAGAGATATAGTAGAAAATTGTAGTTCTTTTGTTGCGTTCGTTTTTGCTGACAGATCGGCAGATCGACTTCACTTTCTAACTTCCTTGGTAAAGGATATAGAGGCAACTGATATGTGAAATGGATTTTGATTGATTCAATGCGCATTTTTTTCATTTATTTGTATAGTACGTTTTTAAAATTGTGGAAATATGCACGTGTGAAAAGCGCAAAGTGCTAAGGGACTTATTTCTTAGGCAAATAAAGTTACTGCACATAAGAAATGAAAGATAATAATTAAAGACAGAAAGACTGCAAATTTTAGAAACACACAACAGTAGACAGATCGTTAATTCTTATTACCTTTAACGCTGAGGCAATAACGGCATAAGGTCCACGGGTGTAGAGATTTTGTTTAAAACTGATCTGACCAATGAGTATTAAGGAGTTGAACGAGAAGAATGCACTGAATATGACGACGGAAAAAGAAATAATAAGGAATTGCTTCGTAATGGTTTTGGCTAAGAGAGAGAAGATCGCATGCTTGGTAACGAGTTGTGTTGCAGCCGAATGCTCCATAGATCCATAGAAAGGCAGAAATTTTTGATGAGCCCCGCACTCACTCATCCACTTATAAAACGTCTTTATATGAATGAGTGCCTTATAAGTTTTGTCCCTGCCACGTCATGTATGACCTTGATCTGGGTATGTTTGTAAACATGCAGGCTTATCTATTGTTCGTTTATGGCATCGATTTCAATCGTCTCACAACTCTTTCAAACTACGTTTCGTTGATGACAAGGTCGCTTTTAAAATTTTTTTCTATACCGTTCGTTCAATATCGAAAAAAGCATCTGCGGCCTGTTATGCTTCATTGCTTTAAAAAAAGCTAGTGGTGCAAAGGACACTGCAGACGAGATTTGTAGTACCGCTTATGAGAGTGGTACTATGACTACTGGAACCATGTGCAATTGGTTTAAGGAATTTAGAGCTGGCAAATTTGATTTGAAACATGAAGACCGCAGCGGCCGACCAGCAACGACGGATACGAACCTCATCAATTATATCGAAATTTTCAGAAAATAAGTTGAATTGGCGTTAAAATAAATGCGAAATGAATACAATATTTTATACTTATGTCCTGCTAGCGAATATTACAAAAATGTACAAAATTTAATTTAAATAGTTGTTAACCGATTGATGTAGATGTTGGATCCATCATATATAATAAGCGTATATAAGCAGGTTTTGGGACATCCTTACGCGTTGCAAACAATGAAATTATGTGCATACCGTGATTGTGGTACATTGGTGTGATACGTGATTGAATTAATGATTGCATGATAATAAATAAATTGATTATATTTATAGAATATCGAATGAGTGTTAAGCACGAATGTTATTTCTCTGCACAATCATTTATATATTTATAGTTTGACCTATTTCTCGTTTCGAATTGAATTCAGTTTAAATCTGTTGGTGTCGTTCAACGGTTTTACAAAAACGATAACTTACAAATTGAAATATATTTCAAATATTTAACCGATGGCTAACAATTTATTTTTTTTAAGTTTAGCTGATATATTCTCAGTATATCCGCAAATATTCAAAGAGATAATATCAAATGAGCAAAAATTGTGTAAAGTCTATCTTCCCAGCGATGCAGATTGGCAAGAAAAGATGTACTATATGCTTTTAGAAATCCAGAAGAAAGTGAACCATGCATTGGATAGTGGCAAGTAAGTGTACGTACATGTAAGAGGCAGGTTCGTAGATGCAGGGGTAGATTCAAGGACGCATTTACTCTGAACTATGTGCGAATGAATTGGATTTTTGATTATTTCTGCTTAATTGGTCGAAATCAGCCTACGGTATATGGCTATATGGTATTTTTTGATTAATTTACGGAAAAAGTTATAGTTCATCTATATCAGATGCAAAATTACTTTATTCTTCAAGATCAATGGTTTTTTTTTTTTTTGAAGCAATTCTCGCTAATTACATGATAATATTTTGAAATGAATGTCAGGAATGTCAACTTCTTTTTTTTTTCATAAAAACAGTTTTTTTTTCTTTATTATATCAAATCACTTTTCGCGAATATATCCAATAAGTTCATAATATTCATTTGATATTTTGCCCCTATTGATGTCTTGGCCATATTAAGGTAGTTGATTAGTAAAATATCTTTTGCAACCCAAAAAAAGTAATTTCGTAAATATCTCTGATCGATTCTGATCCACTTAGGTCTTGTGACACCAGTCAATTTTGCGGATAATAATAAACTTAAATTATCCCCCATTGTTCAGAAAGGTATTTTAAAATATCTTACTCGAGATAGTTGCAGCCTACACCACTTGAGGTACAGGCCGCGTTAAATGTTTACGATGTTATCGCAGTTGCATCTAGAAGCGACTGAGGATAGACTAACATTTCCTGATATCGATCGGTTCAAAATTATTTCCTCATTACACTCAAGCTTGTCTCTTTGTATACCTTCATTCGAGGAATGTACAAAACAATAGGTTAATGCATAGTTATCAAGCGTTTCTTTGACAAGCTATATTTTAATAAAAATTTACAATATTTTCGAAACGTGAGCAAAAATCTACCAGTTTTTGTTTAGAAAAAGTTAATAGCATTCAGTTTACGCTTCACTGTGGGCTTGTGTTCTGACCAGTTTGATTCATTTTCCAGACGGACATATATCGCTTAATCAATTCACAATTTGATGCTGATCAAAAATATATATATACCTTACAGGGTCGCTGAAGCTTTTACTTTTGGGTGTTGCAAACATTATGACAAAATGAGTATATCTGCCATTCTTCAATGGTGGGTATAAAAATTTGTAATTTTCAAAATGCTCCGACAAAAATTGCTGTGTAAAAGTATTCTCAAATCTTTAATTGGTTTAAAAAATTTGGATTGAATGGAGCAAATAATTGAACTTCTCCCACGTAATAGCAAAACAAAACTTAATTTCCATTAACTCATGGTAAAAATTGTTCCCTATTAGTAATTTCACAAAATAATATTAAGTTTGATACAAACGTGGGCCACATACGTTTCCTTTCTTAGAATCCACACCATCAGAATAATGGTATTAGTCGAGGTGATGCAGGGCATTAAATGATCGGCGTTAAGCGACTAAAATATTTTTTTACTTGGTTTTCATCATCAGAATTTATGACTTATCATCTTTATAGATTTCTCAGCTCAAATTCTTGCTCGTACAATGTCTCTGTGGGCTTATCGATGAATGATAGCATGATTTTTCTCTCGCTTATTGACTGCCGAGAATTTCAATGATTATCATCATGAGCTTGAGAGCATCAAGCCTCCTCTATTATTTTTCAACTCCACTACGAGATTTAATTGCTTCTAAACTTCTTCTTTTTTATTAAAATCTGAACCATTATGCAATCTTCATCTACGGCCCTCTTGTTGTTGTTGTTGTTGTTGTTGTTTCATTTAAATGTATTTCTTTTTCTAGGAATTTTGAAGAAATTATGAAATTAAAAGAAAAACCGATCTTTGACTCAAGTCATGTACAAAGTTTTTCGTCGACGTCATCGCCAAGTGATAATCTTTTAGAAAATAATGAGAAATGTTCGAATTTGAAAGGAAAGTGCATTAACCGCATAAATGTGCGTTGGACTTTGGAAAACATATGCCAAGCGGCGCAATTACTCAAAAAGCCCCCTGAGGACGTGGCATTTGTGAATGAACATGAAATGAGACGAGTATATTCATTAATTTACGACGTCTTTAGATGTAAGTATACGCATGGAACAAAGGAATTTTCACTTTCTAGTTCTCTGCACGCCTCGATTTGCCACATCAGCAATTCAATACTTGTATAATGAATGATTGGCTTAAAACATCAAATGCATAATCTTCTAATGGACTATTACCTATCATAGGTGTATGTTGTTTTATGTTGGTGGACGCTATTCTTCTTCATTTTCCTTCTATTATACATTATATTTATCATTTCCTGATAAAGTGGGAATATTTCCGTATTTTAAAATGTTGTTAGAGTTAAGTTAAGTATAAACCAAAACTTAAAAGAATTTCATTTTAATAAAATCGGATGCTCCCGGTTGGACAGATGTCTCTAGGTGTTTAACGTGAAGGCTTAACCTTACGGTGCCCGAAAGCACTCGAAGTCGCCGAGTTCCAGTGGAGATACGTGAATGGACGTATCTCCTCCCCTGGTGAGAGCTAGGCCTACCTAAAACTTTTGCCTTCTTTTGGATTAGACACCCGGTTCCTATGCAAGTCTACTCCCGCAAGAAACTCCCGCGATTGGCCGTTCTCGCTGTCAGACAGAAGCTGGAAGCTTGCTGCGGGGGTTGCTGACATCCGTGGTACCAGAGCTAGAAACAGAAGAAAAAGTGACGAAAGAAGAAATAGTAAAAGCCTCCGGTCAAACTTTGCATCAGGTCCTATATGACCTGAAACTGCATATGAGATAGAATCTGAAGAAAAAGCTGCAGAGATAAAGAACGCGTCAATGCCCATGGACATTGTATTCTCACTGGGCGAAGTAGGCCTGTGAGGGATATGTGAGCAAAACTTAAACAGAATTCAAACAACCATAGCAATGCAAGGAAACGTGGAGAGGGGTTTCCACTACAATGCCATACCAGATCGAGGAGTAGTCTCTGGCAAGATCCCATGCGGCCACAAGATGTGATTGTCGGCGGAAGGAGAAAGTTTTTTAATTGCTCCACGCCTGTCAACACCTTTTTTGAGGGTTTAAAGCACTCATTGATATGTCACTCAGTGATATGGCAATAAATTTATACGTTTATGATTTCGATGCTGATGACCTAACCATCCTCCTTCTTGGTTACAATGATGTGCTCGATCTATTTAGTATTATTACGAAAGTTAATTCATTCCTTCTCAAGAAATACGATTTACTTTTACATTCCACTTTTACGGCAGCGTATTACACAACACTTTACATTTTACAAGTTTAAAGAGGACGCACCTATTTCTTTGTCCAGCTGAAAATGCTGCTAGCGCAACATAAAAGTCCCCAATTTTCTATTGCAAGAACTAGCTTGGGTGGAATCTCGGGAATTAATTGTGAACAGTTTTGCCGCATGTAAAAGCGTCGAGGGAGAGAGCTTTGTGGAAACTAACTTTCACAATTTCTATGTCATAGAAGTGAAAAATGCACCTCGTACCTATTTTCCTGTTTACATGTGTGTATGTATTGTTAGTGAACGTTACCGCTCTTAAGTTAATATGTTTTTTAAATACTACTTTACCTTAAAAAAAGGGACCATTTCTGATTAGACTTACTGCCCTAGTGAACAACTTTGCATAGTTATTTCAATTCTTGAATATTGTATAGAATCCACAAAGAGATTCTGGTCATACTACGATAATACGAGGAAGCTCATCTTTTGGTTAAATCTATTAATTAAGACTCAGCAAATCAAATATTGCCGCGGTCTCAAATAATTCGTATAAAGTTCAAACAATGATGACTGATTTGTGGTTCGCTTCTAACGTCAGAATGCAACACTGAAATGAATTATCGCATTTGATGGTATATTTATTAGTCCAAGGTATATGGAGATGTAGGTTTCTTTGAAAATTTAAATTACAATTTTTTATAATAATAATTAATTTGGAATTTTGCTTCTTACAGATAAAGTTGTCCTCACGAACGCTTTGAAGGATATAGATTTTTATAAACACTTTCCAAAGGTAAATAAACTTTTAACTTAAGTTCGCTTTAGGATAACTGCCCTTTGATTACTATATTACTATATATATTAGATCGTATAAAAAGTCTTTACGGTTTCTTCCACGGGATGGTGTTGAGGCCCATATAACGGGATACAATTGACCTGATTGTCTTGAACGAACATGTGCTTAAACGGAGACATTCCAGATTGCATTTATTGTGAATTGTGTGTGTGTTTTGTAGATCTTTGCTCGTGGAAAATGTTATATTGATTTTAATATGAGTGAAATATCTGAAGAAGTACGCTATTTGATGCCTTTTTCCTACAAAAGGGGTAACATATGCAAAATCTTTTCGGAAAATTTGTGAAGTGTACGGTGAGAGTGCTGTGGATGAACGAAGTGTAGTGATATACCTAGTGTATTGATATAATTAGTTTGTTAAATGTTTATTGATCTTCGACTATGGATGTCTACTGATCTTTTGACTATTGCTTGTAGGTAAACTTGTGTCGTAACTTATTTGTGCTTAGTCTATTAGTCTATTTGATAAATCGAGGTTAATGCATAATGTAGACTATTGCTTAAAATTGCAGTTGTCCTAAACTAGGTTATTAAATATAGGTTATTGCTTATATTTACAGTTGTGTTAAACTTAGATCTGTATAATTGGGGTAGATTTCTGTAATATGCAAAGCTTACCTAAGTAAAATAAAACAAAATAGATAAAAGCAATAATGCCACAGAAGGACCCAAGAGTGGTTTGCTCGATGTCAAAGATGCTTCTCGCTCTGGTCGAAAAAGTCGATAATATTGTGCAAATAATGGAGCAAGGCCGGCATGCAAGTTGCCAGGAAATAGCGTAGGCAGTAAATATCAATCCCATGACAGTTTGGAATCATTTGAAAAAAACAGGCTACAAAAAACATTTCGAAACCGCGAAAAAAACCGTAAAGCCTTTTAAATATAACCCATTTTATGTCTTTCTCTCTGATTCCAGACACAAGCTTATATGCTGCACTATATATATATATGCACTTTCTCTGGCTTCTAGTCAAAAGGAGAAGATTAATAAATTTACGTTTTTAATTAAACAGCGATAAACAAGGAAAATAACGACAGAAAACAGTGCATATAAAAAAAAGATATGGTATAGAGGTCCCTTTCATTTGATTTGACTTGAAAAGTTACTTTCAATTTTTCCCAGAAAAAATGGTTGAATAGATTGCATTGAACCGTCTAGCGTATGTGAAAAAGAAAAGTAATTAATTAAAAGAAATTTTTTCTTTAACCTTTTGGGCTTCTTTGCAAAGTGCTTTGAAGACGTCAAACGACTAGCTGCTAGGAAGTCACAGCCTAACGTCTTTTACTTGTCGATTTCTAACTTCTTTAATAGCAGATTACAGATATCGTTAGGAAGTCATTATGTTCGTTTACAAAATTGTTAATGAAGCGTCTTCGAGGCTATCGTCATATGGTGCGCAATTTTCGATCAAATTTTCAAGGTTAACAATGATTTCATATATGGAAATACACATTTGCTTGACATTTTTCTTGTCATTTTGCAACACGTGACATGCAAAACACGTCATGGTCTTTTTCGACACGTGCAGGAAAAAATTTTCCGGGAAAAAGAAGAATAATGAAGAAGAATATTTGAAAATAGAAAGGCATTTTATTAATTTGCAAATTTAAATAAAGAAACGTAAACATGTCAATTTTGAGAACGACCCACGAAACAGTTTCTATAATTTTCATTTTTTCGCTACGAAGGGGACTTTGTCGCCAAATTTTGCCTTTCTTTGCTGAAAAATTGAACTTGACACACCGGCCAAAATTCCATACATATTGCTCTAGCGATAGGCATGCAGATTAAAAAAATAATTTATTATACCCATCACTGTAAGATGGGGGTATACTCATTCTCTGTTTTTTCCCACAATGTATGTAACACCCAATAGAAAGCTTCAGTGACGCTATAAAGTATATATATTCTTGATCTTGATTGTGAAATTCTGACTCGATTTATGCATGTCTGTCCGTCTGTATGGTGTCTGTTGTTAGCAATCTCCTCCTCGCAAAAATCCAGATATCAACTTCAAATTTGATAGAAATATTGGGAGTTTCTGCACACAGCTTGGTACTGAAAATGTCCCAAATTGGTCTGAGCAGAAGCGCGCAGGGGAACGTGAACTAAACGCAGCTCTGTTTTTCTAAACAAAAATTTATGGCTGTCTGCTCATCACTAGGAAATGATTAAAATTAGGAGGCGCAAATTCTCCACATTTACTCTACGAAACACTCTACTCTTTACGTGCAAAAGTGGAAAAAATGGCTCATGTCCACACAAGCTTACAAGTGATTACATATTATTTTTTTCACTTTTTTTGAGGCTTTAGACAAATACGGCAGAATCTTTAAAACATTCCTCAACTGAAGCTGTATTGTCTGCCTAAAAATGGGTTAATTCTAAAGTGAATCTGGAAGACACCGCGACCTGGTGAATCAATTTTTTCTCTTAATAATACCAGCGATATGAGTATCAAATAAAAGAACTTGAAGAGTAAAATGCGAAAAGCGTAGGGATGGGCATGTGAGATTCGGCTCCCGCTGAATATAATTTTCTTACTTGTTTTTTAATCTAAAAAAAAAAAAAAATATTTCTTTAAAATAAACTTTTTTCATTATATTATTTGTCCGACTTATAACAGCAACATATCAAATATATAATATATGTATGGCTAATAGTATGTTAGTTAGTATGAATTGCGTTTAAGTAGATTTTAATCTTGCTGCGCCTCTTGCATTTGCATAATAATTTACATGTTTGCCTTCACTTTTAATATGCATTCGTGTAAAATTGTTGAAGAAACTCATGTTGCTTGTTTTTTTATTTTTAACTTTAAACGCATATACGTAAACTCGCAACAAAGTAATTAATAATGAAAATCTTAATTGACATAAGAGTCAGGTATTTAGCGAATTTTCGTCAACTAGAGAAAACTTGGTTTGTTGATGGGTAGTAGATAATCTTTTAAAAGTCACTTTTCCTTCGGTGGGGTATGGGTATATTCATTTTGTGAAAACGTTTGCAACAAACCAGCAGAAAGATCCAAAGATCTCACAAAGTATATGTATATATATATATATATATATATATAAATTAAATTGTGAATCGATTTAAGCATGTCTGGCTGTCTGGTTCAAATTTAACAGTAAGTCCCTACTAATAAATTACTTTAGAGTCAGAACATTCGCACTGAAGAAACTAATTCTCACTCAAGAAGCTGCCAGGCCACTATTATAATTAGTTTTGGTCAGACTAACTAACCAAGCCCTCAAAAGATATGATCGTCAGTATACATTGTTAAATACCATTTGATGTACGGTACTGCAGGGCAGAAGAGTAAAAAATATTGCTACGAGCATAACTGGAACTCAAGCGGTTTGGTTGAGTTGACCTTTAAATACCCTACGCCACTTTGTCTATCACAACTCTTTCATTACTTTCGCGATAAAGCACCAAACGTTATACTTTGTTACTAGTCTAGGGGCATGGAACCGCCGTTTTATGGGAGGGACCCCAGAACGTGAATCGATGTTGTCCAAAGTTAGCAAAATTAATTTGCTTCAATTTCTTTGCTTCGTTTTGAAGTATGCAAAACTAGGCTTTGACGGCATTTAGTTTTCATTTATCACAATTATTTTCGGCGATTTGATCAACAAAGTAGACCTATATGGTCTAAATTTCACAGAGTTTATTTCTACGTCAAATTGTTACTGTAAACAAATCGTAATTATAAAAAGCTAAAAAACAAACCTGCCCAGATCTTAAGCGGACAGACGGACAAATAAGCTGAAATCGATACGGAAAATGATTCTGAATCGATCAGTATTTTATTAAGAAGTTTACTGTACCTCAACGCTCGAAATCATTTTAATTAATTTTTTAATATTCGTTTCTCGAATAAATTGGAAATCAAATTGCATTTAAAATCTTAACATTAATTGTGAAAGTATTAGTAAACTGACACAGACAACATGCATCATGTTTACGGAATATGTATCAAATTTTCGCAAAATTATTCGGGATCGAGAATTATAGACGAGAATGTAAGACAATTGTTAATATTCTTATACCCTACATCACTTGTGGTACAGGGCATGTTAAGTTATTGTGGGCATACGTTACAAGCAGAAGGGCTTAACATAAATTCATCTTTTATTATAACAATCGATTCAGAATGATAGTCTGAATTGATCTAAGCTCGTCTGTCCATCTGAAATCTGTCGACTTATAATCTCCTGTTCTGAAAAGTCGTTATATGGAAAAAAAGTCATTGTATGGGAAAAAATTGTGTAGTATTTGGGCATTTTAAATTGGTATGGAAACTTTGATCGGGCTAGGGCAATTTTTGAACCCCCTCATATACCAAAAACTGGTGTTTGTACGACAAACAGATATAATTTTGCAATGCTGCATGATGAAAATTATATCAGAAACTTGAGTGTACCAAGTTCGGACCAGCTCGGCCGTGTTTTTTGGGTCCTACCCTAATAAGGCTTTTCACATAAATTGATCCTTTTTGGAGCAAAATAGTCAAAGTTTGAATAGGCGGTGATGAAAAGTGACCCATAACAGTAAATTCATACAATAATGAAAATTTGGACCATCTACGCCTATTTTTGGATCTTGCCCTATGTAAGGATTAAACTTGTACTACATTAGGTTGCGCTTTGGGCCCGCTTCTCCATAAATACGCGCATGAAAAATATACCTTTATATAGAAACAGGATACAATTTTGTTAGACAATGTGTCGTAGGGTATTTAATTGTCGGTCTTGGCCGACTATGATGTTCTCACTTGTTTCAAGATTTTCTAATCTATTGTGAGCACTTTTATCGGCAGATCGCAACTACTTTTTTAACCTTGCATTTGTAATTGGTCAAGGAGAGGTTGTGCTGACTTCCACCTATCTATCCGCATTTTTGCGATTATTGCAATTTGAGAAGAAAAATCGATCAACGTGACCACTTTTTAGAGAAATAGTCGGTGATTCTGCCATTAAGTCTCCATCTGGATGTTACTTACTATATATTCATTATACATTGTAACACAAATGGGGTAGGTACGCACATACATTGTGATACCGTGCATCTTGATTCTCTCACTTCTTGAAGCCACACGAAATGCATGATAAACTTTGAAGGAGAATTGGACAACCGGTTCTGAACTTGCCGGATGCACATTCGTTATTACATGTCCTCTAATATACACCCATCGAAATGAAATTGTGTCGAATGAAAACTTTTCTGACGCATTTCAAGTTCGAAAAGTAGTATTATTTTTATTGACTATGCAAATTATCGGTCACGAGATATTAACTTTTTTAATTTTTTTTTTTTTTCCAGTATATTAAAGATGAGTACATAGTTTGGTTAATGTTATATGAATTACATCAAAGATCATTTCAAAATAGAAGCGCAGACGAGTCACAACATCAAGACGAATTATATAAAGCAGTAAACGTAACAGGTAAAATCTATATATATATATATATATATTTGACAAAATTTATTGAAAAGATAATTATTTATTTTTTTTAATATTATTAGGTCGAGTCATAAGTAATGTCCGTTTTGTTATCAGACATTTAGCCTGCTTTCATTAACAATAACAAAATTATATTAATTTATTATGTACGGACCTTCTGCCATCTTCCTGGCAGTTTGTCAATTCAATTCCTGTAAAATGTGGTTGGTTTGCACTGGAAGAATTTTTCGACAGCCTGACTGATTTGCTCTTCAAAATTGATCGCTTCTCCATTCAAAATGCTTTGTAGGGAACAAAAAAGGTGGTAATGTATGGGGGCAAGGTCCGTAAGTAAGTAAGATAGGTATGTTAAAACAGACCATTCAAGGTCAAGAATTTTTTCTTGAGTCATTCTCGCTGCATGTGGTCCCGCATTATCGTGTAGAAGAATTGACGAGTGTAGAACGCTTTTCATGGAGTTTCTATTGCACTCTTTGCACCTGCTGGACGTATCTGCCCGCAGTAAACGTTAAATTGGATTTCAAGAGCTTGTAATGAATTATGACTCGTCAATCCCACCATATACACACTACAATCTGCTTGCCGGGGATGTGTGCTTCCGGATCTGATGGGGGTAATTGATTGTTATCAAGCCATCGTCTTTTGCGGACGATTTGTCATAGGTAACTCAGTTTTTATCGCCTGTTATAATCCAGACTTGTCGAATCAACCCTAAGGCGAATTTACGACTCGATTATTAGAAGCTATTATTTATGATTCAATTTCAAGTTTATTTCGTAAATCTTATAAGCTCTGCAGTTCAATGCCGTATTATTAAAAACTATAGGGAAAAAAAGGGATAAAATTGGATCATCAAATAAAATACGTGCAGATGTACTTATAAAATATATATATATATATTCTTATATACTTATATATATATATATATGTAAAGATAGATAAGGTAAAATTCGGATATATGAATGATCCTTAAATGAATTAATTACGATTCTACGGAGTTATTTAATGCTACATAACTATGAATTGAAGATAGTCAGCGTGATCTCGGGAAAGCGTTTCGAAGATACAGATGTCAAATATAAGTTAACCCGTGAAATTTTTTCATTACATTTTTTTTTTCTTTTTCTTTTTCCAGATGTAGCCGAATGCATATGGAAATTTCGGACAAAACTTGCTGCCTCAATTTCGAGAATGCGTATTGAATACTGCGCTTTAAACCTATCTGATCTTTTGCCTATACATTTACAAAATGATAAAGTCGCTAAAGCTATTTTAAATCCTTTGGTCACCGGTTGGATTAATCCTTTCATAGTAAAGTAATTACTGCAATTACATTTTAATTCATCCGATCAATATAGAATCATTTTTTGATACCGATCAATATAGAATCATTTTCTTAATCGATTTAATTATGTTTGTCTGTCTGTTCAACTGTCATTTATCCATGCAATTTTAAAGATATTTCGACAAAATTTAATTTGTCGATTTAATTATGTTTGTCCATCTGTTCGATGGTCATTTATCCATGCAATTTTAAAGATATTTCGAAAAAATTTGTTTTGTCCAAGGATGAACCTGAATTCAAATGCATTAGACAGGACCATTTTTGCGACTACTCCCCTTAAACGCCTTATTTTCAAAACTATTTTATATATGAAAAATGTTTCAAAATTTTCAAAGTTTTTAATATGAAAAATTTCGGTCTAACGGTATAATTTTTTTAACCTTCTCATATATTTTACTGTTCAATTCAATTTTTAATATATTGATTTAACATAGGAACTAGCCGAACTAAACCTGGACCACATAGGCCTATTTTCCTTTTTCTCCTTTTCATTTTTTTCCCACCCTTTATAAAGGTTCTCATCACAAGTCAGCCCTTATATGGCGACGAAGTCCTATTTCGAATATTTTATGACAAAAAACGAGAGTAAAATTTTTGAAAAAAAAATTCATTTCTTCAAAATCTGGACAATGCCGATTTTACGTTTTAGGCCCACTCTCACATAAGCTAAGAATTTTACTAGGCAAAGTTGTGCAGGTTATTGAAGAATCGGATTTGCCCGGCTATGATATATAAAAGGCCCATGATATCAACATCAATCGGGTACCTTGGAATCATTTTTGGTCTAATATTAAGAAAAAGTTATAAAAATGAAATTGCAAATGAGATTTAAAGCTAATAAATATTTAGTTGCTTGCATGCGCAAGGGAAACTTCTACACTAGGTTTATGAGCATTAAAGTTAAGAAAAAGTCTAGTATTTTACGAATATCTGTCAACGCTCTGTTAATTTTAGGGATAAAGAGTCCGCCGAGCAACTGTTCAATGATTATGGATTTAAGGTAGCTGCAAACGGAAGCACATTAACAAACACTCATTTTGCTTGGGATACGGTTTGTCCATTGTTTATATCATGCGTCCCTCAAGATCGAAATGAATTCACCAAATCGGGTCTTGTCATCGGAAACTATTTCATACTACAGGTTTGTACGGTAAACGATATGAGACAAACACTTTCACTTAATAATCATTATTAGAATGGTCAAAAATCCCTCAGAAAGTGGGTGTATTAATGTTAACCTTAACCTAGCTCAACTAAACTTAGAAATATAAGAAGAGAAGAAAATACACGAAAAAAGAATTAAAAAAATATACTTTCGTACGTAACATCATTCTGATCGTGTTCTGTAGTATGTCCATCCGTTACGAAATATGTCTAGGCGTCCTTCCGACAAGCACTTAGCTTTAATTTTCCTAATTTTTGCTTTTCCCCGTCTTAGCAAAACCACTATTTTATGCAAGACATAGGAAGACAAATAAAAATGCTATAGTTAAATACCCTACACCACTTCGCATAATACAGTTATTCAAAATAAGTCGTTATATGTGATAAGTGATCGAAGTAGTGGTCCGAGCCAAAACCCATCAGTGCACCAAATTGCATCAAAATTGTACTGATTATGAATATAATTTGATCAAAATTAATGATGACTTAATCGCGCCTAGTCAAAGGCAGTGACATGTAGGTACTGCAAAGCGATTTGCAAGTATCCCAGCCATAATTTCAATCTAACAGATATCGATAAATGCATTCAGATATTTGTTTAATGCTAAATGCTTAGTTTCTTCATTTAAGTGAAAGCTTATATATAATTTTTAAAACTAAAAAAGAATAACAATAAAAATAACAAATGTACCGTTGGAAAGATACCAATGTTGTGCGTTTTAGGGCATAGGTAAACGAAAAGAATAAATGCGGAAAGAAAAGTGCAAATCAGCATAATTAGCGACAGTTATTGCGACAGTTGCGATTGCAAATTTTGCTTTTATTGTAACGACCTAGATAATGCGACTTGTGCAATTATGCTGGCACGTATTTTTTGTATAGCGGAAAAAGGTATGTACATATATATATATTGTAATACAAAAATATCTCAAAAATCATTATCACATATTAAAACTTACACTTTTTTCTGCTCTACAAAGGATCAATTTTCGCGAAAATCCTTATTAGGGTAGGATGCAAAAAAAAAAAAAAAACAGGACGAGATGATCCAAATTTCGTACAGTTAATGCAATTACAGCAATGATATAATTTTCATCATGAACCATTGAAAATTATATACAGAGAGGGTTCAGAAATTGTCCCAGCCGATTCAAAGCTTTCATACCAATTTAGTATACGGAAATGCTACTACTTAGCCACTTTTGTTGAGAAATTTTGAGAATTGCAATTTTTTCCATACAACGACTTTTCAGGATACGGCGTTATATGGGGAGTGGTCGAAAAAGTGAATCGATCCGAACCATTTTGTTCGGTACAAAAAATTTCATCAAAACTGTAGCTTGAACATAAATTTACATGGACTGACCACAGGCGGACAGACAGGCTTAGTTCAGATGAATTCAGTTTATGATTCTGAATCGATCGATGTAATAAAAAGTGGATCTATCTTAAGCCCTTCTGGGTGTTATACACGTCTGCACTAACATAATATACTCTGCACCACAAGTGGTGTAGGGGGAATGAAAAGTCAGGATTATACAGATCGTTCATATACGCAAATTTCCGGGGAAGCGATATTATACGACAAATACATACAAGATTAAAGACATCACTATTGACAAAATGGTCATGCGAACGTCATTAGGACGTAAGCAAATCAAAGTGAAAAATTCGCAAAGAATTAAGAATTTGTTGCTATCACAATTTTTTGCTTCATTTTTAGTGGCCTCCACATCGAAAAGGATTCCAATGCAAAAACAATTGACGCGTATTTCGAGTAAATTTATTATTTGCCTTCTTTAGCCAAAATTCCGCGGAAAGCCATTAACGAGGCGATTTCCTTTCGATATGATTAAACGCGATGACTTAAATGTGACGGACAAGTTCGTTCGCAATAATTGTTTTAAAAATTCATATCCTCATAGGAGAGCAAACTGTGTTCGATCTTAGTTCGACTTTAAATCTTTCTTTCTTTTCTAAATTGCTTTCAGATCTGAATATTTAAAGGCGTTCTCTTCTTATTTTTCAGGATCGCGCCTTTGCACTGGGCCCAGCAGTAATGTCAAGACTTTTGGATTATTTTGATATGTCTGGCGATATACTTCAAACTCATATCGATTCGCCACGATCGGCAGCTTACTTAGCCGCATTATTTTATTCGGTTAATCGTGTAAACAACTATTATGTTTATGGTGCTGGTGAAAATCTTCAGCAATACCGAGATTACATGAACTTACTTGGAGTAAATAATATTCGATTATTTGGCGAATCGTTTACTTCATTATCATTGGATTCGACTCGATTTCGAACTGTAGTTGGAATTTTTGCGAATCCTCCCAATTCATTTAGTGCGATATCAGATCCAATCGATTTAATTTGTTCCCGCGGAGGCGATTTGAATATGTTGGAAATATTAACTGAGGCTACAATTAGTGATGACGGCAAGCATCGTGTCTCTCTCATACTTCATGAACAATTGTCGACATTGCATTTAGCCATGTCGAGACCACAAATACAATTTCTACTCTATGAAACGCATTCAGCAGTTAGTAGTGAAAATCAAGATATGGTTAATTACGCTTTAAAGACGATGAATGCAACCACCTTGGAAAAGCATAAAAACGCCTTTTTGGAGAGAAGACGATTGGAGGCTATGGAAGAGGTAGAAGCCGGAAATGTACCGTCTGCTGCAATCAAATCGAATTCGCCCAGAAAACGAAATCCTGACTGTACACTTGTTAGCAAAGAGTCTTTATTAGCAGAAATTCTCGCTAAGGTCGAGGCTGAGGCCGAGTCTGTCGAAATTCCGGATGTAGATGAGTTCGTTTGTGTGGATATACCGAATATGTGCAAAAATCGCGACAATTGTTTAAAATCTCGTCTAACCGGTTGTTTTCTTTCCCTATTGCGCCGCAAAAACATTACGAAACTTAATGCGAAATTCCTGATTCGAATGGCAGAGAAGCGCGGCTTATTCGGAAAAGCGGAAAGTGGCAAATCTGTAAAACCGAAATTTATTAAGCAGCAAGAAAGCAATGTCGAAAAGCAAATCATTAAACTCGCACCTGATCACGATGCTCCGAAGCATTCTCCTAATATCAACAATTTGGTAAGCGATTTTATGCGTATAACCACGCCTTGTGGATTTCTTGTCTGCCGTTAGGTGTCTTATTTGCGCGCTTCTTCACGTACCAAAAGAACTTGTGGTTGTCTTCGTTGTCTTCGTTTATTTGTAATTTTCGTTGTTCGCATAAGCAACAACTGATATTTCGTGATTAACAAACGCGAACGCGACTAAGCGAACTTGGAAAGGATTTCAATAATTTTACATCGATTTATAATTTCGATTAAATTTTGAATGATGATTTTTGAGAAAATATTTCAAGATCATTATAATAATGATTGAGAGGATAGGGTGTCGTAGCCGCCGTGATTGGTATTATGCCAGACGTAAATAGCTTGTAAAGACTTACTTAGAAAACGATTCATTTCCACCAACTAAAATATAATTAAATGCATTCTCCGTATTGAACTTTACAGACAGCTATATAAGCTATGGAATGCATGCCAACTGAGAAGACTGCGACGATCGTCCATATCTGCTTTCCAGTTTATAATATATTTCGCGCAGATTTCAAAAAGAGAAAGTACTTAGTGTATGTCTCCTTTGAGTTTTAGCATAATTTACGTCACTTGTCTAGTAAGGGTGTGTTAAGTTTGTGTAGAGGTAGGCAACATTCAGATTTGAGATAGACTCGCCCTGTATTGGACCAATCAATTTAGATATCATTTTAAGCCTTCCTGCCAATCTGATTCAATCTATGTGTTTGTGCGTCCAGCTTGCACATCGCATTTGTCAAGGACAAACTGTTCAGGCCGTGTAAAAAGTGATAAATTTCATAGGGGAAGAAAGAGCAAAGCAATGCATGCTCATCAGCGATTCAGAAGGCAGCGATTTATTTTCTTAAAACTTAAAACTTGCGAGTCACAATCGACTCCTGGCCTATTGTTGTCCTCATGGTATACACCACCTCCCCTCTTTGCCAATTCTGGCAGTTTCTTGTTCGAGGCGCATTTTTCACATCAAAAAGACCTGAACGGAGTCGACAGAACCAAAATTGCACGTAATTAGCTGATACAGTGTCGGGACGATTAACACCATTCACAATTTTAGCCGCTTGGATTGCATCTTCATTCTTATCAAGAAAAAACTATAAAATGTGCTGAATTTTCTCTTTGTTGACATCCATTTTTAACATCCTGTAGCCCACAACTGAATGGACCAAACGAAAAACTGCAAAGGAATTTTCTTAAGACGATATGTCACCTTTCCACCGAGCATAAATCTAAAATTGTGAAATACTAAAAATATTATGGATCTCTTTTTCTTCAGCCTAATACTCGTTGTCGTCATACATTGACTTACACAAACGCTGTTGAAAATGGATAAGGTTTTAACATAATTGCAGCTGCTCTGCAGAAAACATCCTAATTGAACGGACAAATTTGTTATTATACTCTAGACCACTTGTGGTGCAGGGAATACTAGTGCTATTTGGTGCGGACGTATGTAACACGCCGAAGGGCTTAACATAGACCCACCTTTTACTATACCGATCGATTCAGAATCGTAATCTGAATTGATCTACGTCTGTCTGTCCATCTGATGTCTATCCATGTAAAATTATATTCAAGCTGTCGGTCGCAATTTTTGAGATACTTTTATGAAATTTGGTACAGTGATGTGTTTCGACTCAAGAAGAAACACTATTGGAAATGATTCGGATCGGTTTACTTTTTCGCCCACTCCCCATATAACGCCCTATTCTGAAAAGTCGATATATGGAAAGAATTGCAATTTTCAAAATTTCTCAACAAAAGTGGTTAAGTAGTAGCATTTCGGCATACTAAATTGGACCGGCTGGGATAAATTTTGCAGCCTCCCTCATATAACGAAAATTGAAGTTCATAAGATAAAAACGTACAATTTTCGATGCTTTATGATGAAAATTATATCATAGCAGTAATTTAACATAAAAACATTAATTGTACCAAATTGGACCATCTCGGCCTGTTTCTAAAACCCTACCGTTATAAGGATTTCAAGGAAAATTGATCCTTTGTAGAGCAGAAAAGTCAAAGTTTGCATATGTGGTGATGAAAATTGACCCTTAATTTCATACAATAATGAACTCTATAAAATTTGGACCATCTACGCCTACTTTTGGATCCTGCCATATGTAAGGATTAAATTTGTACTATATTAGGTTGCGTTTTGAGCCCGCTTCCCTATAAATACGCACATGAAAAATATGCTTTTATATAGAAACAGGATACAATTTTCGTGTTCTATAATAAAAATAAGAATTGTGGTGTACGGTATTTAATTGTCGTCCTTGGCCGACTATAATGTTCTTCCTTGTCTTTAATATATCTTGGCAAAAATAGATGAAAAATTTGATTTGGGCACAGTAAGTGAACAAAGGAAATTTTGACGAGATGATCCCGTTGTTGCGAATCTCTTCGAATAGAAAATTAATTCGAAGAACACGTGGCCCTATGCACCAACAAGATCTAAGTATTTTATCTTAGTATTTTATGATGAAAATTAATCTGCAATGGTGATTTAAGACACAGTCTTACCCATATACACTCTTACCCATTTGATCCATATTGAATTTTTCCGAATGCCCTCTTCTATTAAGCGAGTAAGTTTTTATGTGGTAATGAGTTCGATTTTTTGTTTTTTGTGTAAAAATAGTTGTGGAGCGCATTGAATCGTCGAGCCCCAATGCGACAATGACGTTTCCACTAAAATCAATTTCGAAATGAAGACGCTATCCAAATGTTCAGGTCCAAAAGAAAAACTAAAATTTCTATATATTATCCATCAGCTACCAACCTATCCTAGTAGACTTCAATCTAATATGATGCGAGTGTTTCGTATCAATAGTTATTAGCGAAAGCTTTGTATATTTGAAAGTACTCCCTCCCATACCAACAAGAATTGTCTTAAGTTGATGAGGAGAACAAGAGTTAGAAAGCTATTTACTACGTCTTAATTGCAAATATTGCTATATCCACGATTTGTTAATATATGAGTAATAAATAAATGTTTACTTTTAAATAGTTAAAAATATAATTCTTTTTTTTTTGTTTTTGTTCAGCTGAATCGACTTAAACAACCTACCCATGCCAGTGATATTCGATCAAATATTGGACAATTGTCTGCTTATAATCATCCAATATTATTTAATTACAAAAGACGATATTGTCAACGGTACTTATCGACAAAATTAAAGGTAATTTTATATTTTTATCTTAATTAATGGATGCATTGATTCATTGATACGAAATGACGTAAAAAACAAAGTTTCATCTGATAAATGTTGATAAGAGAGATACTCTTATCTAGACTTGAGAGGAATAAATTTAAGGAACTTTGAATAATGCTTTTCCGGAAATGAGAAAACTACTGACATCGATAACATTAGTGGATGCGGGTGATGTGTGAATAAGTTTGAGATTAACATATCGGCATTGGTCCCATTTACACTGCATCCATATTAATCATTAATAGACCTCGCGCTATGTTCGATTGACGTCGATAAACTTAGAACTGAATTATTGCCAAGAATTCGTTGGCATTGAAGTGAGTGCCTTGACATTAAGTCCAATTCAAAAAAAATTTGCAATTTTCGGCAAAGTCCCCTTAATTTGCGACTGGGCGAGTCTCTTCGAAGTTCGAACGAACTAACCGAAAAGATATTCTAAACACCCTTGAGGAAGGCTGCATTATATTAAAAATCTATTTGAACTAATTAGCTGCTGGACAATATGATGTCTTCCCTCAATTTAGTCTACGACTTTATTTCATTGCATTAAATATTATTACAATAATAAATTTGAAATCTGAAACTATAGTTTATAAGGCCCTGTTGGCATTATATAAAGTAATATTTAAGAATAACAATGAAATATCGCTTCCATTTTCAGATTTCTAGATTGAAGCATACATATTTTCTTCCACTTTTTATTTTTTATTTATTTTTTTTTTTTTAGAAATCAATAAATACTCCACAAAAACTTTGGTGGCGATATGCGATAAATGCCATCAGAAATCGAAACAATAAAGATGTGCTGCAAAGGACTCGACCAGTAATACGCAGACGAACTTATATCTCCAAAATGCCGTATCCAATACATGTACAATATATTTAATTGTTAAATTTAATATCAACTAACAATTTAAGGCAAAATAAAACGATAGATAACATCCTTTTAATGATAAAACTGCATTACATATCCCATTTGTATAATTTAAATCAGTTAATTTTTTCAAGGTCAAAATTTAATGATGTACTCGGTGTTGTTTCATGACAAAGCCGTACCTATGATTTTTTGTTAACAAATATCTTTTATGTGGGTTTAGTGGCTTATTTTAGAATCAAATTAACATCGTTGGAACAAACCTGCACAAACACGAACAATTGGTAGTATTCCAGATTAAAGCGAAGGGCCTAGTGTTTTTCAACAAAGCTATGTAAAATTCTCTAAAAATATATATATATATATGACCTTACGTAGGCGGCATTGTATTGCAAGTACATTACACATAAATTAAATTGTAGGACATATAAGGCGTACGAAGCCATGGTGCTGCCTGGCAATAATTCCTACCAAGTAGCAAATTTTAATTTAAAAATTTCTTTTCTTTGTTGTTTTTTTACTATAGTAAAGTATAATATTTAAATATTAATTTTTATAGCTGCAGTCCATGGAGATTTCGAAGATGATGTGAGTGAATATCGTTAAAGGATTTCAAAATATTTTCGTAATTAACCTACGTGCACGTATATATTTAATGATATTTTCATTAATAATGGTAAGAATTTTAACTTTTAGCTCGTCTTACGATCCATTGTTTGCAACGTTCTTTAGGGCTCTATACATACATACATACATAGTAGTATATTACTAAAAAAACTCAATCTTAACTGAAAATTTTCTGTTTTTCTTTTTTTTTTCTTTTTTTTTTTTTTGCTTTAATAAAATTCTAATATTTAACTTAGACGCACCTACCGCAATGTGTAAATATATATGTACACTTAGAAAAGAGTAAAATTGATCACAAAATAATTTTTTTTTTTTTAAATTTTTAGTTGACAAGAGAGATTGTCAGTAATTTCTATGAGTTTCTTTATATTTTATTTGTAGATAAATATGCTTAGGCTGGCAAAAGATCAAAGTCTTCCACCTGCACTATTGGTACGTGACTGCTTTCCACGACGATTTGTGAGTCATAGCCGCAAAGGTCATTCTTTTTTAAAGCAATTTCCCAATCCATTAACTGAACAGCATGTAAACTTTCCGCTTCATTATGATGCCTCAGTATCATGGATTCCTGTAAATTAATAAAATTTTTAAACAAAGTTAATTCATTTTGTAAAATTGTGTCAAATCTTTAAAATACCTAACCATATCTAGAATGCAGTTTGTAAATATATAAATTAAGTCTTATATTTAATGATTTAGTCTCCTCGCAGCAGATTTTTAAATTAAAATGCGTCAGTGAAATTGGTAACAGATTAACTTCGCACAAAGCACTTATTAATACCATTTTCTAACACGATTCTCTTTCTCTTTAAATTAAGCAGTCCTAACTTCGAGAATATTATCTGAACATACAGTGTCTTCGTCCAATAAAATCATCTAGAATCTGCAGCCAGAGATGAAAACATACAAGCCTGTTCGAACCTTTTCAAATAATAGTCAAATTTGATGTGGTATTATACACCTGGCAGTAAAATTTAGTAGCTTCTCAGAGATTCGTCTCTTACCTTAATTTTTTCCCATTTATCATCGACATCTTGTAGCCAACTCAAAAGCAATCTTCCGTTAAACCTGTATCGGGCATTTTTATCTTTTTCGTCTTGTTCTGGCGTCACAATATTATAGACTTCTTCATCTTTGATGAAAGTGCAAACAGAAAATGGCAACGATTGGCATGATATACTTCGGGCCGCCTTTGAGTGGACACGTATGATTTCCTGTTCCACATTTAAGCAAAGTTTTTCCCTTTCGACAGTATGACGCTGGTACAATTCTAGTCTTTCCTTCTCTTGTATTAAAAATATTTCCTTCATTTTTGATGGTGTGGAGCTGGGTGTTATAGGGTCTGGTACTTTCTGTTTCGAGTGTAATGTGTAGTTTTTTGTATTAATAAGATATTCATCATAGCCTTGGGGAGGCCGAGGCTTAACAGGGAAGACATTTTTCCATTTTTTCTCAATCTGTCGTCTTATATTCATGTACATTTGAAAACAGTTAGTAAATGGCAAATCATGCGGATGTGATTCTGAACATATAAGGGACGTTTCATTGTTTGAATTGTTACTAGAATTGGACTTCACGTCCTCATTTTTAGATCGAATTTTTCTTTTTCTTGGATGCAACTCAACATTGTTTCCAGTTACTTCTTTTGACGACGACGTCGAAGATGTTGAAGGACTGGGCAAGTTAACAATATTTTCGTTTTCTGAGCAAGTGCTCTGATGAGGCGGGCTGTTTGATACATTTGCGTAGGAAATTTTATTATCGACAGGATCGGCCGCTGTTGATGAAGCGGGCGACGGTGAATTGCTTTGCATTTGAGGGGATGGATTGTTTGAATTTCTATCATGAGAAGCTAGACCGGAACGATGAGCGCTTCTTAAGACTCTTAAATTTTTATCTTCATTGAAGAGCTTCCCATGTTTTTCCTCCATTACAGTGCAAGAAGTGCTGACTTTATTTGGACTGTCGCGGGGACTGGCGTTTGATGGCAGCCCGTCACTACAGTCATTATTAGAACTAACAACATATGGCAAAGCCGCATTCCTGGACACACTTATTTTACCGGTGCGTGAAACGGTTCCATCTGTATCAATTGTGCAATTCTGTTGTGGTATTACTATTTTCAGGGGCGGGACTTTAAGGCCACCACTGTAAAGAACCTCATTTTTTAAGTCTTCCTCATCAGCTTCCGCATCGTACGTGGACGACTTGTTCTTTACATCGTCCTTATCTGTAGTTGTGCCACTTTTGTTAGATGATGATGCGCCTTTTGAAGTGGATGACTTTACGTTTTTTTCCGTTCGATTCACAATTCGCGAATTAGCCGTCTGCTTGTCTTTCATCGTGTCAGAGTCTTTTCGCCTTTTCTTTTTACTTTCGTCGTTATCATCACAATCTTCTTCATCGATATCGGAAAAATTTCGCTTGTTGGTACCCGAAGCCGTTTCCGTTAAATTACCAACCTCGAATGAATTGTCTTTCTTATCACTATTTAGTTCATCAGTTTTGTCTTTAACATCCAACTTCTCTAAAACATGCGTATCTTCCATTTCATCGGACTTTTTAGTCTTTTGGTAAGATCGCGAATGATCTGTTAATATTGAATATCAAGTATAACTGTCAGAAGCGTCATAAAAATGCCTGAACTATTAATTTTTATTAACAAAAAGAAAAAATACATGTGGTTCTTTCAAAGCAGTGCAGAGACAATGCGTTCTTAAAAAATAAATCCAGTTATACGTTAATAATTGCCAATGTATGAATCGCTTAATTAGATGATCCTAATAAGCGATATTCACTTTTCATTATAACCCTGGTTTATAGCCTTTAAGCCTTGGGTAAAAAGTTAACAAAAAATTCTGCGACCAATGAATTGGCTCTTTATTCAATTGCTATAAGCCAGTAAAAGCGGTTGAATATAACCCGGAATTCAGAATATGTAATAAAATAAACGATAAACGAGAATACATTTAATATAAACACATTTGTTTGAAGTGAATCTTCCAGCACAATAGAAATTGTTTGTTCGTTACGGAATGATTGCAATCGTCCTATGCGCAGTTCTTATGAGTTTGATTCATTTTCATAATGGATCTATCGTACTCTTAGCCCGGGTTATTATCGTAATAGAAGTTATTTTTTTACTTAAACTGGAATTGAAAATTTCTAATAACAATCGGTCCTAACATGGACATACCTTAATAAACCAGTACTCCACGAAAGTAGAATAAACTGCGTACAATTGAAACGGGAAAAACACTTGATTCATTATTACTTATCATTTAAATTGAAGTTCTCTTTCCTTTAAACGTAGTTTTTACAAGTGCATTATTATAAAATTTCATGCTTTATTTACCTGAAGACGATGCAGTCATCTGTATTAAGAGTGCCATTTGCTGCCGCTCCGACATTGGTGTGTTTGGATTGGGCCTGGCTGGTACAATTCCAGTACTACATCCTATACCTCTAGGTCTTGGCGGAGGCATAATCTCTTACAAAACAAAAATTAAAAATTATAAAATCTCAAATTTAACTTTTTCGCGTGATCGGATAAATATTTTTTTAATTTACTTATGCGAATAGTATGCAGGGTTACCACAACCTCGACAATTAACAAAGAATTAACGTAATTTGCAATAAATGGGAATTGTAAAAAGATTACCAAGATTCAAAAAAACTATAAAAAACAATTTTTTATTGAAAATACTTCAAAGATCGAAAAGCGAATATGGAAATTATTCAGGTTGCTTATCTCTTTACAAAAAGTTGTCCATTTAGGTCAGTTTTTATAATTACACAAAATCAAAGGCTTAAATTATATTCTAGGAATAAAGTCATGACAGCTGTGCAAAATACAGCTGATAAAGAATGGAATGAGATAGTATGTATGTGCTAATGTTTTCGAAATTTGAAAAATAATAATCTGTGTAATGCATAAATTTTCTACCGCAAACTATAAAGATTTTACTCTTTGAGTTTCCCGATTAGTTCAATAATGTCACGAACTAGAGATACAATTTTTATATAAAATGATAAAGTGCTAGAAAACTTTTGTTTTACATAAACGTCATTGGTTTGAGTTTCAATGCAAATGCGCATGCAGACAAGATAAAAGGGTGTTATTTTAATTTTCATTCACGAAGGTCATTCATTGTGGTGTTTATTTGGAAAGGACTGTTAAAGAAATAATCCAAATAAAGATTTCTTCTTTGCAATTCGTTTTCCCGAAAAGAATACATTTTTACTTTGTATTGTGCACGGGAAACTCTATTTCCAAATCCAGATAATAAAAAATAATGAATGAATGCAAAATTTTTTAATATTCATGGAAATATTTCACAAAGCAATCAATGAGTGTAAAGTGGCCAATAAAAATCAACGTAAATGTAATGCAAAAATTTTTCACAAATACTGCGGAATTCGAAATCTTTCGTTGGCCAATTGACTTTGAAGATGTGAAACTGTAATAGTACAGAAAATAATTAAATTCTAAATTAAATTTTAAGCTATAAGACAATTTCTATTGCGTTACATTGCATTGATTGTTTGCTAAGTAATTTAATTCCATCTCTCCTCGCAGGAAATCAAATATGAGATGCTTAAGTTTCGAAGTTTCACTGCTGCATGGGAAATAAGATATCTTAGCATAAGGTAACGAAAATTTTTTTATGCATAGACAATCTTAAGGTGACATTTATTCTTCTACTTACTGTGAAACCACAGATACCAAAAACATCATTTTTTAAATGGCGTCTAGTACAAATCGAATTACATCTGAATTGCAATACATTGCTATCATGTGATATGGGAAGCAGTAAACGTTGCGATTTAGGCCGCATAGAGAGCGCATAATAAAAGCTTATACTAGTCAAAATATTAGATGCTTGCATGTACTTGCTTGCATGATCATTTTTTCACTTGAAAAAGGCATTTGTTGAAAAAACTTATCCAATATATATATTGAACAAAATAATTTCTATCATTTTCTACAAATTCTTCCCATCTTTTTGGCAACATGGCGATGCTGTGTCGAAAGAACGATATTGGCATCGCAGCAAACCAATCATTGAGCCATTTTCATGCTTCAGCATTTCGAAACCGTGTACGTTGGGTGCGGCAAAACTTCCCATTGAAGCTGTAACAATGTATTCTTGACAACTATTGCCACATGTGTTGCCATGCAAGAGGGTGGCTTTGCGTCTGTTAACCGCTATTGCTGGTCTTTTTTGCAAAATTACATCCTTCATTTGATTCAGTCGACGTCGGTAAACATCTGCAGTAACAGTTTAACTCGGTTTTAGTTGCTCGTAATACACTACGCCTTGCTGATCATATCATATGCACAGCAAAACTTTATGCCGCATGAATATTCCGCCTCTGTGTTGATGTGGATGGCTCTCCTGGACTAATATCCATAACTTTGATCACTTCTCATCGCCAGTCACAATACGCCATAGAAACCTCTTCTTTTTGTGTTTGGCAAGCAATTAAACCGCGATGTTGAATGGGATCCACTTTCCCTCGCTTTTGGATCTCTCCCATCGCACGTAAACGTCTAGATTCATCAACTGGTAAGAATTGAGAATTTGAGCTGGGTTTTCGTCCAATAAGTCTTGCAATTCGTCGTCTTCGATCTTTTTTGGTCCTCCAGACCGGCACTTGCGACATGATGGGGCAGCATTACTATAAGCTTCTAATAGTGTTTGATGGGCTTTGGCAGCAGATTTCTGCAAATCAAACAGCCAAACGAATGAATGCTGAGAATGCAATTTTGACCATTCTATGATTAGCGTATGTATACAGTGAATAACTTAATAATACTGAATGGAAAGCTTTTATTTTGTGCTTAGAAAGGTTAAAATCATCGAATTTAACTGTTGCGTACGTCTTCGCGTTACTTATCGTTGCCATCAATGGATGTCTCTTGTCAAAATACATGCTAGCACCATGATTAGATCTTCGTAGACATTTCCCAAGCTAAAATAAGCTTATTACTATATTTTGTTTATGAAAACGGCTAAATGCCGTTTAATCGGCTAAGACTTCTATAGTTTACAGGTAAGCTAAAGACAGCGGATTTCGAGATTTTGGAACGGTTAAAATTGTGACAAGACATATTTATCTAACATTTAGTAGATTTAGCTGAATAAGGTAATCTCAATGGATCAGAGTCTTAAAAATTTCCAAAATCAGTCATTTTAAAGAAAAACGAGCTATATTTCCAATAGATATTTCCAATTATTATAATTGACAATTACAGGAAAGTCTGTAAAGTACTGCACGACAAAGTACATTAGTGTTGTAACTTGTAAAGGAAAAACGCGAAGCCATTATTTCAGTGAAACAATTCATAGACGAGATCTGAAAGCGATGCTTGAGAATATTGCTTTAGAAATAAACATTCGTAAAATAATACAAAAATCAATTTGTTTGAAAATTAAGTTTAATAATAATAAACATGAACGTTTATCAAATATAAATTACGATAATGTTTTATAAAAATATATATAAATAAATAATGTTACTAGGTTAAAATGCGTTTACATATTTATTTAAAAGTTGTTGATACGACAATTTTGAAATATTCATATCGCCCAACGAATCCTCCTTTCGAGTACTGTGCATTTTTTTAGCTCTTTCAAAAGCTTCAATTATGCTGGATCTGAAATGAAATGTTTATACGAATACAATTTCTAGATTATAATGTTTCTAAAAATGTTAGGTTCATAAATCGTCGCGATCAACTTATTAGCTTGTCTCGCATTAATGAAAACGTGTGGTCTGCTTCGATTCCTTGACATTTCTCCACATTCGTTACAATGACGAATCTTATTGTAAAGTTTATATTACATTTGTGCCGATATATAGTTAACGCGCAACAAAACTTGCATTAACATAAATTCAACATTTATTATTAAGCTTGTTTGGTCGTCTGTGTATCCTACTTCGGATCCCAAAAATTGGCAATTTTCAAGATTGTCAAATTCTCAATAGAAATCTTCAAGTAGTGGTACCTCGGCATACTAAATTGATGCGAAAATTTTTGACGGTTTTTTTTTAACTTCCCCCCCTAAACATATTCATAAATTAAATTTTTGTCTGTGAGTCGCTATTGAAATGAAACGAAATCGAGCAATTTTTCACGAAATTGATAAGGGACGATGAAAAGTGTTTCACAAAAAAGTAATAATTGACGGGAAAAGTTTGTGATCCGGAAGACGGATAAAGTTTCACAAATTGTGTAGCAAAAAGTTGATTAACAACTCTTAAGATAATCTTTTGTGTTTTCCGAGATTGAAAGGAATCGTGTATCGTGAACGGCCCGATTTCAATTGCAACACTTTGCAAATGTAAATGCGACATAATGACATGAGAGAATGGGCAAACTGATGTGATCGTCTTACGTATTTCTATTAAATACCTAAAAATTGTTATAAAAAAAATTCGATGTATTTCGGAAAGTCATTGTTAGACGAAACGTATCGATTTCGTTGATTATGATAAGTTATTTTTGAAATCTATTCTGCAATTTTTTTTTGCGGTAGTTACGATGGGGTTTTCTTCTTTTTTTTCTTTTTGTAAATACATACCTAAACAATTTCTGATGTAATACGTGGGCACTAACGTGACCAGCGTCTAAATAGCGAACTTCAACTCCTGGCCATATCTCTTCTAGGCTGGAGCATCCTTCTCTTGGCACATATGCATCGTCCTTTGCACAAATAGCAATTATTAATGATGTCTCATATGGCACAGAGAAATTTTTCAAGTGAGTACACTCATCCATCATCCCTCTCATAAATTGTAAAGCTTCTCGCTCCCACCAATTAGTTTTTGTTATATCTATTCTATGACTAGTGTTGCGACTTGTAGTCGGTAAAATGTATTTCATCAATTTTGTTAATGTTGATGAGGATTCGATTTTTGCTTTAGTAACTTCTGGCGTCGCATAATCATTTTTACTAATCCCATCAAAGTACTTATCCATTTTAGAATTTTCGTTCGCATTATTGCTTTTGATGACGTTTTCAGTTGTTTTTGGCGTGCTGGTGCCTTGCAACAGTTTAGTGTATGTGATATCTTTTTTCAATTCAATCAGACTCTGATTAAAGTCCTTCATGAATTTCTGACCTGCGGTGAATGCGTCATCAATTATAGTCACCATTTTAGATAATCGTTCTCTATACTTTCCATCTGAATAATACTGTGTCTCAAGCATATCCCAATTAATTGATTGACTCATAACCCCCTATTAAGAAAGAAAACGAAGGAAAAAAATTGAAAAGTGCTACCGAAACAATATTTAAGAAGATATTACAAGATTTACGCATTTAATAGTAAGATGACGTAAAGCTTTCGTTTAAAAAACGTCTGCAATGGGAAATCTCGCTAGTCACAACTTTCTAATTTATTACATTTCTGAATACTGATAATCTTTCGTTTTAAGCTTTCTACATTTCAGTAGTTTAAAGAACTCCTAATATTGACCCTTTACGTAATAAATTGCATTTATTCCGTATTATGTAATAAGAAAAAACAAAAACGCGTTTCTACTCGGCGGGGGCCGAATCTCGCATACCCACCATTAAGCTTTTCGCATTCTACTCTCCAAGTTCTTTTATTTGATTCCCATATCGCTAGTATTATTAAGAAAAAAGCATTCGCGGTGTCTACCGTACTATTTTAAAATTAACCCATTTTTAGGCAGATAACATATCTTCATGTGAGGAGTGTGGAAAATAGTTTTAAACATTCTGTCATGTTTGCCTTATGATAAATAAGTATAAAACCTCAAAAAAATGAAAAAAGAAAAATGTAATTAATTGTAACTTTGTGTGTGCGTGGTCGATTGTTTCCATTTTTTAAACGTAAAGGGTAGACTGCTTCGTAAAGTAAACAAAGAAAATTTTAGGCTTCTAACTTTAATAACTTCCGACTAACGAGCAAAAATTCGCAAATGTTTTATTAACAAAAACGGAGTTGCGTTCAGTTTATGCTCCACTGCGCGCCTCTGCTCTGACCCATTTGGCCCTTTTTGAATACGAACCCGCATGCAGAAACTTCCAATGTTTGAAGTTGATGTCTTCATTTTTGTGACGAGGAAAGTCGCAAAAACACACCTCACACAGGCACACAGACGGACTCGGAATTTCACGCTGATCAAATATATATACACTTTGTAGGCTCGCAGAAGGGTACAGTCCCTTTTGGGTGTTGCATACATTATGGAAAAAAAGCAAAATGAGCATACCCCTATCTTACAGTGGGGTGGATATAAAAAGAAAAAATCATTTATTCTCCAAAGAAGGGAAAATTTTTCAATTTTCATGTGCATAAAAATGGCATAGTTATTATTTTTGTTGATAAGTTCCTTATTATTCGTAGGGTGCCTTCATGAAATAAATATTTGTGTATAATCTAATTGTATAGTATTTTCAGGTTAGGTCGCAGCTAGTGCTATATCGTATTGCGTAATATTTGAGCTTGAGTTATATGAAAATACCATCTATGGCCATTACTACCTTTACACCACGTGTACAGAAAGCTGTTCTTTGACGTTTTCAAGGGACCGCATTATGTGCCAAAAACTGCCATTGACCGATCAATGAATGCGTTTATATCGCATCAGTAAAAGCATGTGACTACTTACTCGAACGAGACAAATATTAAGATCTCAGAAGGAAGAAAAAGAAGAAAGAGTTCAAGATGAAGAATTAAAGGCATTAGTTAACCAAGTGAAAGACTATTTCGGAATGGAGCATGCGGCCGTATGTCTGACAAATGTCTAGATAAGAGATTTTCGAAAATATCTTTGTGGGATTAAAAGTAGAAATAATTAAACTTGTCTTTCGAGTTTGTCTTACTTTCTTCTATATTGTGCGAGTGCATGTGGGCACAATGCACAGCCATACGCCAAAGACAGGTTTTTAATAATCTAATCAATGTCTGTGGCAAATTTCGATCTTCTATCTTCATTTTTGCGAGTTTGACCACATGGGTCAAATTAACCCAGTTCGGTTTAGATGTATGTATGTATGCAAAAAGTCGGCAGCCTTAATGTTGTTTATGATCGCATTTATTAGAAGGTTGCGTTAATTTTGACAGGCGACTTCTACGGGTTAAAATGGCAAAGAAGTGGAAAATATCGGTGTACAGAACGGTTGAGTTCGGCGGATTTGACCTTCTTCTGCATAAAATAACAGTTTTGCTTTTAATATTACTGATTTATACGGCTTGCGCCGACGCTTATCATGGAGCGCTGAAAATTCTTCTTCTTCCAAATTTATTACTTTTATTGTTTATTTGAAGAAATCTGCTGCCAAAGCCATCAAACACGTTCAGAGACTTATGTTGATGCTCCTCTATCATATCCCAACTGTCGGTTTTGGTTCTAACGGTTTAAAAGTGGCGACGCGAATTGGCCCTTTGTTGCAAAAGTTGTCCAAGATACACTGTTGCAACTCGAATGCGAAGCTCTGCCGCACCTAGCGTATTCACCAGACATGTGCGCCTCCTGACTACCGCTTGTTCAGATCGGTGCAACATGGCTTGAGTGGCATACGGATCCGGAAAGTTGAAGAATTGCGAAAATGGGTTGGTGGGGAGATTGGTGGTCGCTGCCAAACCAATAGAAGTTCTTTCGACCTGATATTGCCTTGTTGCCAAAAACAAGTATTGCACCAATTTCCCACAATAAATGCCTTTTGCAAGTGAAAAAACTATCAAAATGAACGCAACTTTCTAATATATATCGACGTATAGTAGTTAGAGATATTTCATGAATGTTATAAGATGGTAAAGAATTCTACCATGCGATTTTTGTATTTAGTAAATTGTCAATTATATATCGAACACATAACATACACTGTTTGATGGCAAATTTACAAATTTTCCCAACTGCCCAACAGTGCGAACGAAGAACATAAGTCGAATATGATTTTGAAATAATGCTTCGCAATGTGTCTCTTGCCGCTCTAAATAAGATCAGGTGCTGTATACATATGTCTTAAGAATATTTCGCATACAAGTCAGTTTTAATGTTGCATATGAGAATATAAAGTCAATCTTCAAGACTTAGGTCATTGAAAGCAGATAAGTGTCTATTTTTACTAAAATACCAGACACTCACCATATGTATATATATATACATATATATATGTATATATATATAGAGTAAAGTGATAAAATTGATATTGGGTGCGTATAAATAATACCTAGGCGGGACATAAGCTTCTGAAGCTGACGAAATTTTTTCTATATGACAGATGAATATGCATTGATCTTTAGGATGTGTTTTGTTGAATCATTGGCACATTGAAAACCGAATTAAAACATAACCAACAGCTAAGAACTTACTGAATGCATTTTTAAAATCAAAAAGTCATGTATTCTCAATTGGCTTAGTCTTTTATAATAAAAGCAGACGAAGAAAATCACTAATACTCACTGTTGTGAAAACTGTAGCAGCCGTGGACCAAGATAGACAAGGCACCAGCACAATTGGCTTCGGCCAGTTTGTTGCAGCCAATGACGCCATCTAAAAGTTGCAGTAAATTCAGTAATCACTATTGATGTGATTAGTATGCAAATTAAAAAAAGTATTTAACACCATGCCTTCTAAAAAAGAGAGACAAACTTATTAACATATATCGAAAAACAAGCGCATATACCTACAATAAACGATAAATATTGGCTAATGTAAAGTAAAGCATACAAAAAAAGTAGAATTTAATTTTTTGACCGTGAGAACGGATTCATAGTTGTAGTGTGTCGATCACGTATGCCTCATCCCCTATGAGGGTGTGCTTGAAAAGTGAGCCGTTATTGGGTAACAAAGTATTTATCGTTCTTGATAATGAAGAATAATAAGATTGTTGACAAAATGGTACATTTTTAATCAATATTGCCTATATCAGCCCCGATTTTGGGTTGCGATAAAAAGCATGCTTTTAATTAGGAGCAAAAGTATAATTTTTCGTAGTTTATTACGAAAACAAATGTTGCAAGGTCGTTTAATAGTCCTTTCGGCCTTGCACGACTGTAATGTTGTTGTTGTTGTTTTCTTTGAAAATGATTCTAAAGGTGTCTGCTTATAATAAACGTGAAGGTATTAGGTCGACTGATAAGTAACTTTCGTTTTTTTATCAAACGAGTATTTTATTTTCATTGAATAAGAATATAATATTAATTGTGAGGCATTCAATCTTTTTGCTATACCTCTTGTTGATTGGCGTGGATTTTGCACCAATATTAGCCATTAAAAAGCTTGTCGTCAAAGTCGGAAGGACGTTCCGTTTTTAAAGTCTTATCTCCAGAAGGGAATTTTACAAACAAATTTCTAACTGCCCGATCAGTTATCAGTTCTTCACCCTATACGCTGCATATGTTTTCCGCTGTCGTCTTAGCGCTATTGTCTTGTCTAAATTTCCAAAGCATTATATATCGAACATGCACTTTTTGACTCTCCATTGCAGAGGTTAAAAAAACACTTGAATGTAGCAGGCACCACATAGAACAATGGACGAAAGATTAACTGAATCTTCGTCTATATAGTGAAAACAAAAACTCATTTGTTTCAGTGACTCGGTGAGTGAGCAAATACGAAGAATAGAGCTCTCTTGAGCTGCATCGGAAGTTATTTATGACTCGACCTTACAAAAACAAATAGGTGAGATATTGCCCTGTAGTAAATACTTTAAAGAAAAACTCGAAATTTCTAGGAAAAAATTGCTTTCAAATAATTGAACCCCTCCCCCCGCCATCCAATGTTTTAGAAAATTTCAAGCCTCTACTAAGCTAAGAATTAATTTTCTGAAAACATTTACTATACTGCATACCCTTGCATATCGGCCTATCAGTTGGACGATGAGATAGATCATTCTTTTGATATTAAGCAATAAGTATATGGAGGTATTGTGTCAATATCTTTTATAAACTTTAACTTATAAATATTGAATTTAAGTTTTAGTTCAAAAATTATATGATATTTTTATTAACTAAAATATTGAAATTATAATATATACGATATGGCAAATATGCGCAAATACTTTGCACACATATACTCACATGTCCGCCCATTGATAGCCCAGTCACTCCTAATGGCCCGAAACCGTTTCTCTCACACCAATGCAATAAAACTAGGCACTCCATTATAAGACATCCACCCATTACAAATATATCAGAAACATTATGCAAGTTGGATCGTCTATAAGAAAGCAAGATGTTAAAGCATCTGTTCACTTGCACTTCTCTCACCTGCAGTCTTTCGTTTTGGACAAATATGTAATTGCACATATACAATATATATATATACATATATATATATATGCAAAAATATACGTACACTTGATTATCCGGTTTTCTTGTCCCATAAAATGGATTTTCTAATATTATGGCTCCAATATTGGCTTCTTTAAGTAATGGCTTAGCAATGAGGGTTCTTCGTCTCCAAAAAAACTGAACAGGATATAAATAGGTGAACACACATCCAATTATTTATTACATACTTTATGTAAAACTATTTTTAGGCCTTTAATATTATTTCAGATTATTGTTTGAAAGATAAAAATCAACTAATTTCCAATGATTGAAAGATGAGCAAAAACAAGTTGGGCGTGCGATCTCTTTTTTTTCATGTTTTACAGATGGGGCACGGTTTACTTAGTCAAACCATAAGCCATAAGCCATATACGAGCTTAAACAGTTTTATGACGTGTTCATGATTGTTAGTAGCCGGTAATCCTGTGTAAAATATCATTATTTATTAAACACATCACATATCTTAGCTACACAAAATCTAATGTAAACAAGAATCAGAAATCATTTTCATTATTGTTTCTTGATGGCAAAACTTCGTTTTTTATCGCCTCTGTGTACCTATTATGCGTGTAGGCTTGCTCAGCATTTATATCAAATTTTAGAGCAGTATCTACCGATTGACAATACATTGACAGATTGACAGATCGTCTACTTGCGAATTTGGGGTTTTTGCCAATGACAAATCATTAAACAAGTAAAACATATATATGGATTCTCTCAGGAAGGAGGATACATCACAATTGCGCAAATAATGGGAATGGAAATCTAAATAATTTAAATAATTTTTTTTTTTTTCTTTTACGCATGAGTAACCGAGTAGACAAAACATTGCGACAAGCAACTCAATGGCCGCGGGTTCAAATCTCAAGTGTTGTAAAGTTTTCAATAGCGGTGTGAGCAATATGATCTAAGTTATTTTGTATTTTGACTTTAAATTCATAAATAAATAAATAAAATTGTTTTTTAGATAAAAACTGAAAGCAATTGAATTGTGAATGCATGCTAAAGTGGTTCGCAAGAAAGAAGTAAGAAAATTATAGTCAAGTGTTGCCACCTTACCTTAGAAAAAAAAAAACTCTATTGAGTAGGCGTGGCTGATTTCTTCCATTTAATTCTAGCCTTTTTAAAAATTCTATAAAATTATTTATAGAATAGGGGCGAAAATTTTTGTCGCTCTGTCTACTGTTCATGAGCAACGACAGCAGAGTGCTTAGGTATTACAGTGGGCGTGTTTTATGACCAAATTGATTAATATTGATTATCAAATTCTTTGCAAGAAAGATTTGAAGTCGATAGCTTAAAGAGTGTTTAATAGCTTTAGAAGAAAAGACGGGCGGACAGACATGTTCAAATCGATTAAGAATTTGACCTGAATTGTAAGATCTTTGAACTTTACTTCGGGCTATTGTAGAAATTTTCACAAAATGAGTATATATCCGTAACCTTTGGATGATGGATATGTACTGTATCTTATGGTGAACTTGTTTCTTACGATCAACGCACCGTGTTAAGATATATATGTGGGAACATGTGCAACTATTTAATTTTTTTTGTATTTTATTGTCATAAAATTACGACAACTTTTCTCGTTTATAAATCTATAGTGAATTTTTTCTTAAGTATTCACAACACTACTATACTGGGAAAATATTAAAACGTTAAAATTCCTTTTAAATTCACCATCGGTAACCACTATTAGCTTTTTTATATCCATTACCGAAGGATGATGGGTATACTCATTTTGTTAAACCGTTTGCAACGCCCGGAAGGCAGCATCAGAGACCCTACAAAGTATATATATTCTTGATCAGCATCAAATTCTAAATCGATTTAAGCATGTCTGTTTGTCCGTCTTTCCGCCTGTCCGTCTATGTAATATCTGTTGTCAATATTCTCCTGGCGACAAAAATAAAGCTATCGATTTCAAATTTGGTAAAAGCAATGGAAGTTCTGCACGCAAGTTGATATTGAAAACGAGCCAAATCGGTAGAAGAACACGCCCACAGTATCACGTGAATAGAGAATACCTCTATTTTTCAAAGCGAATGAAGAATTGGTTTTTCGCATGTTACTCATAAATTATAGCAAATAAATGTACAAAAGTTTGAATGCATATTGTATGGACGATGCTGTAGCATTTGTACACAAAAATGGAAAAAATTGACCGCGCCTACCCAATGTTATAGTGTATCAAAATTGAATTATTTTGTCAGTGCCTTTATAACGGGCAGAAACAAGCTTTAAAAACCCCATAAAATATACAATTTCTTCGCCAGTTTGAAATTTGGAATGCATATAAACATGTCCGCTTGTTCGTCTGTCCATATGACTGCTTGCCTAACTTTGTAGTATTTGTGGTATACATTCTCCCGTTAGCGAAACTGAAGATATCGCCTACAAATTTACAAAAGCATTTAGAGTTGATCCAAAATTTTCAAAGGACATGACTACAACGCCCACATGAAAATAGAAAAAGTCAACTGCGCCCACTCCATATTGTAGACCATGCCATTTTTGTTTTTTTACGTCTTTTGTATTTTTTTTTGGGGTAAATGGTGATGGGTATAAAAGATTCGGTCCCGACCGAATTTAATTTTCTTACTTGTTTTTTATGTTTTTCATTTCTCCGCCTTTTAAGATCATTAAGTGTATGGATTATGTTTTGGTACAGTAGGCAAGGACAATTAATAAGCTAATCTTCCATGCCATTGTCCGTTCATTATGAATGTGTTCGATGAAGGTCTTTTTGGTGTTTCGTAATTTAAATTTTTTATTAGAGAAAAACTTTTGATCTAAGTTTTTAAACTCATAGAGAGCTTTATTTGAATCTAGTTTCGTTCAATGAACATCGACCATCTTTCAGCTTTAAGCTTTATTAAATAACATCAACTTTTCACTTTTTGTTTTTGTTTTGAGAGCAAGTATGAATTTCTCCAATTAAAATAGATTTTATACGTTTAGATGATATAGAAAAAATTAAACAAAATGAGCTTTCAAATTTTCTCATCGAATTCGAAGCATTAGAAATAGTGAATATTGCAATGTGATTGACGCTATCTATAATAAACGAGTCAGAGTAAAATTCTAAGCTATGTTAAAATTCTGGATTTTGTATTTAACAAGTTAATACGGTACACTCACATACATGATCTCCGGTTCCAGCTAAATGAATACAGATTGGTTTATATTGATCCTTCCATTTTCTTGGTATAACTACTTGGAAATGAGCATCTTGTACTTGTTTCGGAACAATGCCAGGTAAATGCAATTCGAGTGGTGTTAAAAATTGTCCTTCCAAAATAGTGTAATCTTGATGTTTCTCTTCTTTGATTATTTCTACGGGATAATCGTTCGGAATTAATGGAAAGCATGTTTCTCTCCGTGATATAATTTTTCGAAATTGAAATAATCTATAAAAATTGCAATAAAACAAGTATCACGTAATAGTTGAAGTAAAAATTAATAAATGTCAAGCTAATAGCGCAACCACAAAAACAATTACATTAATGTGCATAACATCTCTACATCATATATTTAATATTAATTACCTAAACACATTTGAATTTAATTTCAATTTATTCGTTTAATATTTGAATAATAGAAGAGAACAGAGCATATTTTCAGTTACTACGACTTAACAGTTATTCCATAATACAATAACAATCCAAGGTATACGAGTTTGGGATTTCAACCATACGTATGCATGCAAGTTCGCTGAAAATTTACTTTTTTGCATTTCAAAGTTAAAGTAACGTATTTTTGGACGATCAATAAGCAGTGGTGTAGTGTATATTATATAACCTTGATAGAAGTCATAACGACTTGAAGATGGTTCTCTAAAGAGATTTATCCCCTTATCTGATGATGATAAGAAGCGATTGCAGACATATAAAGAAAGTATAGATTTTAGATCTTTTTAAAGACCAAAGATTTTTGACTCGTGAAACAATGGATATTCATTAGGACACACACTTAACGTTGTTATTAATGTTGCTTAAATTCGAAAGTAAAAAAAAAAGAAGCTATAAAATATAATAAATTTTCCAAATTTAAAATATGAAATAAATTTTTAATAGCAGATCTAATAATAAATGCAGTTGTTTGAAACAAGCGAATTGAAACGTCAATACTTTGCTGGAATATTATATGTATGAACTTAACATTTAAGCACCCATAAGCATTTAATATTTTTTCAATACCTTTGCAAATTTTCTGGCTTTCCCCACCCTTTGTCAAAAAAACGTGTAAGTAGCAATCGTCGATACACACTGTCCAATTTACTCGGCGCCATTTTTTTATAAAAATATAATCTTATATAAATTTTGATAAATATACACAAAAAATATTTAGTTAATGTCAGAATTTAATAAAATGACATTATCGTATTCCTCATAATAAACAGAGATGATAAAAGTCTGTATTGTTATCGTAAGCGACGACAACATGGTCGTATTTCTCAAATTTCTTTAATTAGCGAGTTTTTATTTTAATTGCATTGTTTCATAAATAAATTACATGCTTAATTGTGTTCTTTTAGTGCTTCAAATATAGTAAACCATTGGCAAGTTTCTAAGGGCAATTGAGAACTTTGTGATTGCAAATTTAATAGAATATTTACGATAAATCATTCGCAGAATTCTAATTGCATCGGGATTTTAGAGAGCGAGCAAGCATCGCTCAGAAAAAACGGAAGATGGAAATATGCTCCAATTTTCATAACGTTTGTTGCTGCTGATACTGCTATTGTTTCCTCTAATGACATCGATAAATGATACATTCATAAATACATCTGCGTTGCTACTTATTGTCGGTGAAAAGGGATTCCACAGAGAATATGCTGTTTGAACTTTTGTAGAATTTTTGATAATTTCACTATAACTTCAAAATTAAAATTAACAATATACAAATTTACTATGTGATTTCGTTAAGATCATGTAGTGGGCCTATTGCGACTATTACAAAACTATATTAACCTTCTTTATCATACATTGTTGTGAATATGCGGGTCAAACTTAATAACGGCAATAAGGCTCGCTAAATGATCTTAAACGCTTTCTGAGGTATAGCTGGTGAATTATAATGTACGAGGCAAAGGTTAGTATAATTACAGTTAATTTAAAACCCAATAATGGTCAATTCTGTTTATACTTGTAGGTTTCCGAACGCTTTTTCGACATCTTTCGACTTATTTATTGATGTATGAAGTAAGCCGCTAATCGTGCTTTCACTTTAAAAATTAGATTTAATTCAAAAGATAAGGGTATGAACTGATAACTTGTGTAATACCTGCTAGATTAAATATATTCTTCTAATAATATTAATAAAATTAGATTCAATGCCGTATTACAGTAGACTTTTTTTAGCCAGACTACTTCGACGACAAAATTTTTGCATAGATTTTAGCCATATGATTGAAGTAAAACGAGATGACATTTTTCGCAAGACTACGAGATGCACAAACTATACACCGTCATGGCATGATAAATGGCGTGTTGATTCTTTTCATTAATCCGTATAACCGTTTCAGATGCATGAAGATCCTTCCGAGAATCTCTCAGAACTTGCTTGCAGCGCACAGGGAATTGCAAAGTAAAATGATGTGCGTAAAGCAAAAGGATTATGTAATCGGAGACAAACTGCGTATATTTACATCAAATAGTTTTTTTTTCAAGAAAAAGGAACGGTCAAGTGGGAAAACAAATTATGTTTGCATCTGCTTGTGTTCTTGTAATGCTCACGTATCTGCGTATGCCATATATATATCCCTAATATATATATGGCATAAAAGAGTCGGTTGAATAACCATAGTTCCCAATTTTGTCATTAATAACTTGAGGGAACTAATCACGTATGAAAATTTCAACTGTTATTTTCGTATTTAAATGTTTGTCAAAAATAGCTAAAAACCAAAGCTTTATTTCAGCCACATGGTCATACTCCTTCTCTGTAACTAGTAAAAGCAACGAGTTCAGTTTCTAAAATTATGGGCTCAACACAATCAAGCGTGAACGCATCTTTCGGAGTGGGGACTCAATTTTTTCAGTTTTTTACAATGTTTTGCGGGAATTCGTAGATTATATTGTTTTGTATATATGCAAGCAAGAAAAAATAAAAACAATTTATTTTAAATTTAGAAATTATTTGTTTAATTTATGTTTATTTTTTACTAATTGAAATCTTTTTCATATGATATAATAGTTTCAAGCGAAATTCATACAAGTAAAGGAATTTAATGATCTTTCGTATTACATCAAAAAGAAAAAAACGGTTTAAAAATTTTATATAAATATATAGATATAATTATACATAATAATATTAAAACACACAATAACTCCGCTTTGGCAAAAACACTCAAACTGATATTTTCAATTCTATTAAACTTTTTATAAAATCCTATTCATTTCAATGCCAAAGCCAAACTCATACGCTATATCTAAGTTTAAAATTTTTCTTAAATATCAATATTCGCTATGCCTACCTTTTCACATACTTTGAACAAGTTTTTCAGAACAATTTACTACAGTGTTTTGCCGTTTGTCTTGAAGGGCTTTGCCCAAATCCTCCTTGGAACTTATTGGGCACTGACTACATGGCACAAATTCTGAACAGCGTTTATATCTGGACGGGAATATCTGTGATAGGTTGGCGGTGATATAACAGCCAGGAGCGTACATTGTGAGCTTTAGACTTAGGGTCAATGTATTGGTAAGAGCACGATCAAGTTTTTCTTTGTAAAGGGGCAAACTTTCTATCAAAATACAATAAAATGCAATGCACCAGGCCCAGACACGGAATGTAAACCCAACGCCATTACCGACCAATCACCGTACTTTACTGTTGGTTTCATATTTTGGCCAAGGAGCGCTTAATTTGACTTGAGTGTCCTCTGAATCAAGCTTGTTGAACTTGCTTACATCACTGAATAGCACTTTCTTCAAAACACACAAATCGTTTGATTGGCGCGCCTTGGCGAATCGCAGCCCTACTTTTTAATTTCTTCTCTTTATAAGTGGCCTATGTCTTGCTCTTCCGCCATTGATATCAGCTTTATTTAATATGCTGCTCAGTGTTGGTGGGTAACATTTTTTCCTTAGATCCCTTTCGGCAACGTCTGCGACTTTCGGCCTACCTAAAAATGGTTCCTTTTTGGCTTGCCGTCAAATATACTGTTCATCATTTTTCTATCGCTTTATTATATATGGAATGGTTGAGCAGCTTCGCTGCAGGAATTCGATTATCTTTCGAAGAGATTTTTAATTTTTATAATAAATTATTCATTTTCTTCCCTCAACACTGGTTCATCCTCTTTGCCTTTCCATTTTGTTTTTTATCCTTTTTTAACAAGTGACTCAATTAAGGAAATAACATTTACAAATTTGGCAAAGGAATTTAATTTTAAGAACTTTCCCTAAATACTTTACGCGTATAAACCTGGCCACTGATTATGTATGGCGTTAACCAGGTTCCTTTTTCTGGTTTCGACTTTTTTTGCTGTTTGTATGCATAAGAAGCGCAACAAACGCTTACTCGAAGCTGTCAAATCAGGCGTAGGCAAAATAGCTTCTTGTGGATATCGTAATTGAAAATCAGCTTTCGCTTTTTTATCAAATACCTGAATACAACAGCGAAAGTTACATTTTTCATATATGATTGTCCCCCTAGTTGGCGCCTAACATAATCAGCATATAGTCTTTTTTGCATATAAAATATATTGAAGATGTAATAGAATAGTAGAAGAAAAGTAGAAGAAGTTATAAATTAAGGAAAAATATGGCTTCAGACCATATACATGGATTTTACACTGTATGCATACAAATTAAAAATCTTCGAAGCGAAGTGATGTAAACGATAAATAATTGCTATTTGATGACGTCACCAAAATCATTATATATTCAAAAATTCAAACATTTCGCTAACAACACACACGCAACACAACATGCCCGAAATTATTATATCTATATATGTATATATATATATATACATTTATTTTTTATTTATTATAAATACATTAATACAATTACATTGCATTTTTTTGATATGTAAAAGTGCGGTGAGGAAACTTTCCATTTTTACTACTTCTCGACAAAACTCGGCAATGAAGAGTATTTTGACATAACAAACAAAAGTGAAAAAAGTGAAAAATTTTTCAAATTGTCTCTCATGTAAACGTTTTTACAAAACAACAAGCAAGAAAGTTATACTCGGCGGGGGTCGAATCTTGCATACCCACCACTATGCTTTTTGCATTCTACTCTCCAAGTTCATTTATTTGACACCCATACCGCTGGTAATCGCAGTGTCTACCGTACTATTTTAAAATTAACCCATTTTTAGGCAGATAACATATCTTCATGTGAGGAGTGCAGAAAATAGTTTTAAACATTCTGTCATGTTTGCCTTATGATAAATAAGCATAAAACCTCCAAAAAGTGAAAAAAGAAAAATGTAATTAATTGTAACTTTGTGTGGGCGTGGTCGATTGTTTCCATTTTTTCGATATAAACAGTAGAGTGCTTCGTAAAGTAAACGTGGAAAATTTCAGGTTTCTAACTTCGAAAATTTCCGAATAACGAGCAATAATCCAAAAATTTTTTGTTAAAAAAAACGTAGTTGCGTTCAGTTTATGCTCCACTGCGCGCTTCTGCTCTGACCAATTTGGCCTATTTTCCACATCAACTTGCGTGCAGAAACTTCCAATGCCTGAAGCCGATATCTTTGTTTTTGCGACGAGGAGAAATGTTTATAACAAACATTACATAGACGGACAGACGGACAGACACGGTTAAATCAACTCAGAATTTCACGCTGCTCAAGAATGTATACACTTTATAGGGTCTCTGAAGCTTCCTGTTGGGTGTTATATACACAATGGAAAAAACGAAATGAGTATACCCGCATATAAAAAGTATGGGTATAATAATCGTCTGCAGGTCAATAGGTATTTTATGATGAAAATGAGTACAAAATAGCGAGTTGATATATAATATTTATTGTGGTTTATTGTGGTAGCTTTAACCTCCATAGGTTTACTTTACGATACCCGTTACATATGTATAAGGGTTTGCACGGAAAGTAATAGATATTCTGTGATAAAGATTGTTGAGAACTTTTAGTCCATTAGGCTGAAGTAGGACATTTAATGACAGACCTCGCCCGAACCGAACATTTCAATTTGTTGTTTTTTTCAATTACACGAATAAAAAAATAGTTTATTTTTCCGTGGCTTCCAGGCTAGTTAATGCATAAATGTATTGCGGGTGAATGATAACAGAAACAAATGACGAAACTTCCATAGAATTGACATATAGCATAAACTAAGAGGGGCAACTAAAGCGAAGTAGAAATGGAAGGTTTTTTTTTTGGGCAAGAACGATTCGGTTATTATTATATAATATTAATCTGGTAAGATTGCACGGGGCTGCATGTTTTATATGACCTATCATTTTATACTTGTGTTTCAATTGTCAAAGTAAAAATTTATATGTATATACATACAGTCTTGTAAAGCATTTATGGTCTTGAAAATGATCATCTTATGCCTTCTTTTTGCAACCAACTCAATGCTTTCTCTATCAGATTTAATTTAGTAATATTTTCGATTATTTTTCCCAATACCGTTAGTTGATTTTTATACCCTACACCGCGTGACGCTCATCCAGAAGAATTTATGATAGATCCATCTTTTATTATACCGATTGATTCAGAATCATAATTTGTAGCAATCAAAGCTTCTCGGTCGCCCTGTCATATATATATATATATATATAACTATGGTATTTTCAGCCTACAAGTTACAGTTTTTGAAATATTCGATCGCTCATCATTATTTTGAAAAGCCATTATATGAAAAAAATCCCATCCGATTTCTAAAATTCCTCCACAAAAATTGTGGAACAATATTCTAAATTGATTTAAAACATTTGAATGAGACGAGTCGATGTTTTGAATCCTCTCTTATGTAACGGTTTCTTTTGGCAGAAAAGATTTAAATTTTTCAAATTTCGCAGCGAGAATCGCTCGATATTAGTAAATTGACATAAAAATAAACTAAATGAAATTGGAATCACATAGGTCTCTTGTTTGGATCCGTTGCATATAAGGGTTTTCATGGATAGTAAAAGTCTTTAACTAAAAATTGAATTTTTAACATTTTATGATGAGGAAAATTGCTAGCAAAAATTAAACGTAGGAAATTTGGATCACATAAGTCTACTATATATAGGGATTTTTATGAAAGGTATATATGCCTTATATGCCGACACCGCCTAATTTGGAACTTTTTATAATCGAGAAAAAATGAAAACTAATAAATTCTTTAAGAAATAAATTAAGTTTGGTTCATTTGGTGACATTCTGGGCAACCTGCAATCTGACGGCTTTAATGAAACGTATGCCTTAACATGAAAATAATGTATAATTTGTCACGAAAATTAATAAATAACATCTTGAGACGATATGATGTAGGGTATTTAATTGCCTGTACGTAATTTTTCTATCGATTCATATTCAAGATTATGCAAAAATTTTTTATTCCTAATTCTAACCTAAATTTTTATCAAAATTATCATTTTTAAGGCTATAAGGTGCTCTCGCATTTATCGAAACGGAAACGGAAACGGAAACGGAAACGAAAGGGCTTTACGTTGTTCATTAAAGTCTTTTCTTTTTTTTTGCTTTTTCTGCATTCACTCCCCCCGCCCCCCCTCTCCCTCTCTTTCGCCGTGGAAACAACCTCTGAAAAAGTTTTTAATAACCTACTGCACATCCGGCCAAATTAGAAATTATATAATAATGTATTTGACTTAGATAAAATCTCGATGGCCATGCTATTGATTATATGAAATACCCGAAGAGTGACGTATTTGAAATAATAGAAACGAACAATAATATGCTAACCTAATATATTCGCAAGGTAAAGATTAGGTAACGGAAACCTTCATCGCATTGGCCTTTTCTAATAAGCGACTTGAGAGTCACATAATTTTAGTAAGTTTAATTTTATGGCCACGTGCAACAGATTACACGACTCTACTGCGATATTTTGATGGATATTTATCACACATTACGTGCCTCACCCCAGCCAACTTTAGCAATTGCTTCGCTCTCTGCAGAGCTTTCTTGACACTGTAAGATTGGCATGAAAATCACTTGATTTTGCAGTTTTTCATTCAGAAAATCAAAGCGTTCTACAGCGATTGTATCATGATTTTATTAAAAAAAAAAAAAAACAACAACAAAAGTTGATCAATTAAATTGCAACATATTTGATTCAGTAAAAATTATGTTTGAACGCCACGAAGCTTTCTTTTTACCTAATAACTTAATGCACATTTTTCCTGCTACGCTTCGCTACTCGAAGGGGTACATCTATAATTGTCAATTTTATTCCTTAATTCTTAACGAGTTCGATTTTAGGTCCGCTTATTCTCGACAAAGCCTGCCCATGCCGCTTGACTTCACAATTTCTAAGTCTTTAAAGTCGTGTTGTTGTTTCTTGAAGTAAACATTGCACACTATCTCACAATCTCAGATATTTCTACGCCATAGCAAAAGATTAAAAATTATCGTTAATAACGGTAAAAAGATGAAAAACATTACCGTTCTCAAGGTACTCAAGAAAACATTTTTAAAACTATTCTTTTCGTTCAGGTGTTGATCTTCGTTTTGAATTAAGCAGAATTAAAAGCACTTTAGCTCTCCAAGAAAGGAAAGCCTAATCGATGTGTTAAAGATGTCAATGGTTAATTTTTGGTTTTCATTTGTTGAAATCCTTGCTGCATATTCACTGGAACGCTAGAATTTCGAATCGTTCCAGTCGAAATTTGATGTTCGTCCGTGCAAAGCAATCAGATCTGCCTTTTACTGCAAACGCTATACGGAATATAATTAATTCATAAAGGAAACAAGATAGAGTGCAGATGGGAGAAATGAAGATAAAAGAAAAAAAAAAAAAATTATTTCTTAACGATAAAATTGATCATAAAAATATTTTTATATTTTTTATTTATTAGAGCAAAAGTCGTAATTCCTTTAGTGATAGTAAAGGAATATGAAAGAAAATATGTAGAGGTAGAGGCTAATAGACAGAGAGAGAGCAAGAGAAAACAAATTATATTTAGCTTTAATCGAACTTTTGATACCTGCCATAAATCGGCACTGAAGGAGGGGATTGTCTTCAATAAACTTTCATTATCGTTTTACATGCATGTGCATACGTACGTCATCATGTAAACTAAAGACGATTTGGATTTTCTTTGAATGCATAACTACACTATTATATATATGAATAGTCGAATGTACGATAATTGTTGCCAGGTGCTATTATATATATATATACAATATTTTGAATCATGTAACAAATCAACTTTACATTGTAGAAAAACATAATTCCGTCCGCTAGACCGAGTTTATGACTTAACAAAAAAATAAAAATGATCGACTTTGTATGAATTATGGGCGATAAAATGTACTTTTGAATCTATCAAAAATTAATAGAAAAATGATGAGAAAAAGTTCGTTATAAGCGCATTGTTTAAAGGGAAAAATTGCTGGCACGTTGCCCGCAATACGCATTAAACTAGGCTTAAAGGCTGAATTTTGCCATAAAGCTTGGCATAGTTTTGCCACTAGTTCTAAATAATATTCCGATGGCATAGTGCGTGAGGAAACGAATCGTTGTAGTATATGAGTCGGATATGATTTCGCTATTGACTACGATCAGGAACGTATATGAGTTGATTATGTTTCCGAAGCTTCTATCGCTAAACACAAACGATTTTTATTTGAGATTAAATTTTGAAAAAATTTGCATGCATGAACTATGTTCGTCTCTTTTAAGCCGTTTCAATGCAAAATTTCATTATAAGTCGCGATCATAATCGAATTTATTTAGCTATTAATGACCCTTAATGACTATGTAATCTTTTTTCAAATAGATTTCAAAAATGATACATCGAGTTTCACGTTTCGAGTTGAAATTGTCTGTTAGCTTGAGAATACTTGCAATAGGCAACGAATGAACAGGGCAGACGAGACGGATGGAAATGTAAAGAAGGAAGGACACGATTTCTTCTATTTGTTGCACTCGAGTGTTCGCATCAAAGCGTTCTTAAAGTTGATATGCTCTTGATCAGCGTAAGATCGCCAATTAATTTAGACTTGCTGTGCGTCCATAGTTCATGATCGAATGTTCACAATTGATGAACGCAATAGGAAAACAAAAATTGTAACTTACGGAGCGGAAAGCTTAAAATGTATTTTCTGCTGCCAGTAGCACTACCTGCGCCATCGCAACGCCCAATTTTACAGTTAGGCGAATACAACTGTTTTGATTTTTGCTTGAGTTATGCTTTTTTGTTGCTAAATAGTGCTTCGTGTTACAAACGGAGTTAGAAAATGCGTTTACTCTCTGTTCGATATAAAAATAAGTAAAATTTATTCCACCTCTATAATTACAGTCAAGTCACTCTAACACTTACCTACTGTTTGCACGTATTTACTATAAATGAAAATCCGAGCGTGCACACAAACACATAAATAGTTATTATTTAAAACCCAAAAACATACACAAAACTTAAATCCATTCTTATGAAGTATATATATATATATATACATATATATGAAGAGATTGACGGCGACTAGCGTTTTTGGTTCGTATGCGATGTGGGGGTTGTTGGTGTTCGTGTTCATTAGCTGTTGTTATTACTCAAAAACGTTTTCGTGTACGGATGGCAATAATTGTTTACATGCACAAGTTCTTAATTATTCAGCAACTAAATGGTCATGGGCGCCAACAGTTACAAACAAATCAAAAATTCATGTAGCATTTTTCAAATGGCTCTATAGAGTAACTGCAACAACACAACAATAACAAAATCGCAATAACGAAATCGCAATAACAAAAATCGATTTTTGGCCGCAAAAAACCTTAACTTGTGTAAATTTATGTGATTTTCGTAATACGTTTTGAAGGAATGTCGTCTATGCATTGAGTGATGCATTTAAATTTTTATACTCATCGTCGATGAGTAGATGTGTTTATTACATTTTACACTTTAGCGGATGATGCGCAAATGTACGCGTAAAAAAAGTGCTTCTTACTTCACTTAGTATACGATTCTGAATTCCGATTAGTCACGCTAGTCCGTCGGTACTGCCGACTGGTTTGACGCCAGTTGTTGCCGCCACAATCGTCGTGATTGAAACTTGTCATATATATAAAGCTCGAGCCTTTAATTGGAATTCGAGCCTTGAATTGGTAAAATTAGTATCGCATGAAAGTTATGTACGTTTCACTTGCACGCGATTCCGAAAACCGTAAACGAGATTCACCTTGAAAGTCTAAACATATTCTATTTGCAGCACTACACTCAAACCTCTTTTTGTTCGATCTTTTTTTATGCGTTTATGCATAATGACCCGCTTAAAGTCTCTAATAATCCTCTCTGCCTGTCTGAGGATCGAAGTACTGACTTTATTATTCAAGGGCTACTCTTAAGTGCAACTTGAAGAGGATCGAAAGTTGCAGAGACGGACGCACGCTGAGCTAACTAGTTTGGCTGATATGGGGGGAGGATTTTAAACTTTCTTCCCAGGAACACTCCACGGACATTTACATTTAAAAGATATACGCGTGCTTTACACTTATAGGAATACACGGACTGACGAAACCTACTTATCGAACTTTAGGCCATTCTCTACCCTAACCTACTCATGGTCTTCGGTCCACGATTTGCAATCGGAGATCCCCCAATCGCAAAAAGAGACCGCTGTTCACTGTTTCTCAAGTTCTCGAATTCATTTCCGTTATCCTGAGATATCGATTGAAAAGTTAAAGTTTGTCGCTTCTTTTCCCGTAGAACTGTACTGCAGTATGTCATACTAATGGGTAAAGTACATGAGACGATCCGAGCAATAGCGACTACACTCATTTGCTTGTTATTCACAATTCCGTGGTTTCAGTTTTGTTCTCGATATCTTTCATTTCGACAACAACGGTAGCGATAGTTTTCGTAATGCGTAGCTTAATTAATATGTTGGCATTTTTCCTTTTCACAATTATTATACATCAATGAATTTGTTCAAATGCCTAAATAACCATTGCGTATATGCACCTGTTCATGTTCGTGTTTCGGCCCTTAAATGCTGCGCACGTATCTACTTAGCATACATATATATGCATGTTTTGTACGCATGGTTGAATTCACAAGTTAACCCCTGTACCGAATGATCGAAATGATCGTTATGAATGAGATCGGAATGAAGTGCACGGTCAGAATAAAATTTATGAAACCTAAGCTTCTGCTGAATACAATGACTTTCAACTTCTTTTATATATAAATGGCTATGTATAATAATGCGTCCACTGTAAGGGTTAATAAAACCTGTTAATATTGTAAATGTGCACAAGAGTAGAAAATGCGAAATTTCACTGCAACGTAGTTCGAAAAGGTGTGTAAAGCAAACCGATAAATTTTTCTTGTCAATGCCTTAAAAAGTCCTCAACTTTATATGATTTTACGTCCAAGTTGTGTTTTATCCTAAACTTCGTATATCATCAGTTGAAAAAATCGATTACTTTTACAAGAGTGAAGAAGAATGCTACGTCTATAGAAACAGCGATAGGCAATATTGGGTGCTGGCCTTCTCCTACTAGATACCTGCATAAATATGAATCATCAGGAGGTTTCGAAATACTGGTGAAGAGGACGGGAGGAATAATAAGGAAAAGCTCTACCTTAATTTTGTCACTTCTTCTACGATATTTAGAAATATGCACCCAAAACTCTGCGAGATTTCAGATGCGACCATAATTTTACTGCAAAATTCGAATAAGTTACCAATTGTTTCCTCTTTCGCATATGTTTCAAAAGTTTGGACCGTCGGAAAGTGTAAGTCTATCTAGATAGAAATTAAGAACGTCATCTTGCCAATTATATCAAAAATGGGAGAGATATTCGGAGCCTCTGATCCGATAGCTTTGCTTTTTTATATAAAAACGACTCATTGCCCGTAGCCGCTCAGCTCTCCAGTTACAGTTTAAGCCGCTTGTCGTACAGAGTATATTTAGCTTGGCGGACATATTCTTTACAAGCAGAAATTTCAATATCTAAGATATTTCTCGAAGTTGACTACCATCTGCGTTTATGGCGATTATAGAGATTGAACAGAGTCTTTACATAAATCAAACAATTCTTTAAGTTCTCAGTTCACCCAAACTTTTTGCAAGAGATTTACGCATAGGGCTAATGTATATCATTATACCCTAGATCACTTGTGGTACAGGGTATACTAAATTATTGCGGACGTATGTAACACGTAGAAGGGCTTAAGCTAGACCCACATTTTATTAACCCGATTCAGAATCATAGTTTGAATTGATCTAAGCTTGGCTGTCCATCTGTCCGTTTCTCACAATTTTTGAGATATTTCAATGAAATTTGGTACAGTGACGCCCTTTGACGCAAGGACGAACTCTATTAAAAACGATTCGGATCGGTTCACTTGTTCGACCACTCCCCATATAACGCCCTACGCTGAAAAGTCGTTATATGGAAAAAAATTGTAATTTTCCAAATTTCTCGGCAAAAGTGGCTAAGTAATATTTTGGCATTCTAAATTGATACGAAAACCTTGGACTAGCTGGGGTAATTTTTGAATTCGCTCTCATATAACGATAACCGCAGTTCATACGACAAAAAAGGTATAATTTTCTACACTTGATGATGAAAATTATATCACAATAGCCATTTAACATAAAAAAACTAACTGCAACAAATTTTGGATTAGTAAGGATTAAATTTGTATCACATTAGGTTGTGGTTCGGGACCACTTCCCCATAAATATGCACATGAAAAATATGCCTTTATATAGAAACAAGATATAATTTTTGTGTTCTATAATAAAAGTGAGAATTGTGTTAGACAATGCGGTACAGGGTATTTAATGGGCGGCGTTGCCCGACTATAATGTTCTTACTTGTGTTGCTTTACCTTAACCATATCTATCTGTCTGTCCGCCCATCTTCTCCCCGTCGTTTCAGTTCTCTGATTCTTGTATTCTATTTCATAGGCGAAATTCTGAAAAAAATTTTCCACGATCGGTTGATGTTTTTTACAAAGATCTATGGCTAACTGAACAAACGATATGTCTATAGGCAAACGAGCGAATTTATATAACTAAATCTACGTTAAATATTGTACATTAGAAACGAATCTATGGGTACGATGTTAAGTTGATAATGAAGAGGATAACCTTTTCTTAAACAAGAGCAACAAAAGCGCATGCAAGAGTGTCATATAGGGTTTAATTTTACTTGTAATGAAATTTCATTTTTCCTTACCCACAAATTTCAACATTGCATGCCTTTCGAATTTTAAATTAAATAATTTATTATTACATAATAAAAAAGGAAATGTTTTTTTTTTCGCAAAATTCATTTCTATTTCTTGAAAAGTTGATGCAATCAATTTCTTTCCATTTCCTCAATGACTTCAACATTTGATCCCAATCCTTTTTTCTGGAGTGTACTTTTGATCTAGTGATAATCGCTGTAGGCTGGATCTGAATAAAGCGGTAGATGAGGCAGCGATTCGAACTTCAATTTATGCAATTTTGTCAGAGTGAAAAAATGTATTTAATGACACACAAATCAGACGATTAAAGTTATAAAACTAGGATAACCTTCTTCCTGATATTCACTTTAACGAAAGTTGAAAATTCAAATCTGAACCTAAATAAAAAGAAACTTTTATCAAGTGGCTAGAAAGTCTGCGATACAATTGTCGAATATTTTATGTACTTAACCTTAAAACTTTCATCTATACATTCATCTTAAAAGAAATACTACATTTTGCAATAATCGGCGGGCGTGGACGATTATGTTTATTTTTGTAATGGGAGATAATCCGAGAAGTACACGCGGAAATTTTTATCGAAGTAATGAGCAGTAAAACAACATTTTTCTTGCTTTTGAAAACAGAGATATTCTCACTTTAGGTTGTACTGTGCGTGTGTTTTTTGACCGATTGTGCGTATTTTTAGTAAGAATTTTTAATATTTCTATCAAATTTGGGGACGATAGCTTCATTTTTGCGATCAAGAGAACGTTTACTACACACGTTATACAAATAGACCGATGGGCAGACGGACAGACGAACTTTTTTAAAGCGATTCGGAATTCGCTATTAACAATATATAACCTAAATAGGATCTTTGAAGCTTCCCTCTAACAAAATGAATATACGTCCGTGTTTCGGTTGTGGGTATAAAAATTAAGTGAATATATGATATTTACGCACTGCGGTTTTTAAAATATTTTTACCTAGACGTTTATTGCGCGATTATATTTACGCCAGGTGCTCTATAAAGATAAAAATGTTTAATAGGAAAATTCGGCTTTTTTCAGCCCTGTACTTATTTGCCAGGGAGTTTCTAATGAAACGATACATTTTTCAATTGTGGTGACAGTCCTTGGAGCTGCTTACGTATAAAGATGTCTTCTATTGTGCTGGATGCCCGGGCACAAATACTACTTCATTTTCCTGCTCTAATTTTTCCTACGAATTTTCTTTACTGTGATCGTGTTTCTATAACCATAAAGTATGCCTACTGAGTTACTGATCCTTGTAATTGATTTTATTAAAGAAAACACGCAAAACTCTAGGCATTCAACAAATATTCCCAGTTTATAATGATGGTTTAGTAATTTTGGGCGAATTCAAGGAACGATTTCTCTGATTTTCGAAATTAATTCAACGACAGTTGATAAGGAAAAAGATGAAAAGAAGTCTTATTTCTAACAAAACATATGGGTCACCTATGTCCGCTTTAATAGACGATCAGTTGTATGCGTATATATCAAGTTGTCTCGCATCTATATTTAACATCTGTCGTCTAGTCTTCTGTGATTGGTATAAAACAAGTCTTAGTTGTCCTGCTCTTTGCTGTAATCCATGTGCACAGCATTGAAGATTAGGCATATCCCAGTTCAGGGTTGGTTCAGATGGTTTTATTTTTCCGAATTTTTTAATATGCAATTGTGTCTTCAACATGGGAACATAAACTTTGCACTGTCTATTTCAAAGTAAAGTGTTCACACTCTTCTTGAGTGTTGTGTGGCTGACAAGGAAAGCGACATTCTGAAACTGAACTTCCATGGTCTACGGTAATTCACATTAGATCCAAATTTGATTGATAGCTAGCTACGTTGCCCAACCAATTATCATAGTTATCCAAAATCGCTTGAAGATCACAAGCTCTTTTTCCTTCGTGTGGCTAATTAAGCAGCAACTTGGGTTCGCGGTTTGCAGACTTTACGGTTTGATAGAGACAGGCTTTTGTTTGTACGCTAGTGCCACACGTATCCCAGAAATAACGTAAAAAAACTGTTCGGCAAAACTGGTGTTTAATACAAATTTTCTTCATTGGCCATCTTGCACATGCAGTTGTCTTTCAATCTATATATAAGGCTTTAAAATAGAAATACATAAACATATACATATATACAATGTATGTGACATATAATATAAATAGTTTAAGGTTCTTAACTTAAGTGTCTTCTTATTGGCTATAAATTCCCCGCCGCAGCAGTCAAAACGCATATTGCTGCGGACGATGCGAAACCATGTCCGATATTAATAGACAATCAGGTGAAAATGTCACCTAAGAAAATCTCAAAAATATTTCTTTGATGGTTGCACCAACACGCTCGTAAGTAGTACACCGAAGTGCATACAATATGTTTAGTTGTGTTAGTTTATCATGAACCGCATCTGTAGATAGACAACAGAGAAATGTTGCAAGCATTTGTCACATTTTTTCTTTTCAACGTTACAGAGACTGAAAGTTTTTAATTTTTTTTTTTTTTTTGTGTATGTATAGGTATAGGGCTTTAGTTATTCCCTTATGTGGTATTTGCTAACGCCTTCAGTTACGATTGACATAAAAAGATTGATCTCACAGCGTTTTCGGATTAACTTAGTTTCTAAAAATGTATTTCCACTTATACGCATGTTACCCTACCATGTTTAATAAATTCTTTTTACATTCGTTGATTGTACACCTGCTTTCATAAAAAGTATATGAATGTTCATAGAGAGCAATAAAACGGTGAGTGTTTGTTTTCATTAAAGGTAAATAGACATATGCAGGCACAAACTTTTCCACCGTTTTGTACCGTATGGTGTACAGTAGGGATGGGCAACTTTTCTCATCAATGAACCGATTTCAATGTTCATAACTCGGCGGGGATGAGAACGCATTGAATGACAATTGTAATGAACATTTTCATTATTATCATGCAATAAAATGAATGCAATAAACATATCGTGTACTCATACTTAAATTTGGGGGGAGGGGAGAAGGGGGGGGGTGGGTGTGGAAATGTTGCTGAGCGATTCGAAGAACTGCTTGCAACGGTAAGTTAAGTCAAAGAATGCCAAATATTTTATGTGCATGATCTGGAATATGTACAGAGATTTTGTCGATTCAAAGAGGTATGAAATTTCAGTACCGAATACTGGCTAATACTGATTGGTGGATTCGTTGACATTAAATGAAGTATATGACTAGACTTGTTGATAGATAATTTCAGATTCTTAAAAATTGTTGCGAAAACTCTTTAAGCAAATCGTTTGTTATTATCTCATATTTATTGCTAATCATTACAAAAAAAAAAAAAGAAAAACAAACAAACAAACATAAACACAATTTATCTTTGATAACTGCGCAGCTGAGCCGGTAATGAAGGCGGATACAAAGTGAATTATTTGAAATTTTAAATTTGGCTCAGCAACATTACGGGCCGGCGGTTGTTCATTCTTGGTACATAGAATAAAACTAATTATACTCACCACCATAGCATATTATTAATTATGATACATACATATGCTTAGTTTTGTATTGAGTCCGAAATCCGAATAATTTACGAGGTAGCATATCCTGCCATAAGAGTTAGTAGGGTACCAAAAGTAAGCAAAAGAAAAAAAAAAAAAAAAAAAAAAAAAAAAAAAAAAACAACAACCAATAATCTATACGTATGTAATGTAATTGCTTTTAAATTCGTAAAATACTTACGCTTGCGAAGAAATAAATTAGAAACAAATTAGATTCAAAGTACGAGAATTAAGATTAAAAAAATTTACTTTTTTATGATTATTTTTACATAAATTGTGTGCATAAACCGGGTTATGCTGAATAAAACCAGTAAGAACATTATAGTCGGGCAAGGCCCACCCATTAAATACCCTACAGAACACAATTCAACATCAATTTCGATCGCCACACAATAAAACTTGTCTGCTCTACAAAGGATCAATTTTCGTGAAAATCCTTATTAGACTAGGATCCTAAAAATAGGCCGAGATGGTTTAACTTTGGTAAAGTTAATTTTTTTATGTTAAATTACTATTATGATATAATTTTCATCATCAAGCGTAGAAAATTATACCCTTCTGTCTTGTATGAAGTGCGATTTTCGTTATATGAGAGCGAATTCAAAAATTACTCCAGCCAGTCCAAGGTTTTCGTATCAGTTTAGAATGCCAAAATACTACTTAGCCACTTTTGCCGAGAAATTTTGGAAAATTACAATTTTTTCTAATTTAACGACTTTTTAGAATATGGCGTCACATGAGGAGTGGTCGAAAAAGTGAACCGATGCGAACCATTTTCAATAACGTTCGTTCTTGCGTCAAAGGGCTTCGCTGTACCAAATTTCGTTGAAATATCTCAAAAATTGTGACAAACGGACAGACGGACAGCCAAGCTTAGATCAATTCAAACTATGATTCTGAATCGGTTTAATAGAATGTGAGTCTATCTTAAGCGCTTCTCCGTGTTACATACGTCCGCAAGTAGTAGTATAGCCTGTACTATAAGTGATGTAGGGTATAATGATATACATTGGCCCTATTCCTAAATCTTTAGCAAAAAGTTATATATATATATGACGAAGTGAAGTGAACCGATCCGAACCGTTTTCAATAGCGTTCGTCCTTGTGTCAAAACGCGTCACTGTATCAAATTTCATCCAAATACCTGAAAAATTGCCACCTATAGTTTGAATACAAATTTACATAGACAGATAGAATAAAATTGGACAGAGGGACGAGCGGGTAGACAGATAGACAGGCTTAAGTCAATTCAGATTACGATTCTGAATCGATCGGTCTATCTTAAGCCTTTCGGCGTGTTACATACATACGCACTAAATTAATATACCTTGTGCCACAAGTGATGTAGGGTATAAAAAAGGGGAAAGAAAAAAAAAAAAGAAAACGCGACGTTTGTTGCAGGATTAATGCGCTTGCTTGCCACTTGTTTGTCCATACCATTAATAATGTTAATTATATCAATTACTTATGACGAACATTATAATATTTGTGCTGCGCTCGCTATATAAATAAGTATTCAATGACAGTTATATGGCATGTGGTTCGTTAAGGTCATTGAAATCATCGAGCCAGTTCACAAAATTATGATACCTTACAGTATATGCAATAATGTTGCACCTTGCACATGATAATCAAGTGTACGAATCTATCTCGAACGTAGAAATTCACAGCTGAAATGACGGGAGACAACATTCATACAGACAGAATAATTACTTGAAAGATTTTGAGATATTTTCTACAATTATTATATTTTGCATTACACAATGCATTTACTTCTTAAACTTTGCAATAATTAAATAGAAAAATTATTGAAGGATGTGGGAGGTATACTCATTTTGTCATAATGTTTGCAACACTCAAATGAGAGCTGCAGCGACCCTATAAAGTATTTACATTCGTGGTCAGTGTGAATTAAGTCATGTTCGTCCGTCTGTATGGGGTGTATTGTTGACACTCTCCCGGTCACGAAAAATGAAGACGTCGACTTTAAATTTGATTGAAATATAGAAAGTTTTTGCACAAATGTTAGCACTGAAAATGGGTGAAATTGGTCAGAGCATAAGCCCATAGCTAAGCGCAAATTGAACGCAACTCCGTTTTCTTAAATAAAAATTCGTGATTGTTTGCTCATTACTCGCAAATAATAAAAAATAGAAAGCTGAAAATTTCCAAACTTTTACGTTGCGAAACACCCGACTTTGGACGTGCAAAAATGGAAAAAATCAACCATGCCCACGCGAGCTTACAGGTGATTGCGTTTAATTTTTTTTTTCATTTTTTTGAGATTCTATGCTTATTCATCATAGGACGGACAAGACAGAATGTGTAAAACGAATAGAATGGTGCACAACTAGCAGGCGTTCTTGGACACCATTTGTTATGAAAAAGCAAACATAAACATATAATGAATAATCCGGAGCATAGTCATTATCGACGAAGTACGATGTTTGAATGACTCACATTGAAGTTGCCAAACTAATGTCCCTCTTCCTGGCTTATCTTCCGAACTAGTGTCTCCAGATTTGAAACGGGTAAATTGATTGTGTACTCATCGAAAAGTTCATTGAGATCGCGAAATGACTGCGCTGTTTTCCATCCTTTCTTAACGTGGCCCAGCAGAATGTCACAAACATGAGTATGATTAGAAGGATATTTTCATTCATCAATTTATAAAATATTGTACATTTTTATTTAAACGTAGCACGGCAAAGGAACGCCTGATAATTGTGGGCCAACCTATTATTTTGTACATTCTTCGAATGAAAATATGTTATCTGCCTAGGAAAGCTTCAATTCTAAAATAAATCAGCGCGGACACCACGAGCTGATGGATACAGTTTTTCTTAAAAAGGTCAGCCATAGGAGTATCAAATATAAGGACTCGGTGAGTAGAATGCGAAAAGCTGAGGTGGCTAAGGCTATGGTGCGCGTCACTACGGGGTAGATTAATTTTTCTTAACAATGGCTTTTGGGGAAGCAAAACTTTATTCCATTCACTTTTTTAAGACAAGAAATAAAAGCATGGGACGGCAAAGATATTGATGATGCGCGAGTTGGCCTCTTTCTTACTTATTTTTTATATATAAAGTATATATATATACATGTATATATATATATATATATATGTATGTATATAGTAAGTATTGCATCTGTCGCTTATTGGAATCCTTTTCACTTTCGCATTTGTCTCAAATACAGACGCAAATCACTATGTGCATTAAGTCAAAGTTAAATTTGTGCTTAGATTTTCATAAAATCGGGGCGTATTTCCTTCTTATATATATACAGATATACAGAAAACACTTACACTTTCAATAACTGACACATGGATCTTGTCTCTGACAAAAATTCCATATTAGTTTTAGAAATTGTCAATTACCTAACGACACCTGTCAAAATTTCATGTCATTTCGATCATTTCTCGATGCGTTGTAGTGACGTTACTTTTATTATTTTCAGTATATCATATGTTGATGGCAATGGCTGGCGAAATTTTATCGCCGGAAACAATAATTTGACGGTGGCTTGGTGATTGATTGTTTGTAATCGTATCGACGCCGATGATGATAATGCTACATGTCGTCGATGCTCCGAACAAAAGGTTGCATTAGAAAACCATCAAAAAAAAAAACAAAATTTGAAAACTGAATCTGCAACAGATACCTGCCCTCGTACATATACCGAAACGCGATGCATTCACTATCGCATGAAAATTTCTGCATAAGAATACTGAATACCGCACTTTCTTACAGTGGAATAAAGACAATGTGTCGCTAATCGATGGCTGCAATGATAAAATTTGAACTGGTGCTCCACTCAATCAACTCGCCAGATCTGGACCGTAGCGACTTTTATCTGTGTGCAAATCTCAAAAGAACATTTGCTAGAGAAACGTTGGAATCATTGCATTGATATATATATGTTATTGACCGATGTCTTTTTTTATTTATTTTTTTTTGTTTAATTTTAAATATGGGAAAAAGAAAAAACGCATTTTAAATGCATTTGATTTTTTTATGGGTGGGAAAAGAAGGAAATTGGAGCAAACTCATGAATTAAAATACCGTGTGTGCGGAGGGAGCGTGAAGATGAATATATGAGTGTTGGATGGACGATTTTATATTGTGAAGCATTTGCAAAGAAATATCAAGAAAATCTCAATTGCCCACCCAACAAACACTTACATGTTTTATTCTTTTTTAAAATACTGGATTAAAAATTGATTTGAATTGAAAGCTTGCTTCTCACTCAAACACTTGTCGGACGCATAAAAAACCAATATTTCTAAGAAATCCTGTATGATCTGAAAACTATGGACATGTGAATTGATTTCATTTATTTATTTATTTTATTTATTTTTTTTAATTTCCAACAAAAAATGCTTTGATGACAGACTTCCTTCAACTAAACATGCACCGCGAGAACAGTTACAGTGTTGTCATTTTTCATTATTTTCGAAAAGAATTTTTTTTTTGAATCATTGAATAGAGATATTTAATAACCTCCTTCCAACCCCTCTTTAAATGAAATGCGAGCTATGAGTAATAATTGTTGAATACAATCCAAGGCAAACTATGCCCAACGTTTAATTAGCTTAGGATTAAAATCGGATTGAGCCAAGGTTCGTCTGTTCCCCGATGTTTACATTATATACTCTCGCGAAGTCGAAAAAGTTAATATATTGCGGACAGGAAAAATTTGACTTAAATTTACGAACGATCATCATAGACCGGAAATTTGCAGTAAAAATAAAATACAAAATAAATCAAGAATTTTTAGGCATTATGTAGAAAATTGTAGAAAATATCGATCCAAAAGATCCAAGTAAGAACATTATAGTCGGGTAAGAACACAAAAACTATATCTTCTTTCTATATAAAGGCATATTTCTCATGTGCATGTTTATGGGGAAGCGGGCCCAAAACACAACCTAATGTAATGCGCGTTTAATTCTTGCATGTGGCAGGATCCAAAAAAAGGCGTAAATTATGCAAATTTTGTAGAGTTCATTTTTGTATGAAATCACTATTATGGGTTAAGTAAATTAATTTAATTAATTTTCTAATGTTAAATTACGATTATGATATAATTTGCATCATGAACCATTGAAAATTATACCTTTTTGTTGTATAAACTTTGACTTGCTTTATATGAGAGGGCATTCAAAACTTGCCCCAGCCGATCCAAAGTTTTCATATCACTTTAGAATGCCAAAATACTACTACTTAGCCACTTTTGCCGGGAAATTTTGAAAATTACAATTTTTTCCCATATAATGACTGTTCAGAATAGAACGTTATATGGGGTATAGTGGTCGAGAAAGTGGACCGATCCAAACCATTTTCAATAGCGTTCGTATTTGGGCGAAAACAGGTCACTGTACTAAATTTCATCGAAATATCTCAAAAATTGCGATCTGTAGCTTGAACACAAATTTACATGGACAGACATCTGACGGACAGACAGGCTTAGATCGATTCAAATTATGATTCTGTATCGATCTGTATAATGAAAAGTGGATCTATCTTAAGCCCTTCTGCGTGTTACATACGTTCGCACTAACTTAACATACCCTGTGTCAAAAGTGGTGTAGAGTATAATGATCTGCGTAAATCATTTCACAGGACCACACACGACGAAAGTTCATCGTTATTTTTTTGATAATTTATTGGCGCATCGGAACATTCAGATTTCAAGACAACAACAATCTTTTCCTTGATGTTTCAATGATGAGTTTGTGCCCTTGATCAAAAGAGAATTAAACATTTCTTGAGCAGAAATGTTTTTTTCATGTTCATCATGACTCGAAAAGACTTGAAAATGGTTAAAAGGGGCACCAAGCGGACATTATTATTAAAAAGTAATATTATTATACATACCTTAATAAATTCGTAGGATGACGTGTAGATGTAAACCCTTTCACGATATTGTATCAACTTTCAAACGAAATGTGTCAAAATTGCATGACATTCCGATCATTAGTTGGCAAGTTACAAAGATTGGAAAAATCTGAATTTCATGTGTTGACAAAACACAAACAACTAACTGTAACTAGTTAACTAATGATCGGAATGTTGGATTCGTCAATAGTCATCGTCAATAGCATCTATGTCATCCTAAGAACTTATTGAGTAATGTGTTAGGATAGGATAGCTTAAATAAATTCAAAAATCTCTAAGCTATTCATTTAAGTCATCTTTCGATGCCACTTTGGAGAGAGAAGGAGGGATTCTTGCGTTGCGTTGCGAACAAATATTTACTCGCTATAAAGTTTAATATTAAATTTTAGATTCTTTGAACTTTGAAAATGATCTTTGACTTTTCTTTCAATTTTCATTAAAACTCATCTGCGAAGTTCTTACATAAATATATTTGTTTGGAAATTATTTAAAAAAATGACTTTAAGTCATAAAATGTGTGGGTGTCGACTGTCGCTTGATGTTCTGGCATTAAAGGAAAGTGACTTTCCATCTAGTTTTCTAGATCTAATCGAATTTCAAGCCAATTATTAGTGTCAATCTGTCTTATATATCCCAGTTGACTTTGAAATGAATGGAATAGTGACGTACTTTGCGATAATCAGAAAATCCTATATTCATTTTAAGGAATTATTTAACAGAGAAGGGCAAAAATCTCAGTGAAGTTTACGTTTCAATAAATAAAAATAAATATCGGTTAATTTTGCATATATACATACATACATACATACATTCATGCATACATACATACATACATACATACATACATACATAGGTACGAATTCACATAAGAAGAGTAAATAAAATATAAATTTTATTTTACTATAAGTTCACCAAGTCAAACACACATATACACTCACACCTTTGATAACAAATTACATGTAACTCTGGAAAGAAATATAAATTGACAAGAACAATAACACCAACAAAGCAGTGCCAAAAGGTACATATTTTATCGTTTACACGTATATACCTATACATATATACATATAAATATATAACGTACATATTTATGCATAGGTACATATATTATCAGCTACTTTCATATCTAGCTTTTCATTATTTTTATAAACATTACAGTCATACCTATATATATATATATATATATATATATATATATATATATTAGGTCCGCGGGAAAGTTCTATCGTATTTATAGGTATTTATCGATAATTTCAGTTGTCAACTAAAGGCACACGGGCGGGGAATGCATCATGTGCAGCCTTATTATTAAATACAAGGGAGAACTACTTTTAATATCTCTCCAGAGTTAGCGGCAAAGTGCGGACGGAGTAAATGAGATAGCGATGAATAAAGTGCATTTTGGTATGAGTTCCGGGAAGAAGCAATGAATCGGTTTGCTTACAAAAAACTTATGTGAGAAACGAAGAGGTAAATGTTCGGATCTTCCGAAGATAGTTTGTCAACGTTTATTCCAGAGATATCAGATCAGAAGAAGATTATATATATGGTTGTACATTCAAGGTCGATAATGATATTTTGCATCCCATATTGGAGAGTAATCCATATCCAACAATGTGACTAAAAGAACTTCATCGAATAGTGTGAGAGTGTGTTCATCTCTACTTATCCGACGCAGTGTGGACACGTTGTTGTTTAAACTTTTTACGAAATATGAGAAATGGATCTTTCACGAGACCATCGAGAGAAAAACGGTTTACTGCGATTCTGGAATATTTACCACAATTGTTGCAAAATCAGGTCTTCCTCAACAATGGAAGGTGCTGTTCTGTCGATAGTGGGATAGAAGGAACCCAATGGACTACGAGTTAGTTAAATAGGGGCAAACCATCGATGCGAACTTCTATTATAATCAACGTCAAAGCGGTCAGTATTAGCGAAAAGAAAAGGAAATCCGCTTTACCCAGACAATGCAAATATCATTTGGAAAGTTCACAGTCAGGTATCATATTCACCCGACACAGTTCCGTCGGATTACTGCCTATTATGACCACTTTACAATTGTCTGACGAGAAAAAATTGTGCTTCCTGTGAAGTTGTCTCCATGGCATTTATCAAATATTTTGGGCTCAAAGACGAAGTGAACTTCTACGCTAGGGGCATCGAGAGGCTACCGGAAAGACGGCAACGAATGCTTATAAATAATGAAAATTACATTATATTAAATTATAAATATTCAAATGTTTTATTTAAATACGACAGAGCTTTCCCGCCAATGTAGTATATATATACATATATACATAAATATGCTTACTTATGTGTGTATGCATTCATTAACTATAACGTATAGATAAATAAATTTAAGCGACAAAAAAGTTTTATACATATTTTCCTTTTTCTCCTTTTTTTATATAATACATAAATACCTACATCTATACATACATACAAATATATATATATATATATATATATATATATATATATAGATATATATATGTACGTACATATTATCTTAAGCAATCACATTTAAACAACAATAAAATGAAAACAAAATTAAGCAAACGAGCAAAAAAGAAATAACGCGACGAAATTACCACCAAAATTGGTAACAAAGCCAATGATATTATTGTGTAATGGCCAGCGCAATACTAGGTGGCAGTGGTGGTGTTCAAGTGAAAAAAATTTCAAAAACAAATTCCGGCTATACTGCACATGAAAGCATATGGACTTTTTTTTAGAGGCTTGGTATGTACATATGAATGCATGCATGTGCATGTATAAATGTGTTAGTGTATAATCGAATAGCAATCGTCACGCATACACATAGGTGGACAAATGAAATAAAATTGGTAGCACAGGTTGGTAAGACAGTTGGTAGCATATAGTCGCATGCCGCAGCACACCGTGAGCAACCAGCAGTTATACTTACCGCAGACATACAAATATATGCGCACGTACATACATAGATAAAAACGCTTAGCAAAGGGGCTCCTATGTATCAACGCGCCATCGTTCACTGCTGACGTTATTTTCTGTGTTCAGGCTGATGATTGTGGCAATTTCTTTTACCCTATACACCTGTATCTATCTATTTATATACAGTGTGTGTGTGTGTGTGTATGTGTACTTTTAATAGTGTGTTAGTATAAAGTTTTTTTTTTTTTTTTAGTTCTAAGGCAACTATGTGCCACTTTGTACCACCACATGCCACGCCAGCGGGTTTCATTTATTAATTTTTTTTCTTTCACGAATTCGATTGTGAAACGGAGGCCAACAAAAAACACATACATAGGTATAAAATCTACCCCTAACCAACTCTGCTATATTGCACATTAGTGCATACGTATTAATACCGCTTGTCAGTATTCTTGTAAGTAGCGGCAAACATACTTTAAATATAAGGTACCAGTGACAGGTTCTGCCAGGGAGTTCTACCATTATTTAGTTCAGTCGAGCTGCCAAAGTATTGTAATAGCAAATAAAATTCAAGTTAGTCACTCGTCGTCAAGGATACTGTGCGTTTCGTTTTCCTAGTGGTCGCGAGTTCTGTCCAAGTTGCCTTAGTTACATACCAAACGAACAGAACCAAAACTCTATAGCCTTTCCAAAACTTCTGAATATCATTTAAAAAGAGAGAATTAACACTCCACCTAGAAAAACCAAAGCGAGTTTTGCTTTGTTTTTTTTCTGTTTTGTTTTTTTCATTTTTTTCTTCTTTCTTTTTTTTCTTTTTTTTTTTTTGCTAACATAAAAAGCATTCATTTAACATACACGTCGACAAAAATACGGCTGTTCCGAGAAATATTCAAATATTTGTTCGGCAAGAACCTTGCATAGTAGCATTAAAAGCAAACAGAGACAGCCTACGTTCAGTCATTAAGGTAAGAAGGTAGGCATAGGTCACGAGAATAGCAAGAAATTCTGCCCAAAACTTCTGACGCCAAACTTCTAGATACGTGCGCTTGTACGTAAATGGAATGCACTGACTGCGAATGGTAATGCTGAAGTCGTAACAGCAATTCAAATTCAAATTTTAGTCAAGTGTGAAAGCTCAAAGGATTGACATGCATTACCTTGGCAAGGATACGCACACAAGTGCCATTCAATTCAATTCAGTTTAATTCAGTTTAATTCAGTTTAGTTATAGATTGCAAATGTGTTGATTTATATTTATTTATATTAATTTTTTTTTTTTGAATTTTAATTTCAATTTTTTTTAGTTTTTTTTTTTTTTTTTTTGGTTTGATTTTGTGTAAATATTCCGAAAAACTATTCTCAAACGTAATATTAAATTTATACTAAAGCAATTGCGCTGAAAAGAGAACCAGTGTAAGTCAAAAATATCAAAAAAAAAAAAAAAAAAAAAAAATATATATATATATATATATATATATATAAAAAAAAAAAAAAAAAAGAATAAATAGAAAATCGTTCAATTATTTATTTATTTAACTCATTTGTCAAAGTTGTTTCTTGGCACTGGGAGAATTCACAGTCGATACATTAGAATTCTGTGGTTCTTTGGGTGCCAAAACTCAATACTGGCTTAAAAACAACTTCAAGATTTTTACTCAATTTTCCTTTCTTCTCTAGCAATATTCATAAAACTCTTCACTTAGTTATTCGTTAATTAAAAAAAACACAAAAAATTGATCAAACAAAGAAAGATTTTCCTCATCTATTCGAGAGAATTGGCAATCGGTTTCAAAATGATAACGAAAAGCAATAATTTTTCACAAGTGATCAACTTTGTAATTAAGCAATGCGTTTATATGTCTTTAGTTCTCTCGTCTTTCCTGTGACATATCCCTGTTACTTTCTCACAACAGATTTTCAAAATTCGCCCATCTAGACAATATGAAAGCAATCCGCCGGGGAGGCATCATCCGTCCGTCGGCACAAACGTTGATGCTATCAAAAAGTTGTATCTCTCATGTTGTCTGAAATTTTATTAAAAATGTTTTAAGCGATTTTAAGCCGTTCAACAAACTCAAAGCTTTTTCTCTTTCTCCTTTTCGCATAACAATCGTTTTCTTTATAAATGAAAAAAAAAAAAAAAAAAAAAAAAACGGGTGAATTAACAGCTTATCTGTTTCCCATTAACATATGATAATTTAATCTCTTTGTTTTTGAGTTTGTTCTTCTATGTTAAGTTCCGAGCCAAGCCTTGCTTGTTACACATATCACAGTCACAGTTTTTAAATCACTTGCTGTATCTCCTTTCAAACTACGTATGCAAAGTTTGTATAACTTGCCTTTTTTGTATACATCCTGAGATACATAAACCTATCGGGCACTTAAGTAAGGGATTTTTTTTTTGATCGTTACTTTCTTAGTTAATTCTTTAAGTTAGTGAGCAAAAAAAAATTATAAGATAAGTAGAAGAAAAAACTCAAAGATTATATTACGCCCGGAAGCGTTGCAAGTTGCGATTTGCCGGCAAAAAAAAAAACTTATTGAAAATCACGAATTTCGTTCGCTTCATTCAATTACCCAAATGATAATCGGATGATCCTTTAAGCCTTTAAGATAAGACAAAGTAAAAGCTTAGTAAAAGTTTTCAATTTCCCGAAGACAAAGAATTTCAAAGTCCTTTCAAACCGAATACGTTGCGAAGGATGCTTTGAATTTAATGTCAAATCCTTTTTAGAAAATTGACGACATTTTCCTTTTTTTTATTATAACTAATTATATGCTTATACTCCCATCAGCTTGCTTCCTCTTTCCTTCTAATCACTTGTAATAATTCACGTTCGTCGGTACACAGGTGTACATCGGTTGGATTAATTAAAAAAAAAAATAAATAAATAAAACTGCATAGACTAGACTGAACGCATTAGTTGCAGATACCGGTCTTAAGCTTTGTTTTCAGCAGAATTAAGAAACGTGAAACACAATGTCGAAGCATGCATGCAGTTATGAAATTGCTCGAGAATGGAATGTGAAAAAGCAGATGTTGTTCTATTGGTAAAACTCAAGTAGAAATGAATAAGAAAAACAATAAGAAGAATAACAAACAATAGCAAAGACGAAAATAAAAAAGTAACAAAATAATTTAATAATAAAAATGCTAATGCGTTTACGCTTCATGGTGTCGCGGAGGAAAGGCTTTTGATCATCATTCTCGCACTAAATCACATTAGTTTTCTTAATCGCGACGGTATTCATTAAACTATTATCTCTTTCTCTCTCAGTTCTAGACTACTTTGTGTCTTTCCCATTCCGATTAGTAGAGATGGTTAAAGTAGAACTTTCGAACTTCCTATCGTAACAAACAATTCTTCTCCTCTCATTTTTATTTTAGTTAGCATAAAAAGAAAGGGCAGGTGATTGTGTACTTTCGAGGATTCCCTTGAAAAAAAATTATACCATTACTAGAATTTCGGGGGGAAAAACTGAAGCCAATGATTTTCGTAAGCCTCTTTTGATGTCAACTTTCCAATAGTCTTTCCAAAGCTTTGCAAGGAGGAAAGCCAAAGTCCATATGGAACGCTATTTTTATTGTCTCGGCAAAAATGAATCGATTTCGATTCATGAATTCATGGATGGAAGATTCGATCCATTACCCATTTGATATCCAAGTATTCTGCTTCTTTTTTATTTTAGTTTATGGTCAATGTTTAGTTATACAACGACACGAAATACTCTAATATTTCTAAGTCCTGGTGCATCAAAAGTGAAAAACGAGTGAAGCATTTGTGTCCTGCTAATTTTAATAAAGCATCTTCACGATACACACCATGGACCTTCTCATAACGCTACGAATCGTCTTGCTCGAAGCGCTATTGAAATGAGTAAACAACCGAATCCGAAACCGTGATCGAATCTTTTATGCCCACCATCGTTAGCCTATAAAACATTGAGAAGAGGAAATATATAAATATGCATATTTTATATAATATTCGGTGGGCATGGTTGATTTTTGATTTTCTTGTAGAATAATTTTTTCGAAAACTTGTATCGCGTATCTGTTGTTGGTGTAGTAAGCAGCGAGCAAAAGACACGGAAAGCGAAGATGTTCTCAGTTTTGGTTTAACAGATGTGTGGTCGTTGTAGGCGTGTTCCTTGACCTGCTTACGTCATTTTCAAAACGGGTTTTTTACAAATTTGTAGACGTTTTCTTCTTTTTTGCGTATGGGACAATGTGTACCACAGATACTACACAATTGGGCAGACGGATAGACTGACAGACGAGCACTTTTATGTGCATTACAAAATTGAAATTGGCCAAGAACTTATATACTCCATTGAACTTTGTTCCTGCGCGTTGTAAAAGTATTGGAAAAAGAAAATTCAATTCTGATACGCTATAATATCGGGTAGGCGTGGTCAATTTTTCCCATTTTTATACAGCATCTCATTCATAGAATATACGTTGAAATTTTTGTAGATTTATATGTTTGTAGTTAGTGAGTAGTAATATTTACAACAGACATTACATAGACGGACAGACAGACATGCTTAAATCGATTCAGAACTTTGTGGCTGCCTCTTGCGGTGGTTGCAAACGTTTTGACGAAATGAATACACCTCTCGCCCTGCTGTGGCGGTCATAAAATATATAGCGATTTCGTCCAGAAATTTGGTTCATTTTCACAACGCAATTACTTACGACTGAATCCGTAATTCTCATAATGTTTTCCTTAATTATTTACAAATTGAATCTTAACTTAATAGCATTGGTATCACTAAAGGTGCGCGAATCTGTTGAGAAAAACAGTAGAAACCAATGAATGAAACTTTTATTTCAGTTATTATAGCCACAAAAGATATATGCGTTTTATAATGAAAGCGTAATACCCAAACGCTCTATATATGTATATATAGACACTGTATATATTGTAATACCACAGTTCCCTTTGGCGGTTGTATAAAGTAAATATATGATCAGCGGGGTTTTAAACTAAACTTTTTCTTTTCGTCCGTTCAAGTTTCACGTTCTTAAAAACATTTTTTAACAAATTAAATTAAAAATAAATTAAAAATAAATATAAAATAACAAAAAAAAAAATAGGTGAATAAAGAGATTTTTGTGGAGAGATACCACCAAGTCAAGAAATATCGAAATATAGCGACGATGATATGTAATTCTGTGGCAAAAAATTCCTGATATCTTGAATTAGTTTATTGATCAATGCCTGTGGGGAGATCATGTCCGTATGCTGCTTAGGATTGGTTGAATCCATCATTTGATAGGTATCTAAAGTGAACGAAGTGATATTTTGGAGATGAAACAGATGACGACAAATGACGCATGTCATTTTATAAAGTATTGGCACATTGATGCCTTTCTGGAAAGGAAAAATTGGATAAATCGAAAATATACGCTTTAACGCGCGTTGAAAGTGCATATAATTTAATCTGACATAAGTCGTTGATAATAATTAACTTCTTATACTTCCTTCTCGTAGGTCGATGTAATTTTCACACTCCAAGAACACTCTACGCAAGCATGTTTGACATATGTCCTGTGGTAGTAGTAGAAAACGCAATGACATCTTGTGGGACGTGATATTGTACAGTTACTTACATACATTATAACTTTAGTAATCGCGTAAACCATTCATAGAAGTTATCGTCGCTGAACCGTTAGCCTCCTCCCCCTCTCCCCCAAAGTCAAAAACGAATTTAGTTTTGTCTTTGAATATAAATTTAGTTTTTTTTTTTATATATAATAAATCTTAAATCACTTTTATATATAATATATATATATATATATATATACATATATATATGAACAATTGTGCATTGCTTAGTTTCATTGTCCATTACTGTGTCTGCATGTGACTTATTTCATTTATTAGAATCCAAATACACATATGTATATAAATATGCATATATACATATATACATATATATATATATATATATATATATATACGTATATATAATTATCTCGATTGGAAACATTTTCTATTTATACATATTCTTACATGCGAATATAACATGCATTTGTAAGTAAAAAAAAGATTCAGTTAATAGTTTTAGTAGTCAACACGCAACCACCTCATTAGAATTAGTCATAAATGACTAACACACATATATGTACAAATGTAGATAAGTAGATGAATTAAGTGCCTACGTCTACGTGTATATATAAATGCAGGGCAATTCCATATTGCAAATGCATATATGATTTATCGATATCGGCATATATATATATATATATATATTTCTTTTTGGAAGTATGTATTCTTCACAGGGTACAATAAATGAAAAATGATTACGTAAACCGTGAAATGAAAGGAAAAAATCAGCTTTAAACTATTTTTCCTTTATTGTATACACATACAGATCAGTCAGTTATGACAATTCATTGGAGAGAAGTTTACATTTTAACAAGATAATCGAAGAAAAATGATTTTGTTTTGTTTTTTTATTTTTTTATTTTATCATAACACTTTATATTATGGAGCTACATTGTATATACGAACATATTATATATGTAGATGTGCTTTACTTCAGCATGCATAAACATCCATGCTATACCAATGTTTACACATGTATGCAAGCATGTACATGCAATACACATACTTATGTAGCTGGCTATTATATAATTACGTGCTTTCTTCTTGTGCATGAATGTAGCTTAGAGGATATATATATACATATATATATATATATATATATATACATATGCTATTACCTTTATCCGTTTAAAGAATAGTATATAACTTTTGCATACCATACATACGCATAGTGAAGTCTCGATATTGCCCAATTCTTTGACGTTGTGTAATGCAATGTATTCTTTTACTCCTAGGTAGACCTGTAATAACGAAATACCTTGAATACGTTATCTAACGGGGAAAGGACTACATTCGCTACATTCATTACTGTTACTATGCACATATCTATATGTCCGTAGTCCGAGTGATTGTGTTTATATGCAAGAGGGGCAATTTATTTTATCGCTTACAACGAATCTAAATTGATCGTTACGAATAAAAAAGTACATCGCCAATGCGGCGTCGGTGTTATGCAGCAAAACAAAAATGCACAAAATTAACACACAAAAAACAAAAATAAATAAATAAATAAATTTAAATAACTTGACATCACGATAGAATGAATGTATGTAGTGTACTGTAGAGAAAAGAGAAATGCGGACAAAAAAAAAATCAAGCGCATGTATGTGTCCGCCTTTGTCAGAAGGTATTGTAAAGTTTAACAAATTGTGTTTATAGTTCCACACTATACACAAACACTTAATAAAATACGTGACAAGAAATGCCAAATTCACCCTGGAACGAATATATTTCAATCATCTCAAGTGAATTTGGGGAAATTGCAAAGTATCTTAATAAAAAATGCATATCCAAGATGGTATCGGAATCGAGAGCAGTTGTATACTTATCGATTACATGACCCCCGCGCAACATTTGTTCAAAGTCTTCGATCAATATTGATTCGGTTATGGTACGATTTTCCCTTTTGTCGGCCGATTAGATTCATTTTCCCTCCGAAGCTTTAGATATTATTACACCCATCGCCGAAGGATGAGGGGTATATTCATTTTGTCAAAGCGCTTGCAATACCCAGAAGGAAGCATAAGAGGCCCCACAAAGTATATATGCATTCTTGACTAGCACCAAATTCTAAATCGATTTAAGCATATCCGTCTGCCTGCCTGTCCGTCGGTGTAATGTCTATTGTAACCCTTCTCGTGGCCGCAAAAATAAAGCTATCGACTTCAAATTGGAGATTCTTGCATGCAGGTTCATATTGAAAATGGGCGAAATCGGTCGAAGGACACGCCTACAACACCACATGAACTGAGAATACCTCTACTTTTCAACGCGAATGAAAAATAGGTTTTTCACTCATTACTCATAAACTATAGCAAATAAATGTACAAACATTTGAAGGCGTATTCTATGGGCGATACTGTAGCATTTGTGTTAGAAAATGGACAAAATTAACCACTCCTACCCAATATTATTCTTGGCCAGCTTCAAATCTTCAATGCACTTGTTTAAAAACTTCCGCTTGTTTGTCTGTCTATCTGTCTCTTTGTGCAGCTTCGTAGTATTTGCGGTCAACATTCTCCCGTCAGCGAAAATGAAGTTATCGCCTACAAATTTGCAAAAGAATTTGGAATTGACCTAAACTTTTCGAAGGACACGCATACAACGCCCACATGGCTTTACGACAAAAACTTTTACTTTGAAAATAAAAGAAATCAGCTGCGCCCACTCCATATTATAGAGCATGAGAATTTTGTTGTTTTAGTCCTTTTGTCTTTTCTTTGGGATAAACGATGATAGGTATAAAAAATTCGGTCCCGACCGAATTAAATTTTCTTACTTGTTTGCATTTAGTTGTAGACTACAGTAATATCTGCAATGGAAAGTGGGAATGGCCATCTTTTGTGTATGTCAAAGTAATTGCAGGTCGATTACGCTCATTTTAATACTTGACTTCCGCTTTATTCATTTAAAAAACAACAGGACATAGCAAAAAGAGTCCGATGGATGGATGATTAAATCAACCCGCAGCCTAATGCGGATTATATTCGTTGACAGAAATTCTTATAAACCTTACGCAGTTTCTTATAAGTAAATTCGCACAAATCGATTGCGCATGCGCGTGACTATCTATTGACTTATGAAAATTGTTGTTTTTTCTTTTTTTTTTTTTTTTATCATATGCAAACCAAAGATGTGAAATCTTTAAAAATACGACTGTCAACAATAGAAAAAACTATTCGGCCAGGTTTGGCGTTCAAAATCTGTAAAAATTAGATTTCCTAAGTACACAGCTTCCGTATAGCCATTTAAAGTGTCGGGTAGAAATGTCAGATGATGTCTCACGTGAATAACGGCTAGTACGTGCAACATCTACGGGGGTTACTTAGAAAGGGACGATATCAGCCAGAAATCTACATCGAACGTGTGCTCAATGCCTTAAATATATCTTTCCTCGGTTGAGTTAAGGTGTCGAACAGCCTTAATTATCTATGCGGCTTCACCGAGTTATGAACCTAATATCATTCGAAAAATGTTCTTTTTTTTTTTTGCCGACCAGCATAGATCCGTATGGCCCCGGGAATATTTCATCTATAAATAAAATGTATTAAGATTGAAAATGGACTCAAATAATCTGCAATGAGAAGAAGTTGGCACGATCCGTTTAATATTTAAATTCTATTAAAAACTTTTATTTTGGACGATGTCGATTTAAGCACAAGTATCTCAGCATATCTCAATGGTTTCGAGCATCAATTTGGTAAAGGTGTGAACTTATATTTAAATATAACTAGCAAAGACGCAAACCAAAATTTCTTTACACAGCTCTGTTAAGCCCTTAACAGAATTCTATAAAACGAAGTCTCGAAAGGATTTAAGTCAAAATTCAGTTAAAATAAAACTTTTGGAAAATTTTTTTACAAAATATAATAAACAAAACATGTAGTTATGTAAATTAATTAATATTTGAAAAGTCAGTATTGTAACACTATGTCATAAATGAGGTTGATAAAGCGAAAGTTTGCTTAGCTACTGTGGGCAAACCATGCCGTGCGAAAAAATGAAACTAGCACAGCATGAATCCTCTATTAATAGCCTTTCCAACGATGTCCAGGTTATATTCAATTTTGCTCGGAGAATTTTTTTATGGGACTTTGAAAATTTCCGTACTTAACATAATACAGGCTAACATATAAGCAAATTTTGAAAGGTCACTGTGGCCAAACCATGATGTAAGTACTTGCAACGTACATGATGTAAGTACTTGCAACGTACACGATATAAGTACTTGCAACGTACATGATGTAAGTACTTGCACCGTACATGATATAAGTACTTCCATCGATATTAGTATTTGCATCGATAACTTGCACAGCGTTAGAAAGGCTATTAATAGAGGATTCACCCTGCCCTAGTTTCATTTTTTCACAGGACATGGTTTGCCCACAGTGACCTTTCAAAATTTGCTTATATGTCAGCCTGTATTATGTTAAGTACGGAAATTTTCAAAGTCCCATAAAAAAATTCTCCGAGCAAAATTGAATATAACCTGGACACCGTTGGAAAGGCTATTAATAGAGGATTCATGCTGTGCTAGTTGCATTTTTTCGCAGGACATGGTTTGCCCACAGCAGCTAAGCAAACTTTCGCTTTATCAACCTCATTTATGACATAGTGTTACAATACTGACTTTTCAAATATTAATTAATTTACATAACTACATGTTTTGTTTATTATATTTTGTAAAAAAATTTTCCAAAAGTTTTATTTTAACTGAATTTTGACTTAAATCCTTTCGAGACTTCGTTTTATAGAATTCTGTTAAGGGCTTAACAGAGCTGTGTAAAGAAATTTTGGTTCGTGTCTTTGCTAGTTATATTTAAATATAACTTCACACCCTTCAATTTGGTGTAGTTATGATCCATTCATTATATAAGTATCTGTGGAGAAATTTGTTGCGAAATTCATTCTCCTCAGAGTAATGGCAAAGAGCGATCCGTCTTTTCTTTCTTTAATATATATATTTTTCCTTTATGAGTTTGAATATTTGCTTAAGTTGAGAGTTTTAATTAATCCTTTTATTCATTAATCGCATTCCTTTCTTTCAGTTTTATGGAATTTCAAAATGGCACCTCAACAGAATTCAACGCTGCTTGATGAGAATACCAGTTTAGGTCAATCAGTAAATGACTTACCAGAAGAAATCAAACGTTACAGTCCAATATTGCCGTTGAAAACTAAACCGAACCTTGATAATAATAAAAAGAATTTTTTATGCAAAAGAACTGATACCGACGCTAAGGAAGAACAATATTTCAATCAACTGAAATATAAAGATTATCATAATAAAAATAATAATCGACGTAGTGAACGTAGTTGTCGCAGTCGTTCCATTTCATTATGCGGAGTTAATAGTACAGTGGCTTATGTAAGAAAATAACCGTCATACGATTAATTATTTCTCTTATTCTCCAGCTAGCTGCGCATGACGTGCATACACCTTGATCTGTATACACGTCATTTGAAATAACGAAATCATGAATTCCTAGAACAATGAAAGTTTCGGTTGATGTCTTATTTTGAAAAAATACCATCAATGCTTAAGTGAATTAACAAATTTTTCTATTTAGTATTTTTCGTTTATGAATTTGATGAAACTTTTTATTTGTTAAAAATATTTTCAATATTGCATTAAGAAGAAGAATACCTTCGTTTAACACGAAAATTCAGTATTTTTTTTTTACTTTGATTTTTATTTGCAAAATTTATTATTATGCAACCGTTTGTATTGTGTTCGACCAGCTAACTGTTTAATTAAATTTATATATATATATATATATGTGTATATACATATATTCATATTAATCTCTTTTCGCATCAGGAACAGGGATATAAAGAAATCACGATATGGTTGGGAAATGAGGTACGCTATGTATCGGGAGTTACTAACAAAACTACATGCAATGACATAATCAAAGCCATGATTGATGATGAACTTAGCAACGGCAATTGTGAACTTCACCGTTGCGTACAAAAAGGTGAATTTTACAAATATCGAAAAACGGTATAACTCTAAATAAAGCATAATCGTTACTTGGGTGCTTACGCACTCGCTTACCTATGCGAGCGCATGTGTTATATATAATTTTTATTCAATCGCTCTCTCTCTCTCTCTCTCTCTCTCTCTCTCTCTCTCTCTCTCTTTCTCGCTCTCACTCTGTCTCTTCTCAGTTGCTTCCCTCTTCCTATTTGGTTTTTTGCTGGCTTTATTTGAAAGTTCTTTGCTTTTTTTTTGTTGACTGAATTTTTCCATGATGACTGATACTTCCGGTGCCTGTTAATGGCTTATGGTATACACATAAACTCCTACATAATGTACACATATACGCTTGTATACGAATTGCATACATATGGCACCGTTTCTAACAAACACTTTAGACGGAACAGCATCGCGTGACTACAGCGGATATGTTATAACAGAATGTTGGCGTGGTATCGAGCGCAGCTACGACGGCAACGTCGCAATTTTACCAATTTGGAAGGCCTGGAATCGAGCACACAATGAGGTAATATCGAATAATTTGCACTTTCATATATGCATGCATGTATCATGGACACGTATATGCATTAGAGTGATCCAAAATTAGTCAGTTTAATGCGTTTACATAAACTTGTATGTATGTACACATACTTGTATGTATGTCTCCCTCTCCACTCTTTTTCTCTGCGTGGAGCTGTGCATGTGTATACGTTAAGGACATTAGCCCCTGCAGATAGATCAAGGATTCCATTAATAGTAAAAGAGAGCAGCAATCAACTTACAAAAAAACTAATGGGAGTTTATCTGAATTGTACAACCGTAGCGCCAGCATGAGAAATAACTTAGCATTTACCAAATGACTTTAGCTCTACCTTTTCAAATATAACTTGTTTGAAACAAAAATACAGCACAAGATTTTGTATTAAATCTTTTCCGATGTTAGTGCCAGAAGTCGTCACATAGCTTGACGGATCAACATAAAAACTCTATTTCAAATTTCATCGATTATTCGATTCGTAACAGAAATTTCGGGCATACAAGTTCTCAGTGTTTTTAAACGATTATAGGTATTTTGAAACTTAAGCTTTCGAGAGAAACCTACGCTCAGTTACACTTTACAAGAGTCCCTTGTCATTAATCTCGCGAATTGAAAAAAAATATTCCCGCCATATATACGGGAGCTTGAACACTTGATCATGACGTAGGCTCGAAACCTTATAAGAAATTTACCTTTTACCGCACAACTCGCGACGTCACGAAAGTAGTTGCTACTCCACTTTGTTCGCAATTTTCGACATGTGGCAGTTCAGCTTAGTTGTGTGCTAGAGATTAGGGAAACATTTTATATAAATGCAGTATTTTGGCGCATAAAGACGGCTCTTGAAAAATGGTCGTTACAATGAATTTGATCTTCAAAAGAAATTTAACAACCAGGCACCCTATTCAGGAAAGGAAGGATTCATAAAAGGAAAAATGTATTTAAGTTAACGAGAGATGTCCAGAGGTGTATGTTATTTTATATACAAAAATATTTATCTATTAGTTGCACTGTATTATGCTTTTACTTAACCTGCTCCTTCCAATGAAATCGGGACTGCCCAAGCATTTTTGCATATTAAAGGCGATTCTCTTGATTATTTTTCACTTTCAGATACGCTTAAGCCTTAAATATCATGAAGACGTTAAAGATCCTGCCAAGCCAATTAAAACCAATACAAGTACATTGTCAACGTTGCGTAAATATTTTTGTAAATTATTAAATTTCCGAGTGCTTGGAAAAGACCCATCCAAGCCCACCAAGCCATTAAAATCACTTAAAAACCATGAGGTAAAAACATCTATTCTGCCAACCAGTCATCTTTCTCCTGACGCGAAGGATAAACTTGATAAAGAGAAACTGTATAGACTTTGCGAAACGCGTTCCACCGTTCGGAAGCGTCGTAAATCTCCTCGCAAACGAAAGATTAATAAAAGGTCAAACGTTATCAAACGACATGACCGAGACCATGATGTAGGCAATTATTTACGACGACGTAAAGGTTCCAATGCTCGCTGCTCGATACGTAGTAAGTTAGCGGAAAAAAATGCCGAAATGAACGAACTCTACGCACGTGAATACGCGCTAACAAAGCAACTAACCAAGAAATGCAAAATGTATAGACTTCAGAATCAACTCTACACTAAAACCGATAAAAATTTCGAAATATCTGTCGGCCAGATACAGCATAACATAGAAAATTGTGCACAAGAAATCCTAGAAACCGAACACGAACTCCTCCATGTCAAGAATGAAATCAAACAAGACATATCGATCATAAACAGTTTGAAACGGCTGGCACTTGAAACAACTAGTCCCGAAAGCCGAATGCCAATAGCAGCACTGCGAGAAGTTTTAGTACATTCATCGTCTCAACCAGCAACAGTTGCGATTCCCATGAAGCCAACAAGCGAACATATACAATTCGTTGATAATATACATGAATTTTGTGACAATAATGCCAGTTTATTAGTTTAAAAGATAAAGTAAAACATCAAATATATAAATGAATAATAATTAAAACTCAAATGTTGTTAATGCTGTTGTTAGTAATGTTAGTAAATAGATAGATGATGCAATGGAAGCAGTTACTTACACAGCGGAACAATTTTTACTCTGGAAAAACTTCAATTTTGCAAAACTCTATTATGAATTTTCAATCTGAAGAATACCTGCAAATATTGCATGCATTTCGCATGACACTAATCGCCTGCACTTCGAGAATATTCTAAGAGGTTCTGAAAACCGAGATTGCTTTTCACATTCGCTACTTTATCATTCTAAGTGATAATCTTCTTCTTTTTATTTGCATGCTCACAGCTATGTGGTGGTGTGCATTCCTGGTACGCGTTGCTACATAGAATTGTTTATAATTTTCCATAGGATCTGCACATGGGCAGGATTTGGGCAGGAGGCGAACGAAGAACATTGATGCTCAAAGTTTTATATATCTGTTCCAATTGGAATTTTTCAATTTACTCTTTGACCACTTACCACTTACAGTTCGAGGACCTACCTACGAATCTTACTTTGTTTAGTGGGTGATGTCTACAACAAACTTTTTGAATGCAGCATCTTTGTATCGTGATATCAACTTTATCGCTTTTATCCTCATCACGAATAATAATACATTCGATAGATTTATTGATATACTGATTTCCACCTTATTTCAGATATCGTTTTTATACTCTACCTCGCTTGTGGCACTGAGTATATCAAGTTAGTTCGTATGTACGTAACACCCAGAAGGCCTTAAGATAGACTCACCTTTTATTATATCGATCGATTCAGAATCATTTTCTAAATCGATCTAAACCTGTCTGTCCATCTTAAGTCTGTCCATGTACACTTGTGTTCAAACTGCAGGTCAACATTTTTTGAGATGTTGTGGTGAAATTTGTTACACTGACATGTTTTAGCCTAAGGACTAATGCTATTGAAAATGGTTCAAATCGGTCGGCTTTTTCGATATAACGCCTTATGCTGAAAAGTCGTTCTATGGGAAAAGTTTGCAATTTTGAAAATTTCTCGACAAACCGGTATATTGAATAGAATGATAAGCTTTTATTAATAGTCGACCCTGCGCGATTGTTGAATGATAGATTAGTGGTGATGTGTGGAAGGATTGACGATAAAGATCTCCTTTTAGTAGAAGATACAAAGATACTGCTAATAGGTTGTGTACTGTCATAATTTTTCTTTTAGATATTGATGATCGCATTGATTGATTGGTCCAAAAATCGAAATCCAAGGGTTTTGTTTTCCTTGAATTTTTTCCGCCCTATAGCGTAACCTGTAACAGCCGTTCATTGTTGTTAAAGTATTGAAGTTAAAATATGAAAAGAGCTGGACATCTTTGGATAGACAAACCCGATTTTATTGAATCAATTCACATAACATTTTGGTGATTTATGAATACTTACCAGTTTTAACACCACCACCCACCGTATCAATCGCTGTTGCGATCGCAAATAAGAGTAGAATACAGAAATCGAAATAAAAAAATGGACGCCGGTGCCGCAGTCGCAGTCGGGATATCTATTGTTCTATTTCTATTTCTACTTCTAGCGACTGCGCTATTATGGTGGAGAGGTTTATAATTGTTTAAATAGTGTGCACAAAAAGACATACCACGAGTCTGAGTGAGTGAGTGGATTTTTTCGTTCGCCAAAAAATAAACGCTTGTTAAACCTAGTCCATTGTCCAAGCATAAAAATTTCTTTCATTATTTTGTATATCCAGCACCTAGCGAATGCGCAGCTGTAGTTTTGGAAATAGGAGTAGAAAAGTAGATGTCCAGACAAGATGTGCTACTGCGACGCCCACCGCGGCGCGGGGCAGCGAAGTCGTTAAATAAGCCTCCTTGTTTAAAAAGCCATCCATAAACACCAATTTCCAACGCCGTTGTCTCCAATGTATATTCAAGCTATTACATGGCCATTGCCATGCTCGTCGTAAGGCGAAACTTGCAAGAAAGTGTGGACAAACTTGGTACTTCGGAAACATTCAAATTTTACCAAGATAACGACCAAATATGTGGGATGATTTGGACCGTCGTGTGCCAAAACACTCAAAACACTTTTGTTAAAATTTAAAAATAGGCTACAAGAAGAATTGAGTAAGATCCCTATTTCCGATACAAGAGAAATTATACAAAACATGCCAAAACATTTAAATGACGTTATTATGATATGATGTTTCTTCTCCTTCGTATACCTCCTTTTATAAAAAAAAACCAATACTAATGATGCTATATTTTTTGAGTTCTTGAAGTTATTTAATTTTCTTGTCTACTGGAAGAGTGTTTTATTTGTTTATTTTTTATATATTTTAATATGTTTTGGGTACAAAATAATAAAATCAATTTTTGTCTTCGGACAATGTTTAACAAGCGCTTATTTTTTGACGAGAGATAAAATTCGACATTAATGAAACACCCTGTATATATACTATATTGCAGTCTTATTATTATGTTAGATTTACTAGCCCACTTTAACTTTAATTTAATTTTAAGCTAGAGTTAGTTTAGTCTTAACTAATAATAAGTGAACGATATCCGTATTGACAGTTTTTTTAATAAATTAAAGTTTTTTATCAAGGCAATTAGAATTTTTCTTAGGTTATTTTTACTTGTATTTTTCGAAATCAACGAAATCATATGTTGTGCGAAAGTGACGCCAAGTTAGAATGTTAATTTTTCAAGAATTTATCGTTTATGTTAAATTCTGTAAATAACATCACGAACGCGCTACTTTCTGTTAAATAACATTACGAACGCACTACTTTTTGTTAAACAACATTACGAACGCGCTAGTTTCTGTTAAATAACATTACGAACGTGCCGCTTTCTATTAAATGGCAGCACCAACGTCTTGCATTCTGTTAAATGGCAAGTTTCGCAATACTTTTTAAATGATGTCTTCTATTATAAAAGAGATTGGATGTTTTCGTTTGCCTTCTATTCTATTCTACAAGACACAAACCAAAAAAGAAGGCCCCCTGTACATGATAGATTTTTATACGAAGCTGCCCTCTGCAGCTTATAAATAAAAAGTAAATGTATTGGTGGCACTGCTCACATTAAGAGTCGAAATTGCATCAAAGTTATAATGAATTTCAGCAAACAAAGAAAGACAAGCTAATGTAAGAACCACTTTGAAATTCTTAATAAAAAGAAATTCTAAGTAAAGTTTAGAAGAACACGGTAATTGAATTTACAACAGGCAGGGCTTTGTGACTCTGTTTACTCCTCCACATTCATTGGTTTTATTAGCACGTTGATCGCTTCTGGATTTATATTAAATTGTAGCGATTTTTGTTGTGATTGTCAAAATAATTCCTTCGCTTTAATTTGATTTTCCATTGCATACTCAATTTATTAAAACTTGCACCTCGTTGATAATGGAATGAAACAAAATCTAGCATTACAAACGTAAACGAAGACAAAAACAAATTGTTCACAAATTACTCATTCATGAATTGATTTGAAGCACGAAATTGAAAAAATAGTATACATTCCGAGGAGACTATTTTTAATATTTAATAAACATAATTAATAATTGTGTCACCATTCCTTTATTGGCGATAAAATTAAACTTAAAATTCAAAATTTGATTTTCTAGCAGCTGCTTTTAACAGATGTCACAGTTTAATTGCGTTGATTTTATTAATATAAATATTGGTCTGACGAACATAAGAACCTTTCTACTTCAACAAACCGAATCATATGTTGGTACCTTTCTGAATATATTTTAAGAAGAAGAAGAACCTCAAGTGATTGTAGAATTTTTTTCGTAAAAACAGATAATTTGTCGATATAGAATTAGTATCTGTTTTTGCTTTAGGTTTTGCGGTTTAAGTTGTAAAGCAATGGAGGTAAGTGTTTGGAGTTATTAATGATTGTAACTTTGGACTTAAATGAAATTGTGTCTTATATGTATAGCTTGAAATATTAAATGCAAAAAATTCCAAACTCTATGGTAAATGTCGCGTGCCTAACGACATCGTTATTGGTGATTTACGTGCATTAATCCATCAGAAATTAAAGAGTACTCCGGTGGCTGACAGGCAGTCATTGCGTTTGGAACCGCGGGGTAAAGCTTTAAAAGATACCGACTCACTGCAAGCGTTAAAGCTTATAGATGGCGATAAATTATACATTAAAGATTTGGGTCCCCAAATAGGCTGGAAGACAGTTTTTTTGGCAGAATATGCCGGGCCTTTAGTGGTATACCTGCTGTTTTATACTCGACCAGAATTGGTGTATGGCAATGCAGCCAACATAAAAATTTCTTTAACCGCGCAGTAAGTTAAAATACGGCAATAGGAAAGTCTATAAATCACACGCTTCTTAGAGGAATGAAGTAACAAACGAAAGAAATTGTATTGACACAATTTGACCTTTTCATTAATTTTAATGTTGTCAAGGCATAAAATTTATTCTATTCAACTTTATTCTTCTTCTTTGATTTAATTACCAAAAAAAAAAAGAAACGTTGATTTGTGTGGTGCATATATTTATATATATTACGATTTTTAGTATAGCGGCAATTTGTTACACGGTACATTATGTGAAGCGTTTGCTGGAAACTATTTTTGTTCATCGGTTTTCACACGCCACAATGCCATTACGTAATTTATTTAAGAATTGCTCATATTATTGGGGCTTTACCGCTTATGTATCGTATCATGTTAATCATCCCTTGTTTACCGCACCGAGCGCACTACAGGTTTGGATAGCCTTGGGTGCATTTGCCGTATGTATTTTATGCTTTTATTGAAAATCCATAGATAAGCTATAATTATAATAATATATAAAATTTATAACACTTAACTTTGCAGTTTTGCGAATTTGGTAACTTTTCAGTGCACATTGCATTGCGTAATTTGAGGCCGCCTGGTACCAAAGTTCGTAAAATACCCAAACCCGATAGTAACCCTCTAACAAATCTGTTCAAGTAAGTTCGAAAATTAACACATAAACATGTTTCTAGATTTACAAGTTCCATAATCGCAGCTTGGTATCTTGTCCGAACTATACATATGAGATAGGAGCTTGGATTTCATTTTCTATAATGACTTCGTGTTTGCCAGCTCTGATGTTTGCTCTAGCAGGAGCCTTTCAAATGACAGTTTGGGCCTTAGCCAAACATCGCAACTATCGTAAAGAGTTTAAGGACTACCCTAGAAACCGTCGAGCCATCTTCCCATTTATACTCTAAACATGCACAATAAGCATTTTATTAAACATTTCCAGTGGTTTTTATAACATTAGCTTTTACAAGATATAATAGTCATTTAAAAGGTGTTATGTAAGAATTTCAACTTTATTCTATTTCTAAATTAACTTAATGACTACACTTTTAATGTACTCCAATGAGCAAGTATATAGATATGAAGGTGCGTTAGTAATAAAATGGAATTAATCGGTTTTTATAGCATTTCGTTGGTGTTTTGATCTGGTGTTACTACTTTTTTCAGAAATTCACACAAGCTTGCAATTGGCACAAGCTTACGGTTGGCAATTATATCTTCAAATTAATTGTTCTAACAAATTGCTTGCTTGCGGAAATTTTTGCCCTGGAATTCTTGGCACTATTGGTTGCCTGAGTTGTATGAGTTGCACCTGTTTTATAAAGGTGTCTAGTACTTTTGGCCAAGGTATTTTGGTATTTTCCTTTCACATAATTTTGATTTTGCAAACATCTTTTGCATTGGATTAGAATTTAAATTTAAAACAAGAAAGCTATATTTCCCTTGAAATGAATCTTGAAAATTTATCAATCGGATTAAATCAATACAATTACCAACTTAAAGAAATAGGACCATTAAGAAAAGGTTGCTCAGGTATTTCAAAGACAAGAAATTCACATTTTAGCCATTTAATGATTGCTTCATTAATACTATATAATAATTTTAGTAAATAATGAGAAAGTTGTGGAATTTTTAAAGCAATCCCTGCTTGAGGAGGGCGTAAACCGCGCGCCACTTATGCGTAAATTGGAGATGAAAGAGCGTCGCAAGCGTTTTGGGTATTCACGCAGCGGGTATGAGAAAATTTTGAACGCAATACGTGTTCGGAAAATTCCAAAACACTACAGTTTCTCTACAGTTTTTCCCTATATTTTTTAACTATTTTTTCCTGAATTGTTCGCTTAGTAAAACTTCTTCGTATTTTTATATTTCCTTTTTATATTTGAACAATTGCAACAATTTTCCCAACATAAAACATTTTTATGCGCTTGCAAAATGGTTTCTGATTATAAACCGTTAGCTGGCTTTTTTTTTTATCGGACTTACAAAAAAAATTTCATGTGCGGAGAATGGAGAAATCAGAGAGTTGCTTATAATAAACAAGAAAAATAGTCACAAAGTGGCAACGCATTCGAAAGGAACTCTGTTAAAATGGCAAAACAGTCGCGACAAGCGCTGTTAATTGCAAAGCCGTCGGCAAAAAATCTGTTAAATTGAAACAATGGAAAATATTGGGGTGGATGAGCTTGGTATTTAATGACGTCCCTGGTTTTGTAAATGTTTTAAATGATAAACAATGGATGCTTGTGAAAAATTTAAAAAGAAGAAGAGCACAAACTAATTTCACCGGTGTTTCTCTATTTTCTTTATTATAAGTTAAACTTGGCCATGCACTTTGAAGAATTAGAAGCTTTAAACCCACGTAATCCTAGTGTGAGTCTAATAGATGCACCAACTCCACATAAGGTGGCCGTGTTGGTCTTGGTAGATCAATACATAAGGGTAACTGGTGATTTACTTTATTATTGAGCAATAACAGTAACACGAGTTTGCTTTGTTAATTAAACCGCTAGGCGAAAAAAGCTGCGGCGGACGCCGGTCTTGAATATCCTGCCCACCTGAGACGTAATTTCTGCATGCTGTTGCTCAAATTAATACAATATCCTGACATGACATTCAGCGATTTGTATCAGCTACTATGTTCATCCAAATATAAGATAGACGATTATCATTTAGAATGCTTCGAAAAGGTTATTGGCAACGTTTTCTCGATGGGCCTTGAGACACTTTTTGATTTTTGCGAAATGCAAAATATTGAAAAAATGTTCGCGGAACAAGTGGGAGTTAGCCAGTTCAGTATCGTAGGTTTGTATATACGTCGAGTAGGTGTGGTCCTAGAACGTTTGTCATTTCCCGAAATGGTGGCACTACACAAAAATATTTGTCTATATTATGAAAAAGGTAAAACCAAATTTTTCTTTTGAATGCCTCCTGAAAGCAATAATAAAAATAAATGGGTCTACAGGTTTACGTTCATTGACTACTAGCTCCCGTAAGCATAATCGCCTTGAAAGTTTATTAATAGACGAATCAGATAACGACACGATCGAGGAGCCCGTATTGGATACTGAAACTGTTCACTTGGATCGTAATCAACACTGTAAATGGTCTGCGAAACAAGTTGAACTTTTTGTTAATCAGCAATGTAATCTTTTGGAGAACAACGAATTGAGAGCTTTGACGCCTATTGAAATGCAATCCAAATTGAATGAGATAATACGGGATAATCCTTTAAGTGTGCAAGCCTATTTCCTTGGCTATATGAATCAACTTAGATTACGCGATATATTCGGCGCCTTAAACGCATTGCATAGAGCTTTTGATCGCAGTCCCATGCAAATAATGGGACAATCAGAACAGAAGGGCTTTCAATACTTCAGCGTTAACTTAGCTGTTTTGCATGCCAGTTTCGAACATCGTCGTGAGGCATTAAATGCCTTAAAGGAGTGTATAATGTTAGCTCAAGAGTGTGGCGATAAAAGTTGTTTAGATTTGGCCAATTCGTGGTATTGTCTGTTGAATAGCAAGCATATAGATCCCTTTGAAAAGTGCATCCCAGATGTAGAGGATGTCGGAATGATACAATCTTTATCTCTAGCTATACAATTTGTGGTTATGTTTGGGGTTCAATGCGGTTACTTACCTTTGGATTTGTTTCAAATGCTTCTGAAAAGTGACGAAGTCAATAGTAAAAATTCCAGACCTGAACATGTATCCGATTCTTTGGCTTTACGTTCGGCTCTGTGGTGTACATATGGCCGGCATGAGATGTCAGCACTTTATTCACAATTATTACTTAATCTAAAGAAAACCTGGGTCTTTGGTGATGTTAGTAATTCAGAAAGCGTATGTAAAGTTCTTTCTAGTCTTGCACTATGGTTTCACGTCCAGGGTGAACATCAGTTAGGAGTCGTGTTGCTGATGCATGCACGTTCCAGATTTCCACGTTATCCTAATGCCATCAATTGGATGGTTAGCGAGTGTCATGTATCCATACAACAAGCCATTTACCGCTGCCAGTGGCAAGAAGCATCAAAGTGGTGTTGTCAGCTGTACTTGCTTGATAAAAACGATGGGACTTTGCAAAGAGCAATGGTATACATAGCTAAGGGCTACTACAATGAAGCTCGGCACATCTTACAAGAATTACAAAATTCTGCTGATCTTGATGTATTAAGTCAAGTTCGTGTCTTAGTTTTGATGGCTTACACTAACATGTCGTCGTCTATAACATCAACTGAAGCCATAGACCATTTAATGCGTGCTTCTGTGCTCTCAGCTTCGGCTTATATGGAATATGAAAATGCCTTGATCGGTGTTCTATTGGCTGAAGTTATGCTCAGAATGGGTTTACCGCAAAAAGCATTGCAATCGATGAAAAATTCTATGGATCATATTTATATAAATGGTGGATTGTATGATAGAGCAAAAACCGATTTTACTTTCGTGCGCTGTTTAGTAAAAGCTGGCCATGACCGAAATATTCAACAACAACGACTACGCAAAGCATTGCCAATTTTGGAACGAGCCATTGAAAGCTATCGGAAACTTGAAGCACATGCCAAAGTTTTAGACGTTTTTGTTTATATAGCGAAGACATTCGATGAACTGGGTGTATTATCCGAGCGCAATAAATACGCCTGTAAATTTAAAAACTATTACACGGAAAACCCGGTACCCAGAGAATATCTAAATGCCGTATATTAAAGATAAAGCTCTTAATTAAAAAAAAGATTATTTGCGTTAAATTTTATTGGTTCTAGAATTGAAGCTGCTTAGATTTAAAACTAAAGGAAGTCTACAATAATTTCTTGCGTTTTGATAGAGATGACTTATCAAAAACTTGCTTCATGAAATTTAATATTAATTGTAACAAGAACAAGATACGTACATTTTATATGACCACATCTACCGGAATTGTTTACTTGCATCAAAATGATCTTCCAGCGTCGCCTAAGCAACGTCACGCTTCAATATATCATTTTCTTCATTCAAATAGAAAGCACCCCGATGATAGGATTTCTGTAAGAATTTATATTTGCCTTTGCACGCCTTATTCGTAATGACACGCAGGCTTTAACGTAGCTCCTGACGACGCTCTTCATCGGTAAGCGTACGCATACAATCGATTTCTAGTTGTTCACGTTCCGCACTAGAAAGTAGAATCAAGAAATAGGCGATAGTTTATATAATGGAGTAAGAAAATACTATACTATTCCGATTCCGATCCTTTTCTAAAGCTTCTTTCTGGAGTAAATGCGTGTCCATGTAAAAAAGATTCAAAATTATATCATATGTTAAACTATATAGGAATATACACATTTACGATGTTTAAATACGATTGTTCACAGTTACTTGATCCGAGATATGAGGTCATTTATGGCTTGTTATTACTGAAGAAGAAGAGTTATTGAGTTTTTGTTAAACCTAAGCAAATCGCCCTTTAGGTGATTTTCTTAACAAAAGCTGGTAAAGATTAAAAAAATGTGTTTGAATTATTGTAATTTAATCCGAACACAAACACGCTTTGCCAAATCGAGTCCACCATTTTGCTCTTCAAAGTTATATGAATATTTCTGTGCAGCACACAAATTCGACGATCCTGCTATAGGCATGCTTTTCTCTTTCTCCGCGGGCGCGTTTCATGCGTTTCAGTTCTCGCAGTTTCCAAGCTTCGTGCAAATCACCTATCCTAGGCTTGGCAGTGTCAGGCTAAAAACAATTTTTTCAAAAAATTTTCTTTTTTCCTCTTTTTTTTTACCTTTGTCTGTATTAAAAGCTCTTCGGAATCCTTCGACCTCGAGATGGAGCACAATAAACAAATTAAGAAATATCATTACATGTATCCTAGTATGCTGCTTCTGCATCTCTAATTATAGTTGACGTCATGGATAAGTTGGACACGGAAAGATATGAAAGAGAAAATTATGCAAGGACATCTACAATACTATCATCAGCATTACTCTTCTATTAAAACTTAATTAATTCCACCTTTATATCCAACAAATATTGAGAAAATCAAAATCAAAACCTTTTCGAGCCTTTCGTTTGCCTTGGTCACACAATTGCAATTCGCCAATGGATCTTAAAGAAGTCTTCTTCCCCAATCTGCAATTGTGGACAAATTCTTACTATAAAGCACATTCGTTGTGACTGTCTTCACTTTTCCTTGCATTTGAAGCAACTAATCCCATGGACATCTTAAAATCAGCTACAGAATGCAATATCAATGCAATATTTTACTTTATTAAAAGGATTGGGCTTAATATCTAATGTTCTTGTTTTCTAAAATGGAGCCGATAGCCTGTGTTGCTAGTGCTCAATGTCTTTTTCTTTTTAGTCTAAAAATTTATTCCATTAGTCTAAAATTATGATAATAGTAATAATGAATTTGCTTGTTCCAAGTCTTTTTTATGCTTTCTTCAACTAAACGCAATGTTTGCCTACGTCTTTCTTTAGTCACGCGCTTCGTCTCCACTTCTAATTGCTGCTGTTTTGACGTTTCGCGTTCTTTTTCTTGTATTGTTGCGCGATCCCTTTTGCGCTCAAATAAGGGCGCATTTTCTTCTTTAATTTCCGTTTCCTCTTCATATTCTGAACTCTACGTGTCCGATGGTTTCGATTGTTTTTCTTCTTCCTTTAGTAAAATTTCTTTCTCCTGTTGCTGCAGCATACGTTGTCTAACATTTAAATGTTTTTGTTCCAACTCAGTTTCACTTAATTCTAAATCTGTATCAGCTTCCGAGGCCAGGGTAATTTTTTTGTGTGGCTCTCTTCAAACTTTGCAGTTGTTGGTGCTGTTCGTCATCTTCGTTGTTATCTTCGTCACTATCTGCTTGTAAAATTTCTGGCTCGTGTATGAGCCGATGAGCTGTTCTCATTCTAATATCTTTCTTTCTGAAGGTCGTGATCTTAATCGTCGTAAGCGTGGATCGTTAGTTCCTTCCGCGACTTCATCCTGGTCTGATGTTTGTTATTTTGTGAATTCTTCCCTGCCATGTTTACGATGACGTTTATCATGTTGACTAGTAATAGTCAATAGTCGACTGTCTAGAAAGTCTTCTAAATCGGTTTCTTCGGAGCTGGGGTAATCTTTGGCATAATCTGGCCTTTTACATGATATATAACGCTGAACTGTTACCGTCTCCATAGAAATTTCGGCTTAAGAAAATAAAAACGCTTTAGACAATTTTTTTAATGATATCGTAACCATTCAATTGCCTTTTTCGTTGCATACTGCTGCACTCTGTATACCCATTATTCCTTCTAAGGAATGTTAATATACTGACAAAAGCAAAAATCCGTTACAAGCTACACAGCAAAATTAACCTAAAAAACAGTAACCATTGGAAAAAGAAGAAATGTAACACAACAGAATGCATTAAATCAGTCGCAGTTCTTTCTCTACATACGTTTTGTAAACTATGTATATAAGGATTGAGAAAATTCTTATCATGTTGGCTTACTTGGGTAGCTTGTAAATATGTAAAAAAGAGCTGTTGCCACGACTCACAAAAAAGGTTCCACCGAGATTTGAACTCGGATCGCTGGATTCAGAGTCCAGAGTGCTAACCATTACACCATGGAACCTCAATGCCTAGTCATCATTTGTTTGGTAGTTGAAGTTTTTGCTTTATCACTGCGCATGTGAAAGTTCACAAGCACACTTTGCTCTTAATTAAGAGAATTATTTCCATATTACTCATAAAGTTCCTTAGAGTAGCCACTGCAATCAACATGTAGCAAATGTATATTCTACCTAATCAAAATAAACAATTCATGTGTTTGTGCTTATGACCCCTATTAGTTGGATATTAGACAGTAATTCTAATATTGAAATATTTCAAAAATATCTCTCTGTCTCGCTCACAATGCCCTATGGTTCGTTAGCAACAACATTATCCACGATGATCTGGATTTCAAAGCATTTTTGTAAAACTTCTTGTCAAACTGTTTAATCAAGCCAAGCCGATGAGATAAGGAAAGTGAAAACATATCGTATAAAAAATAATTTATTTTTATTCCTTAAATTATTGCAATGAAGTTTCTTTTTATTTATTTAAATAAGTTATATAAATCAAATTAAGAAAAAAAGAGGCCGAGAACCAAATGAAATCAGATAATCGGAAGGTTCTACCGAGATTTGAACTCGGATCGCTGGATTCAAAGTCCAGAGTGCTAACCATTACACCATAGAACCCCTTGTTGTGGCGCGGTCTATAAGTAGTGTTATATTTCATTAGATTAAATATCAATATTAAAATTTTTTTTTTTAGAAATTTTCCCTAGAAGCTCCTGTCCAAGAACACATAAAAAAATAAACACAGAATGTTTTGTTCGAAAAATAATAGAATATAATTAAAGAAAAACAGGTCTTCAAATGAATTACATATTGACAAAAACATTTTCCTCTATCTGCTCCTTTTGTGATGCACAAATAATAATTCGCTTCTTCAGCTTCAGGACCCTTTGATTACAAGAAATTATTAGCTATCTCTAATATGTTAAACTAACTATCTCTAAACAATCTAGGCTCCATTTAAATTTTTTGAAATCATAAGTCTCTTCAACTTGTACACTCTTTTAAAACTATTTATATCATTAGCAGTATTCATCGATTTGTAAGAGGCTCAAAAGTTTTGTATCTATAGTCTACACTGAAATTGAAATCAATATGGAAATTAAAAAAGAAAATTAAAATATTTTTTATAAATTACTTATATGGTTATAAAAATGTCGAAATATTTTCATATATACAAGAAAAGAAAGAAAAGAGACAACAAAGAGGGAAAATTTGTCCGTTCATTTCTTACGCAATGGATCAGACAAAACGACATGGTCAATTCTTATAATCTTTGGCTCAATTTCTCTTGATAGCCGTTGATATTCACTATAGTATGTTTCGAACTCCAAACAATGACAAATCGTTACAATCGTTCATACTAACGCAAAATTCGGGCGTGTTGTGTTAAATGAAGATACAATCAAAACTGTGCGTTTTTTCATCGAAGAAATTGAGGAAAATTAAATTGAAATTTTTTGAATGGTTTCGCATTTCGCCTTTAAATCACTTTGAAAAAGAAAAACATTCACATTGGTAACTAACTATACCCTACACCACTTGTGGTACAGGGTATATCAAATTAGTGCGATCGTATGCAACACGCTGAAGGGCTTAAGATGCACCCATCTTTTACTATACTGAACGATTCAGAATCATTTTCTGATTTGATCTAAGCCTGTCTGTCCGTCTGTCCGTCTAATGTCTGTCCATGTATATTTGTATTCAAGCTATAGATCGCAATTTTTGAGATATTTCAATGAAATTTGGGACAGTGACGTAGGAACTAACGCTATTGAAAATGGTTCGGCTCGGTCCACTTTTTCGACCACTCCCAATCGACCATGCGCTATTCTGAAAAGTCGTTATATGGAAAAAAATTGTAATTTCCGAAATTTCTCAGCAAAAGTGGCTCAGTAGTAGTATTTGGGCATTCTAAATTGGTATGAAAACTTTGGGCCGGTATGGGCAATTTTTTAACCCCGCTCTCATATAACGGAAGCTGAAGCTTGTACAATAAAATGGTACAATTTTCGATGCTTCATGATGAAAATTATATCATAGCAGTAATTTAACATCAAAAAATTAACTGTACAAATTTGGACCATTTCGGCCTATTTTTTGGATCCTATCCTAATAAGGATTTTCACGAAAACTCATCGTTCGTAGAGCAGAAAAGTCCAAGTTTTAATATGTTGTGATGAAAATTGACCCATAATTTCATAAAAAAATAAGAATTGTATTAGACAATGTGGTATAGGGTATTTAATGGTCAGCCTTGCCCGTCTATAATGTTCGTACTTGTTTTTTAATGAAAAATCATCTATAACTAGCAGCACTTGTCTGAATGAATATGGACGAGTTTCTATCTATATATATATATATATATATATATATATATTTATATATATATTTATATATATATATATATATAAATATATTTATTTATTTTTTTTGGATCATCTTCAGATTCTGTGTCGATTTATCTATGTCCGTCCGACCGTCTGCCGTCTATTGTGTGGTTTTTTCTTATCTGAATATTGAATATTAATATAGTCTGCAGAAAAAATAGGCTCAAGTCAAGTCATTTGGAATTAGGAATCTGAAAACACGCCTATAATCTGGTAACTGCTTTTTTATTTGTTTCATTTGCATCGTTGCCTCTAATTAATGCTCATTTTGCTCATTTGTCAAATATTATATGCCGCTAGATAAATGGTCCCTACTAACTCGTAATCTGACACATTGGTTTTCGACTTAAGATATTATTATTAATTCTGAATATTTTATTTAGAAATAAAAATTTCAGCGTATTTTCAATTATTATCGTAATATAATACCAATACTCAACAACATCCAGGATACAAGTACATGAGATTGTATGTTTGTATGCTAATAAATAATATAAAACATATTTATATATTACAATAGAAACATTTTTAGAGCACAGAGTCACGATTTTTAAAAACAAATACAAATTTCTTTATACGGGATTAGGTTGCATTTATGAACATGAATTGTTTCGCAAACAAAATACAATAATTGCATAATCCACAGGTCCCACCGAGACTTGAACTCGGATCGCTGGATTCAGAGTCCAGAGTGCTAACCATTACACCATGGAACCACTAATTCCGTTGCCAATTTAATTTCACTTGATAAGAGCTCACAATGGCACAATAAATGTTATGTAGGATAATATGGTTTCCGTTGGATTGAGTTTGTTTTACATGTGCTCGACCCGCATCCGTTGTAGAATACTAAGTGTACAAATAAATTCTGTAACATTCTTGAATCGGTCTTCCAAAGTTTTGTGTGTAAGTAACTTACACTTTGTTGCTTATATGGTATAAGTTTCAGTTCTCGACAAGCAATCGTTCTGTTTATATCAATGTGTAGTGAGTTTTTTTCTACGCTTGATAGGATTAAACTGGGAAAAAATGCAATTTAAGTTAGCTTGGACGGTAAGCTATCAAACAGTTAAAAAGGGGTTTGCAAGTTTTCGCGCAAAATAATTTTGCCTTGAAGACGGTGAAATTCGCTTATGTCCGCATATCTACAGGAAGTGATCTTCAACTTGAGCTAGGAACTTTTATTCCCATTGACGATTATTCTCGAGAATCGTTTTCTTCGTAGTTTCGCGGCGATATAGTCATCGATCTCTTTTCACATGCCTTCAAAATTTGTGATCCGCTGTCTCTGCTAAATATGACTGCATCAATACTCACAAGTGGCATTTAGAAGAAGAGAGGTATGGAGAATAAGTTAGGCCAAGTCTAAGATCATTTCCTCGCTTGCCTTTGACTGAGACGGACGGACGTATGTTGATTTTCATCGTTAGCTATAGACTATAATTTTTTGTGCAAGATCTCGCAAACCATTGTCTAAGTGCCGGATAAATTACTGTGTCTTCCGTCAAAGCCAACTTAATCAGTCTCGTAATAAGTCTCGTAAGGGACATTTTTGATCAGTCGAACATCTCATGTCGTAAATGCTACTTGTTGACAATCATCTTTTCAGACTTTAATACAGACTGAACGATAGCATGCAAGCACCTCTGTCAAAGTTATTTATAAAGAGATTTATAAAGACATTTCTCCAACTATTCTTTATGTAATATATAATCGATTCAGAATCGTAATATGAATTGATCTAAGCCTGTCTGTCTGTCTGATGTCTGTCCTTGTATATTTGTGTTCAAGCTAAAAGTCGCAATTCTTGCGATATTTTGATGAAATTTGGTGCAGTTACGTGTTCCGGCCCAAGCACGAACGCTGTTGAAAATTGTTTGGATCGGTCTACTTTTCCAGTCACTCCCCATATAACGTCCTATTCTGAAACGTCATTATATAGAAAAAAATTGTAATTTTCAAAATTTCTCGGGAAAAGTGATCAAGTGGTAGCATTTCGGCATTCTAAATTGGTACGGAAACTTTGCACCGGCTGGGGCCATTTTTGTAGCCCCTCTCGTATAACGAAAATTAAAGTTAATACGGCAATTTTCGATGCTTCACAATGAAAATTATATCATAAGAGTAATTTAACATAAAAAAATTAACTGTGCCAATTTTCGACTATCTCGGCCTATTCTTTGGATTCTCCTCTAATAACGATTCTCACGAAAATTGATCTAAGTTTTAACAAGTGGTGATGGAAATTGACCCATATTCGTCGATATAGTAAAAGGTGGGTGCATCTTAAGCCCTTCGGCGTATTACATACGGCCACACTAGATTAATATACCCTATATCACAAGTGGTGAAGGTGGTGATCTCATACGAGATCTTTTACCGTTTAGTTTCTATTACAAAAAAAAAAAAACAAGTAAGAAAGTTATATTCGGCGGTAGCCAAATCTCGCATACCCACCAGTATGGTTTATGCATTCTACTCTCCAAGTTCTTTTATTTAATACCCACTGTATTATCGCTGGTAATCGCGGTGTCTACCGCATTCATTTTAGAATTAACCCATGTTTATGCAGAAAATATGTGTTCATGTGAAGAGTGTAGAAAATAATTTTAAGGATTCGATATTGTTTGCTCTATGATAAATAAGCATGAAATTTCAAAAACGCGATAAAATGATCATTTAACCACTTGTAATTTTGTGTGGGCGTGGTTGATTGTTTCCATTTTTGCACGTAAGGAGCAGAGTTTTTCACAAAGTAAATGTGGAAAACTTCCGCTTTCTCATTTTAATAAATTTCGAGTAACGAGAAAAAACCCAAAAATTTTTGTTAAAAAAAAACGGAGTTGCGTTCAGTTTACGCTTCACTGTGGGCATCTGTTGTCAACAATTAGGCTGATTTTCAATAGCAACCTGTGTGCAGAAATTTCCAATGTTTACGCCAAATTTGAAGTCGATATCTTAATTTTTGCGAGGAAGAGAGTGCTAACAATACACACCACACAGACGGACCGACATGGCTAAATCAACCTAGAATTTCTTGTTGATCAAGTACGTATACTTACTTAATACTTAATAGGGTCTCTGAAGCTTCTTTTTGGGTTTTACACACATTTACCTTCATTTTATGGTGGTGGGTATAAAGAGAAATTAACACTTGCTTGATGACTGTATACCACCATGAACCACATGTGCGTTATATATCTATTTCAATTTCCTATTTACACAATTTGGCTGCACTTCACAGAAAAGACGGCCATCCACATATTCCCTCTTAATTACATGTGATTTTTGGTAGATGCAATTAATTACGAGATTCGAACTTCAAAATTTACCTGAGAAGAGTTATAGGCAACTATTTGAGATCATGCTTGGTCTTCTTTATAAAGCTTAAAAGCGATATATAAATAACTAAATTGTTTGCCTTATTCTTGCTGATGAAGAATATATGTTCTTTACAGACGGGAGTTGTTGTTGGACTTACGGGTAATATCACTCCACCAAAGAAATAAATATGTCGGATGGGCCACGAGAGAGCCCAATGTGTTTACCTTTTCTGCTAAAAAATATTGTTGTTAGCTGAGCTTCTACTGTTTCTATGGCGAATCAACTCCAAGACGTAACTAAAGATTTACTTTTCATTCATTTCACAAGTCAGTCTAAGTGAACGGATAATGATAGTTGTATTAAGATTAACTAGTGGCTTAGAATTTTTCGAAGGACAGTGACGTTGAGATTTGACAGCGAAGATTGCATTTTGAATGATGAAAATCCGATATCGCTTTGACGAGAACTTACCGCATTCCTTTTCATAATCCTCGGCACAACAACGACTTGTTGGCACATGCATGGCAAACGTAAAAGAAAAATAGAATTTTCAATAAAAAAGAAACGCGGCACGAGCTTTGCAATGCAAGCACACGCTGTGCTAGCTTTACAACACAAACCCAAAGACAAACAAAAAGCTTTACAAAAATACTGGTTTTTTTGACAGGGCTGCTTAGGGTCATAACATTGCATTTTTCCACTTATTGCATAATAGACAGACCGCCATTATGCGTTAGATATGTTCGTTGATTTCATTGATTCGATTGTTAATAATTTTCATAACATCACAAAAGTGTAATTGACAATAATAGTAATAAACAATAATAATAGTAAACAATAAAAATAAATTGAACTAATAATGGGAAATTATCTCTCAAGATAATTGCACTTAAAGAGGAATATTCTTTCCATTAGGTTGAAGGCATGAATAAATTTCGAAATTCGATTTCTCTCTTATACAATTCAATTTAATTTGGGATTTATTCGGTGACTGGAAAATGCCCTTTTTAGTACTTTTTCTTTAGCTCAGACATTCACATCTTCAATCATGTCTTTTACATCGCAAGCCAGAACCTAAATATTTCTCACATTTTAAAAGCGCTTACGGTGAATAATTGATAATAATAATCAAAGCGGGCATGAAATGAAGCGTTCGTTAAAAATTCATAATAATATGATTTTTTAATTTATATAAGATTTCGCTTTTTTTCCTTTTGTAGAAATTTATAGCAAAAAAAAAAAAAAAAAATAATTTTAATTCATTATTAAGATAATTGTATATAAATAATTTATTGCGTATGATTGGAAACCGGTTGATATGAAATGTAAAAAGATATGTGTAACACTTGTGCCAACACAATAAAGACATAAATCATACGTTATTTTCAAACAAAATTAATGCTGAAATGCTAAAATATTTGACATCTAATATCAATTATGTATATTTATGGCTGTTATGGCATAAGTTATATGCTGTACATATAACTAGTTATGTGATATAATAGAAAATTTATAACACGCGGGTATATGTGTGTAGGAAAAAAGAACCGGATCAGAGTGTTTTTCTCTTTCATTTCCAGATTTGCCGATCGATTGCTTCAAGAATACTTAATAGAGTTTTCTTATTAAACTCAAGGATTTTGGGTTTAGCGAAAAAATATGAAAATGTTGTCAAGTTGCAATTGGTTTAGCGTGAGTACGGCTAAACCATAAGCAGATCTATCATTTGCTGCCGCTTGCATAAAGTGCGTATGTTCTCAATTTGTAGAAGGATTTAAGATAGCCCGGTCTTTTACTATACCGATCTTTTCAAAATAATTTTTTTAAATTGACTTAAAACTATCTGTCTTGAAATGGATGGGATGGGGTAGAATAATATTTACGACGATTTCTCTCATTTAAAAAAAAAAAAAAATTTTAAATTTTTAATATTTTTCGAGAAAAATTGGCTAAAAATGCTGGGGTGAAATACTAGATGGGTTTGGAAAATTACGAAGGGGTGTCTTCATTTCGTCAGAACGTTTGCAACGCCCGGAAGGAAGCATCACCGACCCCACAAAGTATGTATATTCTTGATCGGCACCAACTCCGAAATCGATTTAAGCATGTCTGTCTGGTCGTCTGTCCATCTGTCTGTATAATGTCTGTTATAAACATTCTCCTGGCCGCAAAAATTAAGTTATTGACTTCAAATTTGGCAGAAACATTGGAAGTTCTTGCACGCCGATTGGTATTGAAAATGCGCCAAATCAGCCCATAGTACCACGTAAACTCAGAATACCTGTGTTTTTCAATGCGAATGAAAAATTGGTTTTTTGCTCACGACTCTTAGACTATAGCAAATAAATTTATAAAAACTTGAATGCATATTCAATGGGAGATGCTGTAGCATTTGTGTATAAAAATGGAAAAAATTGATCACGCCTACCCAATATTATAGTGTATCAAAATTTAATTCTTTTTTCAATAGCTTTATAACTCGCAGGAACAAGCTTTAAAACCCCCATAAAGTGTACAAATTCATGCTCAGTTTAAAATATTGAATGTACGTAAACATGTCCACCAGTTCGTCCGTCCATCTGTCTGCTTGCGCAACTTTGCAATATTTGTGCCGTCTTGTCGCATTGTCCCGTTAGCGAAAATGAAGATATCGCCTAAAAATTTGCAAAAGAATTTGGAATTGAACAAAAAATTGTGAAAGGACACGCCTACAGGGTCCACATGCGTTTACGACAAAAGCTTTTATTTTAAAAATAGAAGAAATCAAGTGCGCCTACTCCATATTAAAGAGTATAAGAATTTTATTCTTATACTTCTTTGGTCTGTTTTTGGAATAAACGGTGATGGGTATAAAAGATTCGGTCCCGACTAAATTTAATTTTCTTGCTTGTTTTTTTTAAGGTTTGAACATATTCTGGACATTAAAGCCTATTGGTCATGGATTGTCATGGATTTCTTGGCAATAAATAAGAAGTTTTTTTATTTTGTTGTGACCTGATGTGTGTTCCATATATCATAAGAGTATTTTGCTGGTTTTCTTTTTTCGCACAATTGAATTGAACTAACAATAATCTGAAAATGTTAATTCGCTAAAGACTTTTCCTCTTCAAATTGCTAGCGGTGTAGCGTTGGCGATTATAAATTTATTGTTCCTTCCTTTTGCATTAATGGCTTTTTTTTAGTGCATTCACCTTCTTTTTTTTTTTTTTTTTTTTATAACGTACACATAATCGGCACACCCGAATTAGAGATTCTTATACAATCATCATAACAACTACTGAGAATTGGTGGTAATATCTTGAAATACATATAAAGGCCATAAATAAATGGCTGCTAAAACGCAATAATTGAAAAGATGAGACGAAAAGGTTATATAGGCGCGGATTGCAAGCCGGACTTTTTAATAAACATTATAGGCTCGTCTGTGTTGAGAGATAAATTTGACGAAGACATAGAACGCCTTATGCACCGTATATCAAATTACGTAAGTAGTATGTACATGTCATGTAGCGTACATGTTTTTCATCATATTTTCGTGCAATCCCGCAGGACAAATCGAAAAATTCCCTTTTCTTTAAATATATATTTTCGGGTACTTATTGCCGACATAGCAGTTGTAACATCCGCGTACAAATGTAGCGTAAGGGTACTGTCGGTCGACTTTGACCACTACTCTATCACAATCGTGCAAGTAATATCGTAATAACGGCTTGTCGTTATTCGACATCAGATTTTGCAAGAATTGCGGCTTGTCGCTATCCAAAAAAAAAGGGAGAAAATGATTGGGTTTTTGGTGAGAAAAGATCTGAAGCGGAATGTTGAGAGATTTTTGGAAGAAAATTATTGGAAAAAGATGATCTTTTTTTATAAAACAAATGACTGTGAAGCCATTAATCAGATATTAAGAAAAGTTTAAGCAGAAAAATGTTTTGTAATAAAAAGAAATAGAAAAAAAACTACACGAGTAAAGAAATGCGTTTGGAAGAGAAATTAAGTAAGTAAAATAAGGAAATTGTAAAAATGATTCATAAACACCCAAGAAGTTACCAATAAAAGGCCTTCAAATTAGAAATTTACTTATGTACGGCTAAAATTGCTCAGATTTTCACATTACAACTACAGCTATTTTATTGGTCTAATGACGTCTACTTAATAAGAACAAAAAGGAAAAGAAAAAGGATGACATTGGGATAAATTGTAAGGCAAAACAAATATATTGGATCATTAAATATATAACTCAGTTGACTAAAAAAAGTTTTAATTAAATTCTTCCGTATTTGTTATTAACATTCGTACGTGAGTACATGTCAAAGAGGTGCCCACTAACGCTGTTTAAATGGTTATACTTTTATAAACTAATTTCGAATAAAAAAATTATGCCATAAGCTTGAAATATCTAAACAGAAAAAAAGAAAATAAAGAGCAAAAAAAAAAAAAATAATTCTGTTATGAACAGCAACAACAACAATAAGAAGAAAAATCATAAACGATCGTTAATGTCAATTGCACCTACGGAAAAAAATTAACAAGAAATCGGTGTAACCAGACAAAAGCTTGAAAAAAAAAACCGTTGCGACCATTTCTTTTTTTATAATTATTGTAACAAATAAATCGCAGGACAAATCATTAATCACAACTGAGGAAGGCGTCGCTTATAGTGCTCCCCGCTAATAACCAAAAAAAAAAAAAAAAATAGTTCCTTGAATGTTTATTTTATTAAAAGAAATTTGCGAAAGATTTTGAATGTCGTTATCAATGCCGAAATCACTTCGTAGTTGGAAGTCTGCACTGGCACCATGCAAAGTTTGGCTTCATCATGTCAAAAAGCTGATGTCATAATAAATGATACACCGACAAAAAGGCTCCAATAGCGCCAATAGCGAATCGAATTCAGCACTCTTGGCCACGCCTAGCAGTTGGATGCATCAAGGCAGCGGTTCAATACTCAGGCAAACGCAACAACAAAACACAATTATTCCACAATCAGGTTATGATTTCTATTGTATTTTAATTTTCTTTTATTTATTTTTTTTTCTTTCAAGATAAATAAAGAGCTATGCCGCGACACAGTGTTAATAATAAAAAGTTAAAACTTTACAGCTGAATAAGGCCGACACAAAAACAATACTTTGTTCCCATTGTTTGCTTATAATTGATAATTTTTTCTAAGAACTTTTGTATGGAAAAAGGTTCAAAAGTTACCCCATTCGATCCAAATTCTCTATATATTTTTGGTATATCAATATTTTTTTGGTCGTTTTAAACAACTTTCTATTTAAGAGAAGTTGTCATAGTAATTGCTCGACCAAATTCAAATTCAATAGCTTTCGTCCTTAGGGCAAAGCATATCCATGTACTCAATATGATCAAACCTGATGTTTGAACACAAGAATGCATAGCTCGACAGACAGACATGCGCTTCAGTCAATTCAAATGCATAATCATTTTGGCATTCTGTTGGTACCTCCTGTCCTTATGTCCATCACATTTTACGGGAATTCTCGCATCCAAAACAGAGCCAAAAAGCTGAAATGATTATTTAGCATACCTGCCGTGGCATATAAGAGGACAACTTTCAATCCTCTTCTTTCACTTCCTATCCATTACTGGATATAGGTGATCACATATTTTACATAATATTATTGCCTAAATTATACTACGTAGGCACTTTCAATACTCTTCGTCAATTAATTACGAAGTTTGAAGCGAATAAAGTGCATTTATGTATAAGTTGCAGAGAGGAAGCAACGCCGTGATTGCTTGTAACACCTTACGTGACACGTTGAGAAGTGAAGTTGTAAATCTTCGAAACTGTAAAATATTGATTGAAGATTGCAGCCTCAAAGAAAATCGTCGACCTGATTGACAATTGCTTTGCAATTGCAAGCTCGGCATCCACCACACATCAGACATTTTCAACACGACTGAAGCTTCTCGCAATCTAATATATTTAAAATTCGACAATTTATTTGTCGTGAAATATATATCGACACGCCCTCAAATATTGTAAATACCACTTTCTTACTTTTTGCTTTTGGTTTTTTTAACAAACCGCATTCATAGTATGTGGAAATTAACTGCTTTGAGGTTCAACACATCTTATAAAATAAAATATATAGATTTAATAAAAGAAGACTCTGTTTATTTGCACCTGAAAAGTCGACGCGATTTTTAATAAGACTAAATGTCGTTTTGGAATATCATTTTTATAATTTTATCTATTAACTACTTATTTATCATTGACGAGTATACTCGTCGTCGAGAAATCGTAATATTTTGTGTTATGACGTTTACTGGTACACTTTATTTCGGCAACACAATTTATGTGCACGTTGTTTAAGGAGGTCGCGCAAACCAGCTAACTGGTTAAATTATGCATGTGGTTGTGCTTGAGTGTCTGCTTATTTGAATGTCTTCGTTTTCAACAACCGGGCGCTACAAGTGTTTTTCGCTTTTTTTCTTTTCTTTTAGACCTCAATTCGGTGGCACATATGGTTTTTTCGATTGGTAAGAAATATACAAATTGGACCGATGAGTCTAAGTTAATGGTTCTCCCGAAAGACGATATCAGTATACGAAATGACCGACATACGGACAAATGTAACTGAATTTGTATTGGTTAGGATTATATGTGATGCTCTATGGCACATTATGCGCATCTCAATGCCTTCGATCTAATGTAATCTCCGGGGCGGATACTTGCTACTACTTAATACTAATGTTACATTCTAAAGACAAATGCGTTCATTATTCGTCCCTCGCTTGACATCAGCCAACCGCTTCGATTTAGGCTTGAATCATAAACGGGCAGTGTCAGCTCAAAGAGACAGTGAAATCGTTTTGCATGTGGGGCAACATGTAATTCTTGACTCGTAGGTATTCGCAACAACTTCCTACTCTAGCTTATCATTGCGCTTGATCGTTGCAAATAGAACTTTCTAAGAAAAGAAGAATAGTAAATAGAAATGACTAATCGTTAGACATCGTAACAAACTTAGTTTCATTAAACTATCATACATAGATTGATGTTATTTTACCCGGAATTCGCCAAAGAAGTTTAGCCTTTTCGATGAACAAACTGTAACATACGATGGATAAGCGTGCTGCGTCACAATTGATCGGCCAAAAGAAGTTCGTATGTCAATTGGATTGTAAATGAATAAAAGAAATCTTTATACATAGTTTTCCCGCAGATTCTTATCTTAATCTTAAAGTCTTTAACATAATCTTCAATTGTGATCAATATACCTATATCTTGGATAATTTCGAAAATCGCATTTATATCGCATATATTTTCAATGTAAACCCTACTATGTTATAGCATATCTTAGTTGAACAAACAAGTAAGAAAATTAAATTCGGTCGGGACCGAATCTTATATACCCATCACCGTTTACCCCAAAAACAGACAAAAGAAGTATAAGAATAAAATTCTTATGGTCTTTAATGTGGAGTAGGCGCAGTTGATTTCTTCTATTTTCAAAATAGAAGCTTTTGTCGTAAACGCATGTGGGCCCTGTAGGCGTGTCCTTTCAAAATTTTTTGTTCAATTCCAAATTCTTTTGCAAATTTTTAGGCGATATCTTCATTTTCGCTAACGGGACAATGCTTACCACAAATATTGCAAAGTTGCGCAAGCAGACAGATGGACGGACGAACTGGTGGACATGTTTACGTACATTCAATATTTTAAACTGAGCATGAATTTGTACACTTTATGGGGCTTTTAAAGCTTGTTCCTGCGAGTTATAAAGCTATTGAAAAAAGAATTAAACTTTGATACACTATAATATTGGGTAGGCGTGATCAATTTTTTCCATTTTTATACACAAATGCTACAGCATCCCCCATTAAATATGCATTCAAGTTTTTATAAATTTATTTGCTATAGTCTAAGAGTCGTGAGCAAAAAACCAATTTTTCATTCGCATTGAAAAACACAGGTATTCTGAGTTTACGTGGTGCTATGGGCTGATTTGGCGCATTTTCAATACCAATCGGCGTGCAAGAACTTCCAATGTTTCTGCCAAATTTGAAGTCGATAACTTAATTTTTGCGGCCAGGAGAATGTTTATAACAGACATTATACAGACAGACGGACAGACGACCAGACAGACAGGCTTAAATCGATTTCGGAGTTGGTGCCGATCAAGAATATACATACTTTGTGGGGTCGGTGATGCTTCTGACGAAATGAATATACCCTCACTTTTCCGTGATGGGTATAAAAATATGTACGTACATACATATTTTGTTGGGGAACTTTTCGAAAATATGAATTTTGCGGTAAGGAACAAAGATATAGCAGATATGGTAAGAGCCGTCTCCAAATTTGTAGTAATATTTTTAATGTATCAAAATTTGGCAAATTATGGATAAGCGAAGATATAAAGAAATGTCTGAGCGTCTGGATATATATATATATATATGTATATAGCTGTATTCTACTTATTTTGGGTAATTGCTGTCGACCGTTTTTCTTGACTTTTGAATTTCATTTGGCCATTTTAGAAAGAGGCAAACCAAAGTTTAAGGTTCAACGACGACGTTTTATGCCGTAATTAATGGAGCAAAGAAGAAGAATAGAAGAATAAAAGCTAAATCTCTTGGCAAATGGAGGTCGGAGCTATGAAGCGACTTCAGTATTTATAAAATACATAAGGAGTAAAAGTTCAGTCACTTTAAGTCGGATTTTTTAAATGCGGTTTTAAAGAAGCAGGCACGATATCGAGCGTGATGATCCCGTATATATTTATTTCTTACATTTGTTTGTAATGCAGACTTCGAAGCGGGTAACCGTATCCTTCTAAAGAAGATATAAAACTAATATGAAAATATAAGCCAACTAACACCTTAGTTGTTTCTATCGGTATATATTTTGTGAGAAATCCCACAGCTCTCTAGTCTGGATGTTAGTCTAAATTAGCTCTAAGTTGGGTGTAGATTAACTATGAGATAATGCAGTAGATTAGGTATTATTATTGTTCGAGTTTAATTAGGACTTGTCTGCGCAGTTCGGGTTTCTCGGGTTAGGCTACATGCAGTATCGGGACCAGATCTGTCTTTTTTATAATTATTATTTTCTCCTTTTTGATCATAACATTTCGAAAGAAGAATTCTCTTCCTCCGTTCCTATATAGCCAATCAGTGCAATATGAAAATGACCTTGAGGGAAATAGTAGTGCTTGACGAGGGTACTTTCACCTTGATATCGATTTGCATGCTCCAAGTCAGTTTAAACTGAGGGTTGACACCTTGCTACAAAGGCGAATACGATTTTTTTACTAATTTCTTTTTCTGTTTTTACAAAAAATTATCTATTTTCTCAAAAGTTTTAAAATTTTTTGTTTTTTTTTTAATTTACATAACCATATATATATATATATATATATATGGCTTTTTGAGAATTTTTAAATTGCTTTCGATAAAATAACATCAACAATTTTAACACTCAACTATTAAAACGAGCATTATTTGCACTTAATCGTTCATAAAAAAGCCTATTTTTTTGCTCTTTTGCTTTCGGTATTAATTAATTGCCCTCGCGTGCGAGAATATATACAAAATGAATATGTAAAGTGCATAAGCACTTAGTGTTGGCTTTAAAGTAAGAATGAATACGTAAGTGTTATGCCTAAGAGAGTTCTTATGAATACTTATGTATGTGTATACATAATATATGTGAATTCGTAATAATACTTATGTACCTAAAAGTATTTACATATCTTGCATGCTTACATGCAACGATATTACAATTGTGGGTGCATTTATTTGGTATATCAATAAATTTTCTTTTATTTTACATCTATGATTAAGTAATGAGTAAATATTTATAATGCTTACCGATCGTTATAAATGAAAACACAATGTGCAAATTTAATTACCCAATGCATTCAAAATCTGCTCATGCATGTATGTTCAAGTTTTATACAATGACTACATCAAGCGTACCTTACGGCCGTTTTTATAATTTGTACGCTTAGCCAGTTGATTGCATTTCAAATGAAAAAACCAAAAAATGAAAGGAGAAATGCGATAATAACATTCTCTTGAAATGCCGAGTCAAGTCAGATACGAAGCATTTAGGAAGGATCCTAAGATGTCGCAAGCCTTGGCACCATTTGGTCGTTCAACCACATCAATCGGTTAAGTGAAACCTCATTGCGATTTGGAAAATCCTCACCTAATCTTAATGGAAAGAGTGCACGACACAAGCGCATCAAATGCGCTATATTCGCATCTTCTTGTCGGTGGGGGGGGGGGGGGGGGGGGGGGGGGGGGGGGGGGAATTTTCTTCAAAGGGATATATTTTTTCTGCGTTTGTTGATTAAAAGTTCGACCAATGCCTTTAATCAAGCACCGCGTTCGAAGAAGATGTCCTCATGGTATTTGTACTCTTTTCCAAAACAAGCGAATGTAATTGAATTGTCTTCTTCTTCTTTTTTTTCTTCTACAATTCAGCCAATCAATAACAGAAGATTCACTGTGTTGCGTCAAGAAGGTTCAAAGTGAAGATGAAGTTCTTTGTTTGAATCTTAATAAAGTTATTTATATGCTGAAGATCTTTGAGTTTTCTCCAATTCCTTTCGTTCCATGAAAGATTCTGAAAAGTGATTATAAAAAGCAATTCATTGTTAAACGGTCTGATCGCGTCTTATAACGTCTTATATACGCTAAGATGGTTAGTCGCATAATTCGTTGATTCCATTCTCTTCCATGCAATTAGTGGTTCTGTTCCATAAAACGTTCACTGCATTTAGAATACAACTTGGATTTGTAGATTGATTGATATAATCATTGGAGACATACGTGCAACTTGGAAACGAGATCAAAAACAGCTTTCAAATGTTTGAACGTTTGCTGATACTAGGGGAAGCTATTAAGCGTACCCGTTATAGCGGATTTGTTTAACGTTATTTTGTGTCAGTACGAACAAATGGGCATTACTTAGACGTATTTTTCAGATCAATTCCTAGCGTAGACGGCAGAGTTTTCTTTTCTCTTGGTTCTCAGAAGGCACACGTAAAATATGAACAGTTACTTGCAAAACTCCCATCGACTAGCCATCTATCTAACTATAGCTATGGTAATTATTAAGTTGAGTCTTCCGTTATGGTAGTTGCGTTACTTACAACTTTAATCACATATAGATAAGACTATCGGCAAAGGTTCAGTCAAAGATTTTGAAAATGGCACTTAATATAATTTTATTTAATTTTTTTTTTTTTGTTTTTTTTTTCTTTTTGCAGAGGTTTCCGCATCTAGATTTGAAATGAAAAGGAACCGGGTTGAAAGCATAAGTGAATTCTTTCCTTTCTTCGATATAGTTGAGGAAAGGAAGGAAAAGTAAAGAAATATATTCATCGTAAGTCGATATTTGACTCCTCATCTCTCGCTCACACACTAAGCTTAACAAAATAATTATGCCATGTAGACCATGAATGGTTGTTAGTTCTCATCCTACCTGTTTATTTCTGTAATTTATTTCTTCATTCTAAAAAAGTTATAATAATAATAGTATTATGTATAGATTAAAGTTAACTGTAGGTTAAATGTTAGTTTTCTAGAAATCAGAAATTTTTATTACAATCTCTTTATACTATGATCAGTGTGTTTCATTGCTTGCACTACCGATATTTATATCTTGAAATTTCGCTTATTAAGCAACGGAAAGGAGTTTCTTTTTCTATCAACTTTTAACCCATAAATATTTAATAGTTCTTCTTCATATGTGTCGTCATTTCTGCGTTACGCAAGCTGAAATCTAGAAAAGAAGATTAATTGAGTTGCATAATAAATTCAATTATTTTGATTACATTACGCATCGGATTCGTTATGTGAAATATTCTTTCTTCATTATTGCACTTTTATTACGAAGCATACGCAAATGTAATATATTTGTAGGCAGTGAGTGCACAGAGATGTGGATGCGTTTGCAATATCTGCAGTTGATTAAAGTAGTGCTAAGTATACGATATACAATATATATGAGAGCAATGTAATTGTTATCCGTAAGTAGAATTGCTGTAAAATTTTATCGTTATAACATCCATCCATGAAAGATGTGCGAGCTGTATCGTTCAGTTTGAAACACTCAGAGATGGGGAGGGAAAACTTTTCGATTTACATAAACCTTTAATTAACGCAACAGTAACGGCATCATAGAAATTTCATAAGCTATAAGACGGACAGACAGTAAACATTTTGTTTTTGGTTTGTTTTTGTGATTTAAGAAATTCTTTTTCAATTATGATACAGAGTATATTAAGTTTATGCGGATGTAGGTAACATCGACAAGGATCCGTCAGGATAAGCAAGGATAAGTAAGATAGAGCTACTTTGCATTATACCGATTGAAGCTTGTCTGTCTGTCTATCTGTCTATCTGCCCGTCTGATGTCTGTCCATGTATATTTATCTTTATGCTTTTTGATTGAATCTGATACAGTGACGTATTTTGATCCGAGGATAAATGACGAAAGTCGTAAAATAAAAGCGCACTCTATCTCAAGTTCTTGTGGTATGTAGTATACATCTTCAAAGTTCCTCGACAAAAATCCCTGAGTAATAGTATTTCGGCGAATTTGGATCGAATGGGGTACTTTTTGACCCCCCTGACATACAACCGTTCACACGAGAGATGTATCTTCGCATAGGAAAAAGGCCTGATCTTCAATATTCATGGTGAAAATCGGTTCCTAATAGTAATTTGACATAGAAATTAACCTTAACGAATTTGGTTCATGTGTGCCCAGTTTTCCGATCCGGTTGCGGCAATTTGGCATAAAAATTGACTGAGGGAAATTTGGGTTGCATAGGTCTTCTATTTAAAGTCCGCCACATATTGGGTGTTTCCATCAAAGGAAGCTCTCCCATAGCGACAAAGTCGTTTGTAGTTATTTTATGACGAAAGCATATAGAAAATAATAATAATTTTAACAAGCAAATTAAGTTTGATAAATTTGGATGACGTCAGGTTGGGGGTGTGGGCACAGTCCAATAAGCAGATTTCAATGAACAGGTGAATTAAACTTGCGCATTATTTTTGGTGTGTTATCGTGAAAATGTATGAATAATTAATCAAGGTGTAGTACGGTGTTGAACGGCCAGCCATGCCTGACTATAGTGTTTTTACTTGTTTATAACAAAACTAATAATGGAGAGTTTTATTGCGACTCTTTATTCCGGAATACCACACTTGACACATTCGACAAACTTATAAAAAACTATTATCAAGAAACACGTTATTTTCTGTTACAATTAACGAGTGACTGGTCATAACGCCACAACATGGCTGTATATTCGCATCTACCGTTACTCTCTACTATATATATTGGCGATGTATATGTTCAGGTTGGAATATCTTCCAACTATATGTGGTTTGAAAGCGCGGTTGTTGTTTGACAATCATTTCGCTGAGTTCGATTTCGATGAGTTCTATGCTGTATGCGGAGATTACAGTGAAATTTTGTGTAGTTGATCTGGCACGTGGCACTACCAGTTTGGGTAACGATAGGAACGGCAGAATCTGTAATCGCTAATAAAACCATGGTTCCAGCTCACCACATAGTAGTCGGAGCGACCATCGAATTAAGATTAGAGAGGTAGCAGAAGCTAAAAACTTAACTTATATGTGTTTTTCACATATTAAACCAAGATGTGAGCATGACTACTAGTGGGTTGTCGCGTTTCTTTATTTTAGAGCAAAAACCATGTGTCGATGACTACAATGCCAAAGTTGCATGAATGGAAGTTCGAACGGCTGCATCATCCAGCACATTCTGCAGATCCAGCTTTCAGTGACTATTATCTGTTGAAAAATCTCAAAAGTATTCGTCAGGGAAACGGATTTAAAATAAATGATGAGGTCATTTTAAAAACTGAAGCGTATCGTGTCTAACATATAGTGTAACAAGTCGTTCCATAAAAAGCGGTACCGAATCATAGGATCGATTGTATCATACTTGAAGGAGACTATATTTAGAAATAAATACGAATTTTGGAGCTCTCTTAGGCTATTCATAAAGGACATTTCTCCTTCCTAGCACCGATTAATGAACAAGTAGATGAATTTCGAGTTCCGATCTGACCTAGCTATGGTTTACATGAAATTCCCCAAATACCTTGAGGCTATCATCTAGCGACACTTAGTGTTGCCAACGCTGAAAATGTAACCAGCGACCCACGTATGTAATTTTTATATGGTGAGGTGAGGAGTTGGATATCTGCGTTGTACTTTAAGGTTAAGGTCACTTTTGGATTTATTTTTGATTAATTTAGATACAAATTTTGGGGAATTTGATTATATTTCTTTCTCATAAGAAATAATAAGAATAAATAATTAATACAAAGTTAAAGTTTTAATTCCACGTTCGTTATTATAATCTTTAGGCTTTACGTTAATTATGAGCACTTAAGGTAAATATATAAAAATTACAAATCATTGCTTAAGTAGCGGATTCGCATCGGATTTTTTGCTTTATCGTAAATGCAATCCGCTCACATACGCAGATAAAATGATATACATTTTCTCATAGGTATTATCATGACATTTTATCAATATTTAGTGCATGATAAAATTATTGACTTCGTGTATAGAATAAGAAAACCAGTTAAGAAAAGGTGTCACACATAAAATTTCTGGTTATGTATAAAAAATTAATGAAAAAATCCAAAAATAAAAACCACTAAAAAATGTAGTTGTTGTGTGTTGTATATATGCCTTCGCTTATAACGCATATTATGAGATTTTTGAAGGTGGAAAACCTGTATGTATTACATATAGAAATATTGTCAAATCATGTCCAAATATTATCCGCTTGTCATAAATTTTTTTTCTTACATATCGATAATTGATAGTGATTACGGTTTATTGTGTGCGTTTCCAGTGAAATGGGTAGTGGCAGCATATATATTTGCATTCCCATAGAACATATGTGCGCAATGGAATTGTGACAAGAAAAACTGCTTAAAATGTTTATATCTTTAATGTGAATGTAAATGTAAATAACAATTGTATGAAAATAATTTTTATATGAAAAACACGTTCATTAAAATTCATAATTGAAATCGGAATTGTCATGTACATTGTACGTCAAGTAATTGCGAACGAACTGAGAAAATATGCATTTTTTCAAATTTCATTACGCATAAGATCATTGAGAATGATATAGAAATTGCGTACATATGCGATGTAACATAAACATTGATGAACATAAACATTGATGAACTCTTCATTGGGAAAAATGCAAAAAAACTGATTTGTTAAATGAATTCGAACGTTCGTAGGGCATCGTTAGAGATAAGAAATTTAACAATAGCCGGCATTTCGAACTCCTATGCATTCTTCTCTGTCTTCAAAAGGGCGAAATCATGATATCACGAAATGTATGTAGAAATTGAATTCTTGTAATTCTTCTCAAGTCAAAAAGCGAGCAAAGTTGAAATAAATCTACTAAAAGTACCGTTGCCTTAAAAGCAATAATTTCTACGAGGCTAAATATATTTCAACGAGAACGTTGCCAACTTAAATAGTTATCCTTCTATTGAAATTCCAAACAAATGTATTATTCAATAAATAATTAATTCTTAAATTAAAGTCAAATTATAGAGATTAGTAGTGCGTCAAAATTTTTTATATCCTACAGCACTTGTGGTGCACACAGTAGGGTTTAAGGTAGACCCACTTTCATAATTTCAATTGATCTAAGTCTATCTGTCCGTCTGTCCGGGTGATGTCTATCCATGTAAATTTTTGTTCAAGGCATAGGCCGCAATTTTTGAAATATTTTGATGAAATTTGGTACGCTGACGTATTTGAACCACTCCCCACATAACGCCCTATTCTGAAAAGTCGTTATATGGAAAAAAATTGTAATTTTCAAAATTTCTCGACAAAAGTAAGGTTAAATAGTAGCATTTAGGCGTTTTAAATTATTATGAAAGCTTTGGACCGGCTGGGGTAAATTTTATAGCTTCTCTCATATAACGAAAACCGAAGGTCATACGACAAGAAGGTATAATTTTCAATGCTTCAAAATGAAAATTACATCTTAAGAGTAATTTAACATAAAAAACTTAACTTTACCAAATTTGGACCATCTCGACCTATATTTTTGGACCCTACCCTAATAAAGGTTTTCACGAATACTGATACATTGTAGAGCAGAACAGTCTAAGTTTTAATATGTAGTGATCGAAATTTATCCATTAACTTAAAGTAGTTTCATACAAAAATGAACTCTACAAAATTTGGACCATCCACGTCTATTTTTGGATTCCGCCGTGGGTTTTAAAGGTTTTAAACTTGTACTACATTAGGTTGCGTTTGGGTCCGCCTCCCCATAAATACGCACATGAAAAATATGCCTTTATATAGAAACAAGAGATAACTTTTGTGTTCTATAATCAAAAAAAAAAAAAAAAAAAAAAGAATTGTCTTAGACAATGTGGTTTAGGATATTTAAAGGGCGGCCTTGCCCGACTATAATGTCCTTACTTGTTATATGTTATTTCATGCATATACATAGGTAATGCCGTAGTCACGTGGCCTCTACACACATTCTTCGTTCTGCGAATCGTTTCAAAACCTTTACCCGATAATCATTTTGCTGTTATTATAACCATCGCCGCCGCATTTATGAACGAACGAATGCAGATTTATGTAATATCCCTTTTTTGTTTTCTTTTTTATACGTATATTATTAAATTCTATAACCTTTAACCGGCACTTATGCAAATAACTGTGACTGCAATTTGTACGTGAGGTTTCTTATATTCGCCCTTTTCAATATACGGATTTGTTAAATATTCTGCAGACATAAATCTATAAAAGAAAAGCATTATTCGCTAGTATTGATCTATGGCTTTTTTATTGAATGTAAGTTTTTCAATTTTATATTCTTTCTTATGTCCATGAAAAATATTTACTTTGAAAAGAAATAACAAAAGGATTATACAAGTTTACTTGTGGGGTGGTAATAGCAGTCGTAACAGCTTAGGTGCCATAAGTTGTGTAAAATTATTGAAGCGATTTGGGCAAGGTTAACTTAAATTTAGTTTTCATTACATTTCTATCGATACATATCGCATATTACGAGCAGTTTAGATAAGTAATCCATCAAACTTTATGGTCATTGAAATATGAAAAATGGTTGACATGCGTTTATGACGCGGGTGGTATTTAACCAGATTAACGAGCAGAAGTTGTAGGCAGCAAGTCAAGAAGTACAAAACAGGATAACATCAGTACGTGAATAGTCCCAAAATTACTCAAGCGGATAAAGAAAAGCAAAATCAAAAATATTAAGAAAAAATATCATTATATTTTTAGCTGTTGAATGGTCCCGCAACAACCAGAATTTCTAATGGAAACTTCCTTACCCCTCAATGTAGTCATCAACGGCAGACTTTCTCTTTCATTGTTGGAAGTTCTCTTTTTTCATGTTTGCTATAAACCAATAACATGTGTATTCCTGTTATAGTCGTTTTGATTCAATTTTGGTATATGATAAGAAAGCTTTACGACATCAGCGGGGGGGGGGGATTATTGGGATTGAGTATAAATATTCCACACAAGAGGCACAAGAGACATGCTAAAAGTGGGTAAGAAAAATTGTAACGATTTTCAACAGGCAACACCCGTTTGGATCCTTGGATTTGCACGAAACACTTAGCTGCTTTAGTAAGAAGTATTGGAAAACTATTGTTATTGAAAAATAAATTGGAAATAAAAATAAGAGCCTGAAAAATGGGGGAAAAAAAACAAATAAATAATATTTTATAAAAAAAAAGTCCTAATTAAGCAAGAGATCGCTGTCAAGAACACATTTGAGTTAAATGCCATCAAGAGAGAAAATTTTTAAAAAAATCTTTAACTGTTTGTTGTGATGTCTAATTAATTTGAACGGAATCTAATTTTTTGCAATTCTTTCAAAGCAATACGTATGAAACTTAAAAAAATCGCTATCATAACGGCAACAGTTGGTAAGTTAAGCTTCTTTTTATACCCATCCCCGAAGGATGAAGGGTATACTCACTTCGTCCAAACGTTTGCAATGGCCAGAGGGAAGCTTCGGAGATCCCCAACAATGTGCAATCATTTGAATTCAGCACGAATTTCTCAATCGATCTAGTCAAGTCCATCTGTCCATCTGTGCAATGTGTGTTCTAAACATTCTCTTGAGCGCAAAAATGAAGCTATTGGTTTCAAACTCGGCAAAACCATTGACAATCTTTGTACGCAGTTTAGCATTGGACGGCCGAAAGACACATGAAAAGAATATTGCAAAGTAACGTTTATCAACTCCTTTTGGGTTGACGTTCGTACCACTGAATTGTGATTTTTAGGATAGCATAGGTTCTATATACAAATCTTAGGAATATCTAATTACATATTGCATACATATGTATTATATACAGGAACTTTGATTAACACGCTTTCGTACTCGTACTGGTCATGTCCGTTCGCATGTTACACTTCAACTTTCTTGACACGATTGGTTTTGACTTCCGCATATATTCTGCGTATATACTCTTTTATAAACAAGTTACCAGTACCTAACTTCATCGTGATATTTCTGTGTTAACGCCCTTTCCCCTGAAATGTTCTGCCTTTTCGCCATTCGCCAGCTGCATGGGACAGATAAAGCGTCATGAATGTGCATTTGGTTTTACGATCTTTGAAAATTTCGTTTCTTAGAAAATCGACTAGTTTTCATGGAACTTCAAATCTGCAAATGTGGGATTTTCGTAACAATATTTTTATACAATATTTTCTTGCCTCAATATCTAGTCGGCTTCAATTTTCATCAGCTGATATGCTAGGGACGGCAATGATGATGATATTTACAATACATTTGTTATCGATAAGTCCGCAGTGATGATATATATAGAACTTGTAGTAACTGCAATTGCTGCTATAAAACAAAAAGAGGGACAAAAAAAAAAAAAGGGAAAAACAGAATAAATAAAATTGTAAACACAAATGCTTGCACATGTATTGTATTTATTATCCCGCCAAAGGGATTAATTTGCATTTTAATGATAGAGGAGGCCAAGCAAAATAATCTATTTTTCGCAGAGCGAAATCAATATATAAGTAACTTATCAATGGATATTGCGTTCAGTGAATTCGAAACATAAATTTTGTTCTTATCACATTGAATTTTAGCGTTAACTGTTCGTCACGAAATTGAAGTTAAAATAATCAACAGTATGTAACAAGTGTATATAAAGGACAACAAGAACAACAACGTTACGTCGAAATGCTTGTAACACGTGGAACCACCTGTATGCCTAAATTGTATGTATAGTGTATGCTTGCAAGTGTGCGTCCTTGCTTTCAAAGCAAATACATCGACTAGCGTGCACCTACCTACCCCAAGCTAAGCCCAATAAGAAAAATAATATAAAAAATTTAAAATTTATATAAAAAAAACCTATTTTGAAATTATGTTCAATTGTCTCCGATTTCCGCTTGAGTTACATATATATAACAGGGATTTAAACATTGATCAGCCTAACATTTTATTTCAATAATATTTTTATTTCATTTATGTCGCTTCTTTTGGCCAATTGTTTGACCCTATCATTCGCAAAAGGGGATAAAATTTGAAATAGAAAAGCAATACTATGTCCCCATATATGGTTCTTTGGAAATCATTAATTTTGCAAACTAATTTTGTTTGTAGGCATGATCCATATCTACAAACATAAGGGAAAAGCGAAAAAAGATCGAAATTTTCAACACAAATATTCAACTATAACTTACTATTTTATCAGAACTTGATATAAAAAATGACAAAACAAAAATACAAAGCTAAAATCAAACTGAATTTAACACCATTTCAAGTGAAATTCCCTAAGAAATTTTCCACTTTATACGATCGTAAACCAAATGTTTTAAGATTCCCAACCGACTTTCATCCTCAGTCAACTCAGTTCAACTGAGAGACATTTGTAGTAAATTTTCGTTTTTAAAGTTAACGCAAGATGTAGAAATATATTTAATTTTTAGGGTTTATTATAATTTAACGGAAATCTTGATGTCACAATTTACGCCACAATTGAGGCAACTTTCGTCTCGATTAAGTTAAATTTTAAGTAAGTAATGTAGTAAGTGTACGCTTTTAGGACCATACAGATGCCCAGAATTCGCCTTCACTCGTGTTAAGCTTCATCAACATCTTTTTCGCATTTATTTTCATTTAATTTTTTTTTTTTCCAATTTTATATTAAGTTTATAATCTGAACCATAATAACAAGAACAATAATAGCAAAAAGCAAAAAAGAAAAAAAAAAAAAAAAAAACCATCCGTAACATCAGTTAATCGTTACTAATTACGCTTACAATTGTGTAAATTTTAAATCGTTTATTGCAACGATGCTCCGTTAACCAGTTAAATGCTGGCAATTGTATGCAAAGTAAAACAAAACAAAAAAAGAACGAAAACAAAAATCTCTGCTTGCATTCACATTTAAATGTCTGGGTCCTTTAGTGCATTGACGGAGATTGTGTGTATGCGTGTGTGCATAAGTGAGACTGTTTTTTCGTTCGTTCGCTCGTTTGTTTGTTCGTTTTATAATTCATGCCAACAAAAACCAATATCGCACTAAAAGTTCCATTAAAAAGATTACACGCCCTTGTGGCAATTGAGTGGCTTTTAAGCTGCCATAAAGCACCAAAAACCAGCAACAAACAGCAACAGCAACAGCAACATCAACATTAACAGCAACAGCAACATCAATAGCAATAGCAGCAACGCTATCAAGAAGAGTACGTGTATATATATATATATATATATATATATTGTGATGAAACTATTCGTATGCATGTGTGTGTCTGAATTCATGTTAACTAAACGTCTGCGTCGAGAATAGGTATTAAAAACTCGGAGCTGATGCTTAAAATATTTTGTATAATGTTGAATGTGTGTAAAAACGCATATCTGCACACTTTCTCCGCAAGAATAGGCTTTTATGGATTGCTTATAGCATAGTATATAGAATGACTATAACAGACAATATTCTGTGCATGCAATCAAATTACATTCACAAGTGCTTATGTGATAAAAATTGCTTTGGCACGAGCTAATAGGAAAAATAACAATCAAACGAGTGCAAGGACTGACACTACAAACAATTCGATGGAGGATACTTTAGAGAAAAGAAACTATTATCGTAACCAATAATTGCTACGCTTACAGCTTTAGGCTGGAGGTAATATAAATATAAAATATAAATAAATAAATAAATAAATAAATAAATATGTAAATGTTGTTGTATGCTGCTAACTAACTAACTAACTAACGAAGCTAACTAACATGTCAAGTGCTTACAAGAAGCTTTTGTAAACGCTATTGTGTTTTTTCTTCTCATCTATGAAAACCTAACTTTTTAGTTTCTTAACGCGGATTCTTTTCAGTATAAAATATTAAAGTAGTCAGGTTAAGTTGGGGCAGGCTTCCATTTCGATTAGGTTACGAACACTGAATTGTAATGGAAAATCATTTCAAAAGGATAGCGTAAAGCATCGTGAGATAAACGTTATAAGATAGTTTCGATAACTGACCGAAGGAGAGAGATTTCTCATGATCATATATCGAAGAATATTCTGTCTAAGAGTTTACGGTTCCAGATGCTTCCTTTAGTTTGTGTAGCGAGAAGCTACAAGCATTAATGCCGGAATTTTGGAACGGTGGAATTTTCTTTGAAGATGTAAACTTAACACTTTTATTTGTCGATCAATAGCAAAAAGATGTATGTACAGTTGTAATTGTAACTCTGTTCACAAAAAAAGCCTATATTGAAAACATTCTTAGTAAATCTTGCCAAAATTTGTACTTACACTTGTCTTTTATTTCCCTACTTACGGTTTCCATAAAGTGGTCTTTATATTTTATATATATATATATATATATATATATATATCTATATATATATATTTATGCATGAACAGACACGTATCATATTTGCTTTATGCAAAGTATTCTTACAAGGCTGCCTGCTTCTGTCGCTGTTGCTAATCAAAACGCCTCAGTCGCTGTAAGCGTTGACTTCGTCGTTGCATTGCGACGTAACAGAGCTGCTGGTTATTGTGTGGTGTTATTTTTTTTTTTCTGCGATATGTTTATTTTCTCTCTTCTCGATTTTGCATTTGTTTTCAATTGCCTTACGCACAACAACTTGTTTGAATGCCAACAACCGGCATGAGATGGAATAGATTTTATTGTTTTGATTATAGTAGCGGAAGAGGGAACATACAGTTGTGTATACAAAATAGAATAGAGTGTGTGTAACGTAACTCTCATCGAACAAATGAAAATGAATGCATGCATTACTTCACATCTGAATGAATTTTAGGCACTTTTTAAAATAAATGCAAGTATTTTCTTATTATTGTCGAAGAAAATTCTTTCTCTCCAACCCAAGTTCGTCGCATGAAGAAAGTTTGATAAAAAAACTTATGACACTTATGAACTTGAAGGAAAGCAAAGAATTTGAATAAAATAATGATATAACGAATTGTACCAAAAAAAAAAAAAGAAAGAAAAGACAAAAAATGGTTAAGTGTTTTAGGTGCAGAAGTAATTGGTTGCCTCATAAAAGGTACCTGAACCTTTCAATTTTCTCGAAATTTCATCTACAGATAACTTAGATATTGGCCTACGTAGAATATAAACTTCAGTTATTTATAAGGCGTCCTTTAGTGTATATCAATGTGTAAAGGGACGGGTGTCCTTTACGCCACTGCGTTATTTTCTGCTTTAAACTGGAACAAAATGCTGGAATGTGCTGGAAAATGCTGATGGCAATTCGCATAGTTGCGTTCGTCTCCAGCAAAAGAAACACAGGAAGTGACCTTCAGCTTGATGTGGCAGCTTCGGCAAATTGCAGCATATTCTTTAGATCACTCTCGTTCTTATTAGCACTGGTTCAGATCGATGTATTCATATTTAATAAATCAGCATATCTCGGTTAAATTCAACATATGCGACAATGTGTCGATGACTATTTCACCAACTTTCTACCGCGACAACTTCCTGGACATAGACGATAAGAGGCAAAAGACCATGGACAGTGACTGTGTGCATTTTGATCGTTAAGCTTTGAATTATTGTATGATTAACGCAAGCATAAAGTGCGTAAGGTACGGCAGGATTTCTTGATTTATTGCGAGCATACTTTTCTTTCAACTGATCTTCGCTATTGATTTTTGCTGAGAACTTCAATCAGAACTATTCATCATAAATATGAAAAGTTGATTTTTTTTTAATCGATCTTAAAAATTAGGGGATGATTAAAATTTTCAAGGCAGAAAGAGAAAGAAGAGTTTCGAACTTTATTTCTATTAGCTTTCTTGTTTATATTATATGCGTAGACTAATGCTTGCTTTAATATTATGTTATAATAAATCGCATTCATATACATTTAGATTTTTACACAGGTGGGCGTTTTTTTCGAAAATCATTTGTAGGTTCAATAAGTCTCTGGTTACAGTGTTAACGATCGGTATGATACGTTCTGTATTGATCGATGCTACGTTTCATTTTAATAATAAACAGGATCATTTATTCAATAAAAATTCAATGAAAGAGTTATACGTTTTTTTTTTTTTTTATTCGTTTCTTCTTATCTACCATTTGATGTAAAAATAAAATAAAACTCGGACAATGCGTACACAAAATGTTTTAAGATAAGGATGTGGAGAGAGTAATATGTACACTGTGATATTCAATTTCGCTATATAATACACTGTAAAAAGTACTCCGACAGTTTTATTTGCTTTATTTCACTTACTTGACCTCACCAATGATCCACGCGGTCAGCCAAAATCAAAGGTCAGTAACTAAAGGTCAGCGTTTAGCCTGACCCATCTTAAACTCAAACAATCAAACAATATTAACTTATTTAGCTGAAGTCGGAAAAGCGAAAAAAGTTAGATATTGGGTAGTCAAAGATGAAATTTATAGATAAGAGATTATGTGCCATGTTATATATTAAGTATTTAACTTCAATCTTCATCCTTGACGACACACTACATACCATATATATGTGTTTGCTTTCTTTTTAGTCCAATGATCAATCATTCAGTGAATGCTCCTTACCCGCGCAACGCGGTGACGATCAGAAAGCAGCGAGGAAACGAAAAGAGTTAGACCGTGACCTTCTGCGTGCGTGTCCAGTGAGTGAGCACTCACTATACCTACGACCAAAGTAAGTTCTAACGCATTAGAAATTGCACACCGCGAACCTCGACTTAGTAATCACGATTCTTGCTTTCTCGACAATAGTCGAGTACGATTGTACGACTTTTCTCAGTAGTCCCTCAGCACAAGCTAAGAATTTTATTTCGCTTTACTCACATACGATAAAAATATTTTTGTAATTTTCCGTTTACTCAGTCGATATTCAACCTTATCATGCAAATTTTAGGACCCGAATTCGAACTGAAAATTAAAAATTTTATAAATTTTAAGCATCATTTTAATTGGAAATGGGTGTGAGTGAGAGTGAGCTGTGTGGCAATTGTGGACGAGTGCACGAATCGATTACGAAGAGTTTTCAACAGAAATCTTTCAGGAATGATAGGAAACCATTTCAGATTTACTTTCTTATTGTTTGAAGTTATAGTCATGATCGGTTGTAATAGCTGATCAGACGGCGAAGTTGCACGAAGATGCACAAACAGAAAGAAAGATAGACAAGTTTGGCAAAATCGATTTTTTACACTACATTCGCATCAAGACCGTTTGCTTTATTTCATAACCATATGCCATGCCATATGGGCACTAGATCAACCTAGTCTACCTCCCGTTTCGGTTATAAAACTTGAAAATTTGCAAGCCATTGTATCAAGAGGCACACAGATCTGAAGTTCGTAAAACTTTCAATCAGCTTTGACTTATTAAGATCCATGTCAAAGGTAAATACGATTGGCTTAGTTTTTATGCGTAGCACTTTGAATATGTAACACATTTATTATATATGTATGTATTTACGATACGATATACGAATCAATTGATTTTCTCTTTGGCTTTGTTTATCATTCAAATACAATATACAAACTAATGGTGAGTAATGAAAGATTTCGTTTAAGCCGAATATACCGGAGAATGGATTCAACTGTTTTTTTTTTGTTTTTTCTTTGTTTTTCTCTTTTCAATAAACCGTGACTACTTTAAGTTTTTATAAATTTTTAAATGATATCATTACATGTTTTTCTTTTTCGACTAACTTAACAAAGGGGGAAAATGGGTGGCTACTGGTGGTGGTGTGTGAGTTGAGTGGCGGTGGAGGGGGAGGGGGAGGGGAGGTGAGGGGGAAACCTTAGTCAGCATAAAAGGCAGCAAAGGCACAAATTTATTCTTACAAACGTAGTTAAGTTCTCTTTGAAAATATCCGCAACAGTAAACATGTATAAATATTAGAACGACAAGGCAAAGTCTAGCGGGAAGCTCGTAAGCAAACATCCCGCCCTCCATTGGCTGAGTAGAAATATATTTTAAAAATTTATAAAAAATAGTTTCTTTTTTGAGTTGGTTACGTAACAAAACTAGCAACAGTAACGGTCGCAAATAAGAAAATACACCCAAAATATAAAAATGATTTATTTATAAAGTCGAAATGGAAAAATCAGTTGCATGCAGCAATAAAGCAATAAAGGGAAAAATTTTTCACAAAATTATATACATATATATATATATATGTACATATATATATATAAGAACGTTTAAGTGCCGCATATATGTATGGGTAGTCGGTGAAAGTAGCAAATGTACCCTAACCGTAGAGAAGCCAAAATATATACATATATGGGTACTGAGACAAACGTACGCACGTACACTTATATGTTATATTAGATAGACAGATATTATATATTTAGAGCATAAAATATGCTTAAAAAGCTTAAAGCATTAAAGTAGTTGTCACTTGAAAGTAAGAGAAATGCAAGAAAATGATAGAATAAAAAATAGAGAGAAAAGTTCTATGCATAGACCCTTTTGCTGTGCCTCGCATGTACTATGAAATCTTTTCACATATTATATAGTACACTTACATATATGCGTCTATGTATCTAACATAGATACGTAACGTAACAGCATTAATAAAATACAATATTAAAGTTAATATAGTGACAACATCTAAACGTAGTAAATAAACTTTACCATCATCTCATCGTGTGTCCGTCGTATCATTATATTATTCTTTTAGAAAATCATACATATATATATATATATATATATAACAGTTTTTGTGTCGGCACAGATGACAGTACTAAGATTCATTTACACACGTATATAAACAATTGTTAATATGCGACATGAATGTTTGTTTGGTTGGCCTCTGTGCGTTGCTTGTTCAAGTCTGTGGTGGGCGGACATGTGCGAGGATGAGTGTCTGTTTGCAACAGCAGTTAGTTGTTAGCATCAGCACATCATCATAATACTTCTAAAGACAAAACAGTTGTAAGAAAATTTATGTTATGTCCATATCCACATACGTATTATGTATGTTACTATTCATGAGCCCTTATGCATGCATTATTTGCATTTAACAACTCGATTTGTCCGACGCACAAAAGTGAGCAGCAACTATTCTTCCTCTTAACTTTCTATATCTATATATATATATATATATATATACACATATATGTACATATGTACATATGTAAAGTATAATATGAAAACAATCACAACAGCATTATCTCTGAAAAATAAGAAAAGTTTTTGTTACCATTTATTGTCGTAGGTTACTAAAGACGTTTTGTGTCATGTTTTGCCGTTTGTTCGTTTTTCCTATAACATGTGTACACGCAAACGCGCCACATACTTGTGTTGCCATCATTCGTACATGTTCTTTATGTGGCATATCACACCAAACTGTGACATTTAAATATTGCCACTCGACTCTATGTGACTATTTGCCCGCTAGTCTGCTATTACATACAATACCACACAAAAATGTACAACTACGACGCAAGTACATTTGTACTTCACATACGTAGAAGGAACGAGTAAATACTCGTTTGTTGCAAGAGTGCCTCTTAGGGGTCATATTGACAGAAAAAAAAAAAAAAAAAAAAAAAAAAAAAAATAATAAAGAAAAAAAAAAAAGAGGGAACAAAATTCTAAAACATGTATCGTATGTTGGTGTCGACATATTCATTTTTGTTTTTGTTCTGCCCACACTTTGGCTTAGTTGAGAGAAGTAGCAATCGATATAACATGGATATAAGCCGGATTTTGGTTTCATTTCTTAGCTCAAAGCATTCACCTTTCATTCTCACAGCCGATCTATTCACACTCTTTATAACTTTATAATAATGGATTACTTTATTTCTTCTCTTCCTTTTTAAGGACGCAATGTTAGTTTTTAATCAATCAAATCATTACTTTACGAATCGATTGTTAAACGTAGTATGTATGCCCATATTCTAGTGAAAAGTGAAACAAACCGTATAATGAAACATATAACTATTACCGGGTTTTGCATGACACGTTCAATACACACGACCAACTGGAAATTACACCCTAAAAAATTTTCATTTTCATTCAAATGATAATAAAAATTAAAAAGAAGAAACCAATTTATTGGTTAAGCCGCCATATTTGTTTATGCTGTTGTCCAAGCAGTTGAGAATGCACTAATAACACGACTGTGCGCCATTTAGAAGTGTGAAGAAGACAATTTAAACGTCTATTTTTCGTTCATGCAAAAATCATGTGAAAGCGTTTTACTGTTACGCAATAAATGTTAAGTAAAATTGACTCGCTTTTGAATTTGCCCTAAAAATTGAATTTTCTAATCGCTTGTATTCCCTTTAATACTAGTTGATCGGAATCTATTAGTTTCCCGGAATTCCCTTATAAATCGGTTACAATTGCTTGACTGCAAAAGTGTTATAAAATATATATTAAAGAAGACTTTTAATCGTACCCTCCATATCCAAACAAATCAGTCTGTCCTGCCATTTTAGACTTCCCATGCAATTATTTGCACACTCAGTGGCGCTCGTAAATATAGTAATCGTTTTGATAACATTAGGGCTCCGTCTAAATTTTTAACGTCTTCTTTTTTTCGTAATGAAAAAATGCCCATCATTAGTCTCCCTACGTGTCCCATATTTCGGACAGAATATAAATTACGTATGGAAAGACCGACTGATATTTTGAGGTTTTTTTTTTTTTGGATATAATTGTACGAAGGAAGATCTTGCTCGATCAGGTAGTGAGTCATCGAGTGAAACTTAACGAGAACGAGTAGCGCCTGAGGGATACAACGGAGAGAACAGCACATTCCAGTTTAATGGAATTATCGATTCCTCCGTGTGTTTCGATTGGCGCACTTTATCACACATTCCCCTGACAGCCCACAAACTGCTTCCACTCCCTTTAAATACTTAGTGTTACGGTCGATGTTAACAGTTTCCATGGTCTGCATCATGGATATTTGCCTTTCGGATATCGCAGTGCATTCGTTGGTCGAGACAAAGTAACGGTTCAGGAGCGCTGTCTTTCTAATTACACTTTCTGCAAATGTCGTTCTCTCTTTGGTACAATGCATCATGTATTCGAATCTTTGAAGGATATGGAATAACTTATATTACTACGCCTTTGTTCAGTTTATATCAATCACCTTATAGTAGTAGTTACGTCCTTTTTTGGTCAACAGTGAAAACTTACTCACTTACTACTAATTATATTTCAATCAATTAATTTATTTAATAGATTTTTAAAATATTTATAATGCAAAGAAATACAATACATATCGTAAACTTCGTAATATATGTATATATATACTTGACGAGTGTGAATCGTCGGTTGAAACCTTAACGACGGCTTGAAAAAGCACACTTTGTTTGAAATTTTTTAAATTGGTCGCATATTGCATACTAATCGTAAATTGTGACGCCCGCATAGATAAAATTGCAACTCTGATATGTATGCATGAGTGAATTTGGTTAAAATGATAGACGCGAGCAATTCAAAAGGTCAAAACAACCCGAACGTCTTATTTTAGTTCTCGAATAGCTCTTACGCTTACATAGCATATTACACTTGGACATTTTTTGTCACTTTGAAAACGCTGTCAGAAGATTAATAGATAGAAAATATTTGTTTAAGCTATTCGTACGATTACTCTTTCCAGTGTATGCAGGTTTATGGATAAAATTAATCACACTTTAAATATTTTTACGTTAGTGTAGAGTGTGTTGTACTGCAAAATTTAAATAGACATATATTTATAAATATATAAAATAAACATACAAATGTTTTTAAAAATTTTTATGCAAAGATATGAACGCGTAGTAAATTATGAATGAATCAACCGAAACCAACAGCTAAAGATATTATCATCACAACATAACATCAGCTGCAGACATCTTCAAAAACGTTCAACGAAACGTGTAGGCCAGCGTGTATGCAGACAGCTCTATATAAGATTATATAAAAACAAAACCGCACATAATCATAATAATGATAATAAAAATTACAAGAGTACTTTGTCAGTTACTCGTCACATTTGCATAAGCTGTTGTCTAAGCCGGTAGCGAAGACAACTGCATTGAGAGAATGAACAACAATATACCAGTAATACGCTTCAGTATATCGCTTCGTTTCAGTGTTATTGTCAACCGACAAGCATTTACAAAAGAACATAGACGTAAGAAGAACAAGAAGAAGTTATATAGTAGCATAATAGTAATGATGATATGTTTTGTTGTTGATTCTAGTGTGAAGATGAATTCATAATAAGCCAGTGTTTGAGTGGAAAAACGAAAAAGCCAACCAGAGATCATCGCCTAGGCAAGTAATGTGAAAGCTTAATGTAGCGTATACATAAATTTACGTATAAACGGAGAGAGTTTAATGTGTAAAAGAAGCAGAGGAAAATTTTTACTTTGGCGCGCTCTTTCTATGTAGATGGTGTTGATGGTTGGGTATATATTGTGAGACCGGCCGGTTGCATTAAAACAGAGCAAACAAAAAAAAAAAAAAACAAAAACAAAAAATGTAGTTTACGTTACGTTGGAGGTTTTTTTTTCATGTTTTATTGTGTAAAAGCCAAGTTGAGGCAGTGTGTTAGCGTTAACGCTGACTACCATTTTTACGTTAAGAGTCATCTCGCTGCCTACAACCACCAACACAACGCTGCTGTCTGTTGTTCACATTGAGCCAGTTAGCAATTTTATTTTAATATTCTTTTTTTCGCTCTCATTTTTCTGTTGTTGAGTAAGTATTTTTCATTTTTTTTTAATTCTTGATTTTATTTTTTATTTTTATGCTATTTGTTGTATGTTGTTTGTTGTTTGTCTTGACTGCTTGTTTGTCTACATATATATGTATATATATGTATATATATATATGTATATATATATATATATATATATATATATATATATATTTATGTAGAGATGTCTGGTTGCCTGCCGTATTGGGTGGCAGGCAGGCTAGCTGGCTGGCTGGTTGGCTGGCTAGCTAGCAAGCTTGTCGGTAGACTTTTGACAGCAAGCCTTTGCTTGCTGTTACTTGTAAGCTACGTTGCAGAGCTGTTAGCTGCTACTGCTGTTGCTCTTTGTGTTAGTTGTTGGCTTTTATGCTTGTGTGCGACTATGTTTGTGTATATATATATATATATATATATACATATATATGTACATATATATACATATATATATATATATGCGTTGGGGCTGAGACTGTGTATGAATTGTTTTGTTTGGGGGTATTATCGTTCTAAATGTAAAAAGCCTGCTTCAGTTTGTCGTTTGACGTTCATCGAGCCATACCATTGTGCAGGCATGAATATACGTAAATTTTGATAAAACTTAAATAAAACGTGCGTTTATACGACAAACCAGAATACCTATACAAACAAACATAACAACAGCAACAACTGCTAATATATCTTTGGTGAATTTTTCTTATTTAAATATTGATATCAATTTTGATTTTCAAAAGCAAATTAGTATAAAAAATAAAAAATTTTCTTTTGTTTGTTGGTATATTTTAATAAATTTTTTAAACCAAAAAAAAAAAAAAAAAAAAAAAAAGGCGCGTTGTCTGTGAAAATAGGTAGGTAGGAAAGTGTGTGTATGAGTGCGTTTTATTGCTTTTTTTTGCATGTGGTTGGTGTTGTTGTTAGTGTTACTCTCGAATATTATTTTGTGATGTGAAATTTATGGATTTGCATAACGCCGTTTAGATATCACAATAATGCGCTCACAAAAGACGCGTTCTTTTACCGGTTGATCTTCTTTTTTTTTTGTTCCAATATTTGGCTTGTAATTTAATGCAGCATCGAAAATAACATTTGCTTGTAATTGTTGAAAAGAAAGAAACGTGATTTAATTCTTCCTTTTCTTTTTTTTTTTAAATAGTATTTCCAAATAGTTGGAAACATTTAAAAGGAAGTTATTTAAAAGAAAAAAAAAAGAAAAAAGCAGTTAATTAAAGAAAGCAAAAAATTTAATAATTATAATAAAAAAACACACACACACACACGCAATTCTTTTCCCGATTTCTCTCATGTGGATTTAAGAAGTTAAACCGTGTAAAAAAATCCTGAAGGTATTTATTTACATATTTTAAAGTATAATTTAATTAATTGACTACTTAGTAAAAATGCATTAAATATGTTGTACTACTTAATAAAACACGCACATAAAAACACCTCGTAGGATGACATATAGATGTATGGTGACCGAGAACCAATCGACATTCCGATCACTAAATTTGTAAGCTATAGTTATTTTGGTGACGCTTCAGATGATATATAGATGATTTTTTAATTGTTTCACAAAACCAAAGATAGCGTCCCGACTGTTGCTTGCAGACATCTATATGTAATCCCACGAACTTATTGAGCGAAGTGTTATATGTACGTGTCTGTGTTTAGGTATATATTTTCTCGTTTTTTGTCACTATTTCTATATACATTATTTTTATTTTCTTATATTTCTTTGCATTACGTGCTATAATTAGTATTGACTACAATACTGACTACAATAGAGTTAGCCGTGCAACAATATTTGCAACTGTCAGACACAGTTAAGATAAGCTCGTCTTTCATAACATTGATTGAGTTGATCATGCTGCCATCCTACTTTTATTTTTGATTAGGAGAGTACGCAAGCGGCAGCTTCACTTTATTGCTTGAGATAAAGATAAGCATTATGTTCGTCTTACCGCAAACCTTAAGTATCTAGCACCTTAATCGGGAGGTTAGTCGAGAGCATTTTTGCCCCCGAAATATTAGATTGCAATACGTTTACATTAGTAATTGCCAACTAGTCGCACTAGTCTCATGGCAAATCATTAGATTAGATCAGAAAGCCTGTCATCCATTTTAAAGGAGATCATTTTCATTTTAAGGAATAATATCGGTTAATAAACCTTCAAATTGGAATCATCTTTGCTTTGAAATTTTACAGTACTTTAGTGAACATTCGTTCTAAATGCAAAACCACTCTCTACTATACATTCTAAGTACTTGTTAAACCTATTGCTAATTAATATCTTCATCGCATTTATTTATTTTGAATGCGTATATGGGCTAACTTGGACCATTTTAAACCTATAATTGTAGAATTGATAAAAAAAAAAAATTATAAATTTGAAAGTTCTATTCCAGTTCGTGTGTGTGTGCGAGAGAGAAAGAGGAGAGAAATAGAGAGAGAGAGAGAGAGAGAGAGAGAGAGAGAGAGAGAGAGAGAGAGATCATTGCGTTATTTCGAGACCTCCCAGTAATGAGTGGATAGCACAAACAATTGATCTGGTAGATCTATGATACATTTTCCTAACTGTTACATATGTATTGACTTTCTATACTCGCTTTCTTCCATGGTAGACATAATGAATACAATCGATTGATTATTAGGATTTAACAAACATTCTTATTGCCATTTAACCCGTTCTATTGTATCCACCCATAGCTTCGGAATGTTACAATTTCTTTTTTTGCGTGACGGAGCATAAAGATCGCCTGAAAAAATCTGGCAAATTTCATCGCTAATAAAAAATTAATTCATTGTTCGGAACTAAAGTCTAAAAATAAAAAGTACAAATTCGTCAAATTTTCTACAAATATATATATATATATATATACACATGGATGTCTCAGTTTTTCCAAAAAAAAAAAAAAGTGTACTTTAACTTTAAGCGTAGAACATCTTTGCTATATGAAAGCCAATTTAGATTAGACATGTTTATCTATCATAAAACACCGTGTGTGCTTATTAAGCAAAAAAAAAATAAAAACAAATGTAATTTCACATTACAGAATGATGTAAAATGTCATACCGTTGCAATTGTTTTATTATTTTTATGACTTACTAAGCTTATTGGGGCTCACAAAATAATGTGTATTTATTTTGACTTAATTACGATATGTCTATGCAGAACAGAAGATCTTAAGAAGATATGGCTTTCAAAATTTCAAATGTATCGAAAACATCAAGATGACAATGGTCTTAATTAGTCGACTGATACACACGAAGTTAGCAAGAAGGTCAGCTGGCTGACCATCCTATGTTTTTATGCTCATCGGTACGATACACATTTTAATAACAATACCAACGGAAGTATATTAGATTTGACAAATGTTTGCATTTCATAAAAGTACGCATCGGAAAAGTAGAATCGATTTAATCACATCCGTCTGTCTGTTCGTCTGCCCAGGAAAATAATCTCCGTCTCAAACAGTTTCTTATCTTCATTTTCAATGTAAGATTGAAAATCGATAAGTTCTATCGATATTCCCCTTTATTTTAAATTTATTTTTAAAACCTAGTCTTTCTAGTTTAAAGTTTAAATTTTTCCTTAATAAAAATTCCATACCACACTGGGAAGTCAAATGTAAATTGCATTAAAAAAAAAATGCGCTTCCAATAAACTCATACAACTAAGAAGCAGCTAAATATTTAGGTTTCAGTATATATAAGTACTTACAGATTGCTGCCCAATCATATAAAAATATCATTTATAATGAACAACATTTACGCTATGAATGATACGTTAAAGCGGCCCTACCGGTGTCGCGTAGATTTTCGCTTAAGACTCAAATAAGGCATACAAGGTAGTGGCGTACAGCGAAAGCTTCGAACCAAGTCGAATAAAACTACTTGCTTACTTGCAGCTTGAAGAGTCATGGATTAGAGAATTAATTAAGTATATAATGCATCGGTCAATAATTTCCGGGACTACATAATATTCAAATTTGTTGAAATTTATCTACCACCATAGTCTTTTTCAAGAGTAATACAATCAGTGCAATGCTTCTTCAACATTCCAATGCCTTTTTTATAGGATAATTCGTCAGGGCCCCCAAAATATGTTAGAGCTTTCATAATGGCCTGATAATGTCACTTGGAATATCCTTTTGAGATTTGCAAATAGCTAATAGACGGTAGGCGGCAAACCTATGAAATACGGTGGGTGGGATAGAAATTCGAACTTTAACTCCATTGATAATGCCATTGTTAACATTGATTGGTAACATGATGAATTTTGTTCACGCGGTTTGGTCTCTTCACATTTTTACAATGTCATCTATCTTTTTCGATTATCGAGAAAAATTTTCCAGGATTTTTGTTTACGTTTTCTGATGTAATCGCTTTTTTGGGAAAGCACTTCGGTTAACATCAGTAAGCTGCCTACGAATAGTTGTTTTCATCAGAATACTGTTGCCATAACACTTTTCAAGTCAACGCTGTGCGTTCGAAGAACAACGCAGTTCTGATTTTTCAATAGCATTAAAGGTAAAAGTGCCCTTACTAAACTCATTGTAAGCTGTGAAGAAACGACTGGAACGAAGTGAAGTTTTTGCATGCGGATGTTTCACAATAAGGTTCTATTAGAGATGACAATCATTGATCGCTTCCAGAGATTATTAACTAATATGTTATATTCATGAAATTTTGAATTGATCTCGTCACATGTACCAGTTCGTCTCTTTGTCTTATTCGCTATTTTGACATTTTGAATCGATCAAAAGTAAACATTGGTGGACAAAAAAAGTATTAAGCCTCTTTATGTTTATTGCAGTCGTTAAATTGATATACGTTTACTTTTAAAACCAAGTAACGTTATTTTGTGATAAGGCTCAATACTTTTTCCTATGTTTAATATTATTTTAAATTAGTAGATATCCAATCAAACTTTCATAGAAAGGATAATAAACGAAGTTTGTATTAGCAACGTTTGCAACACTTTAAATTACGTAACAGAAACCTCGTAAACCGTCAGCCTAAGATTAGCAATTTAATCTTAATTTATGTTCTTCTGTCCATATTTTTGCTTGTTGCTGGCCTTTCCCAAATCATAAAACTTAGTTGTAACTTGGCATTTGATTCAATGCTGCGGAGTAAGAACGTAAACGCATAGCGGATGTCCATCTTAAATTTAATAAAATAAAAATATTTTTAGAATCGTTGCAATAATACGCTCAAAATTACAAAATATTGGCACTCCTATGTATATATGAACTTGTGCTCTAAACTATATCAAGAAAATATTTAAGAAATTAATTTATTATTTCACTCAGTTACGCTAATAGTTTACAAGAAAATACACATATTTTTATTATTGCGATTCTTTTTTTATTGTTATTCTTTTTCAACCGAAAATAATTTAAAAAGATTTGTAACGCTTTTTAACAAACATATGGACCGATGTTTATGTTAGTGATGGCAGATTCACTTTATGGATTAAGCATTTAATACCACCACATGTTAATAGTTAGACTTAAGCCAATAAAGTAATTGTTATCAACATCAAGGCTTTTTTTTCATTGGTATGTAATATGTAATGTACATACATATGCGCAACAATCAAACTTAATATGTTATAATTGTTAAATTGGTTGAGAAATACGTACAAAAGAGTATAATTTATATTATTTTTGTGTTAAATGCGCAATTTGTGCGATGAGTGTATACTTGTAAATAAAAGCACCCATAAGTAAATGTATTGTGTAATAAAAAATAAAAAATAATTCTTCAAGTGCAATTAGCTACAAAAGACTTAAGGGAGAGAAAGAGAAAGAGATAGTATGAATAAATATACGGGTTTTATACACTCACATCTCAGTGAATCAGGCTAAGGTAAAATAGCATTTCAATTCAAAGGGAAATTAAAAAAATTATATATGAAAAAAGGGTACAAGAGAAAATCCTAATATTACATCAGAGATAACAGCTATCCTTCACAAAAATATTGCAATTTTTTTTTAGATCTTTTTTAACTTGATTCTTTATATGCAAATTGTCTTGTCAAACTAACCCTTCGTTTAATGTTTGCATTCTAAAATGTATTCTTTTTATAATTTCATTTTATTTTTCACCTTTTTTTATTTTAATACATTTGGAAGATGATTTAGGTCACATGTATTTAATATTTATATGCTGCAGGAAGGAGAGAAAGGGGAAGCGAGAGAGAGAGAGAGAGAAAGGAAGGGAGAGTGCTTAGTAAAGTTATTGGAATTCTTTCTATACCCATCACCGAAGGATGGGCATAATTCGTCTGTTCATCTGTTAGTCCATTCATCTCTCCATGTGCCCAACTGTGTAGTATCTGTGGTGCATTTTCTTCCATTCACAATAATAAAGATATCGTCTACGCATTTGCAAAAGACATCCACATGTCTGTACAACTAAAACTGAGCACTTCTTTGCTTTCCGTTTCTTTTACACGTTGTTCATAAACTACAACAACTACACGCTATATAACTTCCACAAAATTACTACGAAAGAATATCAAAAATCAGCCACACCCATTCTAATTTATATTTTTCCTTTTTTTCAATCTCTGGATGATGGGTATAAAAGATTTGATCGCAACCGAATACAAATCGTTTAAATTCCTTGCTGAAATTCCTTTTACTTCGGAAGAAAAAATAGAAGTGATAAAAACGAGACAGAAACAAAATCCCAAGCAAACCAAGAAGTATCTTACGAAGTTAAAGCATAAGATAAGAATTCTTGGACGCAAAATGCACGACTTGCCTCCAACATTTGTTATCCCCGCGTTAGTAGCTTTTCATTGAAAAGTGGAATGAAAGTCGATCGCCTTCGATGTACATTATATATCGTCTCTTGCATGTCATGTAGCTTATACTTATCCCTTACGGTTTATATAAATATATGGGCTTTTGGGAATTTTTAGCGAACACTTGCCACAGACATTGCCCAAGGGATTCTCGAGCGACATAAAAGTGTCGATAGACACCATAACACATACGGATATACTTAATATTATACAGCTGCAAATTAATATAGTCGACGTAACATGTCTGAAAAGTATAGACAAAAATCGAGGAAGAAATATTATTAGATAAGCGAACAAAGGTAACAGATTCCTAAAGGTAAAATTGATGGTAAGTTGATAGATTATTACACCTTAGTAGTGAGTGGTTCGACAAGAGTAAATGGATAAAAAATTTTGGATCCATGCTTTAATAAACTCAAAAATCACTATATGTGTAGATGAGCAAACGAACTGACCGAAAAGTCGAATATCGCTAAACTAATTCGAGCGGATTGTGAGGCAGTGATTGCAAAACATTTAATGTATTTAATATACATATGGAATAGCAGTGAACAGAAAGAGCAAAAAACAAGTTAACTGAAAGCACACAAAATTCCATTGCGCTCTTAAAATTGTTGGTGGAATTTTGACAAAAAGTATACTGCGATGCTACCAATATTATTTTTGCGAAGCCTGATTTTTTGAAGGTTTGAACAAATGCTTAGGAAGTTTGCAAATGATCGAAGGTCATGATCTCGATATAATGCGTGATAAAGCGTTAAAGTAAAAACCGCCGCCAAGCAGGTAAATGAAAATCTGCTTCATCTCAACTATTCTTTTATACCCATCACCGGAGGATGGGGGGTATATTTATTTTGTCAAAACATTTGCAACCCCCAGAAGGAAGCATCAGAGACCCCACAAAGTATATATATTCTTAATAGGCATCAAATTCAAAGTCGATTTAAGCATGTCCATCTATCGACATCAAATTTGACAAAAACAGTGGAAGTTCTTGCATGCAGGTTGATATTGAAAATGGCCCAAATCTGTTGAACGACACGCCCACACAGGACCACATAAAATGAGAAAACCTCGGTTTTTCAAAGCGAATGAAAAATTGGTTTTTTGCTCATTACTCATAAACTATTGCAAATAAACGTACAAAAATTTGAATGCATATTCTATGGGTGATGCTGTAACATTTGTGCACAAGAATGGAAGAAAATTAACCACGCCTACCCAATATTATAGTGCATTAAAATTGAATTATTTGTTCAATGCCTTTATAACGCCCAGAAGCAAACTTCAAATTCATGACCAGTTTCAAATGCTGAATGCACCGAAACGTTTTCGTCTGTTTGTCTGTCCATCTGTCTGTTTGCGTTACATCATAGTATTTGTGGTAAACATTCTCTCGTTAGCGAAAACGAGGAAAGGAATTTGGAATTGACATCAACTTTTGAAAGGACACGCCTACAACGCCCACATGCCTATAGGAAAAAAACTTTCATTTTGAAAATAGAATAAATCAACTGCGCTCACTCCATATTATAAAGTATGAGAATTTTGTTCTTTTACTTCTTTTGTCTTTTTTGCGGTAAACGGTGATGCGTGTAAATGATTCGGTCCCGACTGGATTTAATTTACTTACTTGTTTTAATTTCAAACAAGTATTAAAAGTGCGTTCCTGTATGATGTGCGCGCGCGCTAAAACACATAATTCATTAATAAAGAAACGCAAAGGATACATGTACTGAATATCTGGACACTTTTTAGAATACTTTTATTTTTTTTATATATACTTTCGTTCTTTTTCGTTCTTGCTATTTACACTTTCGTTCTTAATCAACTGCTCGCAAGTATATTAAATGTATTCTTTCACTTGCTGTGTTAATAAGTTATTTAAAGCAATGTAAACAATGCCCTCCGATCAAGACGCGTTTGAATATTCTTAGGCTTTCCGAAATCAACGGTTAATATGTTTTTTCCTTCCAGAAATTTTTTTTATACATAATCCATGGATTTTAGTTATCTCTTGTCCAGAGTTTTAATTTAAATTTTTGGAAGTGACTTTTTCTTTATTTCAATTAAATTTTGAAGTAAATAAATTTCACGATTACGAATAGGAAAAGTCGCGTAAAGGTTGGGTGAAGTGAGGAGCCGCTTTAGGGGAAAGAAAAAAACTTCACAACAACATTCAAGCACTCTATGTTTTATGTTAAATTGAAATGTCTCTTCGTACCGATCTAGTTGCGGTAAGTAATAAATTGTAAAAGTGTTGAGGGGTGGGTGGGGGGCTGCATTAGATGAAAGCATGTATTGGCATACTATAGGTGGAAATCAGATCAATTTTTGGTTCTTACTTTAATATAGCCGAACCCTGAGGCGATGTCTTCTGCCCGCCTAACACAATGATAGTCAGAAAGAAGTGATGAAAGGCAGAAATAGACAATGAGTGGCAAAGGCGAATGTTTACCGACTAAGCACCGATTACAACTACGATCAAGTATGGCCAAACCGGGTTCAGCTTTGAACCCACGAGCACCGACTTGGTAATCATGATTCTTATCTACTGGGCTATGCGGCAGTATATTAAGAAAAAATAAATAAATAAATAAATAAAATAAATTAAAAAATGAATATTTTTGAAAATTTTTATCAGAACGAAATCATATAAGTATTGCGAATCATTAATTAGTCTATCGTATAGGTTAGTGGATAAGAGGCGCGAATCTCAAATCGGCACACCCATGCGCTATTCTCAGCGCAGTAGAGCCTAGAAAACAGAGTTGCTCTCAGTTGATGTTCTATCATGGGCATTTGCACTTTGACCGAATCCGTCTATTTTTAATATCATGGATAGAAGGAAGTGAGGGAATGTACCTCGGCCCTTTACTGGTGGGTATAAAAGAAGGTTCCATTCAGAAAATATTTAGCAACAATTTATGGGTGCGACATTTGAAAAACCCTTTACTTTGTTAAACCAATTTTTTTTTTTTGCTAATTAAATTCGTTTCGGCGTAAATTCTATTTGTAGACGATTTCCATTGCACTTGTCGAAATATATGAACGTTGTGTATCCTACGTAGATCCAAGAAGGCTCATCGTTATTGTAGCTATGAATGCTCATTTATATGGTTTGTGGAATTCTTTAATTACCTCATAGATTGTACGCATGAATTTATGGGGTTTTCGCGAAGATTCGCCAATAATTTGATGGTAATATGTATGCGTGCTTTATGATTATTTAAGCTGGCAATCTTAAATTAAATTCGCTTGAGCTATTCATTCTTATTATGAATCGATATTTAATATACATATTTCAAGAGAATGTTTACTTCTTACGATGAGCTAAGGCGCCATCACTTCCGCGTGGTGTTGAATTCTATTTGATTTTAATGAGTATTTAGTAAAGCGGATATACTATGCACTTTAATCATTTATTTTTAAGAATCACTTAATAAGTGATTACAAAGTTTTTACAAATCGATCAAAGAACGAATACATTGTAAAACATAAACTATAATGGTATTGAAGAAGAAAAGGAAAAAATAGCTCGTATAAAAAATAAAAGAAAAATTCCAAAGCATTTTTACACACAAATGTTTTTACATCCCATTCATGCAATGTACGTATGTATGTATGTAAAAGAAATCGCTTGTTAAAGCTACAATGATATCAGAAACAAATTATATTCATATGCTTTAGCTCGCAACACACTATGCATTGCATTATAATATGAATCATCAAAGCAATTTATATGCACTATCACACATAGAGAGAGAGAGAGAGAGAGAGAGAGAGAGAGAGAGAGAGAGAGAGAAAGAAACAACCTCACTTACTCACATTTTTAGATGGCAGCCCGAAGCAGCTAAACATTGGAAACAAAAATATTGTATTCAAAAATGAAAAATTAAAAAAAAAAAAAACCCATTATAACCCAGATTACCCAGAGAATACATTAAAATATTAAAGGACGTTTAATGAGATAATAATGTTTTTCATAGAAATCTTATGATAAATGACACATTCTATGAATTATAAAATTATTAACAAATTAATTATATTTCGAAGGAAATCATTCCATTGCGATTACGATGCAAAATAATGGTAATTGATTTTTGGTCTGAAAAAACAATAGACTCTAGAATAAAAGCAAACACAGTTTATTGCGAATTTCATTTAAGATTTATTTATTATTATTAAATACTTTGACAGGATTCCAAGCAAGTAAACGTTAAGGCGCCATTACAGTTTAATGTCTTTACACTAGTTTTAATTAGTTTAGTTCAATGTATTTCTATATGAAAGCAGAAAAACATTTATATATATTTATATATATATATATTTATATATATATATATATATATATATATATTTATATATATATATATATATTTATATATATATATATATTTATATATATATATATATATTTATATATATATATATATTTATATATATTTATATTTATATATATATATATATTTATATATATATATTAATATTTATATATATATATATATATGTATATGTGTGTGTGGTTTAAAATCAGTAGGTAATTTCCATTTGATTCCATACAATTTAAAAAGCTTTAATGCTCCCGAAACAAATATGAAAAAGAGGCTGCGAAAAAGCCTTGCTTACTCAAAACATGCATTATAAATCAATTAAAAAGTCATACAAAAAGAGCAAAAGCATGTACGATTGCTGATATCACCGTAAATATGCAACGCAACGTATCAATAGGACTCAAGTTACTACTACTAGTAGTACTTTTGTTTTATTTAAGATAATCTGCCCAAAATTTCTGTCTTTCTCCCAGGGCGTTTCTATCATATATGATATGAAAGATATATATTCTTGATCAGTGTGAATGCCGGACAGGATATTTTTCCCATTGTCTATCGAACCCTTAAAATCACCAAAACGAAATTCACCTTAAAATTGTCTTTTTATTCTCTCCGGTTGAGAAGTTTAAGGAAAAGCAGTCTCTTATACCCATCTATATATATGTATGTATATATATAAATATAGTTTTTACAATTATCTATAAGTTATTGATAAACCTATGCCTCGATATATATATACAATATTTACTATATAATTAATATATCGTATTAGGCATTTCAGGGGGCAATTGAGTATCGTATAGAATTTCCTTACGAGTTGGATATGACTCCTCTTTTTTTTTTTATATCAACTCATTATTTTGATATAATGCACATAGGAATGTAAGGACAAAATGTCATTCCGAACGATTTTACTAGATATTCGAAGAAATATTAAATCTTGAAAGAATTTCAATATTTTTTCAATTCTTCATTGAATTATTCATTTCATTCAATCAATCATTCAATTATACCGAAATTAGAATTTACGCTTCGAAACTTTCATAATTTCAATAGTCTATCTCTCAACAAGATCAACGTTTATTAGAACACTTAGAAATTTATCCCGCGTTCATTTAAATCTTTCGATATTTTACAAAAGCCCTACGCAACCTTACTTACCACCTGTGAAATAGATTTCATGTAGGCATACATATCTAGATAAGCGCTTTCGCTGGATAAGAATTTTAATTAAAATTCATGTAAGAGTGACCATGCTAGCCTAGCAAAAAAAAAAAAAAAATCATACAATGTGCAACGGCATGTGACATAAAAGGACAAAAAAAAAAAAAAGGAAAAAATAAATGAGAAACAATTTCAGTCTTAAGGCGAATCTTGGACACTCGTCATCTATCGATGTAAAAACGGATAAGCTTAGCTCGACTTATTACTTGCCCAAGCAAGAGTGAAAATAGGGCCACATAAAATTATAGCATTCCATCCTTTTCGACTACCGGTTCTGAGCACCACACTTATAATGAATGGGACAAAATTGTTTGCATTGTGTAAATATTTGTTTACGGCGTCATAATAATCGCAGTTGAATGACAAAATTGTAGGATTTATTTTTAAGGACAGGATTTTAAAACAAGAGAAGGTCAGTTAGAAAACGAAAGCTTTTTATTTGTTTGTTTGTTTGTTTTTTTTTTTAATATTTTTGTTTGTATCAATTGTTTGCGGTACCCATTAGCGCATCGTTGCCCCTAATGTTGGTTAATCTTTCAAAATATTGTACAACTTCCCCATTTTGTTTTCACGCTATACTTTCGTTACACTTTTAAATAAGAACAAATAGGAATGCTATATAGGCGGGTAAGGCCGACTATTAGAGATGGGATATATAGATGGTCAATACAAATAATTCGCTCATTTTTCAAATAATACACCAAAAATTTATACATTATTTTTATGTTGTTGTTATGTTATGTTATGAAAATCCTCGTAAACGATGATACTTAAAACGTTAACTAACATAATCACAATTTAACAAACATAATTTACTTTTCAAAGATTTTATTATTTTCCTGTTGCTTCCATTTTAATAAAACAGAAAACAGAACATAGAAGAGCGTTCATAAGAGCCCCTATGTATGGTGGGGTCTAAAAATTCGTCCTGTGTGGTGCACACTCCCTAATTTACTTAGGACCAATTTTCACTCTAAAATATTAAAATTTAGACTCTCCTGGGCCTATAAAAGCCCATTTTTCATTAGGACCCTTCGATGATATATAGTAGACCAACGATAAAATGAATTTGTATGCCAAATTATTATTATTCGTCAAAAATAACTCAGCATTAGGCCTTTTTCAGAGATTAAAAGATTCGGTTTCCGTAGGAATGCTTATGCGGCAGGGCGTGTAAAAAATTGCACCAATCGAACCAATGTGTTCGCACCAATGCAGAATACCGAAATGCTATTACTAAGCGATTTTTATGGTGAAATTTCTTTTGTGGGCGTGGTCCGAAAAGTGATCCAATCTAAACTGTTTTCCACAGTGTTCGTCCTTGCGCCAAAACACATTAGTGTACCAAACTTGATTAAAATATCTCGAATATTGCGACAAAAATACATGGACGGACATTAGACGGGCAGAGGGACAGACAACTAGACGGACAGACGGTATAATAGAAGGTGGGCCTATCTCAAGTCCTTCTACATACGTTCATACAAACTTAATACACCCTGTATCACAAGTGATGTAGGGTGAAAAAGCTTAATAAATTTTAGCAAGAACTGTATGTTCATTAAGTATCATATTCTTAATTATTAACCGAATACATTTTTAGTCGCTTTCATTTTATGCATCGTTTTTCTTAAACCATGAGTGTTGAGTGTACCTCAGATTATGTTTGTAAAATATATGTACCAACAACGCTATATATGATAAGTATTTTCGTAAACTCTTCGGTTGATGTAGTGAAGAGATAGAAGAATTTAAATGTTTGAAGAAAAAACTCATTCACATCCAACAGACGAAACTGAGAACGGGCCGAATAAGTTATGATTTCTATGTTTCGGGCGTAAACTATACATTCGGTGCAAAAAAATATAGAATATTCGTCGTAATAACTGAAGATACGGTCGCTTAATATATCGATCGTATATAGTATTACGCACATCGTATATTGTGTATATTTTAAATCATATTTTTATACGATTTAAGCAATTTTTTTGATAATTATAGTCGAACCCTTGAGTTTAGTTCAGTTGATGCGGGCCTCGTCTTAATGGTAAGCAAAAAAAAAAAAAGGTGACACTAGGTCTCTTTTTGTACGTATTGTTTTAAGATCGTAATCGTCATATTAGTAAGCGGACGCACACACCTACACGGGTATTCCGCTTCACTTGGTCAGAGTGTCTTGTTCTTAATGGTGCCGTTAGAATATATGGTTTCACATTACGATTTGCCCCAGACGGCCATTTATTCTGCTTTAATTCGACTTAGCGGCAAACCAACACAGACAAGTGAGTGAATTTGATGGAAAATCTTGATCATCTGTGACCATTTGAGGTTGAAGTAAGTATGTGAGATGATGTAGTACTTACCGCCATTACTTTTTTTTTTTTTTTGTAAAGTGAAAGCTCAGTTAAACAGGATCCGACTAAATAGAGGGAGAGTTCGGGATGCACATCAATTATCAAATTTTCCTAAACATCAAGCTTTTTGGTGAAAATTTCATCAAATATATTATTTTGTGAAAGTGCTAAGTTTAGCTGCTCTGCATAACAAAGTTAACGTTCATGCAGAACAAACGAAGTTGGATATCTTCGCTTATTGTCTAATATAGTAAATCTAAAACCTCAAAATCATACACATATAGCTACGTACGTACGTGACATCGAACTTTACTACAGTTACTCTCATCTACGCACCTCCAAGACCATGATGAAATCACGGTGGTTTTTGGGTTTACATCTTAAAAATAAATAAAGAAATAATTTATGTAATTGCTAAAGTTGCGATAAGTAAACTTTGCTTTTAATTTCTTTTCCTTTTTTGATTGAACTAATCATGCTGTGACAATCAAATGAAAGCATAAGTAGGAGAGCAAAACAACCATTAACATATCCTAACATATGTCATTTACATATAATCACAATTATGCATGCATGAAAGAATATAATCACTGTGACTGCGGCTATTTTACACAGAAATGAAGGACATATTAACGGTTTTCTCGGTGATGACAGCTTTTGAAAAATCTCACACGTCAGTAATGTGTCAGAAATTATGTTAAATGAATGTAACAACTTTTTACATTTAAAAAGAATTAGCAAAAGCAAAAAAAATAAATAAATAAAAAAAAAATAAAAATAAATAAATGAATAAAAAAACAAAAACGCTCGGTTTAAGCCGAACAATTTTCTATCTATAATATTTTGTTGTTGTTTATATAAATTGTATGATTATAATGCAAACGTAATACATTGTGTAGGAGTGTAAATCCACTCAATTCATATTTTAAATTGATTTTTTGAGAATAAAGAAAAAAGAAGAGTTATAATTATGGGAATTTAATCGTTATTTTAGCGAACACAATAAAGTGAAAAACACACGAGGAACAAATCTGAAGAACCAGCTGCATCCAGGTAGCCCTCCACATTGATAGCTGGACGAAAAGATAAACGGATAAATAGACAGATAATCGTATATCGGCATAGTGAATATAGCATTAGATCGGTGCACATCTAAACGGATATATTTTTAGATAAGAAACGGTTACGTGGACGCATAGACAGATGGATAAGCAACGAGATGAGCAGACAATTAAAGAAAAAATTACGGCGAACTTACGGTTGGGATGAAGCGAGTGGCAAATGGATAGAAAGGCAGATGATCAGATAGCTAACGGCTAAAGAAGGCAAATATATAAGAAGTAGGAGAAAGGTATAGCTAAACACAGAAACAGAAAATAAGATGAAGAAAAAGCGAGCGGATCACGAGAATCAAATAGGGACATAGGCAGACGAACAATCATTAACACATACAGGTAGACTTACATGCGGGTAGAGGGAGAGATAGAGAGAGAGCGAGATAAGAAAAAGACCAAGGCCCAAATATATAAGGGATCAGGTGACCTGACGGAGACCCAGGGACAAACTCGAGTAAGCCGGTTCCGTTGTTTACGCTAATAAAGAATATGCAGAAATGTGCGACGCGTAATACATATGTGTATATAATATAAGAAGTAACTTATTTAAGGTGGGAGCGTTGATTGACGTGTAATTAGGCTTTAAGGTAGTAAACACATATTAAGTCCAAAGTTACAGAAACATGTTTATATATTAATATTATGTAAAAGGTTAGAGTGACAATGGAATGCTTTGTAAACCAGGTAATGTGTTAGCAGAAGCGAGATATGAACACAACTTTATGTGTCATATTTAATATGCGAATCATTATATTATATATATATATATGTATATATACATATATATATACGTATATATATGTGTATATACATATATATATATATATATGTATATATTTCTATATAAAAAAAGGGATAAAAATGCAGACATATGTTTTTATGAGCGCAGATTTACATGCGTGCATACGTTTGTGTAAAATTTCAAATTCTGTAGTTTTTGTTGAAGTAGCAAGAAAAAAACAAAAAGCAAACAAATCTTCACTGTCAGGTTAAGCAAGCAGCAAACTGTCTGTTTGTGCTAGAATAACATGTATGTTATCTATAATACATATGTTTTATGGGGCTTGGAAAAAGCGCATATACACACGCATTATTACATGCATATATATATACATTACTGCTTGCTGGTATTGATGGTACTGATGATATTGTACTTTGGTGGCGAGCGTTTAAACATTTTTCTTTTCCATAAAAAGCAAATGTTACATATTTTTCTACAGAAAATTTCACATATGCGTATATTTATAAATAAGTTTGCTTGTCTATCTGTGCGTTTGTTCGTTTGTCCGTTTATATGTCTGTCTGTCTGTCTGTCTGTCTGTCAGTTGGCGTGTATTCACAATTTGTTTCATTTGTAATGTGTAAGCATATTCCATTATTATCACTTGTTCGAAACATTGGACTCTATAAATGGTATATAAAAACTCGAAATGACAACACGATGACACGTGCATTGAGCTGTCACTGTGACAGTTTATAAATATGTATTTTTAAATGTGTGCGTGCGATGCTTACAATAAAAAGCATCACAGCCGTTATGAATTCTCTATGTCCAAGCAGGCAAGGCTCATTTGCGTGTGTGTGTAAAATGAAAAAAATGAATAAAAATTATTAAAAACCAAAAAAAAAAAAACAAAAACAAGTAAGAAAGTTAAATTCGGTCGGGACCGAAACGTTTATACCCATCACCTTTATCCTAAAAAAGGCAAATGACGTAAAAGAACAAAATTTTCATGCTCTATAATATGGAGTGGGCACAATTGATTTCTTCTATTCTCAAAACAAAAGTTTTTGTCCTATAAAAATGTGGGCGTTGTAGGCGTGGTCTTTGAAAATTTTATCTCAGTTCCAAATTCTTTTGCAAGCTTTCAGGCAATTTTTAATTTAATTAATTAAGCATTTTCGCTAACGGGACATTGTTTGCTATAAAAACTACAAAGCTGCGCAAACAGACAGACGAACAGGCGGACATGGTTAGGTGTGGCCAAGAATGTGTATACTTTATGGGGTTTTTGAAGCTTGTTTTTACGCGTTATAATCCTATTGAACAAACAATCCAATTTTGATACTTTATAATACCGGGTAGGCGTGGTTAATTAGTGGGTATTATATGTATGTTCAACGCCACTATGCATTTTTTGTGAGAAAGAGACGGAAGATATAGATCTTGTTGGTAATAGTGACTTTTGGCATGCGCTATATTGGGATAAAATTTTTATTTGATGACTCGTGCTTTTTTTGTGGGATGAGACACGCCTTTTTTGGGTTCCGGCGTTGAAAAAGGCGTGGTTCGTCCTATCCGAAGGGATGAATCACGCCTTTTTTGGCGTTTGCGTCCACCCGAAGGCATCCGAAGATGCCCCGAATGGCATTCGTGAGAGTTTTTTGAACCCGGGCGTCCGAGATGGATGTTCGTGTTGGCGTCTTCGAGGATGTTGTTGCAAACCTATGTTGGAAACGAAGTATACCCTACCCTGCTATGCATATTTCAATATTATTGCAATTGGGTGCCAATGACCCCCCAATTTTGGCAAATTTTGATTTAATCTCCGAGTAGGCAGAAAGGATATCAAAGGGAGTACTATGAACGAATATACGCAATACACTTGCGGACAAATCTATAAAGACTATCTTACAAGTGATCTTAGAAAGAAACGGAGCTTGATCCATTTAATCTATGCGACAAGTGTTTCATTGTCATTATGCCATTACTTCGAGCATTCTCTTCTCACTTCTGAATCGAATATATTGCGTACCAAAACTGACACATCAAATGTTAAGCTGAAGTCCATCCTTTGGAAGAATCAATGGACTAGAACAGGAACTGCAAAAATACGCAATATTAATAAAATGCCTGAGCTTCAGACTAAATAATAAGATAGGGGAATGACTAGCATGATCCGCAAAGTTGCATGATACAGAAGGCAGATTAATTAAGAACACAGAGAGTACAAAGAAAAAATGCTTAGACTGATGTAATAAACATATTGCAGATAGATTGAAATATATGGTGGAGTTATAAGTAACTTCCGATGCAGATACGTAGAGTTACATTGCACATTGTCGTTCGGATATAACTTTTCATAAAATTTCAACAACAACAACAACAACAATATCACCACACCTTAGAAACAAATAATAATAGATCAGCAAGACATGGAAATGAATGAGAATTATATTATACAAGTCCTAGGTTCTAGGCTATTAAAATATAAATATAGACCGTCATCCATTAATAGTGTTAAGATAGATCAGTAAATCAAACCACAAAAAATTCTCATAGTACAAAATTGCCTCGAAATGCACAAGGCACAGCACAATTAACTACATAGCAGGGTAGGGTATACTTCGTTTCCAACATAGGTTTGCAACAACATCCTCGAAGACGCCAACACGAACATCCATCTCGGATCCCCGGGTTCAAAAAACTCTCACGAATGCCATTCGGGGCGTCTTCGGATGCCTTCGGGTGGGCGCGAACGCCAAAAAAGGCGTGATTCATCCCTTCGGATAGGACGAACCACGCCTTTTTTCATCGCCAGAATCCAAAAAAGGCGCGTCTCATGCCACAAAAAAAGCATGAGTCATCAAACAAAAATTTTATCCCAATGTAGCGCATCCCAAAAGTCACTATTACCAACAAAATGATATATCTTCCGTCTCTTTCTCACATACATATAATACCTACTTCAATTTTTTCCATTTTTGTGCACAAGTGCTACAGTATCGCCCACAGAATATGTATTCAAATTTATATACATTTATTTGCTACATGCTTTATGAGTAATGAGAAAAAAATCAATTTTTCATTCGCTTTGAAAAACAGAGGTATTCTCAGTTCACGTGATGCTTCCACTGTTTCTGCCATATTTGAATTCGAAAGCTTTATTTTTGCCACCAGGGAAATGTTTACAATAGATATTACACAGCCAGACAGACGGACTTGCTTAAATCGATTTAGGATTTGATGCTGACCAAGGGTATATGTACTTTGTGGGTTCTCTGATGCTTCCTCCTGGACGTCGCAAAAGTTTTGACAAAATGAATATACCCCTTATGCTTCGGTGATAGGTATAAAAATAAATACAAAACAGACCACGATTTATTTTTATTAGAATGAATTACTTTTTTTTGTTGTTGTTCGTTTGACAACAAGAGAATATAACACAACTATAGCAACCACGATACCAAATTACATCTAAAAAAGGGAAAAGTGATTGTTACGGAATATCGAAAGATTTCAGTCTGAGCCGAATGTAATTTTTGTCTGCTATATAAAATTGTTAACATCAAATATCGTTTTGCCAAACGATTTAAAAGAAGAATTTGCACTTGTTATGGAACCATTAATACACAAAAATCGCAACAACATATTTTTTTAGCTGCACCTGAAAAATATTTTCATAAAATTTGAGGTCAGTATCGAATGATATGAACGTGGTTTTCCAATAGATTGATAGTAAGGAGAGACAGACTAATTAACACAGCAATACGGCTAAATTGAACCATAATCTTCTGATCTGAATCTGAACGTATAAAAATTATGTGCGGTCTGATGAACATGTTTGAATGTCACAAAACCAAATGCAAATCTATTATATCCTCATCTTTCGATGCTGAGCAAAAAATTATATATTTACCTAGTTTTGTTAATAAATTTAACATATAATCAATAAGAAAATGATGTACGGTTGCGAGCGAATCATTTATACCCATCATATAAATTTGTACATTCCACAATATTGGGTGGGCGTGGCCGATTTTTGATATTCTTGTGGGATAATTTTGTGAATATTTGTATCGCGTATCCCTTGTAATGTATGAGCGGTGAGCAATAAATATGGTGGCAACGGTATTCTCAGTTTTGTTTGGGTAGATGTGTGGACATTGCAGGCGTGTTTTTTGATCTCCTTGCGCCGTTTTGTCTGTTGTCAAAATACTCCTGATCGCAAAAATAAAGACGTCAACTTTACATTTGGCAGAAACATTGGAGAATCTTGCATTCAAGCTGGCATTCAAAATGGGCGAAATCGTTCGAAGGACACGTCTGTAGCACCACTTAAACTGAGAACACCTCTGTTTTTCAAAGAGAATGACAAATTGCTCGTTACTCACAAACTCTAGCACATAAGTGTACAAAAATTTAATCGCATATTCTGTGGGGGATGCTGCAGCATTTGAGTGCGAAAATGGAAAAAATTGACCACGCCTACGTAACGTTATAGTGTATCAAAATTTAATTGTTTTTTCAAATACCCCATAAAGTATAGAAATTCTTGGCTACCTTCAAATCTTGAATGCACCTAACCATGCCCGTCTGTTCGTTAGTCCATCTGTCTGTTTGCGTAACTTTGTAGTATTTGTGATAAACATTCTCCCGTTAGCAAAAATAAAGATATCGCCTAAAAATTTGCAAAAGAATTTGAAATTGACCTAAACTTTTGAAAGGACACGCCTACAATGCCCACATGCCTATAGGACACTTTATATTACAGAGCATGAGAATTTTGTTATTTTACTTCTTTTGTCTTTTTTTGGGGTGAACGGTGATCGGTATAAAAGATTTGGTCTCGACACCACCACACACACGGTTTAAACAGTCATGGATGTTTTCTTCGCTATTATTTAATTTTCGTTTAAAATTTCATTTATGATTATTTTTAAGTAAAAACTTTCTCATAAAATGTTTTAAATAAAAACTAAATTCTTACATGAAATTATAAAGAGAAGTCATCGAGTAATTACTGTAACCAAACAATGCGGAAAAACAAATGAAAACACGTACAAGTGGTACAAGTACACGTGTACAATTTCATGTGTTATTTGTTCTAAAAAAGAGATTGCTAGAGTAAATAATAAATGCACTAAAGCCATCTTGTGCGTAAATAGTGGTTCGATGTGAATTTTATGGAAAAATGTGAGAAACGTAAAAACGTAAAAACGTGAAATTATTAAAATGAGCGGAGGAGAGAAAAATGCAAAAAACAATAAACGACGCTTTGTTAACGAAATTTTATCCGTAACAATGCCAATGTAAATGAGAAAATAAGGCGCGCGAATATATAATAAAAGACAGACTTTTTATGAAAATGGTAAAATACTTTTACATGTATATATATACACAATATGTACGCGTTTGGCGCGTGATATACCGAGGCTTAAAATTTGACCCGAACTAATAAAATTCAATAATCATTGGAAGTCGGCACTGCGAAAGGGTAAATGCATAGCAACGATGTTATGGGTCTTTATGTTCAATAAGCATCTTCCACAGAAAACAAAATTATTCCTCCCGTCCACTCATGAGCTCCGGATGTCCAGTGTGGTTCTCCATTTCTCCGATAGTAGACAAATCGGTTGGAAATCGTTGATTGCAAAACTCTGAGAAACATTACCGAAATCCTACAAAGCGATTTTTAAACGACTGTATCTACGGCCATTGTGCAGATGTGTTTTGCATCTGCAACCAAAGTTTGTAGAAAAACTCGCTATGCATGATAACAGTTTGATAAATGACATCATTAATACAGAAGAAGGAATATCATGATTCGAATCCTGTGCGCAGACATTGACAACGCGCCAGATCCAGTTAGAACGCCATCCTTTTATGAAACGTTCACCTCCGGCATCCAGAGAGGACAATCACACTACTACGTGTTACATATACATGCATCTAAAAAGCGTGTAATATTATTGTTTAATTCCAGAATAAGCGACACTTACCTCGATTGTGACTCCAACTCTGCAATAATTTTCGCACATGCACGTATGTATTTACATATGAACGCAAGTTTTGTGATTGCACATATCCCTGATTCATTATCCATACGGATCTTGTTATTGCTGTTAATAAACAACTGTTTTCTTATGTAGTTTTTTATGTGTTAGTTAGTATTAACCCCTCTTTGTAGCAGAACTCTTTCTCTGCCAGCACGCACACACACACACACACACACTTGCGTAGTTTGTTATGTTAACTCTCTTTCTTTTAAGCATCTAGCATCGATAATAAAAACAAGACGAATATAGTTATACGCATAATCAAGTAGGCACCAATAAGCATAACAAACATTGTAATCGAAAATGACAAAGTCTCAATAGAGAACAATTAAGAAAATTATAGTTGGTCGTGACCGAGCCTTTACCTTAAAAAAAAGTAAAAGAACTCCATTTTCATATTCTACAGTATTGGGTGGACGCGGTTGATTTTTTTTGTATTTTCAGAATAAAAGTAGTGTTGTATGTGTGGTACTTTATGAGTAACAAGCAAAAAAAAAAAAAAAAAGACGGAAAGCAAAGGTGTTGACCGTTTTTCGTACATAGACGTGTAGGCGTTGCAGGCGTGGTCTTTGAATATTTTGGGCCATTGTCAAAGTTGTCTGTAAGTTAATAGGTGATATCTTTATTTTTGCGATAACAACCACTCAGTCGCGTACACGGATTGATGGACAATTGAACATGCGTAAGATTGACGAGTGTACGATTTTACAACTTGGCTCCACGACTTCTACTTAACGACTGATTCTTGTTTCTTTGTGTTTCTTTGCAACGTCACTTCTTTTGTTTTACTCTTCGTTATCAACTCCACAATGTTTACAATGCTCTTTTAGGCAACTACGGTTTACATGCATAGATCAGAGATAAGACAAATTTCCATATTGTTTTTAAAAAATGTTTTCTGTCTTTTGGTTTATTTAAAGTGAGACAGAGAGATAGGGACCTTGCAGCATTGGTATGGAGTTTCCTTAACAGTTTGTCGGTATGATTTATATTAGATAAGAAATTGTAATAAGTTGTGCCTTCTGTAATTTATTCATAAAACAAATTGATAATCTAAAGCTAACCCTTTGGTCGATGGTGCTTATAATTTTATTCGTCTATCTATGTGTGTGTTTGTGTGTGTGAGTGCTCTTCTTATTTAATATTTAAATTATTTATTCTTTCTCATTAAAATTCTTTACATATTTTTTATTAATGGTATCGTACAACAGATAATTGTTTTCATTGGCTGAGGAAGATACATACCAATGCGATTCATCTGTAAAGCCTAAAAAACTTCGCAAAGATTTAACAAAGAAAACATATTCATGATCTTCACAAGATTTTGCATCGATATGATTATATCCAGGCTGGTTTATCTTCGAATATCGATAATTGAAATATTTGTCAAATATAGAGGCATGAGTCAGTGTATCCACTCATATTAGATAAAAGTAATTTCTTAATTTCTTAAAATCTTACATGAAATAATTTTGAATAAAAAATACAAAACAGGTAGACTTGTCCTTAAAAAAAAAAAAAGAAGTCAATCTGATTCTCGTTAGCATATAAAGCTAATAGCGTACGCATTGTACCATTTTGCTTAGCGAATGTGGAAAAAACAACAGATCCGTCATACACTGCAACATGAAGTTCTTATATCAGGGGTCGTATTCCCTCATTTGATGTCGACTCGTGCATCGATGCACAATCATGACTGCTATCGTTATTTTAGATAATAAATATCCGATTGCTTTCGAATTTTTTGTTGTTTGCTGTATCAAAGAAGACGTTATTGTGCTAATAAAATCATAAGGAAAATTGTGTAGATAATCTTAATGACAATTATAAAGTAAAATAAGTAAGAAAGTTATGTTCGGCGGTAGCCGAATGTCGCATACCCATCACTATGCTTTTCGCATTCTACTCTCCAAGTTGTTTTATTTGATATCCATATCGCTGTTATTATTAAGAAAAAATTAATCGCGATGTCCATCATATTCATTTTAAAATTAACTCATTTTTAGGCAGATAATATGTCTTCAGTTGAGCAGTGTATAAAATAGTTTTAAAAGTTTTGTCCTGTTTGTCTTAGGATAAATAAACATTTAAACTCAAAAAAGTGAAAAAAATTAAATTTAATTACTTGCAACTTTTTGGTTTCATTTTTCGATCTATAGAGTAAAGTGTCTCGCAGAGTAAATGAGTAAAGTTTCCACCTTTTAACTTCTCTGAGCAATTGGTCCATTTTCAATGATGACCTACGTGCAGAAACTCCCAATGTTTCTACCGAATTTGAAGTCGATAGCTTCATTTTTGCGACCAGGAGAGTACCAACCGCACATACCACATAGACACACCGACACACAGACCTACAGACGGGCGGACACGACTAAATCAACTCAGAATTTCACAGTCATGAAGAATATATGTAGGTAGTAGGGTCTCTGAAGCTTTCTTTTGAGTGTTACATATATATGGGGAAAAAACAGATTGAGCATAAGCCCTGTTTTTATATCCTACAAGGTATATTAACTTTGTGCAAATATAGGTAGAAGCATTTAAGACAGAACCGTGTTTTGTTATATAATCCGATATACAATCTATTTCTTGAATCGATTTACGCATATTTGTGCATTCGTCTCTCCATCTGCCCGCTTATGCACTTCTTCGCCTATGTATCAGTCCGTCTGTCCATCTGCCCGCATATGCACTTCTCCGCCTATTCATCAGTCCGTCTGTCCATCTGCCCGCCTATCTATCTGAACGTTTATCCATCCGTCCGTCTGTGCATCAATCCATCTATCTATCTAAGTCATTTCTCTGACTGTCCCCCCATACATTTGTAATAAAATAGTGAAGTATAAAAACGAACTGCACCAAATTTAGATTACGTAGAGTTATTTCTCGAACAACACACCGTTGTAGTGCACACACCTATTAATAATACTATTAACTGAAGTAGTTCATCAACATTATTTTGCAAGTGAGTCGAAAGAAAGAGAAATTATGTTAAATGACAATAACATGTTGATTTGCTATGCACTAATATATAATCTCTAGGCAAATATCCAATGAAATAATATCACTTTATTTTTAATTTTACTTTTATCCACAACTTTGTAGATAAGCTAATTAATTAATAATAAACAGATACGCATTAGCTCACATTATTCGAAAGAACTTGTCTTTTCTCATTTTATAATAGTAGAAGTAAAAAAGTGCAATATTTGCATATCCTTACTACACCGTATAGGTGCACTCATAAAAAGTAAGCTTCCTGCGGCAACAAAGTCTAATCTGTAGTATTTTATGACGAATAATAATAAAGCCTTTGACAAGAACATTTTTTTCGTTAAATTTAGATTATGTCAATTCTTGTTTCGGGCATGCGTCTATATAAGCACTTCCACGAACAAAAAAATGAAATTAAGCTATAATTCGTACTTTATCACGAAAATAAATAAAGAATTGTGCTACGCGAAGTGTTGTTGCCTTTGTGGGACTATAATGTCTCTTACCTATTTCGCAATGACTTTCACGTTGCGAGGCTTAATGAAGAAGTAATTAGCTATCTCCCATCCTCCAACCTTCAACCTAAATGTTTTTTGCATCTTCAATTCTTTTTCCTAAAAACCTCCACAACTTGATCTTCCATGAAACTGAGAAGCCTGATTTATTTTATTATAATTTACTGTCAGCCGTGTAATTTTGATCAGAAAAAATCTATAAAGAGCGTGATGTAAGCAACGCTAAGAATATGATTATATCTGTACTAGTCGTTCCCTAGAGCTTGGCGCCTTAAACGGAAGGGCCCAATGCGTTTAATAATAATGACAGCGTTTGCTAAATCTTATTAACTGGTTGCTTGTGTGTGATTGCCTTCTGAGCTAATTTTCGCCAGAACTCGTATGCTCCGTTGTAGTTTTATTTTTGTGTAGGAATTATTTTATCGGTAATATATATATATAATATATTCTTAATGACAAATTTTATTACAAGTACTTACATGTTGAAAACATTTTTTGTCTTTCACTAGTTCATTTTTATTGTTTTATTTTTGATATTTGATGTGGAATTCTCAGTTATATACAAAGTAGCCCTTGGTCCAGCTTTTGCCTTCATTGAACTGCCACGATTGAAGTCTTCTTGCTCTCGCTAATTCCTTATCTGTGTAGTGTTTGTTCGAAGATAGGAGGAGCACTTGATAAGCGGTTTTAAGTTCATTGAGTTCATTTATTTCGCCTCTTAAATTTTTTGAATTAATAGCTTAATGAATGCCGCCATTCCATTACTCATTATAATTTGTTCCACCTTGAAAGCCATTATTTCAACATTGAATATTACCTTCGAAGTTGTTCGTTATCGAATCCGGCCAGTAATAACGCTTTCCCATTCGTCAGCTTTTACGGGTTGCTTGTCTGCCTATTGAAATGTAGCGGTAAGCGTTCGTATTACAAGACATAATCGTACTGTGGATTAACAAAACCATAAAATAATTTGAATTTGTGCCAAAAATTTTCTTTCACGTTTAGGTCAAGTGCAAGTGTTTCTTATTTAAGCTTGTTATCATAGGATATCATTCAAGTCGAGAATCAAAAAAAAAAAAAAAATCCCCAAATGTATTTATTCGATTCATTTTGCGAGCATTGTTGCATTGTACATATATATAAGTATACATACAAATATTTATTACATCATCGCCTTTGGGTTTTAATTAATAATATATTCTGTAAACAGTAAATCATTTATGATTTAAAAAAGTTTATGCAATTTTTTTGTGTTATTTTTTTCTTGTAATGATTAAATAATTTTTTACTTCCGTTACTTTTTTTTTTTTGGAATTTAGTGAATAGAGTTACTATGTCTTTTTAATTGATTTAGTTTGCCTTATAAAATAGCAAGTACTTGAAATAAATTTTTTTTTTGTTGCGCTCGCAAGGTGGAAAAAAAACTTATATTCACTGCCATCTTATCCGAATTCATATGCAAATTCTATTTGCGATCTATATTATTATTACCGGTAGCTGTATTCGTTGGACTTTAATTTTGCTTATATTTGCTTATGGGCATGACGATTGCTATTCGCGTACTGAAGTTGATTTTCAAGATTGTCCGTGAATTTATTTGCACCGAAGCTTAGAATAACAATCGCATTCGCATGCTTGCAGATAATATGCTTTTGACTATTGCAGGCGTGGCGATAAGTAGACGAAGCGAATTTTCTGCACTGACTTGCGATCGTTACTTAAGAAAGTACATGCATATATTTAAATGTTATGACTGCGTTGTCCGTCCGTCAGACACGATTGAATTCAGCATTCAGATTATTGTCGTGGTGCATATCTACTTTAAAGAATCTTCAATCGTCACATTCGTCGTATTTCAAATTTAGAGCGAGCAGTGGGTAAGGGTTTCGGCGAAGAAACTGATAACCGGACGACAAGTGTTCAATATTCCAAACGAGAATGCGTTTTACTTTAACATTACGACGTTACATTAGTTTTGAATTTCCGAAAATGTTTTTTTTTTTTTCTAATAGTACAACGTATCGAGATTACTTTCCCAAAATATTAAATTAATCGGATTACTAAGAGTAGCAAAGAGCGAGCCTTTGGAAACTTGTATTATTAATTATATCATCTCCTATTGTTGCTTCAAACTTTAATCGCTTTTTTTGTCAAATTCTATTTTTGAAATCGGTCGTCACTACTTCTTCGAAATGAATGCATTGATGCATTGATTGAAATTTTACAGCCTTTTTTGAATTGATTGAATAAAGATTTTTCGCTTTTCTCGATAACAACAAATTTTTTTTTTCATCCGCCTGAGTGGCCGAGTTGGCAAAGAATCTTCACTAACAACTCAATGGTCGTGGATTGAAATCGCAAGTGTTGCGGACTTTTAAAATAAAGCCGATAGCCTTAGACGCTAGTATTTTAAGATTTTCGTTCTAGAATTTATTTCTCCGGCTAAATTAATTTATTTAATTAGGTTTCATCGAAAGTTGCGTCTTTTTTAAATACAAACTTACAAAAAATTATAATTTTTACTTTTTCCTCAATCAATCCTTTGATCAATCTCAAACTGTAGTGTGTCAGTTAAGAATAGGAAACATTCAGTCTTTTTGGAATTCGGACAGAGGTACAAAGAATTATCTTAACCAACGTTGGTCTATAAAAGTCGAGCCGCAACAGTTTTGTTTTCAAGTTTTTTAAAAGAAAGTTTGATAAAATGTTTTTATAGCCATCACCGGAAGAAGGATGAGGGGTGTATTCATTTTGTCAAAACGTTTGTAACGCCTAGAAGGGAGCATCAGCGACCCCGTAAAGTATATATATATTCTTGATCAGCCTCAAATTCTAAATCGATTTAAGCATGTCCGTCTGTCTGTCTGTTCGTCTGTGTAATGTCTGCTGTAAACATTCTTCTGACCGCAAAAGTCATATGACAGAAACAGCGAACGTTCTTCCACGCAAGTTGGTATTAAAAATGGGTCAAATCGGTCGAGGAACCCGCCCGTCGCACCACATAAAATGAGAACACCTCTGTCTTTCAAAGGGCATGAAAAAATGGTTTTTTGCTCATTATTCATAAATTATAGTAAATAAATGTGCAAAAAATTGAATGCATATTCTATGGGCGATGCTGTAGCATTTGTCCACAAAAATGGAAAAAATTAACCATGCCTACCCAATATTATAGTGCATCAAAATTGAATTGTTTTTTCAATACCTTTATAACGCGCAGAAAAAAGTTCAAAAACCCTACAAGGCATACAAATTCTTGTCCAGTTTCAAATTTGGAATACACCTAAACGTGTCCACTTGTTCATCTGTCCATCTGTCTGTTTGCGCAACTTTGCAACATTTGTGGTAAGCATTCTCCCGTTAGCGAAAATGCAGATATCGCCTAAAAATTTGCTTCTGCCTTTTTTTGCGGTAAACGGTGATCGGTATAAAAAATTCGGTACCCATAACACTTACGATTTAATCAGTCATGGAAAAAAAAAAATTGAGAAAATATGCATTTTTCACCTTTCGAAAGCAATGTAATTCCTTGAATTCTCCTTTTTCGCGTTTCGTATTGCTTTCCCTGCAATCGGCTTGAGGCGATTTTTTATTTTATGCTTTAATTAAATTAAATGTATTTGTAAATATACTAATAAATATGTTCACAGTTAATTGTTATACTTCCTCGGACAAAATTAATTAATTCACTAATTATTGTATTAAAAAACAAATCACATATATTTTTAATTAAATTGTTAGAAAATATATTAAAGTTTTGTTTTTTTTTTTTTTTTTTTATATAATAAATGGAAAAAGAAAGCAAAAAAAAAAGAGAAAACAAAAATAAAAAACAATTCTTTTTTTTATACGACAATCTGTGGTGCGGAAAACAAATAGTTTTAATTAACGACAACACAAAATGTACAAAACAATTTAATTTCTAGCAAAAAGGAAAAATTGGTTTGAAAACTATTCGACAAGTTACAGGCAAAAAATGAATAACACCTGTTTCGAACATAAATGAAACCACCGAAATGAAATCTTAACAAATGGCCGGTAAAACAGGTGTCTGTCGTTCCGTTTTAATTTATTATCGTAAGATAAATACGAGCAAAAAGTTACTTTTTCAATGACAACAATTAATGATTTAATATTTAAAGGAAAAAAAAAAAAAAAACTTTGAAAAAGAGGAGGAGGGGAGGGCGAAAGAGTAAGAGAGAAGAAGAGAGAAGAATAAACAAGCACTGTAGACCATTAAAGCGATAACATAATAAATGAATGAATGAGATTAAAAGCGAAAGAGTTCATTCCAACGCGGAAAACTTAAACAAATGTATTGAGGACGAGGGAAAGTTCTGTCGTTTTACTAAGAAAATAAAACAACATATTAGGGAAAAAATCATTTATGTTGTTAATGCGTAGCAGCTTTACCCGTATTTAACATTTACGGATCTCTTTTGTCCAACAGCTTGTCCATACTCCTTGCATGAGCCGCCAATTGCGTATTTCTTGTAATAGACTCCTGGGAAATCAGATTTTGTTTAAAGGTATTAGTGCAGTGTATATTCGGCTCCAGACGAACAATTTAGTACGTATCACTAGCGGGACCCTAGATGAGACGAAGATTTACTTAATCGGTATATTGCTCGTAACCTGTATCGTATTGTAACCTATATAGTGTTATTTTACTTCTCAAGGGCCACATTAATTTTATTTGTATGTATTATGTGTGACACAAAACATTTGACGAGAAAGTGAACTGATCTTGACAACATTTGTTCAGCCTTTTAACAGTAATAATAAAACAAAACGAAAAGAAAGCCTACCACTTTTTGCTTAGCTGCTTTGCACTTTATTTTACTTATACTGACGACCTAATTTCTTTATATTGGCAACAAGCCGAACTTAGGTCAGCAATTTGTATGACATACTAGCACGATAGTTACATTATTCGATTAATCTTTAATTTGAGGCCATAAAAAAAGTCGGAGGCGATATCGAATTGATTGTTTCGTCTTCGAAAATCTTCAAATAGTGCTATAGTGCACAGACTCATATATAGACATTAAACTATTATTAAGGTCCTTGAAAATTAAATGACTTGTTCGGAGACTATTTCCGATTTATTTCTCGAGCAAATGACCGGCGATGCGCAGCTGAATATGTACAAGTTTAGATTTAATTATTTAGTTCATTTTTGCTGTTGTTGTTGTTTTTGTCATTTTAAGGATTTGTAGCATCATTCCAAATTACCTTAGTTTCAAAATTATTACACATCCACAATTCGTTATTGGACGTACATGCGTATCTAAAATCATAAGGAAGCATACGGATTTGATGAAAAATTCGATGATTGGCAAGAGTCGTATCTGAAATACTAAGTCTAAGGTACTTTGATCTTCTTCTTTGATCGATATATGTAAAAGGAGTGCTGACTAAGCTGTTTAGCTCGGCTGACAAATCAATGTAAATGTCATAAGCAAAGTACATAACAAAATTCGGGAAATGCCTGCGGATAATCGGCTGATCAGTGTCGGGATTAGATCTGATCTCTGTTTATGTATTGGAAGGATGTCTATAGCGACTGGTCGAGTGGTGCAGGGAACATATAGACAAGTTTTTAAACCATACCCGTTATACTTTGCAGTACACCGTATCAAAAGCATCAGGATGTATTTTCTTTTTGCTCGAAATCTAGCTGGGCTTCATATACGTCAGGGATTCGCCTCCCCTTCAGAACACTGTCTGAAGTTGTTGTTGCAATCTTTAGCTTCCAAATAATATACGATGCTTTGTATATTTGACAAATATTCAAAGCGAAAAGCATTTGCAAATCAATCTCTTTCAAAACATTGATCCTTCATAGGAAATCAAAATAAAGAGTATATTCATCATGATTTAGACATTATAGGCTCATTAATGCGACCTTGTATTATATTTGGTTGAAAGTATTTTTTTTTTTTTTTAAATTTGCTATTAGATAGCTAAACTACTATACCACTATTAAATCACTATGTAATTAAATAGCCAACAGAATTTTTCATCGCACCTAAAGGCCATGTTAAGCGTGCTAGATACTAGATTTAAATTATTAAAATTTCATACATAGATACACTATAAGCAAACAAGTGCATCAAGTGAGTTTTTACTCTAAAGCCGGCAAGTTTAAATAAATTTGTACGTACAACGAAAAAAAAAAGTGCAGCCGTATTGATGACGGTGCTTATCTTCCTATATCGCATGCATAATTCATGGTTTGAAAACGTTTACAGCGACCATTTATCGCAACAGATAGATCACTGAGCTGTCGTTTTTTCATTCTTTTTTTTGTTTTTTTTTTTTATTCGTTACACATATCGGTTGAAGAGTATATTAAATTTGTCGTTTTATATGTAACGTGTTAATGTATTTAGTTATCAGCGATTCCAAAGCAGATGGCAAGTCGAATCTCAAATTTTACAATCCGTACATAATCGTACCCAGCAAATTTGTTAGGTCTATTATTTATATTTATGACAATAGGCTTTGACAATGGGCTTGTTTTAAGCCGAACATTCATGTAATCTGATCATGTAAGGTATCCGTACGAATTATGTTTTGCCCATTACGACTACCATTGTAAATTACTTCCTTCATTGCTTGTTATCTATGTATGTAATCTTTTTGTTTATAGTGATATGTGCCTAAAATCTTTGACTGAGCCAATTACGAAATAAGATTTTGAGACGATATGCGATTATAAAGCTTAAGCAATTCTTTGGTCTAAAGTTTTAAGTCTTGAAGAACAAACAAATACGTACTCGTTGAGGAAAAGAGCTGAATCGATCAGTATCTTAATGTACGTTCGATGCCATCGTATAGATTTTTACATTCTTTTTTACATGACAGCATTTTGTAGGTAATTTTTTTGTAGGCATTCTTGGACCGATTTATCAGATTTTTCTAATTAGAATGAAAATTTTAAGAGACAGGTTAGAAATTTATACCTTTCAAATCATATCTTAGGAAAATGATGAGCTATTTGAAGAAGTGCTTGGATATCTCATGGAACTATTTTGCTGGTCTTCGGGTTTGTAAATGATAAGAAGAGAAGGAAGGCAAATTTTTTCGCGGACCTATTCGCCTAATTCGATTCTGATGCTTGCATTAGTGAGGAAAATATGTGTATACTTTATAAGTCTGCTGATTTACGATCCTAATATAGTCTGCATAGCAGTTATGTTGTGGGATAAAAGAAAAAAAAACTCAAAAGAAATAATTTCGTAAATTGAAGACTGAATTGACGAATATACAAACGACCTTGACTAACAGCACAATGATCGTGGCTTTAAATCTCAAGTGCGGTAGATTCTTCAGTGAAGCCGACAGATTTAGATGCATGCTAGTGCTTTAAGATCTTAATCTGCACAATTTAATTATAGTAATAATGATGATAAATAAATTAAAGTTAAAAATATTTTCAAGTTTTTCTTAAGTACTTTTGTCAGCTCGTAACTTGCTATAAAAATGCACTTTTATAAAAGCCATTGGTTTTCAAACATTGCACTCTTCATAGCAGAGAAAGTAAAATACAATCACTTGAAAGGTGCAAAAGGTTCGGATTCATGGATTCGTGGAGGCTTTTCGCAGATTTTCATTTTAAGTATGAGGCAACCGACTGTGTCATTTATAATTGAATAGCAATATTGGCAGTTGCGCTATTAGCAGTTGTAGCAGTTGTGCAGTGTTTGTCGTTCTCCGCTCTATAAAAGTAATACATGCCGTATCAGTGTTCAAGCATTTATTTAATAATTTCGCGCTTTATAATATTTTGTAGTTAGCGCCACCAGAAAATTTTGTTTTGTTTTTAATTAAATAAACAATTGCTTGCTGCTGTGTGCGCTAGTTTACGATAGATTATGCAAATCATATCCACTTGTATGCATGCATGCATGCATGCATAGGTATATATGTATACATATATATATATATATGTATATGTTTATATGCATGGAATGTACGTTGATTTTTTTTTTATTTTACATTACATTGGTTTTGAAGTGCTTAGTACGATGAAATTTCCTACACTCCGATTGATATGTTCACTTGAAATCATTTTTCAAAGTGTGAGTTTTTTTTTGTTTTTGTTTTTTTCTGTAATTGCCGTTTAAGCGCGCTTTACTAAATGAATAAACATAAATTAATTGCTTTAATTAGTTGTGGGCATATAAAAATGTGTAATATTGGTGGGAATATCGTTTTTTGCATAATTTATAAAATTATTTTCAATATGTAATTGCTGGCGCTTAATTTTTAATTAACAATAACTTGTTTTCGCACTCAGATATTCGCGTTATACTCATATTATAATATATTCGTATCATATCATAATTCGTTTATCATATTCAAAAGAATTTTTATCGAAAAATTAAATAATCAAAGTTTAGATATCGAAAGTTTTGAATCAAATCGTATATAGTTTTCATGTTTTTTTTTTTTTTTTTTTTTTTTTTTTTTTTCGTTTGAAATACGTTAGATTCAATTACTTAGTGGGGCACTTTCACTGTATTGTATACAAATATTAATATTATATAATCGCCTTTAGGTTTCAATTAATAATATTTTCCTATGACGGTTTGCGAACAAATCGTTTTAGTTTTAAAAAAGTTTATGCATTTTTTATTTCGTTTGTTTGTCGTATAAAATGATTTAATGACTTTTTTATTTTTGTTTTTTATAATCACCGAAGGACTAACTAGGTTTATTCATTCTGTCAAAAAAATTTACAACACCCAGGATAAAGCATCAATCATTTTCAATATCAAATAATAAATTAATTAAGCCGTCAAGCATCTATCTGTTTGCTCATGCGTTTAATGTCGAAGGGGAACATGCTCTCGATTGTAAGAATTAACATTAGAAGAAGTTAAAGGAATTATTATTATATGTAAAAGTTACGTGATCAATAGCAAAATAATGTGTGCGGCTTAACGAATGCCCACTAAGGTAACTAAAGTAACGCAAGAAAATGGTTTAGGTCCGTTACTTTTATCCAATATACATAAACGACATAAGAAACTTCGATTTAAATGGGCTGATGTATGCTTACTATACCCTTTCAAATATCATTTGGCAGAGGTGCATCTGCAGCAAGCGAACTTGCTCTTTAAAATCGTCTCGTATTCACTTCTGAGACCACAAAATTGATTCTCTTTATGCCTTACTTCCTATGTCGTTAGATTTTTTCATATGTATTCAGAGGGCAAGCTGAAGGGAAACTCACACAGCAAAATGTCTGGGAATAGTATTGTAAAGCAACCTATTCTGGGACTCCCACATAAGAGAGCTGACGACGAGAATGGTTTTTCGAATTGGAATTTTGTACAAACTAAGAACAATTTAAATTCAGAATGTAAATTGATGATATATCAATCGTTAAGAAACAATCACACTTAAGCGATATGGAAATGTTATGTTCGTATATTAAATAGAGAAGCATGTTGCAAGCTCCTCAAGGGTGATGCAAACTGAACCATTGAAAATTGCATATAACCTGTCAATACAATCATTATGTAAATCGGTGTTACCGATTAAAGGGAAGCATGAGTATCAGTTTCTAGTACATGCATTCAAATCTATTCACAATGTTGACGACCGGGGCGTATCTTATTCACAAAATTAATTAAACTATATATAAGGTAGAAGAACTGCAAGAAGTAGATTTGAAAAAATTAAGAAACGAATAGCTTATCTTGGATCTTCTGATTTAAAAGAGATAAGCAGAGTGTCGAGTGTCAAGTTGCTTAGAAAAATTAGTCGCGATAACATGTTGCAAACGCTTCTTTAAAAATGATCGAGTATTATAAGCTCGACATAAATAAATTTTATTTTTCCGTACAATACTCAACCAAATGATAAAATTATCGTTATATGAGCTGCAGTCACGCCAACTTGCCTCAAATCGGGCGAGGGGCTTAGCGTAAACTCACATCTGCCCCGATAGAACAATAAAAATTTCCACGTACATTCTATAAAAATGATCTTATAGCACCTGCACGAAAGTGAGAGAAATCCGTATTGTATCACCCAATTTCACAGTGTGTCCCAATTTATTAATTTTTTTTCAAGATAAAGCTAATCGTGTAAAAGGTTTGTTCATAATTGTATTATTTTTTCTATTTTTTCTATTTTTTTTATTATATATGCGAACTTTGTAGTTATAGTTTATAGTTTAATCGATTTAACTAGCTTTACGGAACAATAAGCATTAAACACACACATAAATTTAAAGAAAGAGAATTATATAACTTTATAAAAACACTATCGCAACCCTTCCTATCATTATCTTAATCATCGCGTTAATAATATTCAGGAATTGGGCTCGAAGACTTCATATCTTATTGTATGTATGTTAGGAATATTTAAACCCTTTATACTTGTTGTTGTATCTAAAGTAAATATTTGTACTCAATTTTTTCTGCATTTTTCAATAGTAAATTAAAATATCACCTTAAGCGATGTAAGGTTCCAACGATACCTATACGAATGCCCAGCGCATGGTAAGCTTTTAAAGTTTAGAGTTAAACCACAAAATTGAGCCTGAAGCCTCCCATTTATTACATTCCTAGTTTACAAGCATCGATCAAATCAAGTCAGAGAACTGAAAAAGATGAAAATTGAAAGCACTGACATAAAACATTTTTCCCCCATTTGGCCAAAAGTAACTGAGAAAAAGATAGGAAGATAGTTGCCGCAAACCGGTGGATGTTATAATTATTATGTCCTTACCGGCTGACCACTCACTGTAGCTACGATCAAAGTAAATTTGGTATAGCTGTGCTTCTCATGTGGATACATGTTAAGAACTGTATAACATATTTTTCTGAGTTATCTTTTGCGTTTTGTACCTTGTAGCTGCCTTTGTTTTCTCCCCAAATGCTTTATATGACTACTTCATCATCACTTAACGTAAAAAGATGAGTTTTCTCAGAATAATACGTCGTTTCGTATGCACTTTCATTGTATATGTATATATAGATGAAGTAATCTATGAGCGATATACTGAGTTGACTGGTGACTAACCTTCGCTATGTCTTGTAGTCAAATATCAAATGTGGAAGAGTAAATTTTTCAAAAAAGTTATTCGATTATTTGTAGCAAAATTCCTTCTCAGACGTTGGCGATATCATTCGAGCCAATTAACTGTTAATAATTTAGCTGATTTTTGGCTTAACAGTATTGCTAACAAGTAACAACAACAATTGCCAATTAGCTAAGCCAGTAAAACGAAATCTTTACATGACTTGCAATCATTAAAATCAATTATTTCGGGCGGGAGCGTCAATTGGTGCTAATTTTTCTTAAATCACTTCTCATAATAGCGAATGACATTGGGCAGTTAATGCATCAGGGTGGTCCATTCATTTTTGACTAAATTCGGAAAACGAAACTTATCCGATGTGTTTAGTGGACGAGAGGGTAAATACCGAATATCTAAAAAAAGGTTTTGACTTCTCGAAAACTCAGCTACATAATAAGCTTAAATCGTTTATGTGTTCGCGTTGAAGTAACAGTAAAAAAATGCAATTGAAAGTGAAATAGTGCCTGTCAAAAATAATGCGGGATGGGAAGCCATAACGTTAAAGAGATAAACTGAATTTCTAATATATGAAATCACAATATTTGATGGTTACGCGATGCTTATCGTCAGAGAGTATTGATGTTGTATTGAATTTGTGACAAGTAATCAAGCATTGCTTGGTATATATTTTCTCTTGTTTATTATTACAACAAGGATTTTTAAATATATTACTATTATTTTGTTTTTAAATGATTGCATCAATCATGTGTAAAATATTAATTAAATATTCATAGCAAGGCTGTCTTTTTTATTTATATATGTGTATATAATGCATTGACACTGAACTACATACACTGATACATGCATGAAAGAGAGCAAAAAATTAACAACAGGTCAGTGTTTTTTTTTTTTTTTTTGCATATTTAATTTGTATTAATATGTATTTTACAATATTCCATTTTTATTAAAGATTTGAAATTGCAATTAAAAAATAAATAATAATAATAATAATAAACAAAAAAATTAAAAAATTAATATAAACTAAAAATATCTCTTCATAAGGAATGTCTGTTATATGTGCTTCCATATTGGCACTTTTGCTTTCATTCATTTATTGTATATGTAGTTGTACGGTATACACGTATCAATGAACTTATGAGGTTTCAAAGTGTAACAGTTTTATTGAAAAATAATGCCATATGTAGTATAATTGTATGGAAATTTAAATCAATATTTCAAACGTTTCGTATTTAATATAAATAAACTTATAATTGCTCTTATCACTCATTATAGCATTGTTTTTATTATGCATACACATATGTATACGTTTGATATATAGGGTTCAACAATTCAAGCTTAAGCCTTTCACAGAGTATATTTCAAAGTATATGAGATTATATGAATAAGTAAAGTAAGAAATATTTCTTCTCTTTTTTTTTTTTTTTTTTTTTTTTTTTTTTTTTTTTNTTTTTTTTTGTTTTTTTTTGTTTTTTTCAAAGAAAAACACAAACAGAAAGACACAACATGAAGTATGGAATTATTACAGTTAAAGCATATATATTAAGATTTCATTATTTAATACATTACGTAATAGAGAATGTATGCCTATCTCTGACCCAATAAGTATTTATAAATCTTTCTTTGAAGTCTATTTTGACTATAACATGAAATATGCAACCAAATCAGGAAAAGCAATATTGTTTTTTTTTTTTTGTCTTTCATGGTATACGTTGTGTTTAACGACGATTTGCTTCTTTAATTATCCATATAGTCATCAGTTGACGTCTTTGTTTCATCTTATCAACTTGTTGCATCAGTAAGTGATAACATTTTTTGCTTTCCCAATCTTTCTTTTTTAAAGAAAATATATATATATATGTATATATATATATAGACACACTCATGTACATATATTTCCTTAAGTTCAATACATGCGAGGGTTCCTTCGATCTACTTGCAGAGAATAAGAATAACATCAAGCGCTTGACATATTTGTATTAACAAGTTCGGGGCGAAAATTCTTAAGCTATTTTTGTTAAAGTACTATAAATAAGTAACTAAGCGCAAGCAGGAACGCTGCAGCGTTCAGTAGGTATTTCGTATTCTAGTTAAACGTGATAAGTAATAAACATCAATGAGTGGAAGTGTCTTTTGAAGAATTCATTAAAGAATTGCTTTTGAAGAGCACTAGTTGCAATTGAACCTGATGGTTATATTTTGAAAGAAGAAGAAGAAGAAGAAAAAGTGTTAAAGTCAATTCTTAAGCTTTGTAAAGTTGAAAGTTCATTAAATAAAATTGAAAAATAATCGTATCACGATTTATGTGGAAAATCTACACTCAATTACCTACGAAGCAATTGTCCACACAACAGTTAGCCGTAGAAAAAAATTTAAAACATATTTATTATTATTATTGAAGATAAACATACGGAAGTCATTTATGACCCAATTTATCCGATTAACTTTTACATTTGTCCCAGCAACAAAATTATCTTGGCTTAAGTAACTGATGCGATTAATAATAATGTTGATTCCCAGATATACGAAAGACACATCAAGATGTACTAGACACATTCTCCCCCATCTCGTACTTATTTAAAACATTTATACAGTCTAGTAGTGTTAGTCTTATGTAGGACATTTGTTCGTGTTCATCTCTCTTCTACCATTTTGCTTTCAATATTTATATCTGCAGAAGCCATTTTTCTGGTCCCATCAAAATTGTGGTATAACTTTTATGAGGTATGAATGTGGGCCTTCGCACCACCCACTTGAATCTTGTTGGCTTGTTGTTTTTTTGTAGGTTTTTATAGCGTCTTAAGCCAGACTTCTTGAAAATCTTGGTTTGATTCTCAGCCGGGTTCAGCTCAATGAATAAAGAGTAGTTAGTCGGTTAGTCATTCGGTATTTGTGTAGTTAATCGTTCACTATCAATACATTTTGAATCGTTTGAAGATTCCAGTCTAGTTTAACGCGAGTACTGGTCCTTGATAGTCTCACCTCATGGTGCGCGATGGCTCAACGGGTTAATTGGATAAGTGATAACTGGCGCTCTCAAGGAGTAGGAGAATCCTATAGAAGTGGTCCAGACTATTCATAAAGAACTAGAATAGGAAAGAAATGGCTATGAGCCATTTTTCTTGCAACTTTGGTTGGTTGGGGTCAAGGCTTGTCTCACGACTCAATGTTTAACGCCCGCACGAAATACTTCGCACGGCCGTACCCAATAGTCAGAAAAGAAAGTATTCTCTGGGTAATCTGATGGGAAACAATTTTTCGTTGGGCAACCCAACCTCCGTGGACACCCAATAATTTTCGACTTTTCCTCTTATCACTTACGACAAACTGTATAGATTTAGACGATTTTTTACTATAAACAGGCGAGATCACATTTGCCTTTGGCCTTTTCGTACGCCGCGAAAGGCCATGTAGCGTACTATCAAGGAAAACCGTTTTAAAATACATCATCTACGCAGCACACACGCAACTATGCCTCAGTCCGATATTACTTCGCCATCTAACGTACTATCAAGGAAAACCGCTTTAAAATACATCATCTATACAGCACACACGCAACTATGCCTCAGTCCCATATTACTTCGCCAGTACTACCTCAGAACTGAGCAGGTTTAATGGTCCCCATAGAGAGAGAGAGAGAGAGAGAGAGAGAGAGAGAGAGAGAGAGAGAGAGAGAGCTGTATGCAAGACAAAAATCTCTCTTCATAAGAGCAAGTTTACACCTCTGCCGATGCTAGTCCGAGGCTTCTCCTCCGAAGAAAACCCGTTACCAGTTTGTGGGTAGTAAACTTTAAATCCCTCTTTGCCGATAACTGAACAATTTTTAAAAATTACGAACTTTATAGCAAATACTTACGTTTACGGCGGGCGAGGCAACGAAAAGATGAGGGTCTTGGTGCGCTTTGTGGTCCTCCATATCAAACAGCTTTAATAGAAAGTGCTTGCCACAAGCCTATTAAACATTTCAACTTTAATTGCAATAAAAGTTGAACGTGACAAAGCAATGGCGCGAAAAATGTATTCGTTTCCTCGGCACGATTATGCTTGGATGTATGCAAATGTCATATTTGTTGCGCATTCAACAGCTTCGAAGGTCTCAATAATCATATAACACTTGATTTGATCCCCTTAAGTCGTGATATTTGGAAAAGTAAAAGTAAATGTTTAGCTAACTACTCTTTGAACTTTTCTTTGAATTACTTCACAATGCCTTTTTATCGGACTCAATTATATATGCATTATGCGCATTAATCTCATCAAACATTTATACATAACTTATGCATTGATTATTTAACAGGCGAACTGCGTGCATGCAACTTTAATATATTAAACCAATTTTTTTATACCTTCTCTTATCAATTTCTCTTTTCAATTAAATTTTTTTGTCTGCAATTTTTGTGCTTTGATAGCGTATTTTTAAACGATATCTTGCAACAACATTTGATCAATGTTAAAAGCTTTTTAATTAAAACGTAATATCCGTTATGTGAGGATACAACGAGCGAATCTACGTAATTCTAGGAAGTTAGAAAAACAATTACAAGCAAATCGGAAAGTTGAGAATTTATTTATAAAATTTTCAACTTCTTGACGGAATTTTATGATAAATAAGCGTTGGTTTTATATTGAACACCGAGGAGAGCAAATTTACTTTTGCCATTTCGACTGTAATGTGAAGAAATCTCTTCAGCGTGCATGAGCAATTAGATGCAATGTTACGATAAAGTGCAACCACACAGTTATCACAATAAGTGCAAAATATGGCGTATGATAAATGGTTGATATCAAAAAATGTGAATTGACCCAATTATATATATATATATATATATATATATCTCCCTCTATATCTCTTTCTTTCTTTCTCTATATGTCTATCTCTTTCTCTCAATTTACTTTTCTTTTAACACCTTTATAATATTGAGGCATATATGTCGGTATATTTCATATCAGCATAAATGCAGCAGAAATAAAGTATGGTTTGAAAAAAAGGAAGAAAAAGTGAAATATTTTGCAATAAAAAGTTGTTGCTTAGTCGTTCCTTGCACACCATTAGTATCCGTTTGTTGGTGACTTCTCTACTATAATTCATTGCTAAGTTGTCTATGTACTACTTGTTTATATAAATTGGTCGATGCTATAAATGTTGCTGCCATCAATTTATCATACTATTCGTTCAGTTGTACATTTATTTATTCATTTATGTTTATGGTGGCAAGAGAAATAAGGAGATTGGGAGATCTTCAAAGGTCAAGTGTATTCACATATTCATTCAAGCATTGAAGTATTCATAGAATTATTTTTACTGTTAAAACGTTCTCTTTATGCACGACACTTAACTCTAAGTATCTATCGTCATCATCATCGGCATACTTGCCTGTTATTATTATGATGTCCCCCCAACATAGCATGAAAAATGAGGGAGGAAAATACGAGAAGGGAAGAAGTTGAATAATTTTATGCCTTTTAGCAGCTTGAATAATATTTCTATGAACTTTTTTTTGCTTTTTTTTCTTGTTGCTGCTCTATACACGGGTAGAGCAATATGATGTAGTTTCATACGGAAACGGAAGCATTTGCATGGAGACTATTATGTATCGATAATATTGATAAGTCAGACAAACTTTGTAATAAGAGCTTAGAATAACGTTTTTTTTATTTCAATTTTTGAAAGGAAAAATTCATTCTATTTGTTTAATAAAAGAAATTGTTACGAAAGGAAATGAATGAGAGAGAAATATTAAAGCGGAGGCAGCGAACTGTGTTATCAAACATTTATGAAATGGATATATATATATATATACATATATATATATATATATGGACATATATAATGGATATATGTATATGTACATGTATACATTTATATGTATATTATTTTGTTCAAAATAGTTGATTTATGTATTTAGGAATACGTAAGTAAACGAATGTTCATTTATTCTTTAAAAAGTATATCATTAGCCGTTAGAAGCTGATAGTTTTGCAAAGTAAGCTTACAGCAACTAAAAAGTATTGAGATGCATCATCCATCTTACACTAAGTTAATTTAGTTTAGACTAACTGAACTGAACGTATACACACACATACATATTTATAATTGGCTGGTCGGGGTGCCTCGATCATTTATTTAAATCAAATTAATTACTTTGCTGAAATTTCGCTATACAGGCATTTGATTACTGACGAAATCGCCAACGAATTTTCACATTTGCAATTTTATAAAGATTTCTTATTGAAATGCATGATTTCAGATCAGGTCAACTGCGTGAATTTGTATGATATTTAAATGAAAGTTGCAAAGAAAGAGCAAGATCAACAATCAACTACGTCCCAGCACTTTGGCTAATACAATACTGCCTTTACTTGTGAGATAAAATACAATGAAGAAAAAGTTAACTCTGATTTCCATATGGAGTCAGACGTTTTTTGGGAGCGTGCCCAAAACACACACGACTGACGTAGTCGAATTTGAGCAAATTTTACTTTAATGTTGAAAATCTTGCTATCTCTTACTTATTTTTGTTATAAAGTGCGAATAGCTGGACTTTGTTGCAATATAAAAGCCTAGATCTTATGAGAATGCTTTTATAGTGCAGTCTCGGTTTCGATTACATCTCCACATGATTTCTTTCTTGTTTATTTTTAGTTTAATTAATAAAGAATTAAAATATGTTATAGCAATAATTCGTGTTTTTTCTTAATTTCTTTGCAGCATGAAATAGTACGACAACAACAACATTCTTATTAACAGCTTCAACGGCAATGGCAATTACAACAAATGAATGATATTTGCGTATTTCTCTTTTTTTTATAACAAAGGTTCGCGCGTCCTTTAACAGAAGGCTTATTTGAAGTGAAAATCTACGCAAAAAGGATCTAAGCGCTGTTAGCATCTCTGGTCGTCTAAATGCATATACGAAGATGCGTTAGGTTTATGAAAACCAAAAATGCAAACAAAAAAGTGAAAAAAATCAACAACATGTGCGTCTAACTAATTTTTCTTTTTTTTTTTGTTTATATATATATATATATATATATATATTTTATATATTGTTATTACTATTTTTTTTTTCGGTTGAGCTTAGATTGTGTACATGTGAATAAGTGTTGGTGTATGGTGGGAGGCAACGCTTTGCTTTGCTAAAATATTGGGTAGAAAAAGATATGAGTGGAGGCATAAATTATGAAAGTGTCGTGTGGGGAACATGCAGACGCGCACTCAGTCTCTTACAAGCGCATACGCACATAATCTTCCACACGCCCGCATATATAGATTGGCAAACATGTAAATGTAGAGTGTAGGGTGCAGTATAAACATCTGTTTAGATCTTAACCGCACACATCCATGTGCATAAATAAGCATGTGTATGCGTATAGATGTTACGTATGTTTGCAATTAAGAGTTAAATGCCAGAAAAGACATAACTAATTTCTGGGTACACAGTAAGTGGGAGAAAATTGGAAAAAGGAAAGAAAATAAATAAAAAAAAATGAAATTCGAAAATTTTGAAAAGAAATCATAAAGCTCAAGTATAGGTTTGGTTGTCTGGTAGAAAACTGTTATAGATGAGTTTATTTAAAATGTAAAAATAAATACAAATTTTCCTTAATTAAAAAATTGGTTTTTTCCTTTTTTTTTTTTTAAATAAATAATACAATTTTTTTTCTTTTTAACGAATAAAACTCTTGTTTACCACATAACACGAATAAATTGCTCTTAAGCAAAAAAAAAAAAAATAAAAAATAAAAAAAATTCACAAAAAATCACAGGATAGCTTTGATCATTGTATTAAAATCTCTTTTCATCGCAATTTAATCATTTTACACAGCATTTGTGTGTGCTTGCGTACGTGTTATTATCACTGAAAATGTGTATATATTATGTGAAATAATTGCATCGATTGTAACCGGTTTTATATATATGCACACGTATGCGTATAAATGTGCATGCGCGTCTATGTAGAATTTACAATTATTTTGTTTCAGCGAACGTTCGATAAAAGTGTTAATACTCTGCTGCCCATTTGTTGCAATTAAAATTTTCACAAAATATTGCTTATAAAGAGGTATACGTAAATCGGTTACTAGACATGCTGCCTTACTATTGCATTTAACTGTGCCAAGTATAGAAACTCATTACAAAAACCGATGTGAATGTGCGCCTGGGTTTCGGTGTATGTGTAACGGCAAGCCAAAGATTGGTTCACCTATTTTGGAAAATTGCATCCAGTTTGTGTCAACATTACGCCGCTGCACCATGGATTTAGCTTTCAACAAAAAAATAATGCGGTAAGTTTACGGACTCGAATTTTGAATGCAATCATTTGATAATGCGCCTAAAATCGATTATTCAGTTTGGTTGGCGGTATCGATGGTACTTTTGTTTTTTTTTTCCTATTTTTTGTTTTGCTTTGAAAATGTTTTAATAATTATTTTCTGAATGCCTCTGAGATACGAGTTGTTATGACTATTTGCACATTCGAGTGTTTTTCGATTAATATAAACCTTTATTAGTGAAATGGATCAATAGATTGTTATGTTGCCTGAATAACATTAAAATTGATTTAGTTGATATCAAACATTTACACGCATTTATATAACTGTTAGTGCAATTCATTTATTCCAACTAATGTATTATGTAAAGTATGCATATTTTTATCCATTAAAAAGGTAAGGCTTCATTTAAGATAATATTTGATAAAAAAAAAAAAACCCCTCCTATATACGAAACATGATGTATTAAATATTTACTACTTATCTTTAAATTCTTTAATGGTTTTTGCACCATTTTTTATTAGTTGTGTTCTAAAATTTATACATATAATGATCCATCATTCGGACCTTACTTAGAACTCTCAAGAATTCAAAAGATCTTGTTTTGTGATTGTCTGTTCGTCTGCACATTCTTCGGTAGAGTTTCAAGGTCGAAGAAAAGCAAAACAGAGATTGGAAACTATATAAAAATATTTAATTTCCCTTTTCTCTCGGCATCTATTCACATTTTGTCTTGTCCGAATGTGTGTAAGACCCGGAGAAACTTAGGACAACCATACCTTCTATTATGCCGATCGGTTCAGAACTAATTCTTGAAGATTCTCTGCCGGTTTGTCTGTCTGTCAGCTCGTCGGTTCGTCTGATATCTGGCCATGTAAATTAAGCTTTTTAAATGTGGATCAGGGTTAGTTGTGGCCGTCGTCCAAAATGGCGATTTTCAATACATGCTAAAGTTTGCAATTTTGGGTTATTCAACACTGTTATTACTATGGCTTATTACTATACTACTACTTCTTAAATTATTCCTAATTGCTTATAATCGATCATCTTTAAAATCATAGAATTGTCCTTACGAACTTGGATTTCAACTATAATAGCTTTTATTGATTGGAATAATCATAGGGATATATGTCCCAAGAAATATGTTATATAAGTGAGTCTTTCAACTCAGCAGTGGTTCGGCTGAACCATCTCGATTTTTGGGAGAATATGTTTCCTGTACTCCGTTTTATTTTTACGTTTAAAAATTCTTTTAGTTTATTTTGGAAGTTTGTATCCCTCTATTACATATTTATACAGAACGTTTTAGTATTGACACATTTTTTTGAATATAATTTCTCAGAAGCGTGGAACATAGCAGTGCTTTTGCTTACATCCAGCCATTTGCGATGATAGGTAAATAACTTCACTTGTAGCGTATGAGTTGCTTAGTTCACAAACTTTTTTGAATATTTCAAGTGCTTGCTTCAAATCCCCGAACCTAATTGGGGTGTTTTGCAATTTCCTTTACCTAGTTTTTCACGCTTATGCCGATATACCGTGTGCACAATATCAATTTCAAATGTATTTCTTTTGGGAGTAATTCTGAGTGCATAGTATTTCCTTCATATTTGTCTACATAGAATTACAATGAATTCTTTAAATGAATTTACCAAATATTGGCAACTGTACAACAGGTAGAAATGTACTTCGAATATATAATACATAGCAAATATGTTGTCCCGATCAGAGTGAATAGCGGTGTGTGTTGTCCATTCGTTTGTTCGGAATATGTTTTGCATTTTAAATTCTTCTTGGTACTCTAGTCAGGGCTAGTTCGGCTAAGTGTTCGTCTGAAAGCCCTGAACGATGAGACTGAGAATGTAAGTAATACAATGGAATACTGATATGAAGGTATTTTTGACATGTATAAATTTATTATACATCTCGTGATACTTAAAATAGAGTACCCAACACTACCAAACGAATCGACTTTCTCTACAGTAATCAATCAACTATCGTTTACAATCTTATCGCTTACCACCCAATAGTGGGTACTAGAAAGTGCAGTATAAACTTTGAGTTAATCACCTCCTTTATTCATGTATTGATTTTTACGCATTCATTGTATTCAATCTGTCCTTGCTGCATACACATTAAAGGAGCGCTGTACTCCTTTGCAATTACTCAGTGGTTCCATTACTATAATGTAACTGATTACTTTACTTTTTGTTGTGTTTTCTTTTTTGTTTTTAGGATAACAAAAATTATTTCATTTAATTCTTGAAGGACCTTAACTTTAAATATACATAGGATAGTAATTAATGGCTTTTTGATTACATAATTTCCGCAATAAGAGGAAAATAAATAGATCACAAGATCACAAAATTAATTGTCTATCTGTCCGGTAAAATAAATTTTTGTTAGGCACTTTTAGCGGCTTGGTAAACATTTGCTTAACAGTAAAATTATAATATTGTAAAAGACGGTTCCCGACAAGAGACAGGAGAATAGCTGCCAATGGATGTAGGCTTTTATTATGACTTTTGCATTCAATAAGCATTGTGTCATGTCCGCTAAAGTAGTGGTTTATTTTTGATAATCTCTTCAAAGAAATAGAAACAACAAACAAAACTGCGCCAAGAAATATTTAATTGCACTGATGGCTTCCAAGTAGGTGGTTGGTTGGTTGTATAGGCACATTTCTTATTTCAATGAACTTTCTTTCTACGTTCATTGAAATATATTCTTACACATATGTGCGGGTAAGTGTACGATTTCCAAAAAGAGAAAAGATATACAAAACAAAAATAAAAAGCAAAAAAAAAAAATAAATAAATAAATAAAAACGTTAATAATTTGTTTCTGTGAGTACCGTTTAGGATAGGCTGATAATGTAGTTAATGATCATTAACCAAAGATTTATTCGTCAAAAAAAAAAAAAAAAAAAAAAAATCTTGGCCTTAAGCCAAGTGAGCTGCAGCATTAACAATTCTGCCAAGTGGAAAAATATATATTACCATTTTTTTGTTATGGAATATATCAATATATATATATATATATATATATATAGATTTAGATTTATAACAAAAAAATATTAAAATGCTTTTCTTTATCGGCATTGCTTCTTTATCGGTTCTGCTTGAACATGGCTTATGAAATGAAAATTAATTTTTTGTGTATTTAACGCATTTGTATGACATTTTTTTTTTTTTGGATTTTCTTTCGAAATATCAAACAAGAAATTTTCTTACAAAATTTGATTTTGTTGCAGACTCATTCGACTTTTCAAAATATAAAACATGAAGTTTGTAGATAAAATCTGTGCTGTCTTCGTACTAGGCGTCGTGCTCTGAAGATATTTTTAGCCCTGGCGACAATATGTTCTCCTCCACACGTGGTATTGCTATCAAGAATATTTTCTCGACTTCTTCACTTCTATTTTCGGATGTTGTCACAATTTCCTTCTCTGCAATAAGGCACATACGAGTGGCGTGAGCGTTTGCTGTTGTCAGACTTTGTTTATATTACACATTAATGTTGGAGTCACTAATGGACATTTAAAAAATTCTCATAATTTTTGTTTGAATTTTGAACGAAGTATTTTTGTACCCACGCTGGCTATCATGTCTATTTCATATTTTTCTTATTTTCCTAAGAGGTCATCATCATTATCGTGTGTGGCCGAGTGTTGTTGCGTTTGAAAGAAGAAGTTTTTCTTGACTGATCAAAAATGTTTTTTTCTCGAGTGGTAACTTAAAACACTCTTGCCCCCTTCGTTGGCTTTCTTCTAAATTCTGGAGCCACTATAACCGATTAGAATGATTCACCAAAGACTTGACGCCATCACGTTTAAAAGTGATTGGTGTTACATTCAAGAATATTGCAGTTGTCCATCATATTAACTGGAGTCCCTAATATGGTGTTTGAAAGACTTCCTGGAGAATAATAAATAAATAAAATAAAACAGCCTAAGCTTTACGTTAATGCTTTCTCGAGGGGCTCTATACCTCTCTCGATCACTGTCCAATTTTGGAAGACTGAATTGAAACGGGGTGCTTAACAGCATGGAAGGTATTAAAAAAGCTTGGGTGACAGAACGGCCAAAAAGCTGTTACCACTGGTGCTGAACGACTTCTGAATTAAGTTTAGCGAGATAGCAAAGAATGAGTTTGTTACAGGATTTAGCCTGTGAGAAGGCTGAAAACCCATTGGGTACCGGGCTTGTGCATAGTAGAATAAAAATCTCGAATCACAATTCGATAACCATGGTAGTAAAATAGCGTAAACGGAAGTTCGATTTGTTGCTCATCATATCATATTCCCGAGATTTGATTGCCAGTAGCCATTATATGCTGACAAATGCCAGAGGGATGTGCCGAGGTAGGTAAGAGATTTGGGTTAAACAAGCTTTTGCTTTTACGCTTTACATACATAATTTTAATTTCCCTCTTTGCTGTCCTCCTTGGTGACGAATTTTAATTTTTTTAGTGCAATTACACAATTACGAAGACTATTGTAAAAATCATTACAATCTCTTTTGCTCTCCGTATACATATAAAGTTTTCATTCATTCAAATTGTCTTTTGTTTATAAATAGTATGTAATCTAGATTGCTTTTTAACTTAATGGCCATCTTTCATTTAAATATTCCCTTTTTTCATAACGTCGAAGCGTTAGTCCATTTCTTATTGTTTTCCATTTCAGCTGCTTGCTTGCGAAGCCAATAATATGCTTGAATGGTGTTGAAAAGGCTTGAACAGAAATGAATGAATAGTCAAGAGGAAAAAAGAACTTAAAATTCAGCAATTGCTGGTGTTTTTATTGTTGTTACTACTATTATTGCTAAGCTATCTCACTCAATGCACTTGGGTGACATCATCTGCTATATTACACATTTTCAATGAAGGCCTGTAAGCTCTGTGAAGGAACAATAATAGAAAGAACAAAAATAAAACGAAAGAAACTCGTTGGCTTATAACGAATTTTTTTGTGCTAATTATTGGCTTTCACCATCGAGAATGCATTCACTATGTCAAAACGATTGCATCAATCGAAAAAGGGCATCATAAAAATTGAGATGTCGGCATCAAAAACATTGAAAATGCTTGGATGCACGTTCATGGTGAAAATTGGATGAGTGCGACATGAATTCATGTTTTCAAAAACAGACAAAAATTATGTTTGTCTACTCATTATTGCAATGCTACATTCCATGGGCAGTTCTACCAAAAACGGACAAGATCGCCCACAAACACTCAAAGGTACAGGATATTGAAATTTGATTTTAGGTTTTCTTTTTTTTTTTTTTTATGTTTCTTTTAAGAAAAGGATTGTGGGTATAATAAATTCGACTAGAGCCGATTATGAGTTTCTTGTCTGTTCTTTTTTTTTTTTAAGTTTTATTAATTTTTCAAAAAAATCTCCTAAGAGGAAGACTGTTACTCTCAAGGGAATTTGCAAAATTTGCATTAGTCTTTTTATACCCACAGCTGGACATGTATTTGGTTTGCCGGACATTTGCAAAACAAAGAAACTTGACTGACTAGCGAAATCGATCCGGCTATGCTAACAACTTCATAAAGTCGCTGGCAAAAACAAACTTAGTTTCTATTTTGATTTTTTTATAAATTACTTGCATCAGCATAATAAGGGCAATCGGTCCATGGATGTGCCGAAAATTATCAAAAAAACGTCAAAGCGTTTCCTTTTTCGATTAAATTAAAATCGCAAAACGATGCAGCAGACATTCCGTTTAAATTAAAATTATTTTTTCTAATACATCAGTTTTTGTCCAGAGGGGAACTTTTCTTGCCGCTCGTATAAAAAATAATAAATTACAGGGATGAACATTATAATATGAATACCTGATGTGTACGCAGAATGTATTAATGGGCTCAATTTTCACACAAAACAGTCACAATCCTACGCGGAATTGGTTCGAAGAGCCTCTGAATACACGGAATATTGTCCCCTCACTGTATTAAAAGTTTGGCGAATTGCTTCTATGATGTTGGAGATGGAAATCTTCTTCTCATTCTAAGACATAAACCTTCCTATAGCGAGTTCTATTATATTGGGGTCTGGCGCTTGAGCAGTCCGGTAAAGATGTTTGATGATATTTTAATGCTTCTAAAACTAAATCGGACCTTTCTGCTGGTGCGTATGGACTCATTATCATCTTAGCATAAGACATTGCTGGACAACAATGTGCTGGCCAAGAAGAAGAAAGAACGCTGTTGTAATATTTATTCAGTCATGCCGTCCACGTCGTAACTAAATCTCTCCCATGTTTGACTGTAGTAAACACGCAATCGGGACAGTAGCTTTTTTTCTTGTGGCTCTTCATACATAAACCCATCTGTTTTATAGGCACGATGACTAACTTAATCGTACCACATTCTTCTAATCATCAAATGTCCAAGTTGCGTGATCGTGTCGGCGCTTTATGATGCTTTAAGCTGAGCATTGGCCTCCGTTGTAAAGGATTTGGGCATTTGCAATGTTAGCGTTGTGCACGTCTCGGGGCATTAGTTTTGTTGAAATTGCCTTAGTCATGCAAGTGCCTCTGTCACGTTTGCGGCAATAGTTCTACGTTGTTCATTGGTTGTTGTCAGTTAACTTTAAATTTGGGCCACTGTTCCTCTTTGCTAATGACGTTTTACCATGTTGTGTCTATGCTATCGTTACCATAGATACTGTCTCTCGTCAAAGATTAGACAGTTCAGCTGGTTTCGTCACATCCGTTCTTGCTAACCGAGCACGAAGCCTTCGAAGCCATATAGCAATACATAGTGTATGTATGTGCCCGCCTTCAACATACCGATCGATTCCGATTGGTGTTCTAAAGAGACTTAAGCCATATGCCTGACCTCTTTTTTTGTAGTTTTATATTCACCTGAAGATTGCTATTTTTGAGAATTTTCGGGAATCCTATTAAAAATTGGATTGAATTCGGCTATTTGCGCGACCATTCGCTATATAACTCTTGATTTCGAAAGGGTTTTTATATAAAAAAAAATTTGCAAATTTTCAAAATGCTGATGGCATTACAAATCGATCCATAAAAGTAGTGTGATATAAAATGGAATTGTAACAAATGTGGCCAAAGGAAAGATCATTTGCTGGATTCACCTCATGTAAGTGTTCTCACGAAAATGCTGTCATACCTTTGGCGAATGGCGATAAAATCTAGTTTTTCACGGTTTTTGACGAGAACAAATTGCAAATGGAAAAATCTTTGACAAGAAAATTAATTTGGCTAGATCCAGACCAGATTAGTTCACGATTTGAACCCCGTCTCATATAAGGGCTTGTGTGAAAAGTACGCCTTTACGAACAATCAAAGTATAACTTTTGGTATGTTATTACGATAATAAACGAAAAACATTATTAGTCGAAGTGCTGTAGGTCATTCAATGGTCGGTTTGCTCGGCTATAATGTTGTCACTAGTTGCTTATTTTCTTCAGCACGTAGTGCTGTTTTGATCTATTATGTATATATCATAGTAAGATAGCAGACTGAAAAAATGACTAACTACTTTTCGGAGAATCGGATCAGTTCGACTATTCCTATGTTTGCTGAAAGCAAGGTTCTTAAAAAATAAGCGAATGGGGGATAACCCTAAACCCTAACCTTTCGAGTTGGCACTTATTTTTCTAATTTTTCACTTTCAAGTGTCAGATGTGAAAAATATTTCTTCTGCATAAAATGCTATAAATGAGATTTTTTTTTTAAAGCAATAGTGTTGTGATACCACTGCAACGCTATAGGCTTCCTATTGAAGCATAATATATTTATATAAGCGAAGTTTCTACACATTACTAGCTATTGAGAAGTATGATGTAATGAAATCGTAATATGTTTCTAGAGCTCAGCATAACTAAGTGCATGTAATGTAACGTCTTCAAATGCTTTCAAAAACTAAGCACGTAAGAAAATTACATTCTTTCAGGACCAAATCTTTCAAATCCATCGCGGTTTATCCCAAAAAAAGACCAAAGAAGTAACAGAACAAAATTCTCATGCTCTATAATGTAGAGAGGGCGCAGTTAATTTCTTCTATTTTCCAAATAAAAGTTTTTGTCCTACAGGCATGTGGGCGTTGTAGGCGTGTCCTTTCAAAAGATTTGATCAATTCCAAATTCTTTTGCAAATTTTTAGTCGATATCTTCATTTTTGCTAACGGGAGAATGTTTACAACAAAGTTACGCAAACAGATAGATGGACAGTCAAACAGGCGGACATGGTGAGGTGCATGCAAGATTTGTAACTGGCCACTTGGAATGTGCGTACTTTATGGGGCTTTTGAAGCTAGTTCCTGTGTGTCATAAATAAATTGAAAAAATAATGAAATTTCGATATACTATAATATTGGGTAGGCGCGGTTAATTTTGTTATTTTTGTGCACGAATGCTACAGTATCGCCTAGAGAATATGCGTTTACATTTCGGTACGTTTATTTGCTATAGTTTATGAGTAATGAGTAGCAAACCCATTTTTCATTCGCGTTGAAACACAGACGTGTTGTCAGTTTACGTAGTGCTGTGGGCGTGTCCATCGACAGATATGGCCCATTTTCAATACTAACCTGCGTGCAAGAACTTCCACTGTTGTTGCCAAATTTGAAATCCATAGCTTCATGTTTGCGGCCAGGAGAATGTTTACAACAAACATAACTCAGACGGACAGACGGACACGCTTAACTCGATTTAGGATCAAGAATATATATACTTTGGGAGGTGGCTGATGTTTCCTTCTGGGCGTTGCAACGATTTTGACAAAACGAATACACCCCTCATTCTTCGATGATGGGTGTAAAAATACGCACGCATGCGTAATTGCAAACAAAGGCAAACTGATTATAAACAAAAGCGTTAAGTTAGAAATTTGAAATTTTCAAATCCTTTTTAATCGTAACAACAACCGATTACGTTGACTATTTATGTTTGATTTGAAGAGTAAAAGAAATCTATAATAATTTTTATTTTTATCGCTACCGTGTTAGTTTTTCCATTTTTTTGCTCTCGAGAAGGAAGTTTTTTTTTTTTTGTCCATAAATAAAATTTCTTCGTGATTGGTTATGTGTACAAGCACTGTATAAAGTGTTGAAAGTTATAAAGTGCCGGCGCCCAATGGTGCATGGCAGTCAATTTTCTGTCACATTGATGCCATTGTTGTTTACGATGGCTGTTTGGTTTGATGGCCGATTGTTTACTTGCTATTGTTTGCCATTTATGTTGTTGTGGTTTGTTGCTAAACATAATCATGCTTGGCGCAGTTTAAACTTGGATTTGCTCATTCAAGCAATGCCTTGTTTTATTGTAATGTTTCACTTTACTTTGCTTTTTTCTGTTTAGTTTTTTTTTTTTCTTTTTTTTTTTTTTTTACGGTTTATGCTTTGTGTGGTTTCCGTTCCTATTATTGTGTAATAAGTATTTATTTATATACTCATTTGTATATTTTTCTAATATATTAGTTGCAAAGATTGTGCCCGTTCTTATGTGAATTTAAACAGAGACAACTAAATGATAAGATATCCCAACATTTTGTTCGAAATTGGAGAATAGTAAAATGTTACGAACTTTTCATACTACCATGCCAAGCCATCAATAACAGTAACAGCGCTGTTAACTAAGTTATTCATTCTTTCATTCTCACTACATGTTTTCATATTTCTTTATAGAATATTTTCGCTGAGTTTTATTGAAGCACTTGACGAACTTGAAATTTAACAAAAATCAATTATATTCGTTATCTCACTTTTATGGTTTTTTTGGTCGTACACACACACCTATACGTATATCATTACGGCTATTCATCTAAAAACACAGAATTATATATATGTGACGTCATGTCAACCAAGAACCATTAACATAATTTTTGTCCATGCATATGCAAAGAGGATGAAAGTGTCAGCAGTTAAATGGCCGCTAATTAACAGCCTTGTTACTGTTATTGATAACAGAAGAACCAATAGTCCTTGAGATTTTACTGTTGCCCAGTTTTCAGTTAAATATTGCAATGTCTTGTCATTTACTTATCTCTGATTTAAAGGTATTGTTGTAGAAAGATATCGCACACACATACACATATATATATGTATATAGCAGTGAGGGGCAGAGGGAGAGAGAGGCTTGCACATGCTGAGCGCTTTTCCGGCTTGCCTGCTTGCTTAGCATCACAGTCACTGGAATAAATTTAATAGCCCGTTCGTATGCAGTTGTTATGATAGCAGTTTTTCTTTTCAATTTTTTCTTCTCTCATATTTGTCGTCGTTTTTAATGCGTTATTATTGATGATTATATTGCGCAAAGAAACGGAGCAAATAGATTTTTACGATCTCTACTAAAATGCAATCACAAAAAAATCATAAAATTTTTATGTATTCATATATATATATATATGTATGTATGTGGAGTTGTTTGAAGTTATGTGCATTTCATTGTGATTATAATTTTTAAAAGCACTTTAAAAGTAATTTTTAGATTAAATATTATGAGTAAAACACTTTTTTACTGACCACACAAGCGGATAAAGGATTTTTCCATTTTTTTCTTCTTGTGGTTTTTTGTTTTTAAATTAATTTCGTTCACGCCTTCACAGGTGTTTTAAGTCTGCAGTGTGTTAAGAAAAATATTTCATTTTTTATTCATGGCTATATGGCGACTTTGCGGCACCGGATCAAATAGCCAAATGTGCCAAGACAATACGCTTTCAATTCGTGTCAAAGTTTGACTCGACTTACCTTTGGCTGCCAACCCCTTTATCTGTTTTACGGTCGCAACAATTGACATAGAAAGCGACAACTTGGCATATATTCTCAGTTGATAATCACTGATCGTGTTTGGAAATTATAGTCCTCCATCCATAAAAATGCAGTTAGAATCAGTTAAAAATCCAATAGAAAGTTTACTCGCGTTCAGACGATAAATTTGCAAGACACTTCGCAAGTCCATGTACGTGTTTGAATTGTTTTGTAGCAGAAAGCACTTTAAGTGTTACACTACTTCTGCACTTATTGCTCTTTTTGTGAAAACACTTTTAACAGAAATAGTGCAAAGATGTGGTTATAAAAATACAGTTATGCTGTAGGGCAGAGAAATGGTGAAAAGCTTGCCTAACTCTGTTCACGCAACGGATATGGACCTAAGTAGTACTAAATTGTTTTGGATGAAAGTGCGATAAATTTGTCCTCGGATTTTGTTGAGCTTCGATCGCAACAAACTATATGTTACAAAAAATCACATTTGCAAGAGGTATTGCTTTTACCGTTCGCTTTGAAGAAAATTGGCGTTGAATTCTGCTGCGCGGTAAAAAAAAACGCATCGATAACGAAATTGTAATATTTCAGGCGCCCAGGCAATGCCCTGTTCTGATTGCGCCAACTGTGCATATTGTGTTATTAGTGATATCAGTCGAAAAATATTAACACTGATCTGCATTAACAAATACAAATACAAATAAAACGAAAATTAAATTTTCCAAAAGACATGATTGATGTATTATTCGAGTGCGGTAATTTTTGTAGGTATGACTGGCCAATGAAACATTAATGATGCTGAGCTTTCTTCTCCCCCCACCACCCGAGCGAAAAGCGAGCTGACCTTTCGATACTTAATTCACACAAGGTCACAGGAATGTAAAAACGTAATGGACAGCAATACATAATATTCAGAATAATTGATTTGTAATCTCTCGCTTTAGAATAATGCCGCAGTTGGAAAAAGACGAAAAAACAAAAGTTTACGATATACCCGAAATGGCGGGTCAGCGATCCAAATATGCTTCCTTAAGATGGAAAGGCGTTGCAAATATCAGATGTTTTGCACGTTTTAGAATACGAGGAAAAAAAGTCATTTACTGCAAAAAATATTTAGCTTGAAGTTTCCGAATTTTCGTGAAGCACTTCCTTTGTTCAATGAATTATCGCTGGCTTGGATACAATAACAGATGCTTTTCTATAGCGTTTCAATTCATTTTAAAGCATTTCGAAACAAAAATATATATGTGTGATCATGACCACCGACACATTTGTTCGCGGGTTCAAAACACAAATGCGGTAGAGTTTACTTTGATTGTCGCCATAGCGAATATTCAATCGTTAAAGATTGTTGTTTGTCGGGATTTTTAAGCTTCCTACTTCAACTTTTACCAACGAGTATCATATAAAGGGAACACGGGTGAATGTATGCGCGAATCGATTCGCGATCCTATGCATAACAGGAACATTCTATATAAAAGCTAATAAAGTTACGGTTTAAAGAGATAGAAAATCAGTTCGGAATTCAAAATAATTATGTGAGTGCTGGTTGTTGTCGATTAATTAATGAGTTGAGTGTGTGCCAGTATACTGAGAGAAGAATGAACCAAGAATGTCAATTCAGTATTTATTTTATCCTTATATATTTGTTTCCTCCCATGGACGCGGGAATTCTTTCGGGCTATTTTCAGATCGCATTCAAGACTGTAAGCTAGCGTGAAGGTACGTAAACCTTTGCAAGCATGATTGAAACTGTATTCGTCCGTAATTAGGGAACAGGGGAGAGAACAGTATGTATGTGTGTTATTAACAGGAATTTAAAGCAATTTATTACAGTCGATTAAGTGCATTCATTAATTCAGTACAATAATAATACCTTCAAAACGCTTCAATTGAAATAAAAATTTATCCAGACAAGGTGTGAAATTAATTTCGTGTACTGCGCGTATCGGTCAAGGGTCAGTAAACTCGTGTATGTGTTTTTGTCTGAGATTGCTGTAAACCGAAACGAGATAAACATTAGCATCAAAAATTTATTTACTTAAATCCAAAAATTCAAAATAAATAAATAAATATTAATAAACTTTGCCCATTTGCTGTCTATTTCTATAGTAAATTTTTATATAACACGTGTTGTAATAATGTGGTGAAGATGTTGTTATTTTTTACAATAGACATGCGAGTACAAATATTTTTATGGTAAAGTGAGTTTTTTTTTTTTTTTTTTTATTATTTATTTATATGCAAATTCAGTGAGGAAGAAACCAAAGAAGCGGAGAATTTAAAAATCATTTTTTTCTTTTTTAAATGTTAATTTTTTTTGTTTTTTAAATATGTTCGGTTGTGTATTGTTGTGTACTGTTTCATGAAACAGAACAGAGCAACAACAATCTATTGAATTGTATGTTATTCTTTTTTTCTTTTTTTGTACATATAAAATGTTTTTTTTATTATATGCATAGATATTTGGGGATTTGCATAATTTAATGCTGCAATTAGGCCACCAACTTTGACTGATAGTATTAGCAATAGTAGTACGATTGGAAACCTCCTTTCCACTTCACCATGTGTTTTGAATTACCGACTGCTATTAAAAATGAATGAATTCAATAGCTTTTAACGTTATCGAGTTGCAATTTTTCATTATAATAAATTGGTCGGTAAGTTCGTATAGTTCGAAGATATGTAGCTCGTAATTCAACTCATGTTTATCAATTTAACACAATTTTTTTTTTTTTTTTTTACAACGTATGTCAAGACTAGTTAAATAGCTTTACGACCGAAAGGATATTTCAATTTTTTAATGAATTCAGAAAGCAAGTGATCAGTATTCGTGCACGTTCGCCTTGAAAATGAAAACGTCTGAAATGGTGAGGGAAATCCCTGGTGGGCGGGTAGGTCGTTCTAAATGCAGGTAGTGCGGTAGCTTGTCATGTAGTATGTGGATGAAAACGCTAAGAGTAACTTCTGTGGCCCTGTACCAGGTTTTGATTAGTGGACAGATCTATTAATTCTATATCATTATACCCGATAAAGTTGAAATTCTTATCCTAATCTTTCGGCGAATAATATTTAAACAGGTATAAACGCAATGCAAACGCAAATGGATCCCCCTTTCAAGAGGTTCAAACTAATTATCTCGAATGCATTGCTTTTTCTAAAATTTTACATAAAATATATATATATATCGCTGTTTTCTTACCTAAATTTAAAGTAGCTATTAAATCAAGAGTAGCCTGCATTCAAATGTTAAAATGTCAACTTAATTTGGGCAATTGTTTATTAGACCTGAGAAATGGACTTGGAGTGTGGGAGAAGAAGCCGAAACTGAAATAAAGATTTTGACTAAAAAGCACGCTGTTAACTTAGTCAGCGATTGTCTTTTCGCAATTTTATTTTCCAAATGTTTAGAAAAAAAAAAAAGGGATCGTAACAAACTGGTTTGGCTTAATCTGCATAAAACTTTTGCATCACATATATAATTAATCATTAACATGTGCGCTTGCTGCCATTCATTTTCTGTTAGTTCATTCAGTAAATGCCCCTATTTGCTTGAATAAATTGTATATAAATAATGCAAATGCATTTGCATTTGCATTTGTTTATGCATATGTATAGGTTATTAAAGAATTTTATATGTTTGCTTTGTGTATTCAAATTATATGCAGCTAAGTGCATGTGTTGCTCTTGTATTGTGTAGCAGTTATAAATGACTGGCGATGATTACTCAATAAGTCGTTGTAATCGCATATTCGTGAACATTCACTTAATAAAACTTTAATTCCTATGTCTTTAACATTCCTCACAACCACCATCATCAGATGAAATGTGATTGCTCCTCGTACATCTAAATATATAGGCATTTATCAGCGTTTAAATTTATAGTCAAATTACGAGGATAATTGCAAAAGTATTCGCTCTAACGAAAACAAAAAAAAAAAAAAAATAAATAAATAATAATTGAGAATAAATATATATATATATATATATTTCTTGACACAAGCTGCCTTTTAGAGATCGACACACTTTCATCGGTGACGAAGTTCAATAACGTCGATAATCTGATTTGCAAACAAGTCTCCGATAATAAATACGAACTGTAGCCTCGACTTTCTCAACATTACAAATATCTTTTATCGCCGATCCAGTTTTCAAGATTGGAGTGAGAAAATAATATCCATAATAAATGTATATCTGATAAGTGGAGTGCAGTTCGAGCTTTAAGTCTTTGACCATTTGGCCATCGCAATAACAGGCTTGTAAACTTTGAACATCGAGGAAGCAAGATTTTCTTTCCCGGCAAATGGAGATTTTTTCATTGAATTACACCCTATCATAAGTTCGCATAATAACCAGCAGTGATTGTTTTTTCTTTTTGAAAATAATCAACGAAAATTATTTCACGTGCATCCTAAAAAACTGACGCTATAATCGTAGAATTGTCTCCAACTTTTTCTTTCAAGCCCTTTCTCTCCTTTCAGAGCATTCTTTTGAGGTGTCCTATGTTTTTGCTGTTAAGTGATAAATTTATGTTTCGTCCTTGTTTATGAATCGAGGCAAAAAAAAAAAAATCGCAATTAATGCTAGTGTGAAACATCGCCGGACATTCGATGAAAATATCCTAATAGTCCTGTTTTTGTTGTATAGTAAGTAAATATGGTACTTATCGTCGGTGAAATTTCCTCATGTCTGAATTGCCAACCAATATGCAAGGGCCAAGACTTCCTGAAATACCTTTTATGAATTTTTTTCATGCTCGCAACTTACTTATCCGCATGAGTAGCTGAGTAAGTAAGAATCTTCCGTGGATTGAAATTTAAGTGCGATAAAGTGCACTTGGATCGTACCAATAGCGTACGACCCGTATCGATTAGGCAGAGACATACATCGGGCTGCGGCCACCATCTTCCTATCTCTTTCTCTTTCCACATTTCTTTCCCAGCGTTATCGTTATACACGGATAGGGGACATACTCCGACTGATTGGTCTTATTAAAGAAAAAAATAAAAATTTTATTAATTCCTGCATCGTTTAGTTTGGCCACTCGCATGCTTCCATTTACACTACGCCACCTAACATACTATAAATTCCCTCAAACAAGAATCTTGCTTCGGTTTGATTTGGCCGTGTGTCACAAACGCGTATAAGTTCTTTGAAAGTGTTCGTTCGCCTTTGATGCTTTGAAGCTTTTTAAATTTGGGACTTTGGATCGTGGTAATCTATTTCGAAGAAAAACCGCCAACTACGCCCTAGATCGGATACTTATGGGAATAACCTCGTATTTAATTGTGTCTTGTAAATGCATTGGTTGAAGAGCGTGTGCATGTATGTATGTGCGTCCGTGCGCGTATCTATGCAGTTTTGTATGTTAAATTGAGCACGCATTTGATTCTTGTCCTTAATTAGTAAACGAATATATGTAGCGGTTAATAATTTCCATTCACATTTCGTTGCTGTTAGGGGCACGTAGAGAACTTTTGTTTGCATACGGAATTTAGCAGTTTCCCTCTTTCGTTCTTTCTTTCTTCCCATCTCTTGAAAGAACATACTAATGCATCTCACGCACTTTGAAAACTTTAAGATCATATTAAACATTCATGTTCTTTATCGTTGTTGTGGCTGCTATTATTATTATTATTATTATTATTATTACTGCTGTTGTTGTTTGAACAAAATCGCACTTACACTTTGACACCCAATAAGAAACCAGTTTATATATGCGTATATGAGTAAACAAAAAAAAAAAAAAACTCCCTAGAGTGACAGAGGAGTAACTTAACAGTATATGCTAAACAAAGTTTAATGTTAAATATTGTACTTGCCTTGAAGGGAGTGTTGCATGCCCAAAATCAAAATCAAATATAAAAATTAACTTTCGACACTTTAGTGTTTTGACTAATAATGTACGTCGATAAAAACTAACATCAAAATTAATTGTAAAAAGTAAATTATTTTTAGATAATTCATTCAGTTTTTGTTTTCGTTTTATCAAAAAACGAACAGATGGATAATCGTGCAGGTAAAAGCTGTGTCTCTTATTGATCGAAATATATACGCATATATATAAGACGTTGTACATAAGAAATGAGCACATTTAAGGTTTTCTTTCAATATTTTTTGCAATAAATACGACATTAATTCGGTATGAAAGATTTGCAGTCGAATGCAAAATGAAATGACATGCACTTCATTTCATTCCTTCATATTTAAAACTCGCTTGCGAGAATCAGCGTTAAGTCAACTCTGAAAACGGTCTTTCATATGCTTCTCATAACGGCTTATCTATTTAAGTTTCCTTCTACGGCAATCGATATGTATGATAATCGTTACATCTGCCATTCTTCCCAAATACATTGTTGCCTTTTCTTTTATTTCTCTGAATATTTCTGATAAAGAACACCTATTAAAAATAATCGCTGCAAGAAAGATTACAATTAAACTAATGACGTGCGCGGTTATGGCATAAATACGAACGTCGCTGTATTTGGTTTCGATGAGCTCCTTCCATTAATCTTCACTAATAGCTTATGTTCTATATTTAAATGCAACATAGTACGTTGAACCGATTCATTGAATAAATAAATGCTATATCATAGCGTACATGTCGTACATTGTACTGCAGTGTTGTAGTTGGCAGTACGTTTTAAGTATTCGTACTGCCGTCAGATCCATCTTATTCATATACGATTTTTAGTAATTGAAGGGCGAACTCATTATCCAACTAAACTATCATTCGAATTCGAAATCGAAGATATATCGACGATTTATCTGAAAGTGTTACAATTTCAATGCCGATAATTGTGAACAATGGATAGTCTATCAGCTCTGTATATCTACGCGTTGTGATCATTTAATAGAATAACTTTCTATCTATGCCTCAAGGTTGAAAACACGATTGATTTTCCATCACAATTCCCTTTGTATTCGGCTAATGCGTGTAGATTAGCGTTACACTCCTAGTATCATAATTCGTCATCTGTATAGACATTTGAATTTCATAGCAAATTTCTTCAACAAATCGAAGAGTGCAAGCGGAAATTGAGTTATGGGAGACCTATGACTGTGCTCAAGGCTTGACTCTTCTTGGGATACCTCACAGCATTTGCCTTTTATGGCGCGTAACATAACGGTTTTGCTTTTTTAGTCCGAGCACAGCATCCATTGTCGTTAGCAAAATAATCGCCCTTGAGAGGCGCTCGTCCTTCGGTGAACCATGCTGAACCAGTCAATTTCATAAGACAAAGACTCATTTCAATCACACTACAAAGTGCGTGTGCGCTGAGACCTGAAGAAAACCGCAAAGTTTTCACAGATTGACAATCCTTTGTTTCTTTCTATATTAGCCTAAAAGAAGTCTTCACCTCTTAATAGTGTGCTTTATCACTTTAGGATAGAAAAATCCACTTCCATTATCTATTACTAATTAAATTAATAAGAATTCTAAACGCCTACTTCTCTTCTTACTGTTACAGCTACTCCCTTTTCCAACTCTCTACCTATGTTTTACTGCACAATACTTCTTAATCATTACCACGCTTCCACATTTTATACCCATCACCGAAGGATGAAAGATATATTCCTGCCCAAAAGGAAGGATCAGAGACCCCACAGAGTATATATATATTTGATCACCATCAAATCGATTCTAAATCGATTTAAACGTCTCCGTCTATCCGTCTGTCTGTCTGGGTAATATCCGTTGTAAAGATTCCCCTGGCGGCAAGAATGAAGCTTTCGAACTCAAATATATTAGAAACAGTGGAAGTTCTTGATCGCAAGTTGGTATTGAAAACGGGCCAAATCGGTCGAACGACACGTCCACAGCACCACGTAAACTGAGAACACCTCTGTTTTTCAATAGGAATGAAAAATTGGTTTTTTGCTCATTACTCCTAAACTATACCAAATAAACGTGCGAAAATTTGAATGAAAAAAATTGACCGCGCCTACCCAACACTACACTCTATCAAATTGTAAATGTTTTTTTAATATGTTTATAAGACGCAGAAACAATCTTCAAAAACCCCATAAAGTATACAAGTTCTTGGCCAGTTACAAACCTTGAATGCACCTAAACATGTGTGTCTGTTCATCTCTCCATCTGTCTGTTCGCGTAACTTTGTAGTATTTGTGGTAAACATTCTCCTGCTGACGAGAATAAAGATATCGCCTATCAATTTGCAAAAGAATTTGGAAGTGACGTAAACTTTTCACAAGGACACGCTCCATATTATAGAGCATGAAAAATTGGTTCTTCTACATCTTTTGTTTTTTTTTTAAATAACTGCGATAGGTATAAAAATTTCGGTCCCGACGGAATTTAATTTTCTTACTTGTTTACTTTTATAGATGATATTTTCGGAACGTGTGCTTAAGTCTATATACATGTATAGAAATAAGTCTTGCTGCTACTTGCCAGCCAATAAAATTATTGCCAATAATACATTTTAACCTTTAACAGGTATAATACCAGGCCAAGATAGACATTTTAAGCAATTAATTACACGTCTGTAAGCATAAATAAAATAAAAATTATAAATGTGTTATAAGTGTTCTACGACGATATTGCGAAACTATTTTCCATGTGCATGTAATAAACTTAAAATATTGTAAACTCTGACAAGAACAACCAACCGTCTTTATAAGAAAAAAAGCTATATATTTAAACTGTTTTTTTTTTTTTTTCCTTTAATTTATTCAGAGCCATATGGTTTGTGCATCCAAAATTATTATTGAATTTCAATGTCGATGACATCTGTTTTCAGTTTTGCTTTTATTATTTTTTACAATCTTTTTTTATATATATCACTTAACCTAAATTATCGTTAATTTATGAAAATTTTTCATGAAATATTTCAAGTTCGCTTTCGAAATAAAAATAAAATCCACCAATAAAAGATATATTGTCTTTCGTCAATTGTTTGCGTAACATACAAAAAACACTATAGTGATTAGTGACATTAGAAAGTCTCGCGCACCTGTTTGTCAAAATGATTCGTTAGAAGTAGAGACGGAAATAACACATATCTTTTTTCTTTTTTTTAATGAAACACGATGTTGCCATACTTTGTTTATTTTAAACATTAAAAGACAATATTACAACAACAACAACAAAGATTGATTCTTGGAGATGCGTATATCTAAAGAATTAAGCTTGATGTCTAATGAATAGGTAACGTAGACTGTTTGTAATATCGATTCGAACCTATTTCTTTTTTTTTACATTATTGAAGAATAATTTATGCGATCCGGCAATGCCAACTGATTTGTAAATAATTATGCCTTTTGGCTCATATATTATTTGACGAAACAAAGATTTTGTGCTTTTTATCTATCTGTTCTATGTGCGTAGACAATGCCCATTAAGTTGTTTCAGATATTAGCCAAAAGCTAGATACTCTGATAGCAATTTTCTTCTATCTCTTGCACGATTTTATCGGAATATCGACTTGTTTCTATTATTTTACACTATATAGGACGAAGCAGCATGTCTTGGCTTATGGCAACTGAGAAATGCAGTTAAAAACTTATTGTAAAGATGACACCAAGGAAAAGACAAAGACCCGCGCAAATAGTTTTCTATTTATTTAGTTTCACAGCGACTTACTACGAGTTCAAAATTATTATTGAAATATTATCCCTAAGCTTTATTCGATTTGTTCATCTGTTAACGTAATGAAGTACAAGACAGAAATTCAAATTGAACGGTAACATGGCAAAGAGTAAATGGGCGAGCATTTGATTCAATTTTTTAAAAATAGATTGAAAATTCCTTGTGTGTTGCACAGACGTTATGAGAAAACAAAAATGTCAAATCTTTACGCGATAGTCATAATAAAATCTAATACATTGAGAAAGAACCTACATATGAAATATGTAAAGTGATGTTGGTTCCTATCATCAATAATCTGAATTACTACAGAGTTTAATTCAAATGTAAATTAATTTGTACTCGATCCAAAGGCGAATTGCGAATCGATATCACAGTGATAAACGTGTGTTGGAAAAAAAAAAGTAAGCCGTAGTTAAATATAATAAGACAATGTATTGAGAGCGATTGTCAAACGCCTAGGGGAGATAAGTCGAAAAAAGCACGTCATAAAACGAATGTTTGAATGAGTTAATAAAATCAGAGATTTTTTGCGAAATAAGAGCAATTCTGGAGTTCTTTGATGCAGGGAGAGTTTCCGCCAATTTAGATTCTGCAAATGATGTGAAAAAGTACAATCTGCATTGCAGTTTTTTTCCACAAAATTCCTACGACAGATTTCCCATAATCGGTCTAATTATATTCTTAGTAAACAAGACGGCATTATGAGAAACTTAAAAGTTCGGAAATATCAAAAGCTGAACCTTTTTCAGTCTTCAACGATGTCTTTATAGATGCAAAAACCGGTTAGAGAAAACGAAAGAGTTGTACTTTGCCCACTAAACATATTGCAGAATCTTTCATGTCGTTACTATAAGTAGTTGTGGCTGTCGAAGGAGATCAACTTCAAAGAGATCGCTATTAACTCTGATGGATACAAAACTGATGCAAAATAGTCTACTGAAGTGTAGGCGATATTTTCGCAAAATTTTAATATGATCTTCGACTGTCGCGCTTTACGTTTTTAGATTTCATTACGCTCTTGCAGGTTAAGAGAGAATTAGAAATATGTAAGCAGCCCTTGCTTCGCAGAAGGTAACCTTTGTCTACTTCGCCAACAAAGAAAATGCGAATCTTTCTACAGATGATGATAATGGGTTTGTTGTACTCAATTTTGTTTGCTCGTTACGGTTGAATTTACTAACATCGACCTGCATATACAATGAATTCATTTAATTATATCTAAACATTCGCAACACCCAACAAATACTGACACTTAGGGACAGATGTACACACTTGAAATGTTATGCTCAGCGCTTTTTCTCCGTCGGTTTCCGTATGTTAAGCAATTAAAGCAAAGTTAAAAGACTATAATTCAAAATTTTTTTAATAAATCATCATCATATTAAAAATGCGTTTTCTTTTCCTTATAAAGTATCTCGGCCTCATTCCGATTGCAATAAAAGTAGTGAGAAAACTGACTCATAATTTGAAAGTCAAAATGAAAACAGTTTCAAAGCATAGTATACTGGCTGGTTTGTTTTTAAGGAAACAAAGTTTAACAAGTATATCTGTGTACGACTTTCTTCTCCTTCTGTTATTCAGCAAATCAACAACGCAAGATTCGCTACGATGTGTAAAAATATTTTTTTCTTTATTTAAACAAGTATAGCTACGTGGGATAGTACAACTTATTTAGACAACTATACGTAAATAGTCGGCGGTAGGTATGGATATGCATATATATGTTTATACATGTATGCATAGGAGGTAATGTTGCTTGGTTTCCAAAAGTGAATTTTTCCTGCGCTTCCTGCTCAGAATATATAACCATTTATAATTGGGACACGGACGGTGTTACAAACTGTTAAATGGGCAGGTGCATCCGTGGCTGCATGCGTACATCCATCGATTCTGTAGTTATTCATAATGATAGTACTAAATAAAATGAATCGACATCGATTGTAATCTAATATCGACAATATTTTCTAAGATGAACACATTTTTTACTATTACAGGCTAAATAGCCTGACCTAATTCCCGTCAACGAACGATTTAACCCAATATGGATATATAAAACATAAATGGATTGAAAACATAAAGCCCTTTAGAAACAAAAAAAATAAAATAAAAAATTAATGGCTTCCTTAGGGAAACTTAAATTTTTCTTACTTCAAAGCTATGCGTGTTTTTTACCGTTTACCGTAACGTGCTAAAGTCTATTGTTTAATCGTGCAACAACAATTTATTTTAATGTGTTTTTGGAGAAGGATTCAATATTTTATAAAAAAAAAAAAAAAATGTGAACTGTTCCATGCACTTCCAAAGGTTCCTGTGCAAGTAAAATAGGGAATTATTGGAGAAATATGTGGCTGTTGCGTACGGCGATAAGCCGAATATATTGTTAACCATTCTCAAAAGCTTCTTAGCGACCAGGTTGTATGCATACAAGGTCACCTGAACTCTAAATTAAATATCGACAAAAATAAAAATTTGCCTCGATTCGATGCCTCCGTTTGTTAATACGTCAGCAACCTGAAGTCTTCATTGAGAAGCGATTGTAGTGACAAAATATGAACATAATGAGGAATTGTTGATGATTTCAAAGAACTGTAAGTTCTCTTCACTTAAGGAGGCTACTGCGTCTTTTCAGATATTGGCGTACAAAGTCGCGCTATCCTGCGAACTCATTTTTGGGAAGTAAGTTTGGTGAAAAAAACTCTATAGTTTTCGAATTTATTTATTGCGAATTTTCTTTGCGAATAGTTCTGGAACATGGTATTGATTGCGATTATAAACATAAATCCCGCTTCCCACACCCACCATCGAACAACAAAATAAAAGAAAACTATTTAACATTTTTTGTTTTTTTTCTTTTTTGATTTTGGAAAATCAAAAGTGAGAATAAATCTTGTAACTTAAAACATAAATTATTACACGTTGCGAGTGAAACAACAGAATGCTATGGAAAAAACATAAATCAGTAAATAAAAAAATGCATGCATGCGCAAGTTAAAGCACAAACTACATAAGAATCATGTTTGGTTAAACAAGCACGTATTCGATTGGAAGAGACCCAGAAAACACAATATATCATAAAGGCATATACTATATATATATATATATATATATCGTATGTAAATATTTTATAAAATTCATAAAACAAAAGTAAAAAATAGTAAAAAAATAAAAAAGAATTAAAAATACAACTTATCTCAAACACGACAACTGTATGAGTAAATATTTCGACATTCACACCATCTGCGTTAGGAATTTTGCAAACAATTACCCTCCACGTTTTAAGACATGATTGCCTTTCCTCGATATAAGGATTTTGGAAAAGCATCATTATAAGGTTAAAAGAATTCATTTAAATAATGTCTCTTTTGGAAAAATTTGTAATGAAGGCCTTACTTCTTAGCTAAGCTGTAAAGGTTCGCATCGCAGGAACATCTCCGAGAAATTCTTCTATGTATATGTTTCCACTGTTGAGAATTTTCTCATGAATATACCGTCAGCCTGGCGTTGTAGCGGGCATTGTACGCGATTTTTATGTGTAGGGCTTCAGGATTTTTGAGAATTTCACTTATTAACGAAGTGAGCTAAAGATGAACTTTCCCGCTGAGAATGGTTTCAAGATAAAGTTTGCCATTTTCATCCGGGTGCTTTATGGTGAGATCGTCCTATTGAATTATAGTAAGTCGTTTTATAAGACCATCCTATACTGATGGTTTGATTTCGTTTCTTAAGCAAGCTTAGCTCTTCGCGTAGAATACGTCTCAAACTGATCCCCAAGCTGCCTGATTATAGAAAGGAAATTCGGCTCATTGGTAACTAATTTGCGAACTATCGAATTATTTCTTCCTTTTCTTCTTTCCTTTTAAGGAATGGAACATATGTATTCTCATAAGTCAAGTATTTACGTAAGGAAGTAAATTGTTTGTTATCCACTACTGAAGCGTACGTCTGTTTTGTAAAACAAAGCTTTAGGGTGACAGAAGGGAAGATTTAAAGAAAGATACTTTAAAGTTTATACATATGTGATCAAGTCAAATTATCAAAGTCTGGCTTGGTTTAAGCATCTTTTTCCGTCCGTTTGTCTGCCTGTGTAATGTCCGTGGTAAAGACTGTAGTCGCTTCAAATGCGGTAAAAATCACTGAAAGTTGTTGCACGCACGTTAATATTGAAAACGGACTAAACCGGTTAAGGTACTCGCCCACAGCACAATGTAAAATGAGAAAATCTCTCTTTTCAAAAGTATAGAGAAGGGGGCTGCAGCAATAAATATTTGCATATTTTATTTTAATGTGAAAGTGTTCCGTATCAAAGAAGCGGCCACAGCCGAATATAAGTTCCTTGCTTGTTGTTATTATCATCGCTGTGTTGTATTTAGAGAGAATTTACTTAAAGGCTAAATTAAAACTAACTAAACTAAAAACGAATTAGTATATAAGGCGATGAGGAAATCAAATCCTTATTAGGCTTCATTTCAGGATTTGTTGCAATTATTAGCTTCCTTCCAGCTATAAGGGAAATAGCATTCTTTTAAACAGGTATTTATAATTTTTTTATCATGAAATATACAACACCAGTAGATCGATTTCTTTAAAAGTTGTTTCTTAGTCCATCGACTTTGGCTTATCTCTTGAGTCTTAAATTTTTGAGAATAAAATTTATTTTATCCTGGAATGTATTAGCCCATCGAAAAAATTCCATTTAGCGAACGAGGAATCTGATAAAAGATGTCGATAACTCAGAGCTCAGACACGTTTTTCAAGCTGTTTTTGCTTTATGATTATCATTGTAAGCTTTTAGAAATTGAAACGCTTCGGAAAACTGAACTAAATATTACGACATATCCTTCAAAAAAGTTACCGAAAATAACGGACACCTATAAATATGGTCAATAATAAATAAACGATGGACGGTAGGATAAAAAGTATGTGCACAAATTAGTCTCCGTTTATTCATTAATGTGGCCGAACATCGCATATTCGCGACAAACAGGTATTTTAATTTCGTCTCTTCTCTCACGCAAAGTTTAACAAAAATAAATTCTGGTTTTTTTTTTTTGTAGCATTCAAGAATGCTTTTGTGAAGAAGTGTAAAATTAATAGAAAATAAAATATCCTGGGAAAATGTTCGCGTACTTGTCGTTCCATCTATCCACTTTATGCTTACTGATACCTTTTCTCTAATTCAGTCATTTGAAGGTAAATTACTCCAATTTCAAAATATTTACAAAATTTTGGGCGTTACTGACGGAAGAGAAATTGCTCCATAGGCGTAGGAGCAAAAAAGAAGAATATTAGCGGAAAGTAATAACGACGTCCGCAAATTATGAACACCTACCCGACAGAATTTGTTAACGGATTTGCAAGAACGGATGGTCCTACGCTCTAATCCCAAATGGTCAACAGCGGGTGTGAAGAAAGCGCGTTTTCTTGAACCCACTTCTCAAGCATAAAAAATGATTGGGAGCACATTGTTTTCATCTGCTCGGAAGAGGCGTCTTTGAGTAAAATGCTTAAGATAGAAATTATAGAAAGTAAATTCCTAGCAGCAGACATTCTGCGGAATAAAAACACACGAAGGTGACATCTGAATCCTTAATTCGGGGTATATGGCGAATAACAACGGCCCCTAAGGGCCCATATCGAGGCAATGTGAAAGGGGGTTCTGGATGGGCTTACCCAACTGCTGTAGGACCAATAATTGGCAGTGCGCTGCCACTAGGTCCATGAAAATAAAATATATACATGTATGTATATATATATATTCTATAGTACAAGGGCTCTGAAGCTTCCTGCCTAGGTGCTGCAAACGTTTTGAAAAATGAATGAATATACCTCTAACGTTCGGTTGCGAGTATATAAACGTAAACCACGTAAAAAAAAATGAAATGTGAAATTAAAAATACCTGTAATATGTGCTTGTATGAAAATAAGTTAAAAAAAAGTCGAGCAAGCCGAACTATTATATACACTACTCCGCTTCGGCTACCAAATGTTTTTGTTCATCTTAGTTATAAAATACGACAAAACGTAGTTTTTGTGAGAATCCTCATAACGGATGGTGTCCGAAAAATGGATCTATGTAGTTCGGACTTAACATTATAGATTTTTATGCTAATTGATTTTTGTTTTCCGAATGAAGGCCTTGCTGACGCGTGAATTCTTATTTGTCAACACAGAAACATGTCTAAAAGGTGATTCCATTACATATACATTTTTCACGTTGTATGTCGTTAGTATGGCGATATAAAATTTATTACCGATATTTGTCGAGAAGTAAAGCATTATATGCAATTCAGTGCAGTCCACTTTTAATGGCTTTCGTTTCATTGGCCAAAACAAGTGAGAGTACCGCATTTCATCAAGATATCGAAAATATTGTGACTGTCACAATAACTCACACTTAACGTGAAAACACGCTGACAGATATCGAAGGACCCGATATACTTAAATCGGTTTAGAAAACGATTTTAAATTACACGTTATCCGAAGTAATAACAATTGTTGCTTATACGCGCACAAATTTAGTACACCCCTATGATAAGTAGTGAAGAGTATAAAAAAGTCTATAAAAGCAGCTTGAAGGCATTCATTTCTTTTTCATTCTTTTGCAAGAAATCTTAATTTGATTGTTAATCAATGTAAAGCTTGAAATAGCAGCTGTTATGCAGCAGCAAAATTCATTTCGATTGTATTTAATATGGAGAAAAAGAATCGCAGAACGAAATGTGTAACACACAAAAGTTACTGAACCCTGAACAACGTCATGCTATGTGCTTTTCTTCCTTCTGCGTCTATCAGACACAGAAAGAAGTGATCTTTGAAATGTATTTAATCTTCTTTACTTTGTATGAGAATAAATACGTAAATACATATATATTAAATATACATATATATATATATATATATATATATATATATATATATATATATATAGGTATGTATACACGTTCGTTTTGTTTGATTTCCAATTGAGGACTTGTTGCCTTTTTTGGTTGCCTTGTCTGCTACTCGCTCAGTAAAACATGCCATTATCGTACCTACCGCTTTTACTCTTCCTACACTTTAAAGTAGTAGCCCCTCTCTTAGTATAACGTTTTGACCGAACAATCGAATTTATTGCTTGCATTGTTATTGGTATAATTTGTTTTTATTTTTTATTTTTTTTTTTTTTTTTTTTTTTTTAAGAAAAAAGAGCAAATTTATTGTTTTTTTTTGCAACATTTACTTGCTTGACTGGATTCAGTAGGAAGGGAATTAATGCTTTGCCCAGCTAATATCATGTGAGTGCCAGGTTTGCCTTTAATGTGTGTCAGTGCACGCACTTATCACACGTATATGTATAGAATTGTTGACATATCTTGCACGCATGTTTCTTTGTGATATTTTATACATATATACTGTGCTACCGTTTTTCCCTACAACGTCGGCTGTTTTTGGTTTTTTTTTTCCAAAAATTTTCTACACCAATGAACGCGCATAGATACAGAATGATGCGCAGATATCGTGTCCTCATTAATGATACACATTCCTTTTTAACTTGGAATTTCGAATTTTCTTTCGCTTTTTAAATTGTTACTGCTGTTGTGCTCTTATCGGAATATTTCACGAAAAATTTTAATTTATACTATCCAGCAATATCGCATAATAGGCACGTCTAACATGCGATTTTTAAGTTTACAAAATCTCAGGTAAAAGGATGAAAATTAATATTTATACTCGATCAACATATATGAGTTGCTTTTAGTTTCTCTATATTCTTAGAGAAACTTTTCGTTCTATTAACTTTTGGAAATTGGGAAAGCTTTCTCGTTCCACAACATAAGATGAACAAGAATACTCGCCACTTTTTTTTTATAACAGATTTTTGGGAGATGATTGATACGACTTGATTTCTTGAAACTTTTAATTGCGTTGTTCCATAACAAAAAAAAAAAAAAAGAAGAAGAATATTGAGTTTTGCTTACAGCCACGTTATGCGTGATTTTTGCGGCCAAGAAAAGAAATATCGCAGAATAAGTTGACATAATGTCGCTCTTGTGAAGTTAGCCTTAATAAAGTACTAGGCTAAAGAATTCTGCTACTCATACGTATGTCATGACGAACGTCTGCGCTTCATTCAGTCCAACCTAGTAAACCTTACAGAATTTGATTTTGGTCCAAACTTATCTGAAAACCATTTCTTAATAAATAATGTCCCTCTCATTAAGAGTTGATCTGCAACATATAAACAATAATTCAATGCATATAAATTTGAAGCCGCTAAAATTTCCTTGAGAATGCCTGGTGGTACAATATGCCATAAGCTAGTATACCTAATGAAACACTACGTTACGCATACATTGTATGTTTATGTTGTATAAAAATTACAGGTCTGTACTATTTGCCGCTTATTGTACTATAATAATAAGGCCTTGGTGTGTGGGTTTTTTTTTTTTTTTTTATTAAAACCAATAAATAAATCACCGCATTCTTAATTAAATTGCAAAAATCGTACTTTACATGTTATTGTTTATTCATTAGTTTATTCTTATAAAAAAAAAGAAGCTCTCGAATACGTCCAACACATGAGCTAGACGGAAGAGAAGAAATTTTTAAGTAACAGTGAAATAAAATGAGCAACACTAGTGGTGAAAGCGGTGATAGTAATATAGCAATATAGCAATAATAGTAGCAATAGCAATGTCAGTAGCAATAGCAAGCCCAAGTAAACGGAAAGGTCGAAATATCAAGAGCAAGATCAATAGCAAAACCAGGAACAGCAATACAACCCTTATCTATAACAAAAGTGGTCGCAAAACCAAATAAGTAGAACGATCAAAAAATGAAGGGTAAAATCAACGATTACAGCAACGATAGCAGCAATAATAGTAGCGATAGCAATGTTGATAGCAACAGCAAAACCAAATAAATAGAAAGATCAAAACACCAGAAGAAACAGCAATAGCGATAACAGTAACAGCAAAATAGCTCTTGCGGCAACAATAGCAACTGCGATAACTACGGCAAATAGAATGAAAAATTCTTCGTTCTTGTAAAATTATTAACTAAGTTGTAGCGGGTCAAATTTTGCCTCATTTGTGTACATATGTTTCTAATAGAAAATGTAACATGATACAGTCCATGACCGGCATCGCATTGGAATCCTGTGCAATCTTGCAAAGGAAGATTAGAAGAATTTACTTAGGTTCAAATTGTGTAGAAGATAATGAGACAACCAATGTTAGTTCTAAGCTTCGGCAAGATCCGTTTTTAGATCCATCCAATCTAAGATGACATTTTCTCATTTGTGGTCTTCAACTATTTTCTTCTCTTCTCTTCTCTTCTCTTCACTTTTTTTTTGTTTTGTTTTTTTTTTCTTACAACTTTCAATGTCATTATTGATATCTTTAGCAACACGTGTGTCAACTACTGAGGTGATAAAATGTTTTGCAAACAAAAACCATTAAGAAAAATTTTGTTGTCTTTTATTGTTTATTTCTTTGCTTTGCTGTGCAGTATATTGCGCTCAAGTAGAAAATTTTTACACGCAACAAAGCGTATATACATAAATATTATTATGTGTTGCCGTCAATATTTGATTGACACATATAAACACAGGCAGACGAAACAGAGAAGAGCTTTACGCCTTTATGTGTTAAACAATACCATTTACATACAAATGTTTTACAATATATAACATGAACAAGCCATAAACACACACAAGTAAGCAAATAAATAACTGTTTAGTAAAGGAGCTCGAATGTATTTAAAAACTTTGTGACATCTAGTTTTGCGAAATGGATGACTTTCTTGGAAAGAAAAGCGAAGAAAACTTGTTGCACAAACACGCAACAAGTAGCATAAAATATATTCATATAAGATATTTAAACACAAATATTTATTTAGAAAATGAAAAAAAATAAAAGAAATTGATGAAAAAAACGAGGAAATTGTGTTTGCGTGTGGTTGTAGGTGTGTGTGTGTGTGTGTGTGTGTGTGTGTTTTCTTTTCTTTTTGCTATGCGAGCCAGAGGTAGAAATCTTTAAAAGATACTGCCTGGCCCCTACGAGCAGAATACATGGGTGCCTGCGTGTGTTTCTGTTTGTGTGCGTGCGTTCATGTAAATTGGAAAAAGCCATTATATAAATGCACATACTTATGCACGCTTGCATTAGCATGTAAATACACTTTCTGTTTCTTTCTTTGAAATCAACAGCAATAGTAGACGCACCCTCGTGCTCTTTAAGAAATTTGTCCGTCGCTGTTTAACATGATTGACCATGTCTTGTCAACGTTAACTGAGCATATGGTAATGCTGTTGTTGTTGCTGTCATTAGTTTGATTGCCTTTGCTGTGTTTAGTTTAATCCATCAATTAACATCTTTCAATGAGTTTGTCACGTATTAACCGTTAAAGTGCTGACGAGAGCTATGAAAAATTTTTAAACGGCTACACCGTTTGTGGCACATGGTATATTAAGTTTGCGCGGATGTATGTAACATTCAGAAACACTTCAAATTTATCCATCTTTAATTATATCGATCGAGGTAAGTTTGTCTATCTGTCCCTTATCGGCTAGTTTGTGTATTTGTCTGTCTGACCTGTGTCCATGCATATTTGTGCGAAACTCACGAGCCGCACTAGTTGAAATATTTCGATGGCGTGTTTTGATCTAAAGACTAACGCTACTGAAAGCGGAACAATTTTACAACAATTATCCAGATTAAGTCTTATTTTAAAAGTAGTCAGTATATGGAAAATGCATTGTAATTTTCAAAAATTTCTCGACAAAGATGGCCGATTAATAGTATTTCGCCATTCCAAATTGATGGGCAAATTTTAGATCAGATCAGAACTTTTATAGGGGAAAAACTCCCTCCTACCTCACGTACAAAACATCAGAAGCACATAGGTTAGTCGTGTGGACTTTGTCGCATAAAAGTATTCTCATAGCGAGTAAGCCTTAATATAGTAAAAAAAAGTGTAAGCTCCCATTAAAGTAGGGGTTTGCATAAAGCGAAAACATAGTTGTCGATATTTGATCATGAAAATCAAAGAAGCCTTGTACTCGGCCAAGTGATTTAGGGTGTTCGCTGGTTGAGCTTGCGCGATTACAATCTTGTTTTAATTAAACTTCTTTTATAACTTTATTATTACAAGATGGTTTATTTATACTTGAATTTACCGAAATAATAAAATATTCGTAGCAAACAGACATCAAGATAATGAAAGAGAAACAAAAAGAAAATTGTATTCAGCTTGCATCGAAATTTTTGGTACTTTGTTTTCGGTTATTGTTGTTGCATTGCGCTTGATTAATTTTATAGCTATTCGTGGAGAAAATTAGTTCACATTATCTATTGAATGCGATGATTTTTCAACTTATGTACGTGACAGGTTTTGTAGACGTACATTTTTTAATACAACTACATAATAAAAGCAATAATTTATATAACTATATTATGTAGGTGTGCATTGATCGCATATAATGTAAATATAAACATGTGGTCAGGTATACGCTTAACATGGATATTTATTCGAAATTTCTCAAAACAGTTAATCATAACGCTGCCATTACAATGGATTTCTCTATTCTTCGAAGATCTGATCTTCTGATATAATCGAAATACAAAACAAACTTGATCGGATCGAGTATTAGTAGTACGCAGACAGAATGCAAAAAAAAATTAAAGTGTGGGCTTGTACTCTCTCCTGGTTTTTACAACCGGGTTCTAGCTTGTATGTTAATTTCGCTGACTTCGACCTTAATTTAATCTAAGGGAAAAAATTGGATTTAAGATTAGACTGCTGGCCCAATACATAGTTTTAAGACCGCAATCTTGATACCAAGGGATCTAGATCTTTATATATAAAGACATATAATTCACTGCACGAATATTAACAGAGTTTCGTTCTCACGCTAAATCCCGCCAACCTACAGAAGATATTCGAAAGTCGTGACTGGTTTCCTGCATACAATAAAGTAAAAAAAGAGAAAAAAAAGGTTAGAAGTTTGTTGACTTTTTTACAAAATTAATTAGGAAATTCTTTTGAGAGATTACTGAGAACATATTCCCCTTTCTAAGAACATATATAACAGCATAATGATATAACCATCGCAGAGAGATGCTCAAATAAGGTAGAAAAATAGTAATAGAAACAGAAATGAAAAACATAGAAAACAAAGCTCTCTGGTATTCTGGATTTCTAAAAAGTGTTTGTATATTTTAAAAGTAAAAGGCTTTCGATATAAAAATATTGTATTATTTTACGGTTCGTGTTACAAACTTACGGCCACGTTTCCTAAGTGAAAACATGCAGTTTAGTTAGTCTGATCCTCCAGGGTGCTACAAAGCCCCCTATCGACTAATATCTGGTGTCTGGTGATTAAGGTAAGAAGCCGTTGCGCATATTTCAGAAGAAAACATTTTCTTTTTCCCCTCAAAAGATGCTTTAAATCTCCTAGAATATGGAGAAAACTAAGGTATTAATACCAAGTGCTCTGAAAATATTTTCTGTGAATAAAAATGGGTATGATTCGAACGCCTTTAGTGTGTCTGCTAAAAACTTAAAGTCGAGGATGAAACTTTTGGTGTTGATTGTGAATTCGATTACTCAATTGTATATTTTGTTGTCCCTTTTTTTGCAGTTTCGCAAAGCGCTATGTGTAAAATCTTATTCGATTCTGTCTTCGACAAGTGAGTGCAGCCAAACAGGGACTCTCATAAAAACTAAGGTATAAAATCTTCAAGGAAAGAGAATGTAGATGAAAATTTTTAGCTTGCGAGAACAGCTTTATTGCAAACTAATTGCGTAAAATAATAAAAAATATATTCTAATAAGAAAAGATAACACATTTTATAATATAACTTCAAACACATTTTCCTCCAAAATCGAATTCTCAAAACGTTAACCGTTCAATGATTTTCCTACCCATCACCGAAAGATGAGGGAGGAAGGAGAAGGGAGGGAAGGAAGCATTATAGTTCCCCCAAAATATATATATTCTTGATCGGCATCAAATTCGAAGTCGATTTAAGCACGTCCGTCTATCCATCTGTGTAACGTTTGTTGTAAACATTCTTTTGAACACAAAAATGAAGCTATGGACTTCAAATGTGGAACGAACATTGGAAGTTCCTACACCTAGGTGGCTATTGAAAATGGGCCAAGTCGGTCGAACGACACGATCTACCTGGTCTAGATTGAATAAAGTTAATTTTTATATCAAATAACTCTTCTGTACTAACATCCAACGTACACTTTTAAGATTAGATCTTTTTGGTGGGAAGGTTAAAAAAGCAAGCTGATCTGATTTATAATTTTGATATTAATTTACCATGCTGAGCTGATGTTTTTCGGCGATTTTGATAGAGAAACTGGAAAAATTGCATATTGGTTTCATATAACAACTTTTTCAAAATAAGGCGTTATATAGGAAGTGGTCGCAAATGTGGTCCAATCCAATCCGTTTTCAATATGATTCATCCTTGGGTCAGTGAATATCGAATTTGGCCAAAATATGTCAAAAAGTGCGGCCTGTCGCGGTTGAATCTAATTACGCATGGACAGATATCAGATGGTCAAACAGACAGACAAGCTTACATCGATTCAGGAAATGATACGGATCGATGGTATCGATGGAAATAATAAAAATTGCGTCTGTCTCAAGTCCCCCTAGGTGTTACATACACCCACACAAAGTTAATACATCATATACTACATGTGGTGTGTGGAATATAAAAAAGAGAACAAAAATCGTTTTATATAAATTATATAAAAATCTTCTTTTAGTGTAAGCTTTTGTTTAAACGAACAGCTTGATGGAGACTTTTTTTTAAATTTATTTTCGTTTGTTGACAAAGGCCTTTCACAAATGATTAAGCCATTATCAAGTAATTAATATTGTTGCACTGGCTGTTGTAATTGCAATTGCTGTGTCCTCCTTTACTTTAAACATAAATCATATGCAACAAATTTTATAGATTTAAATGTCATTATTGATGCTCATTTACTTTTCATTTGAATATATTTTTAATTAGTCAGTTAAATTAATTCTTTTTCGCATTCTTTTAATGATCGTTTTCCTATAGCTTTAATATATCATAAATTTTTCTTTTTTATTGTTTCGCGTTAAATGGTAATTGAATTTTTATGTCGTGATTGTAAGGTTTCCATTTATTTTATTATTTCATGCTTATTTATAGTATTATTAGTATTATTACTATTACTATAGTTATTGCTGTATGGAGTTATTTTATAATACGATGAGAAGTATTTTGATATCCTATGAAAAAATTGCAAAATTAAGCGTTTTCTTGAAATTAAATCTTCAAAATTCTCTGAGCGTTCGAAACCCTACAGTCTGAACTATTTTAACTTTATTTGCCATTTTATGATCCCATAGATAAGATACAAATTCTCGCAGTGAAGACATATCCTTACAATATTTCTTGAAAGCAATTGAGGTTTAGTTGTTCTAGGCGTACGCAGTGGATAGTGGAAGCACCTGTCCGCTTGTCAATCCATACGCACGTCTATCAATCCGTTCGTCTCTTTCCTAGCAAGCAGTTCGTCAGCTTTAATGCATGGAGAACGCATGGATGCTCGCAAATATGTCCACATAACATCTCTAACATTCTGTGGATGTAATTAATTATTATTTCGGGCTTTAAATGGCTCCTAATTCTATTCATGTATGTTTTGTGTATTCTAAGTGCGAGCCTTTACATCAAGTATCTGCAGAATGTCTCTACAAATAAATGTGCATCAACTAAACCTAAACTCTTAGTACGAGTTGAACACCTGTGTTCATATCAAATGTTTTCTAGTCCCAATTAATGATTCATATGTGAATCTAGATATAGATACCGGTTTATTAGTCCATCCTTGCATCAGTTGTTTCTTTGTTTATCCGGCCATCGCTTATTTCGACTAATTTGAGAATCTATATCTGACCGTCCGTCCATTGTTGTTCATCAATATTTTCAATAGCAGCGGCTTCGCAACAATACGTTCGACTTTGTATCTAATTGTTTTTGTTAATTGTTTTTCAAAATTTGTTTATGAATTAATTCCACTATATATATATATATATATTTATGTATGTATATATATAGGTGTGTGAAGAACGAAAAAGGAATCGAGGAATATAGAAACAGTGAATAAGCGAAAATAACCAATTGTATGAAGAAATAAACTCTCTATCATATGCTGGTAAAGGAAATCTTGGAAGAGTGATATATATCGAAAGTACAAATAACCGCAAATGTTAACCACAAATTGCATTTATTTTGTGGCTTCTGTGGTCGAATAGTAGTAAAAGTACAAAAGGGAAAAAGAAATGAACATTACTATCGAAAAAAAAAAGACACAAATCATTGTTAGTTGGTGTTGTAGGAGTAGTTGTTGTTAAAATTATCGAAACGCACAACCGACCCACAAAAGTAAATATGTTATTTATTAAGGGACATAAGGCGGAACATTTTTTGTTTTTTTTGTTGTTTTACATACAATATATGCACCGTGTATGCATGTAAATATTAGAAAAGGGGGTAGTTTTAGAGAGCGTATAACTTTCTTGTACAGATGCACATACATGCATATATATGTAAATATTTGTATATTTATTCGAAATAGTTGTAAAATACTTTCATATCCATATATATATGTATATAAATGTATATAGATAGTATAAATTTTGAAGCATTTTAATTATAATCTTATTCTTTTTTTTCGTTTTTTTTTTTTTTTTTTTTTGTATGACAGTCCGTATAAACAAACAAATACAACAAAACAAATACTACTTTACATTTTAATGGACATTGTGAATGTTGTCGTGCTGCGTGATAGTATTCTATCTTTGTTTTTATGTTACACACGTCTTGTTTTCATAAAGATAAGGTGATACTTACACAATTTGTGGCCACAATTATAAACAGGTGCGCCGGGTAGAAGCGATGTGTACAAGTTTATTTGTGTATGCACTGGTATTGTCAATGCATTTGTGGTTTTTTGTATTTACAAAGTGATTGCGGTTTTTACTACATAAACCTATTGTATACCTACGTAGGCAAGGATATATTTACTTGGATAAACACAGATGAATAGAGAAAAGTGTATATATATATATATATATATATATATATATACCTTTGAAGTACACTTTGCCTTTCTCTTAATGCTCCACTTTACGATAGAGTTCAAAATAGCTTTAACGCTTTAGGCGAAAGAAATCATACGAAATGGTTCTTTAGTACTTTGATAAGATCAGCATTTCAATCTTTTATTATTCGTCACTTGCTCGGTTGGCGATCGATTTGTTTACATACACATTTTAAATCATATTTTTGTATGACTTATTAGCTATATATAGTTAATGATATCGAGTAAAGGCCTTACTTAAGTGCCCTTGGTTTAGGTTTAGCTAACTTGCGATTATGTCGTAAAGTTTTCATAAAGTAAAAATTGATAACTTATCTAAAAGTTTTACAATTACGAAGTCATAGTTTGGAAAAAGAAATAATTTGACTCTCAAAACCGAAAAATGAGGACAAACTTGTTTTTCAAGGTCCAAGGTTTCATTACACCAACGAATAGACATAACATGATCGGAAATGTAGATGTTTATAAAGTCCAAAACGCATTAAAAATATTTGGGCAAATTTCTCATTTCTTTATAGTAAACATAATAAGCATAGGTTCTTGTGCAATATGTTGATCTAAAACCGTTTCCATATACACTGAGATAACTTTAAATCCCATTCTTAACAACTAATTAATTGTAGTTACTTTCAAGTTTATTTGTCTGCATAACAAACCAAATTAAATTTCAATATTAGTCTAATGAAACATGTGATGGTAACATGTCTTGGTTATGAGGCAAATCTATGTTTTTCTCTGAAAATTAATCACTTATTCTATATTTGGCGCAAAGATTTCTAATATTTTCTTTTTTTAGCTCAGTTTTAAACCGCCATTTTATATATCATACTCATACTACTCACTGTAATTCAAAACTTTTCAAATATTCGACTCTGACCACATATTAACAAGCAAGAAAATTAAATTCGATCGGGACCGAATCTTTTATACCCATCACGGTTTACCCCAAAACAAGACAAAAGAACTAAGAGAACAAAATTATTATACTCTATAATATGGAATGGGCACAGTTGATTTCTTCTATTTTCAAAATAAAAGTTCTTACGGTAGAAACTTGTGGGCGTTGTAGGCGTGTCCTTTGAAAAGTTTATGTCACTTCCAAATTCTTTTGCAAATTGGTAGGCGATATATTTATTCCCGTCAGCGGGAGAATGTTTACCACAAATACTACAAAGTTATGCGAACAGACAGATGGACAGATGAACAGGCAGACATGTTTAGGTGCATTCAAGGTTTGCAACAGGCCAAGAATTTGTATGCTTTATGGGGTTTTTGAAGCTTGTTTCTGCGTCTTATAAAAGTACTAAAAAACATTTACATTTTGTACACTGTAGTATTGGGTAGGCGTGGTCAATTTATTCCATTTTTGTGCACAGATGTTACAGCATTGCCCACAGAATACGCGTTCAAATTTTTGTACATTTATTTGGTATAGTTTAGGAGTAACGAGCAAAAAAAACAATTTTTCATTCGCTTTGAAAAACAGAGGTATTCCCAGTTCATGTGGTCATGTGGACGTGTCATTCGACCGATTTGGCCCATTTTCAATAGCAAGCTGCGTGCAGCATCTTTTATTGTTTCTACCAAATTTGAAGTCGATAGCTTCGTTTTTGCGGCCAGGAGAACGTTTGCAACAGACATTGCACAGACGGACAGTTGGTCAGGCGGACAGATGAACATGTTTAAATCGATTTAGGATTAGTCGCTGATTAAGAATATATATACTTTGTCGGGTCTCTAATGCTTCCTTCTGGGCGTTGCAAACGTTTTGACAAAATAAATATACCCCTCATCCTTCTGTGATGGGTATAAAAATCAATCATGAATTATTATTTAAAAAAAGAAAAAAACAGAGATGAAGAAAAATGACGTTGTATATCTCAAATAAATTAAGGCCACAGAAACACATTGTGTCTGTTGAAAATAGTCCCTAAAACTCAATTTAAGTTTTGAAGATTAATTTGAGACCTCAGCTTCCTCCTTAAGACCTTCGAGATCAACCAATGTGAGAGATATTAGGTTTTCGTTACTAACCTCCACTCTGCTTGTGGTAGTATCGACCACTAATAGTCGGCCTTCGGTAAATGTCATTGTATCCGCTTGTTTATAGTTTATCTTATAGTGCTAAGGTTTAAGAAAATCGTAAAAATATATTTATACGCAATTACATGTCTCTTATTCTATCTTAACCTCATAACACTTAAACCTTTTTTATTTACATAAAGAAAATCCAGCTACAATGCAACAACAGCCGAGGGACAATTGACTGACAATAGTGAGAAGATTAATTTTATTCTTAAATAATTTTTGACCTAATCTTTATGAACTTTATAATAAATACAAACTTAAGGAGAAAATCCATATAGAAAAGAAACAAACAGTAGAGAATTATAGTTTTGTTCCCTTTTTTTTTGCTGTCTTTGTTGCGTTTTTGCCACCAGCTTAATTACGATGTTGCGATCTGGCTGATACGACTATAGTGAAATCTCTTGTTTAAAAAATCGTTATCTGAAATTTGAATTGTGTTCATTCGCTTCTGGGGCGTTTGATGTAATCTTTTCGAATTCTGCTCTCTGCTTTTTTTATTTACTCCTTTAATATTTTATTCATTTTATTCATATTCAGTCGCCAAATGGTCATTGAAATGTTTCTTTGTTTGTTTTCATTGCAGTTCTTGGCTCAAAATGCTTTTAATTCTTATGACAATTTTCGTAATGCATATCCAGTGTCTGCAATTAAGCGGGCAATCAATTAAAGGTAAGTAAAGTAAATTTAACTCGGGAAATAATCTAAGGGACAAGTTTATGATAAACTTACTTAATGATGACTACATGGTTTCCACGCATATGCTCTTTTTCCAAAATTTCACTGCAATCGAGCCTAAGGTGCTATCATGCAAAATGAATATTAGCTTGACTAACACACTAGAGCCATCGACTATACTCGAGATCAAAAAAATTCTACACCGTCAGTATTTTTATTTCGAACCTGAATACGTGACTTAAATTAAAATAAAGCATACACTGTTAGCTTTTGCAAGACACATAACGCTTACTTGTCACCTTCAAAATGATTACAGTAGCAAGCAATAAAATAATCGAAATTCCCAAAATCATTAGTTTCAGATAATATTCTTTTGACGATTTTGACCAGATATTAAAGAGTAATAAAGCAATAAAGTTGATGAAAGAATATTTATTAATACAAGGTATTACCTCCACTAACCTGAATGATTCCATTCGATTTTTTCTTCTTGGATTTGCTGACCGAGTTGACCTGTATTCAATCGGCGATTTCGTAGTGATATTGTGACAAATAAACGCTCATCACGCTGTCAGTCGTACTCACTGTTCTCTTGATATTCTTTGATAAATACGCTGAACAGCATATCGGCTTAAATTTAACTATCGTTTTGCTTAGCTTTGGTTCCAGCTTCACTTACGACAACCACTTGAGGCGCTGCTTTGGTATGATATATAGTATCCATTTTCATATTCGATGAAGAACCTTCCGGACTGCGAGTTGGCATGCCAACGACGTCATTTTCAATCAATCCTTATCCTTTTATACCTGCTCAAAATCGCGGAAACAGCGTTACCTGAAACCAGGTCCTTTTTTTTATTGCTACTCTAATGATTTTGAAGGTCAAGGATAAGCATTGTGTGTTTTCCAATAGCTGACAAAGTGTACTTAACTTATATTTGCAACCTACAATTGTTTTAATAAATATCGAGATTCGAAGTGAAAGTGAAGGCTTTGTGTGTTTTCTTTGCTTCCGAGTGTACGTCATTTTGATCTTTCTGAAATGCCGACCTTCAAAAAATTGTTTGTAAGTGTAGTAATGTTCCAACATTGTTTTCGCATATCTACACACATTTCCCCCAAAATCATCATCATTTTGTTTTCCTATTTTTGTCGTAATTTGACACAAATGTTCCTTGATCGATTAAAATTCCAAGTAATGATTTTTTTTATGTGAACGCCCGCAATATAGAAGAAACTGAAACAGCTTTGAAAAAACACCGACATTTTTTTTTACGTTTTGGTCTATAACTCGATTCTGTAAACGTATTTCTGAAAATTTCCGACCACGATTATCGTGAAGATCGCCTCCAATTTATTTCTAATTTGCTCTGACGCACTTTAGCACATTCTTTATGCAGTTGTATATAAATTGGAAATAAATTGTTGTTAAAATATTATTGTTAATAGTGGGCGGTGACGTGTATGACATATATTAATGAAAATAGTTTCAATAAATTAAAATAGTTTCAAAATGATTTTGTTACAACATTTTACAATATTTTTGGCAACAAGGCGATATCATGTCAAAAGACCTTATATTGGTGGGGCAGCGGTCAACCCACCGATACATTTTCGTACTTCTTCAATTTTGTATGGCTGCAGAACTAACAGTATGTGTGGCAGAACTTCCCATTTGAGCTGCAACAGTGTACCCTGGACAACACTTGCAACAAGTGGCCAGAAAACGGCATTTTCAGTCAATTCGTGTTGCCGCTTTTAAATCTTTGAAACCATAACCGACAATTGGGATATGATGGCGCAGCATCACCATAAGCCTCTGAATGTGTTTGATGGGCAGCACATTTCTTCAAATACACAATAAAAGTAATGAATTTGGAAGAAGACGAATTTGGGGCGCTCCATGATTAGCGTGGGCATACGTTGAGTAACTCAATAATATTAAAAGGAAAACTGTTATTTTATGTAGACGAAGGTCAAACCCATCGAATTCTACCGTTATGTAGACAGGCATTCCCCATTTCTTTGTCATTTTTATCTGCAGAAGTCGATGATCAAAATTTTTGCAAAACCTTATACAATATGACGCAGCACTCAATATGGTTGTAGGATTGTGTCACAAAACAAAAAGAACGCAAGTAGGATATTGCTGCTATCATAACAGACGAGAAATTCTTCACAGTAGATTCTGATAGTATTTGTGCAAAATTCTTCTCTCTTTACATCGTCTTTTATTTATTTTTACAATGTTCATTTGTTTATTGAATCCTTCTATAAATATCATAAGAGTTAAATAGGTATTCAATACCAATGCAGATCATCTCACCTTTAATTTGTCAAGTGTGCGGTGACGGTATGTTTTAAACGAGCTTGATGGCAAGCACAAGCTGTTTCCCATAGTTGAATTCCGTAGGATATTATTAGTTTAATACTAGCATTATATGGCTATACCTTATTATCAAGACATAGTCTACCATTCGATATCAACAGCCCCAACAATCCCTTCATACATTTCTTTTTTTCATATCTCTGCATAGGGCATAATTTTGTTTTTCTTTTACGTATGTTTAGTTTTTAGTCACTTTGTTCATTTCTCAAAAATATTTTAGCAAAGACGCGAACCAGTGTGAAAGTAATTTATTTATTTGCAAAGATTAAAATATGGTTTAGCTACTTCCTGATTTTCCTGAACAAAATTCCTAAATATTAATTGCATGGTAAAGTTAATATCGATCAGTTCTATGAACAAAAATATCTTTTGCTATGTGTCATACTTGTATGTATAATTTAATTGCATAACTTATTTGAATAATGGTTCGTTGAAAGTTACTTTCCAATTTTATTATGCGCATCCATTATTGTGATTGTGTCGTTTATGATGAAATTAATTGCAATTATTATGGCCTTTGAACTGCACAAGCATTTAACAATTTAACGGCTAACAGTTAACTTTAATTAAATTTCGTTTATGAATTATTTTGAAAGCGAGAAACAATCGAAAGAAGAAAAAAAAAAGAAGAAAGAAACCCGTTAAACTATAATTAACGACAGATCAACATAATCACATATTGCTGCAGTTTCCCAATGACCGTGTGTGTACGTGTATGTATGCGCATGTGTGTGTATGGCTTCTTACCCAGCAAGCCAACACGTAAACACGTATCCATAAAATCTCGGCCGAATATTGTTTATAAGCAAATGTTATGCATTCGTGTCTTTACGAGTGCAAGGCGCTTTCTTCCCTATGGGAAAAATGTTGCCTACTTTTAGGCTGTAAGAATTTTCTTTTCCATTTAGATTTCTTTTATTGTTGTCTTGTCTTATTCTATTACAGATGCTATTGCCGAATACAGACTCTTAGATGTTATCGACGATAATCATTTACAAGGCATCGAATTCATACATGCCGACGATGGCTTTCCCGCTTATAAATTTTTACCGACAGCAGACGTTAAATCACCGTACCGCATGTTATTGCCAGAAAAGTTACAAGAATTTGCCATTGAAGTTATCTATCAACCGAACTCCGCCAAAGGGGGTTATTTGTTTAGTGTGGTCAATCCTTTGGATACAATTGTCCAACTGGGTGTACACTTTTCGGCAGTAATTAAAGATACATGGAATATATCATTGATTTATACACCACCCGAAAATAGTCATGCCCAGAAAAAACTGGTCACCTATCAATTGCCTTACGAGCCAAAGAAATGGACTTCGATAGCATTTCGTGTTCTAAGCGATAAGGTAGTATTTTATTATGATTGTGAAATTAAAGAGACTACAATGGTAATTAGAGAACCACTGGAAATGGTATTTGATTCAGCATCTACATTATACCTGGCACAAGCTGGGCCTATATTAGAGGGCCACTATGAGGTAAGTGCTACGTTTGCCCATATTTCTATTAAATACATAAAATATATAAAAAATAAACTACAAAACGTAAATGGATACCCTGTAGAATGAATTGGAATTTATTTTTAAGACAATTTGTACACATTTTCAATATTATGCCAAAGGTTAAAACGTTTAAAAATATATATAAAAAAAGTATGAAACTTGAAATGGAAATCGTAAAAAATTGTTGATGATGATAATGTATGCTTATGCTTAAAAAACCATATGCTTCTAATTTTTCTGATAACTGGCCAGCAATTCTCATTGATGATCGTCCATCTGTCTATCTGTTCGTTTTTATTGGTGAAAGTTGCAAACAGGCACAAATTTTAATAATAATTTTTAAAAAAAATTTTCCAAAATTACTAAGAAAACTTTGGAAAATATTTGTATGTTTTTACTAATAACTCATGTATCACATTTTTCTTTAAGTGAATACAATATTTTTAATTATTTTTCGTTTCCCTTTTTCGAAAAATTTTTTTAAGATTTTTTTTTGAATACAAACGAAAAATAGCGTATAAATTCCATGTTTTTTGTAAAGACAGACACACATTGAAAGATAACAATTTTTGGTAAACGAATTTTTTTTTTATCGATACCATCGACTTGTGTTCGCAGATTTCCATTATTTGGACACAAATGTTAACTGTTGTTAATATTCTTTCCACACGCGCGTCTGTTACTTATTATTGACATTTAAATTTAGTTTCCGATTCGGTACCATTACGAATGGAAAACTTATTGAAGTTAAATTTTCATATGATTGCCTTAAAAGAAAATAAATTTTTATTATTATTATATTTGTTTCCAATTTTTCTTTTTTACTTTCTTTTACCCTTGTCGTTTCAAGGAGTTCATAACGTAAGAGTGAGATTTCGGTTTCTTTTTCTGAGATTTGTTTTTTATTATTTTTTTATTCTTTCCCGCTTTGCGGTTGAGGGCTTTTCTCAATGCCAGCATGACCCTGTTTTTAACGTTTTTTTTTTTCTCCGTTTATTATTATTAAGTTTTTTCTTTTTTCGTTTTATATCCATCACCGAAGCATGAGGGGTATATTCACTTTGTCAAAACATTTGCAACGCCCATAAGGAAGCATTAGAGACCCCACAAAGTACATATATAAATATATATATATATATATATATATATACATATATATATATATATATTGTTGATTAGCATCAAATTCTAAATCGATTTAAGCGTGTCCGTTTGTCCGTTTGTCTGTCTGGGTAATATCCGTTGTAAAGATTCCCCTGGCGGCAAGAATGAAGCTTTCGAACTCAAACATATTTGAAACAGTGGAAGTTTTTGATGGCAAGTTGGTATTGAAAACGGGCCAAATCGGTCGAACGACACGTCCACAGCGCCACGTAAACTGAGAACACCTCTGTTTTTCAATAGAAATGAAAAATTGGTTTTTTGCTCATTACTCCTAAACTATACCAAACAAACGTGCGAAAATTTGAACGTATATTGCTGTAGCATTCGTGCACAAAAATGAAAAAAATTGACCGCGCCTACCCAACACTACACTCTATCAAATTGTAAATGTTTTTTTAATATGTTTATAAGACGCAGAAACAAGCTTCAAAAACCCCATAAAGCATACAAATTCTTGGCCTGTTGCAAACCTTGAATGCACCTAAACATGTCTGCCTGTTCATCTGTCCATCTGTCTGTTCGCATAACTTTGTAGTATTTGTGGTAAACATTCTCCCGCTGACGAGAATAAATATATCGCCTACCAATTTGCAAAAGAATTTGGAAGTGACATAAACTTTTCAAAGGACACGCCTACAACGCCCACAAGTTTCTACCGTAAGAACTTTTATTTTGAAAATAGAAGAAATCAACTGCGCCCACTCCATATTATAGAGTATGAGAATTTTGTTCTCTTACTTTTTTTGTCTTCTTTTGGGGTAAACGGTGATGGGTATAAAAGATTCGGTCTCGACCGAATTTAATTTTCTTACTTGTTTATATTTGATTCGTTTTATTTCTTTTTATATTTGTGTATGTAATTTTTAATACCGCAGAGCACAACTCTTGTGTGGCCTTTATGGTTGTTATAGCTGTAGAAAGGGGTGTGAAAGAGAATCATAAGGAAGAAGGAGTATATTAATATAAATTAAAGCTTTTCTGTTTTTTAGCAAATTTTCTCAAGTTATTAAACTGTAAAATTTTGAAAATACACCGCCGTGAAAAGCTTATGAGATTTATCAAATGTTTGTAAGGTGTAGATGAATCGTTTAGTTTATACGTTCGAGATATTTTTCGATTTCGATTTAGTCGTTCGAGTTTTCTTTTGGAAGCACATGTCCGTCTTTTCAAAGCACTAATATCTTAAAACTTTGTTGAGAAAAATAAACTTGATTTCAATTTTTTTTTTTTATTGCTCTTGTTAGGCCAGTTTCGAAGGTGGCTCCCTTACCTTCTTTCATATAACTTCTATGGGTTTTACGATAAGTATTGGCTTAAGCTACCATTTTATGTTTGAAACCTCGTTAAGTCTGCTTGCCTGGTCGCGTTTACAAAAAGCTAGTAAGGATAACTTTTCAAATTTCCTGGACTACACACCCTCGATTTTTCCCAACATCCCACGTTTTCGGCAGGTATAAAAGTTCGATTTATTTTGATGTGCTTGGCGATTTTTCGCGATCGAAAAAGTGGATCAAAAGTTCTGTGCAAAATATATATGAAAAATTAAGAAAACCGCTCCAATGTACTTATATTGCTGCCTGTGGACTCTGGCTACTCTGCTTTCAGCAAAAAATTGTTTATAAGCTCTTCGCAGAAAGCCAAGAAGATATTAATGATGATGGTCCGCCTGAACGTCCCAGCACGTCATTAACCGATGAAAGCGTTAAAGCAGTGCAGAAAATTGTTACGGGCCATCGTGAAATCACTGGTAGGGTAATTGGTGAGAATTTCGGCATATTGGTTGACTCATGTCATGTAATTTGAAACGTGCGGCAGCGAAGTTTCTCCCGAAGTCGCTAAATGTTGAACAAAAGAACCTTCACATGGGCATCGGTCGGCACCTGTTGAATGACGTTAACAACGATCCACACTCGCTCGAAAAGGTAATGACTGGTGACGAAACATGGATATATGGTTATAACGTCGAAACAGAAGCTCAATCATTTCAATGGAAACAGCCAGAGGAGCCAGGACCGAAAAAAGCACGCCATGCTCAGTCAAATGGGAAGATTTTGCTTAGTGCTCTTTCCGATTGCAATGACGTAGTGTGTCGTGTAAGAGAGCTCAAGACCATACCAAATATCACATCTCCAAAGTGTTTCGACGATTGGCACTAGTGTATTATATCTTAGAGGCATTACTTTGAAAGAAGGAAAACAGATATTGATGAATAAATAAATGTTTTTCGAGAAAAATAAGAACCTGGAACCTACCTTGTATATAAAATATGCTCCCAAACCACACGAATATATAAAGTGAAATATAATACATACGATATGATTGTGATATAATTGACGATATGTACGATATACTTAATAGCAAGAGAATGATTTTTCACTTCAGCAAGTGTTAATAGGTTTGCCAACGAAGTCTGTTCGCTGAAATTGGCCACATCATAAAACGTACACGACATGTTCGTTGCTTTCCGATATTTCGAACATAGATAACCTAGATATTAAGATTTGTAAGGTAGAAGTTTTACTTGTTTACCAGCTGCTGTCCGATGTATATCAAAGTGTAAAAAGCAGTATATGAGAACGTTTTGAGAATTCATTCATTTTGGGCTACGTAATGTCCTAAGCACTTTCAGTAGTATGTGTTCGTATCATTTCTTGTTAACTGCGTTTGCCTACATACATATTTGTCTATTAAAATCAAACTTATAGTTTCACCCAATTTATGTAGAAAGTTTTATGTTCCGTTCCCTACATTCTCATCGAACTAAATGAAAAGAACACACTAATCGGGTGATAGGTGTAATCGCAAGTTCAATGTACGTAATAACTTAAAAAGTCTATTAGATAGACGATAGGACACCAAAATGAAGTGTGCTCGGCAATTGCAACCACATTAAGCTGACGTTTGCACGCTACGAATGTGAGCCGTTTATTTTGAAAGTGAAGCAAGTGCACGTTTTGTTACTGAGAAGTATTTAAAAATTTTCTACACCAAAAAACACAGTTCCTTTCTTTATTTCGCGGTATTTAAGAATGCATTTTTATTATCCGACAATGTTTATAGTGTTGGCTAAAGAAATAAAGGTTTATTTTAGCTAAGTGGCCTCACTTTCAAAATTAATGACTTTTTGTAATCGTTAACTGAAGAGATATTATTTCAGTTGTATCGGTCTTTAGTTTTAATAATAAAAACAAAATACTTTTCCATTTGAATGGAAAAACCAAGCTGGGTATACTGCATAATTAAAGGAATAAACTTAGTAACGCCAAGGGACAACATGTGTGTGTATTATGTGTGTGAAAATAAATTAAGACTTATACGTCACGAAGTGCATTATATGATTGTCTATGAGTAATCGAACGCTCTCTCACTCTCTCCCTCTCTCTCTCTCTGTCCGCTTGCTTGTCTTACACATTTCATGGAAATATTAATTGACTGGATAAAGTCATTTCAGTAATACTAAGGCATATAGAAGGAGTTGTTTTTCCGCATTTCCATATCTACTTCTGCAACAGAGCGATCGCTTTGTACGAATGAATATCCTGTCAATAAAGATATGTTATCAATGGTATTTATTCTGTTGTCATTGGACTGAACAATTTCCATCGACATGAAGGTCCCCTGGATGATTCCATTTTGGCTAGTGCGCATGACACTGTACGCTCTAGTGGGCTACCGGTTGTAATTCTCACATTCAGTAAGTGTTTCACACAGCAGGATATTACTTCTTCCGATTCACCGGATACTATAGCTGCATCTCATATATATTAAGTTGATCATTATGAATATTGTAGTAGTCGTGAGCCAATACGCACGTATTCCACTTATAATATGCAGTTGACGTTGTTAACGTAGGATAGCGTCTTTTATAAATCAAAGGAAAGAAGGCAAAATATGTTTTGGGATTATTTGGAAAAAAAATTGTTATCTTCCTGCAAAGATTTTGCAACCGGTTGGGCATTTTCGAAGTGAACTTTACGCGAATAAGACGAACTCGAATCGCTTTTAAAATACCGTTAATAGTTAAAATTTTCATCTCGCAAACATTAGGGAATCTGACACCATTGACTGTAGCTCTCTAGCTAGGACTTGACTTACTTCCAAAGCAAACGGCTCATATAACGTTCTCGCATATTTTTGGGTATCTATCGCTGAAGCATGCGAGTAGGATCCAGACACACACCTCAGATACTGATTGACGAATTGGTTGATTAGACAATAGATTTCGACTTGATTTAGTTTTTCTTCTGTGTTCGCACGTCCGCTTGTCCGCTTGTCTGTTTGACTGTAGTCTTTTGTTGAATCATTCGGTGTTGCAAAAAATTGATAAATAACGCTCAAACAAGGCGTGCACTACGATTGGGGGATTTTATGGTCCTAGTATATGGCCTATGGTCCTAGTATAAGTTCTAGTTTGAAAGTGGGACTTTGAAGTTGAAAGAAATCCCAGCCGCGATAAATACCATTGAAGGGAATCATTTTCAGTGATGCGATCTACTTTGACTTTCGTGACTTTGTCGAAGAGTAAAACTGCAGCAGTTTTTCAAGCTAATAATTACTAAAAAAATTCTTGAAAAAATTTGTAAAAAAAAGTGCAAGAATCTAAATTTAACGTTTTAAATAAATATAAATGAATTGAATAGTTTTCGGGAACTTTTTTCGTTAGGAAAACTTTAAAAATGTTTACTTTTTTGGATGTTGGTTATATATTACGTTCCACGGTAGTGAACATTTAAAAATTTATTACCAATAAGCTTAACTAAGCTTGTTTACAAATTTACAGTTTTTTTCAAGCTTTGAAAGCTAAACACTCCAATTGCACTTTAGTTAGTTCTCTGGATATGATACTGAGACTGAGACCAATTTAAGATATCGAAGTGAAACACCTCCGAGTTAGTAGCATATAACATTATATATATATATATATATATATATATATTTATTCAAAAAAGTTTTGACTAAATTCTCTAGATAACATTGGAAAGACTTCAAATATGTGCATAACGATAGCAAATAGTTTTTGCATTATTGCAATAGATGAGCAAAATTATTGTTCACATATTTTTTCATTACACAAATTAAAGAGTTATGTATGCATAAACATAACTTTATGGTGACTTTTGTCCATATATTTTTCATAAGATTTAGTTCTTCAGTATATTTACCACGACCAGATATACTACTCAATTAATACGAGAATCTTTTTGAAGCTTTGTTAAGCTTTATCTGCTCCGAAGAGCAAGCACCATTACAACCAGTTGTAATAAATTTTTAAACTAAATGAGTGAAACAAAATTCTCTCTCATCATAACTTCTAACGAATGATAAGAGAAATCATTGAAATATACTCAAGTATATTAAAAACAATGAAGCCGCTTGCAACAATTTTCACACTCATGAGACAACTCATTAGAGAAAAGTTCACATAGTTGAAGAAAAGCAAAAGATGGCGCTCGAAAACTTATATGATATGATGATATGAAATAATAGAAGAGAATTTACGGAGAAACACAGAATTTTCGCATAGGGTTTAAGTCGAACTTTAGTTAATACTAACTTGATAACTCTTACATATATTATAATTTTTTTTTTTTTTTTTTTCAATTATTCAATTAAAAACGGATATACTCTTAAGACGTGCTCATCAACCCAAGGTTTAATTTGTTGCACTCAAATTCGCAAAAGCTCTTGAAAGCCTGTTTGAGAGTAAGAGTTTTACAATATTTTATTTTTTATGTGCATAAATAAAAATATACTACATTTTCTAACTTAATGTAAGCCATTGAAATTCGCATAAGAATATTCTGAAAGTATACTATATTTATGATTAGTGTAGATAACGCAGCTGATCCGACCGTATTCATCCACAGTTCACAATCATTCATGATTTTTCCTAAAGTACGCCTTTTAATTTAAGGGATTCTAGTTCAAAATTTCAAAAGAGTTATGAAAAATCCCGATATATATATGTAAATATAAATTTCATAGTAGAATGTAACTTTTATTTATATTAGCTTTCGGGAAATGCCTTCTTCTTCTGATACGGTTAACACATTTTTCTCTGGTAAGGTGAATAAGAGAGTTAAGCAGTAAGTAAGAGAAAGTGAGTAGAAACTCAAGATTTGATAAAGTGAAAAAGTAAGAGAATACTTAGTTAGCTTTCAACAGCTGAATTATTGCTGTATTCGCAATATTTGAGAGTAAACGCGTTGTGCGAAGGAATTTTTTTGCATTTTACCTATGAATAAATAATCAGCATAACAACCGAAGAAAAAAGAAAAAGAATGAAAAAGAGAGAGAGAGAGATGAAGAAAAAGAGAAGGATTATTTAGAGTGAAGTATTCGCTAGCGTAGATTATTAGCAAACTGTGATTTAACTTTTATCACAGTTTTCTCAATATGCGCCCTTTTTAAAATCGACGTACATATATATATATATGCATTCACCTCTCTTTAATTCATACTATGCGATAATGCTCATCACTGAAGCATTGGTGAACTGTTCAGATAACGAATAGAATAGAATTATGAGAAAAATGAATAACGGTATATACAGTTGAAAAGTACATTTACCTCAGTCGTGTTTTAAGAATCCACCGGCAAGGATGTGCGACGGTCTTTGATAAAACGTATACGATTATATTACGGTTGAGCCAAAATAAAAAAATAAAAATATAAATTAAAAGAAAATAAAAATAAAAATAAATCAAATTAATTTTGTTCATATATGGCCCTATACCGAAAAAAAAATATGAATCGGGCTTTTTCTGCCATAGTTTTTTGTGTCTTTTAATAAAGTCGGTGCAAAAAAAAAGTTGTTTTGAAAAAAAGAAAAAAAAAAAAAAAGAATAAATAAAATAATAAATAAATAAAGTAAAATCTGTTATAAAATTTCTTGCAACAGAAAGCCCTGTGCTTGTAATGTCCTGAAAATACATGTGTACGTATGAATTGTATACACATATATTATATATAAATATGTCTATATATATATATATATATATATATATATACGTATTATATATATATATTATTAAAAATAATTTTTATGAAAGTCCAGCAAAGAATATCGTTACTTTTACGCGTACTCGATTTAACATATCAATGTTAGAAAGCCTTAATGGTTTTCTTTCCAGCTTCAGCTTCCTAATAAAAGTAAATAGAAAGATAATCATCGCCATTAGCTTACTCTTTGCATAGACAGCACGTGTATTCAACGCACATTTTAAATAAAGCGCCTTTTTTTTCAAAAAATTGTAATCCTCCGATTTTCAATCAATCTCGCATTATTTGCCTTTAAAGATTTTCTTTCGTCTGGCAAAGGTCTTCACCTCGTCTAAAAAATCTATGTTATAATATATTATTTAAAAAGAAAAAATAAAAAGAAAACTAACGAAATAAAAAAAAAAAGACAAAATGCCCTTAGACATGCATGGCAAACCATAATTTGCATGATTCGTCGTCAATGAAACGGGGCTGTGCAGTTCTATGCCCATAGTTAGGGCTTAAGTTAATTGCTTTTGAATGAACATAATACGTAAACAAAATAACAACAACGATAATAATAACAAAACAAATTACGTTACATTGTCGCGTAGCACGAGATATTTATTTTTCATATGCGCGTATACTTTTTATTTTATAGAAAAGAGAAAAATAATTCACATTTTCTCGTTTAAGATTTTATCTTTGAAATAATAATTTTATTTCTGATCAGATTTGGTCTGATTAAAAAAAAATAAGAAAACAGGAAAATGATGAAAAATTCTTTTCAAAAATCCTTTATTAGTTTTCTCTTCGATTTAAATTAAAGTGATTTTTACAAAAAAAAGTGAAGTCAATTGGAAAAACAAGCAAACGAGCAAATTTAAAATAAAAAAACGAAATCAATTTAAATCGACAACAAGCGTTTTTTATAGACTTACGCGGAACAAAAAAGAAAAAAATTACTTTCCCATCGAAGAAAAATAAGATCAAATAGTTAAGTTATTAATCAAAACCAAAAAAAAATAAAAAATCGTTCAAGAAAGATTGAACAGAGAAAAGTAATAAAATCTAATCATAATAAAGAAAAAGTGAAACAAAAAGAACCCAAACATTATCCATATATATATATATCGTCCAAAAATGTATTACGCGTTGTATTTAAAATAAGAAACTAAGTACGAAAACCATAAACATATGTTTTTACGGAAGAAATTTTGAGTTCCCATTATGTAGGACTTTTAAAAATTTTCGGTTTAATTTCAAGCAATGGCTTCGTACCTTTGCGACTGCGACAAGCGGCATCATCTAGTATGTCCACCACTTGCCGACTTGTCAAGGACAATGTTTTAAGTTCATTACAAATAAAAGTTCATGCATATACATAACGGGTATCCGTACTCTTATCCAACGTTTACAAGGACCAAGTCCTTGTTCTCAGTGGTAAAAAAAAAGAAGAAATATGCCACTGGAGAGCTGCAGCTTGGGGAATACATATAGATAGATGTTCTTCTTTATACAGATCAAGTGCGAAAGTGTTAGTTACTGTAACTAGGGGCGCGCCGCAAATATCTACATACTGAAAGACACTGTTTGACAACTTGCCTTAGTTTACAAGAAAAAGGAAAAATATTTCGTTGTGTTGGAAAACTTTTGCATTCTTCCAAAACGTTATTGTAGCTCAACAAAATATTGCATCAAAAATGTTCGCATAGAAACAACTTTAGTATAGGAGCATAACATTTTTTTGAATAAGTGAGAAGGGAATTTTCTTTCACCTATACCCGATATGTTATATATATTAAGTATTGTTATTTAAGTATAAGTGAAATCTTCTAAATATTATCGAAAGCCAAATTTCTATGTTATCTCTTATAGAGAGTTTCGTTCACTCTATAGTTAGAAATTGCTCGTCCTTTTCATTCATTTTATTGACATTGATAATTATAATAAGTTTTTTTTTTTTGTTAATTATCTGTGTCACTCGAAGTGAGATTCATAGTCGTTTGTTGTAGTTGTATAATTAAAAAGTTTCCAAGTAAATGTATTATCTCATATTAAATTTTTTTCGAATCTTCTCTAGTAACTTTGTCAGAATAGATTAAATATTTGTGTATTCAAGTCCGAACTGAATGGCAATTTTTCGATCATACACAGTTCATATACAGTGTGTTATGTGCGTTTAGCTACCTTACGTCGTCATCGGTACCCCGGCTCTTAATTACCAAAACATAGTGACTACAATATCCCTTCTTTAACACTCAATGATCTTAGGAATGAATGAATAATCAATCATTGTATTGAAGCTTTAATATTTCGAATAATGTGCTCTAGTAATGGTTGGCATTTCCAAAGTCTGAACCAACTTTTGACATCAAAGAGTTGCGGCAACACACAAGGACAAAACTTTTATAAATGTTATTGGAGACTGTATTCAAATTTCTTCGTTTCGTTTGTCAAATCCGCCAACACTTCCTTAGGTCTAATTCTGACTTGAGGTGCCGATTTCATAAATTGGATAAATCTCCCGAGGTCTTCATATAATGTTGGTGTTTTTAAGTCTGCAAAAATTGGAAACAAAAATAATGATTAAGGGAAAGGGATAATCTTTTGTTAGCACTTTTTTTCATCATCTTAATTGTGCTCCTTAGACATTGAAACACAAGAACCAACAGATTTTAAGGGCAAAATTTAAATTTCTTATCTGTTTCAAGAATTAGATTTTACGATCGAAGCCAGTGCCACTGCCTCGCTGTTTTGAACTCTTCGCGAGCTATTATTAATGCCTTTAAATTCTCAACGAGTTAACCCATAATAAAATTTCCAAACAAAACACGCGGGACTTTTCTAATCACTTCACTTCAGGGATTAAGGGATTTAACGCAGTTTCCCGAGAAACGAAAAAGTTTTCTACTAAAATAGATGCTATGTGTTTTTCTTTTTTAATAAGTTGTAGAAAAATGAAACTAAAAAAATTACGGTTTCAATTTTAATTCAATCAGTTAAGAATCGAAGTACATTCAAGAATATTCATTTGAAAGAAAAAAGACGAGTTTTTCACAAACTTTGCTTGATGGCCATTTGGTTCTTACAAAATAGTTTCATGTGAACAAAGAGCAAAAAAAAAAAAAAAAAAATACATTGATTGGTCATTTGTGAATAAACTCGGGAAAATGAAACACAGTTTGGTCCTCACTTATCCTTCAAGATCAATTTTAACAGATAAAAAAGTAATTCAAAATTATATTTATATACTAAAGGATGTCTAACATTTTCACTTAAACAAAACATGTCAACAAAAAATTAAAAAGAAAGAAAAGAATACAGAAAAGGATACATGTACATGTGTGTGTGTGTGTGTGTGTGTGTGTGTGTGTGTTAGAAAACAAGGTGAATCTGTTTATAAACTGAAAAAAATCTTCATTTGCTTTTCTCAATCAATTCCATAACGTCTCCATAACACTCGTCAATATCACGTCAACGTGACTTTGATTTTCGAGCGCCTTTTGTGCGGTGATTTTAGTCTTAGTTTATATTTCGCTTGATATTCGTTTGATTGGTCGATTGGTCTTCGTTTCATGACTTCCTGGTCATGGTACTCAGAAATCATTGCTTGCTAGGCATAGTAAAAATCAATCAATCCACTTTCCTATTTTTCAAAGAGAACGTACAGCATAGAACATGGAACTCTATATGGATATGAAACATGGAACTCTATATGGATATACAAAAAGAATAATTTCATGATTTATTTCACACAGCTTCCGCTCGAAGTTGAGATATAATACAATGTTGTCGTATCACCTTGCGAGTGTCTGCCTGTACAGCCTGTATAGCCTGTGCAGAGCTTGCATTGCATTAATAGCTTGTTATTATCGTTACTTCAAAAGTAAGGTATGGCAAAGTTAATCTGCTATGAAAGCGTAAGCAGCCTTTTGCGTAATTGCAATACTACGTGTATAGCAGCATTCCTCTCTCTTCTATGAATTATTAATGTAACCTAATCAAACCATGAAAACGTTACAATGACTTGACACATAACGTACTACGTGAAACTATTTCATAGAATAGATAAACAAAAAGTAGATAAAACAGCCGAAAAGAATTAGTCCTTTAAGTACTTCGTGCCCCGTTTTATGTGCTAAGCATCTAGTACTCAAAGAAGAACTATTCACGAATCTACGAATCAATTCGATTCGATTCGATTTGCGATCCTGAGTATGAGTCAAGCAAAAAGCAAGAAAGCGTTAAAGAGACATTAGAAGACAGGCAGCTATAAATAGACTATTTTTCTATACACTGCAATCATTTCATGAATCTAATCCAGCCAAACTACGGTACAACTTTTTGATTCTCAAATAATTAAGTTACTTAAGTTTTTAATTTTAAGTTTTTTAATTTTTAAAATAAAACATTTTTAAAACAAAACCAAAAATATATTTGCGTAAACTTGCAAGACAGTTGAATAATAATTAATATTTATTTAATTTTTTAATTTTTATTTTTTTTTAAATTCTCTTTACACATCAGGCTTTATCTCATACCAGGTATCGTTACCGCACACTGGCAAAATTTTATTTCTTCTTCGAAATTTTCTACGGTACGCCCGTCTTTTAATTTATTATACATTTTAACAAATGCTTTGGCTAACAATTATTCAAATTTAATTATAACACAATCATTTACCATCAAGTGTATGTCGTCGTTCAGCAAGAAAACAATTGAAAAAACAAAAAAAATAAGAAAATTTTTTTAATAATATTTAATTTATTACGTATGAGAAAATTATATTTTTGCACACACCAACATAGCGTTATTTATTACACTCAACCGTCACAACGGTTAAAGGTATGCTAATTTTATCAATTATTTCGCAACAATGAGTACAAAATATTACGAATCGCACAAAATGTACATATCTTAATATATAAGTTAGATTATCGGTGTTTTTCATCCTACGATCTCTCGACTTATAGAGACACTTGCTAAAAACTATATATGAAAATAGAAACATAGCTCAGAATTCTGAAGCTAGCCTAACGGTGTGTTATCTCGATTTTGCCAATCCGTCTGGCAATCTATCCTACCCAAAAGTTCATATATTCAAAATCCAAAAGTCATTTGTATTTAACTAAATAAAAAAGCAAGCAGCCTTGATTTATTTAAAAGATTTGCAAGTTTAAAGTGTAGAGAACTCAAGTTATGAGAAAGGTGACACAAATATTTGTGTAAAAAGTCTGTTTGTGTTCCACAATTGTATACATAGTGCAGTGTTTTTCAATATATCTCCAAAGGAACCTTGAGTCCAAGCCATGCCTTTACGGCTGCCCATTTGCTCGCACATCTATCGAATTAGAGTGTTATTGGAAATTAATCGAAATCAATTTTGTATCTGAAGCGTCCGCAGACTCCGTAGTCTTTGGCCGTAATTTTTGGTTGGTAAGATAGTTAACGATTTGAAATTTGGCAGAGATATCATTTAAGAAGAGAATTACCATATACTTTATCTTGGTGGAAATAAATTTTTACCTTTCATTGAGATTCTGATGATGATGTTGATGGAGACTTGAAATTCGACTAAAGACAGATATAGTTCTCTTACTTGTTATGATTATATAGAGACGATGCTTAAGAGCCCAATACATATATTCGGTCGGTGCGATGATTATGTGTCGCGTGTTGATTTAAAATTCAGAGCAACATCTGCCGCACGCAACTAAACCTCTATAGTGTAGATTTCGTTCCTACTTCTTTGTTTTTTTCATTTATTTATTTATTTCCTTTTTTTTAGCTTTTTTCAACACGTATAAATACAAACTAAAATGATCATAACAACATGTTGTTCGCATGCCTGTAATGGCATTTTGCATAAACAAATACATGAAATTATATAATATTTTAGAAAAAACAATATAACTAAATTACATTGTATTCCGACAAAACAAAAAAAAAAAGTGAAAGAAATTATTATTAATTTAAAAAGTTAAAAAAAAAAAAAAAAAACTTTTAACACAATGAAGAAATAAAAACCAATTTCTAATAAAGCATATATTACAAACTAAAAATAAAAAATAATAACAATAATAATAATAATAATAATAATAATAAAAAAATAACCGCAAAAGCAACTAACGAGACACGCACATAAATTACTTAATCCTTACATATCTTAATAATAATCATTTAACAATTAATTAAATTAATATAAATTTTTTCCCCACAAATGTGTTAAACTAAAGCATTTAATATAACTGTGATTTATTACTAAATAATTAGTTCAACCTAAACAACATAATTTTTTAAATAAAATAAGCATTTAACTTTTAACAAATAAATTCAGAGAATTAAATATAAAAAAAAATAAAAAAAAAAATATTAAATAAAATACTTATGCAGCAAGACAGTCCCGTGAACAAAAAAAAGAAAAACACAAATCTTAAATCGTTGAATATAAGAGTTCGGGTCGGGATGATTTAAGAGGTTTTCATGCTGCGTCTGAAGCTTCTTTCTTTTTCCTACTAAACTCCAACTACTTAAAAAAGTGCATGCGTGTATGTGTGGGTTTTTTTTCTTACTTGTATCTGTCTTTTGCGCTCCTTTCCGGTCCTAAAAGGTATATTTAATATCTATTTATTTATATGTATATGTAATTTTTACACAGAGAGAAATTGAAATTAAAAATATTCTCAGAAAATTTGTTGAGTAATTTCCGCTATGCTTGCCGCTCCAGGGGGCACATAAAAGATGCTAAATGCTTGCAATGCCAACAAGTACACCTCAAACACGTCATATAATAAAACCTGATCTTCTTTCATATAAGCACATATATGTTTAAATACGTATATGAGACATATGTGTATATTTATATATATAAAAAAATGTACGTAATCTAATCGACTTTATTCGATTGACGCGTTATTCCACTACAAGATATCACGATTATATGCCTGGAGCGTCAGAACTGGGCGTAGGTTGTTCATTTCATTCGTGACTCGACATAGTAGACCGAGTGAGCAGAATTTTCTTTAGAATTTCTTTTACAGACCAAATTGTGACTGATACGATAACTATAATACTTATCGCTTTCATATTCATATCGGCAGGGAATTTATTAAATTTGCCAGTTCTATGATTGTAGCGCGTAGCCACGTGAAGAAGACTGTCCCGTTGAATAAAAAATGTACGGTCACTACAGCGGTTTTTTTAGTTTGATTTTATTACTTAAGAATATTTACATTACATGGCATCTTCCATCTAAAGAATAAGATTCTTGAGCCTGTGCATTCATTGCTCGCGTAGTCATAGATTGTAATTGAAATATCTCCACAAACAAAAAAAGAAGAAGAAAATACATGAAAGTGATGGATGAATGCTTCCGTTGAGGAAGGCCCGCATCCAATTTCGCTTTCAGCGATTTCAAAAGCAATTTTTTTGACATTTTGTACAGTTTTGTTGCATTTACATGTGTCAGTAACTAATCTCGCTAATACATCGTCAAAAAAGAAGTGTTACACAGTGACGATTGCCGCTTGCTTTTAAGGTTTGGTTTTGTTCTCTTTTGAGAGGTAGTAATACGGCCCATACATGCATGTTCCCCTTGATGACACGATTAACCAAACGCTTGAATATGACTTATTAATTAGCAGACACTGAATTAAACTGAAAATGCTGTTGACGGTGAAGGACATCATTTTTTTTCTTTCTTTTTTTAACATTGCGTTAGAGGACTTAAACAATCGACTTTTTTAGAATTCTTCAATCGAAACGCATGTAAGTTGAAATAATAATATGAAATATACGGATGGCGAGGGACTACAAATTTGAAATTGATATGCGAGCATTCGATATGTTAGTATTTTGTGCAATTCATTTTGAAACCTATTATAATCGAAGTCAAAACAAAAAGAGAGTTCGTATATAAATAGGTGCCTCTCTCTCTCTCTCTCTCTCTCTCTCTCTCTCTTTTGTGTGTGCGTGTCTGTATATATATATATAGGTATACATATGTAAAAGCCACATCTCAAAAAATATAAATCGAAGTGAAGTTAGTCCTCTAAATATCTTTGCTAGCTTACAGTTAAAGCGAAGCAATGAAAAAACAAAAAAACTAAGCTAAAAAAATAGTAAAAGAAACTAGGCCTTCAAATACGATCACAAAATTTAAAAAACAAAGTTATCGATGCTAACTCTCATGCACGGTTACAGTAGAAACGCTGAGCGAATGCAAGGTCAAAATTGACTTGTACCAATTTTCAGAAGCATCATGCAACTCCAGATTCTAGATGCGTGTTAAAAAATGCTGAATGCTATTAGAAAACGCTTTTTATTTTTTTCATTACCGCGAATATCGGTTTCTCTGATAGGTTGTAGCGTCCTCTGAAACACATAAAAAATGTGGACTTGAATAAATGCCTTAAAACTATTTATAATTAACTTAACGGTTTACATATATGAGGAGAGAATATCTTGGGCGAATTTCGAGAATTTAGGTAGCATTTACTAGTTCGTCACAAGGACGAAGGAGCGACGAACCAACTTAAATGAACAATTTTTAAATATAAAATTTTTCAAATATATGTTTGTATCTGATTGCGAGACGGCTGCGTAAAGAGTTTAAGTCTTTCACAGACCATATTTTAATATTATTATTATTATTATTGTCATTATTATTATAATTATGATTATAAAAATTTAGCCAAAGAATAAATTCTAAGACTAAAGTCTTAAAGCACTAGCATCTAAGGCTTTCGGCTTTATTTTTATTAATATTATTATTATTACTATTATTATTATTATTGAAAACTCTACCGCACTTGAGATTTGAAGCCACGACCATTGAATTGCTAGTCGAGACTGCCTACTCGGCTACCCTGGGAAAAGTCCCCGGGTCTGTGATAGAAAGTATTAAGGCGTAAAAAAGTATTTAATTTAATATTAGTTATTGTTTGGCCTCGTTTTTCGCTCTGCCCTCTCAATGTTAAGCTAATTAAACGATCCATTTATGGCAATTACATATTGTTTAGTGGGGAAAAAAATGTAACATAATTTTAGATGCTGTTTAAATAAGTGCAAGTGAATTCATTCTAATTAGAATAATATTATATTTTATATATTAATTAGAGGAGACTAGTTCGCTTGTCATTACAAAATTTCATTAATTAAATTTCCGCATAAATTTCACTTCCAAATATTCAAAAGTCAATCATTTCATTACACACATACGTATCCACCGCGTTAAACATAATGCAAAAATTGTTAATTACAAGGAAATGAAAACAATATCCAAGCAGAATATCATTCAATTTAAAACTACATTTAAAATTACATGCATATAAAAAATTTTATGGAATTTATTGAAAGAATAGGATTTTTTCTTTATAAACCTAATTCATTAATGATGAGTTTTCATTATATACTCGAAATAGCATAATTTTAACCTACTCATGTATACATATATATATATATATATATTTATATATATATGTACAACATAGTTGGCCTTGCTTAGTTCTTTTTTCCGTTCTTTTTTTTTCATAGCCACCTAAGGTAAACAACACTCGTACTTTTATTTAAACATGTGCTAGATGTATATAAGTACGAAGCATTCACTACACCTATAAAAAGTGTGCCAAAGTTAACTCATACTCATGGAGAATGTGGTGAAATGAATTCAAAAATTTCAAGATCTTACAATTCACACGAAATGGACGGATTGGAAAGTAAATGTGGATACAAGTTTAGAGAGTGCACCCCCGTAACATCATTACCAATGATGTTAAGCAACTATTTCGTATATGGAAGAAAATCTTATTGATCTTCTGACATAGGATTATGGATTAGAGAAGTTACCTCAAAGACTTGTTGATATTAAAACGAGAAATTGAAATTACCATTTATGGGAAAAAGGGTTCAGAAAATCGAATTCGCCGTATCAGACAAGACCTAAAACTTCTCACAGGAAATTCTTTCCATTTCAATTCACGCAAGAGATTCTTGCACATTTCAACAACAGGATCGTAAGCACACACACACACACATGTTAGCTTGTTTATTGTGTGGCGTCAATCATTTTTACGGACGCAAAGACACACACACACACACACACACACACACACACATTCATTTCGCATTGCTAATTAGTAAGCAGAAAGTGTTTTACTAACAAAATTGTAAGGTCAATTCATTTTGGAACACCTTTCTTACGTGTAAATGCGTAGATATTGTGTAAAATTTCCTTTCGCCTGTGTAAATAATACATAAAGTTTATAAGCAACATTAACCTTTTCGCTTTGTGTGTACGTAAATGTTTGACTAAAGGAAAGAAAAGAATTAATAAAAAAAACATTAAAATACAAAAGTATGCAATGAGGGGTAAATATTAAGCTTTATAAAATATTTCATATATGTAAAGAGCTTGAGATTATCACAACATGTCTGGGGGTATGCATTCTCTACGCATACGCATACGCGTATAATGAATTTTTATAACAAGGATAATTACTTTTCAACATAATTGTAAAGGGGTTTTGTTAATATCAACTCGTGCTCTATACCTTCTATTTACTTCATTGAATATCTTGCTCTGTTCACAAATATTGCGCGAGGAATAAAAGACGAAACGAAAAAAGCTTATTTGCAAAAGTGTAAAATTTTCAAGTAAATTTGCTTTATTTTTACATACGTTTCTACCGCCATATCGATTGCAATGAAATTCGAATCTTGTATTTTGCAATTATTTGCAAAATTTTAGTTTCTTTTTCCCATTTTTCTCAATTGAAAATATTCCTCTGTCCGGAAATTTCTTTCGGTGTCTCACTATAGAATACAATTTTTTTTTCTTTCTTTTTTATACAAGGAATAAACTTTACAAAGTCATATATTTGTGAAGTTTGTTCAAGAATAAGTTCACTTGTCACTTTTCAGGCAACTTCATTGTACCCTTTGTTTGAGATGACGAACCGAGTTTTCACTGTAATCTATTGCGTTGCGCATATACTAATGGTTTGTGTTAAATGAATTTCTTTTAAATCGTGTGGAATCCAAATATCTATCTTTTTTGGAAATTTCAATCTTTTAAGCGATCATTAACAGTTGTTTTGCAATCTCACGATCAGCTTCAATCATTCAATATTTACTTGATCGTCATCAATGGTACTTGGTTTTCTAAAAGGCGGTAAAACTTTCACTGACAAATTTCCAGAATCCAGTTTCGCATACAAATTTTAGCAAGTGCGTTCCGCTGCAGCGCGTTAGTTCCCCACACAGTGCATATTTCTCTATGAGCTTCAACAGCTCTTTTACCTTTTTTGAAATAAAAAAAGTGAAATATGTCTGACATGTTCACTATGATCTTTCATATGATCTTTCACGTCTTACTTAAGTCTCATTACTTCAACACAAGCTCACATTAGTTTGAAAGTTTTTTTCAAAATTCGCTTAAGCTTGGTCTACATAACTATTATATAATATGTACACCTTTAGCCCCAATTCTAGCCGTCTAGCTATCTGTAAGCAGTTTGTGTTACTTGGTGTTGGGAGAGACCGTAAGAAATTTCCGGATTACCTAATATATATATATATATATATATGTACGTGTGTCCCCGTGCGTGTCCGTGCGTTTATGTCTGTTTGTGTGCATTTAATTACATAAAATATTTTGCATATTATTTAATATTTAATAAAGTTATTTTTCCTGTTTTTCATTTATGTAAATATGATATTAAAAATACAAACAATGTACAACGTGAAATGTTAAATATAACTCTCAGTGAATATTATTAATACGAACATATATTAGGAAAAAGTATTAAACAAAAAGCCTTCATATTTTATCGTCGCAGTACATTTTCTTTTTTTTTTTCTTTTGCCTATCAGTTTATATTATTTTACGTTACATGTAAAAAAAATGGTAATGAAAAGAGTAGGATTTTTCAATATAAATGTGATATATGATATATATCTTCGATTTTCAATAACTTTATATATTGAGTGGCAAATTCTTGTTCACCAAATACGTTATATTCTATAGTTATTGGTTTTTGTTTCTCAACTATTTTTGCATAGCATGGACGAGATTCCAAAATCGTAGTGGAAAGGAAACCTGTATTCGCCGAAAGAAGGAAACACTTTTGATTAAATGTCTTGAGGGTAAACGCCAGGAATTTTTCCACAAGTCTGCGACGAGTTGTTACCTTACGTGGAATTTTTCAAACGTGGTCTGCTTTCATTCATAAATTTTTTTTTTTTTCGCGAACAAAATAATAATAATAATAATAATAATGACAATAGTATTATATTAGCTTAATATTCAATTTCGTTCTGTGCTGTTGTCTGTCCACCCTTTTTTGTCCGTTTACTCTCATCCCTTGTCTATTTTTCGTATATTGGCAAATATAAAGATCAGTGTAAAATTGTCGCCATCGACTAAATGACACGCTGACGTATAGCGAAAAAGTTCTTGGTTCCTTGCATTGTCTATCTGACTCGAAGTAGTTTACGAGTTCAAAAAAAATTAAGTGTAAGATTGTCTAAGGCTTTTTTTAAAGATAAGGATTCAAGATGAAAACAATAACGGAATTGAAGTGAATAAAACAATTGCTGCAAATTTGCAAATCAAGTATCGAAAAACATCTTTGATACACCTATGAATGGAATTTGGTAATACGAAAACGTAAACACAATTATTCTGATGAAATGGTTTCACTTGCCACTTAATGCGAATACAAAAGAGAATACAAAAATGCGCAATAAACCGAATAATCGGTTGAAGAAATTACCAAAATAACACAATGTTTCCTTTTCGTGCAAGAAAACTAAAAACAAAAAAAATGTATACTTATCATGGCTTAACAACAACATCAAACAGCCAGCACCAACCCCACCAAACAACAAGAACAAATATAATCAAAATCAAAGTTATTTAAAATTCTTTAAAACTATATTCAGATTACTTTCCCTATATACGTAATTGCTCTTCTTACTGGCCTTCCCTGTAGAGTAGCTAAACTTACGCTATAAACATAATTACAATAATCGAATAGGGTTTCCCATGTAATGGTTACAAGTTTTAAGTTGCAAAAGAAACTTTTATTATTCCTTTTGCAGTTTTGTATATATCTCTTCTGTAATATTTCTTTTTCTCATTTTGTATATGTATATATATGTGTGTATGTATATAACTGCGTTAAAAAGTTAATATATATAAAAATCAGTCTTTTTCTTTTCTTCTTCCGCTTCTTTTAAACAAATAAATATTGGGCTTTGCTTTTTTTATTTATTTATTTTTTTTTTTATTTACTTTAAACGAAAAGTGAAAAGAAAAAGTAAGGATCCACTGTGTAATAGTACTTTTTGGCAACTTTTAGTTTCCTTACAATATTATACAGACATCTCTCTCTCTTTTATGTATATATATATATATATATATATATATATATATGTTCAGAGGATTTCTAGTTAGTTAATGAAATTATTTACTTAAAGTTTTAAAGTTTTTTTTTTTTTTATGGTCTTTTAAGATTTTGTAGAAAATAATTCTTATGACGTACAGTTTTTGTATCATAACTTATGGGTACCTATTTAAATATGCTTGTTGAAGCACACTTTAGTGAAACATAGAGCAAAAAAAAAAAAAAACAAAATGAAAAAGTAAATATTGTTTTAAAACAAATTTTAAAATTTCAAGAAAAATTTTATATTCATTTTTACACTCACACTACACAAGAATATTTTCAATTTTATTCAATATCTGTGACCTAAAGAAATTTTTAACAAAAGTTTGCATAAAATAAAGGACTCGATTTGAACTCAATATCTTTTCTCTACGAAATTAAGCGAAATAGAATCGCCCTACAATTACTTATTATTTGTATCTCTAGCCGGAGAGGTAAATTCCAAAACGTTGTCCATAAAGTCGTCTGAAATCATTAGCATCTCAGGATACCAGCTTTATTGAAAAAGTCTACCGCGCGTTTAAGATTTAAACTAAGCGACAATTGAGTAGTTAATCGAGATGCTTTACTTATTCAACCACTCGGGCCTATTACAATTATTTGAACATTTATTATTCTCCTTTTTTGTTTGGGGTTTTTTGAAAAAAAAAAAAAAAAAACGCTGAAGTCTGCCTTTACCTTTTACCTTAACAAGCTAGGAAGACATTCGTTTATACAAGTTAAAAATAATTAACTAAAGATCTGGTAAAAATGACATAAACATGATATGCGATATACGCGAACGATATAATAAGCGAGTGAATTCACTCATTCTTCATTCTAGCAAATATTCCGGATGCTTGTTCGCAATATTAATTTTGTATTGAAAAATTTGAATTGAAAATACTTGAATGTTTATCTGATTCAGTTTAGTTTTTATTAATTCCCTCATTTAGGCGGTAATCATGGCAGTTAATCATTTTAAAGGGGTAGCTTGTACTGGCTTGGCGTGCTTGCGACTAACCAATCGCTCGTTACGTAAAGACCGCAGTATTGTTCGGAAAGATTTATATGCCACGCTTAACTATATTCTCATTTTCTCATTTTATTTTCACTATTCACTTTCTCAATACTCGGCACGAATTTAATAGAGAAAGTTTTGATCTTTTTTTTTTTGTTAAGCTGGAGTTTTTCTGGCTTCACAAAATGCGCTATTTACGAAACAAAAAAATATAAAGAATAATTACCTTGTGTTTCTTTGCATGGCCCCGAAAAAGCTAAATAAATAACAAATAAAAAAAAAAAAAAAGAAAATAAATAAATAAATAAAAGTTTACGCTTTTTTTTCTTTTGCTTTCTTTGATTTTTATATTCTACTCTAGTAGCAATTAAAGCTATACAAATCTTATGCGGACATTTGCGGTTGCAATAAACTTTTGAACTGGAAATATTTTTTATTTTTTTTTATATGTTTTTCTTTTCTTTCTTTTTTTTCTTTTTGTTTTTTTGATTACATTGATCTCATCGCTATTTTCTGATTCAAATTATTAAAAAAAAAAAACGGTAGAGTTAACAATGTAATTAAAGATAAAGTATTTTTATTAAGTTGGTTGGCTTTAAAAAATCCTGTTTTTTTCCAAGAAATTTTTTTCTATGGAAAATTTTTCAAAACTAGCTGAAAACTACGGTACTAAGTGGTTAAAGTTGGGAAAATTGTATTTTATTAAAATTAGAGTTAAACCAGATTTGAGATGCAAAGGGTATCAAATATTCGGGATTCACTGCTTACGGTTTCGTTATTTGTGTGTCCTAGTTAAGTTTGTTTAATTTTTTTACTCGTGTTTAATGTTGCTACTTGTGTTACCTTATTCCCGAGATTATTTCTCGCTTTATGTGCTTAAAAATTAACCGGAAAAAAAATAGGCAAGGCAAATAGGAAAGAGCGAAGGAGAGCTAAAGAGAGAGAGAGAGAGCTAAAAGCCAAGCAAAAAAAAAGTGAAAATTCCCACAGAACACAGCATAGAAGATAAAATAATAAAAGAAAGAACATAAAAAAAAAAAAAGTTATTTTTTTGTTCTCATATACGAGAACCTGGTTTTAGTGACTGGCCATATTGCCGTTGTTTCATGCACGTAACGATATGTTCCTTTAGGTATGTCTACGGGTCTCTGTAGGTACCTATTGTATTTAGAGAAAGTTATTAACTTTTTAAACTTTGTTTAACCCCCTTCAGAGAAAAAAGCGCCAAATTTTGTTTTAAGTTGTAAAAATAGAAAAGAAAAGAAAAGAAAGAAAAAAAAAACTGGGTTGTGTTTGTGTGTAGAAATTAAATAGAATGTATTTTTCTGTTTCCCCGCAAGAGAGAAGCCATGACTTTAATATTATACTAAAGGGGGTTAATTATACAAATTTTGCGGTAGCAAAAAAATTTGAAAAGCATATGCCCTAGAGTCAGTTATGATATGTTTCTTTTCTGTAATATCATAATTTCTGTTTTCATTGATATTATTAAACACTTAGTAAGTTAAAAAACAGCCCATCTAAGCGCACTTGTCAAATATAATGCCCCCCAAGGCATTCAGATTAATGAAATTGCAGCGAAAATTAAGTGAAAGCTTATAAAAGCAATTAGAAATTAAAACGGATAAGAAAGTTATATTCGGCTGGTGCCGAATCTCGCATACCCATCACTATTCAAATATTTGCCGGCCCCTTAATCATAATAAAGCGAATGGTATTAAGTTTCTCTTTTAGCTCTCACTTCTTCATTAAAAGCTATTGCTAAGAAATATTAATCTACCACGTCGTAACGTCGGTCCCAAATTAATTTAGAATTAACACACTTACTTTGTCGCTTTCTATTCTCCAGTTGCTCTTTTCTTTGATACCGATATCGCTGATATTATTAAGAAAAAATCCATCCATCAGGTCGTGATGTCTACCATATTTATTGTAGATGTAAAGCATTCTCAAATAATAAACATAAAACGTCAAAAAGGTGAAAAAAGAAAATCTAATGACGTGTAATTTTGTGTGGGCATGGCGGATTTTTCCCATCTGTGCACATAATTAGTAAAGTTTTTCGAAAAGTAAGTGTGGAAAATTTCATATCTTTTCTCTATATTTCTATAATTTGTGTGCTTGTATTCTATCTTTTGCAATTTATGAGTGATGAGCAAAAGTCCATTAATTTTTATTTAGGAGAATAGAGTTGCGTTCTATGTACACGTCACTACGAGTTTGTGCTCTGACCATTTTGGCCCGTTTTCATTATCAACCTACGTAGAACAATTTTCAATGTTTCGGCCAAATGTGCACCACCCAAAAATCACAGACAAACAGACATGGCCTAATCAATTCAAAATTTGATATTAATCAAGAATATATGAACTCTATAGGGTCTCTGAAACTTCCTTGGGTTGTTGCAAACATGCAGTGATGGGTAGTGCAAGATTTAGGGAAAGAATTTTATTAAAATTGTAAAAGAACTTTGTAGCGGGAAAGTGTAAGCGAGAGTTGTCCATGTTAGCCTAACATTTGAGAAGCTTCAATCCGCGATTTAATTTCAATTCAAATTGAACTGCTTTAGCTGCAAACGTTATTTATGAGACACACGATGCATATTCTACAGTATGGTCAAAATATTTGGAAAATTTAGTAAATCTTTGGCGGAGGGTAAAGCAACGAAAAATGTATAAATGCGAATTTAGGCCTATGAAAATCGATTGTCATATCCTAGCATCCATGCGTTCCAAGTGTAGTAATTTTGCTTGCTATTAGTAACTAATTTAAAGATAAATTGTAGACAATTGATGATGGACACCACACACATCTTGACCAGTAAGCTTGGAAGCTATTTTTTTTACACATCTGTTTTTCCGTTTATGCGTCTAATCGTTTATTAGTGTAAACTTTCATTCCACCATATGTTCGTCTGACTGTCTGCGGTGAATACGTCCCTCGCTAAAGCACACAAATAGTTTATAATACAGGCAGAGTCAAGTTGAAAAAAAAAAAAAAAAACAGTTTAGTCATTATTGTCATTAAATTTTAAAATAATAGGAATTATTTATTTGCATTACTTAGAGCCATAATTTGCACATTCGTAATCAATTAACACATTGACGGACAGTAGCAATTTCAGTGGCGTTCAAAAATTGATAGTCAGTTTATTTTAAAATTAGTTGTGATATCCGAAATCTGATTAGAAATATTTTGTATATATAAATACAAAATTGCGTTTACATACATAATTACAATTTTTCGAATAATTATTAATAAAACATTAAAGCATTTATTGCATTTCGCCTTGAAATGGACACAAATGCTATAACATTTACGTCTATCAATACTTTAAAATGAGTTTTTGTAAATATATTAGATCGCGGTTGCCCAGTCCGTATCGCGACCTAAAGTATCCATTGTACTCGCTCGTGCCCGTGGCCTTCCAGTTTAAGTGTCCGGCGTTATAAATTGCTCGCCAAACACTTTGTGTCTGATCCCCTCAAATTAGGGAACGATTTCGATCGAGAGAGAGAGGGAGAGAGAGAGAGAGAGAGTCCTTGTATCTCGAAGATGCGATCTTCACTCGCTTCTCCACTCGCGTAGTGCCATTCGTCCCTGACGTGGTACGAATGACACTCGAGATTGTGGGTGCTATGGAGTTTGCCGGGGAAGTGTGCAGCACTTGTACTGTGCATGACGATCTGGCTGGAGGTTGTACTTGTGTAGAGCCTTTAGAGAGATGTATTCCCCTTCATTCATACGGTCTTGCGGGCATATTCCGTGGTCATCACTCCACTTGAAGAGAAGTGGCGGAAAGTGCCCCATATTTCGCCGCCATATTGGACCTAAATACGACTGATATGTTTGCGTAGCTTAAGAAATTTGAAGTGTGACTTTTTATTTAACGTGTGATTAATAATTTTTGGAAACAAAGCGTGTTAAAAACCTTCAATCAAATGGATTAAAACATATTTCTGAGAATATTTAAATGATTTCTCCAAATTGTTTTTGTCTTACTTTAAGAAATAATGAAATGATATTTTTATTCTATATACTTTTAGTGTTTCATTCGTAACGGTTTTCCGTTTTAAGCATATCAACATAAACATTGTAAACAAATGAAAAAATCCATAATTGAATAAATAAATGAAAAGAAAAAAAATAAAAACAAAATTAATATAAAATTTCTAAAAATTTATCAATTACAAAATATTTGTCGGTTTTGTGCCAATTTAATTACTTTGTGTGTCGGTCGTGACGTCGTTATTTATTTTCGGTCTTGTTTAACTTATTGGTATTCTTTTTTTTTTTTGTTTTGTTGTTTTTTTTTTAAATAAAAGTAATATAAAATCATGGCTATGGTTATATCGACACGTGCAAAACTTTTAATAACTGCATTAATAGTGTTCTTTTTGCTCGGCATTGTCCTGGTTACCGGTTCAACGAAAGGTTGGTTTATACCCAATCGTTATAATGGAGAACGTGTTGCTGCTAGGATACAGGTAATCATTATAATTAATTAAGAAAAATAAATTAAATAGAAAACTAAACAAAATACACAAAATATAAATAAATAAAACCAAAAAAAGAATTAGTTTATGAAAAAATTTTAAAAATCATATTAACTTAATCTATCCTTTGTTAAATTTATTTAATTAAAAATTTAAATTGAAATACTTTTCTATAATAAATTCGTTGAATATTTTATGAATATTTATGCAAACAGACTCTTAAATAACATTACATTAGCATAATAGTAGCTAGAAAGTTGCAGTTCTATTGCAACAAATGTAACAAAAAAAAAAAAAGTACGATTCATGCGGGACATATGAGTTAAATGACACAATGACGAAAATGAAATTATTTACATATGAAATGGAAATACGCCCAGGAAACTATGACTCTTGGCAGATTATTTCTATTTTGTTGAAAAGGCGTTTGAATGACTGATTCATTAATGGCTAAGAAGCTTTGCTTTTTTTTCCAAATTGATGCAAACCATTACACTTTCAACCTGAACATACCTTACTTTCATAGACCGATAAATGTTTTTGATACTCGCTTTAACCTTACTTTCTAAAATATATATGCAAAAAAAAAAAGGAAAAACAAAAAAATATATCGAAAGATAAGATAAAGTTCGTTAATTGTTCGTTTCAGGATCGTATCGAGTTTTTTCAAAACTCCGCGGAACAACATAGTAAAATATGCCATTTTTCAATCTCATGAACATAGAGGTAAATTAACAAGCTTTTACCGATCAGCCGTTCGGCCAACGAGCCTTCCTAGCGCCGACTTTTTCTTACTATACAATAATTAGATTCATTAAAGCATATTATTAGCTTCATTAATAGATTATCGGTCGATAAAGTGTTAAAGTTATAAAATTGCAAAATGAAAAACATATAACTATGTACTTACTAAATGTGTAGGAATGTCTAACTCATGATGAGTGTTCCATCCAAATCAAAATATTTTCACTTATAATGTCAGCTGGCACTATACCATATAAATATGAAAAAAAAAAAAAACATTCGTATGCCTATCAAAGCGACTTTTGCAAGCCTGCATGTAAAGGTAGGTAGGAAGGTTGATCTAATTATGAGTCATCTGCACTTAAATTTTCAAATAGCCTCAAAAAAGATAAGAAAAGGTAGCTCAGCGACTTTTAAACGATTTGTTAAACTTCTATGACAATAAGTTCATTGTTTCAAGATTTGCTCGCCACTCGGTTGCATCATAATGAAATCGAAGGTCGCTTACATTTTTTTAATGCCTCCATAAACTTCACTCGAATTGGCCGTTTTCGGTCATATTCATAGAAAAATGATCTAATGTCGCAGGAAGACGTGGATGATAACAAGCGTTGACTTTTTAAGGACAAAATGGTTCTTATTTAGTACCACAAGAATTTTTTTTTTTCATTAAACCGTTCATTGAAAGCAAAATTGAACTTGAGGAAAGACGGCGATTTTCGAAGGAAAAAAGAAAAAAATCATATTTTGTGCAGAACGGCTGTTTCATAGTAAGCTTGGATGACTACGTTGTGCTGTCGCATGGTGAACTAATAATTTTAACATTTCATGTAATCAACAGCTAAGATCATTATATTAGATGGACCATTACACACCACAGCACTCCATTTATATTCGTGGTTAAAAATCAAAAATTATATACGCGATAATCACAAAGTGGCAGAGGGCAGTCACTATAGTCACAATCATATTAAAGTTCACCTGCACTCGGACTCTAGCTTACTAGCACTAACTTGGTAGCCGCGATTCGGCAGCCCTATTCGCCTACTCCTACGGATAAAAGGTTTTTATACCCATCCCAACGAAGGATAAGAGGCACATTCATTTATCATAATGTTTGCAACACCCAAATCTAAGCTCAAGAGACACTCTAAACAACATACATTCCTGGCCAACATGAAGATCTGAACTGATTAAGCCATGTCTGTCTGTCTGTCTTAGGTGTGTTGTTGACGACCTCCCGGTCGCATAAATGAAGATATTGACTTCAAATTTAGTACTAACACTGGAAATTCTTGTACGCGGGCTTCTATAAAAAATGAGCCCAATCGGCTGAAAGACACGCCCATAGTGCTACGTGAATTGAGAACAACTATGCTTTTCCAGGCGAATAAAAACTTGGTTTTTTGCTCATTACTCATAAACTACAGCAAATACATCTACAACAATTTAAACGTATATTTCAAAAAAAAAATGACCACGCCTATCCAATAAAAGTAGAATAAAAAGTCCTAGAATTTCCAAAAACAAATTTTTTTTCATATACTGACTTTTACAAAGTAATGGCGGGAAATTGTCCGATCCAAGTCATATTCCATAGGACGCGTCCCTGGGAAAAGGAATGACAGTGTACTAAATTTGAGGAAAATATCTCAGCAACTGTGACCTGTAGGTTGATCTCAAAATTCATAGACAGACATGCGATGGACCCACGAGCTTAAAATGAGTCAGGAAACGATTCTGAAGCTATTAATATAATTAAAATTCAGTCTATCGTATGTCCTTCTAAACTCGCGGTCAGATTTCCTGTATGCGGAGTGAAACTCATGTTTGATTAATAGAGTTTGTAAATACGGATTATTGTCCCTTTCTTGGAATAAAAATACATCTGGTGTTCCCAAGGGACTTTTATGTGTACAAAAGTAACTTTTGGGTGTGTTTTGTTGGTGGAGTTTTGTCATTTTTGAGCATGAAAATTGAATTGCAAATACCGTCAATGCAAAAAAGTATCTGAAATAAAAATGGGATGAACCGGTCTCTAAAATAAAAAAATATTCATCTTGAATCATATCATCATACCGTACGTTTAGTTTTCATTACAAGTGAAAAAAACAAACGCTTATTTGATGCCTTGTGTTAATTAATGAAATTTTGCATTTAATTTAAATGAAGCAGCACTTAATTTCCAGTCTAGCAAATAGTACTTATAATGCAAATAATTTTGTAAAATCATTTATAAAATTTAAAAGAATTCTTACGATGAACATTAAATAATTTTATGGATTTAATTTGTGAAAACCAATAAACGAAAGAAGAGAAATTCATTGCTTCACATTTGACATGTAATTGATTGAAATTGTATTGCATACGATTAGGCTTTTAATGAATGTATAATTTATGCCATTGGTAGAAGAAATCGAAGAATTTCAAGAATGAAATTTAAATTTCTTTTCACAAGATCCAAAAGATAAAAAAAAAAAAAAGTGTCGGTTAAACACTTAAATTTTATTTAATTTATATTTTTTGTGGTTTTATTCAATTTTCGTTTTTTCTTTTTTTTTTTTTTTATATTAATTTTTTGTTCCTGCATGGATAACAGTAAAACCATCAACAATACAATTAACAGCTCATTAGTAACGTGTAAATTGATGAGTTTCAATTGTGTTAAAAGCAATTGCAATAAACATTACCTGATATTCAAACTATATCATAAATAACTATGTAACTATGTATAAATATGCAAAGGGCATACCAAAATGAATCGATATATGTATTTTTTTTTTCTACATAAATCACATTTTGCAATTTAGTAAATATAAATATTTTCACTGTATTTTAAATACCAGTGACACTGACATGTGATATATACTTATATCATATATCATTATTCATATCAATATATGAATATATATATATATAGATATAAAATATCCGACCGATAATGCCAACGATCTTGGCCAGTTATTTCTAAGCTTTTGGAAAAATTTTATTAAAGCTCGTTCGCCGTGAACGGTGTTACTCCATTTGAAGGGGGAACGGAAAGTGCTCACATTTCATATCGATGATATTCATTCATTTTAGGACACCCTTCAACACACTTACACGGACACATACATGCAGCGACATGCACACACACACACACACACACGCATTCACCCACGTGATATAATCCATTACCTAAAACAATAATATAACATTACATGTACACAAATGCGAATTTTTTTGTTTGCAATACGAGCAGTAAAAATATATGTGTGTGTATAGGCGATTACATAATAGGCACTTATAAATCCTCGGCAAAAATAGTGAATGTAATATAACCATATTAACATATTTATGCACATGCATATAAACGCATTATACAATTAACTATAGTTTAAAACCGCATAAATTACAAACAAATTGAGCGTATAAAACCGCAAAATATATAATTTACGCATTTAATTATGAAAAATGTCGCCACTCTTTATTTTTGTTTTTGCTTCTGTTTTTTATTTCACTTTCTCCTTTTTTTTTTTCTTTTTTTTTTTTTTTTGTGCATTAAACACTAACGATAATTATTGCAAAAAATCAAGAGCAAAATATATCAAAAACAAAAAACAGAGGGGAAAAAAAGTGATATTCAGTTTTGATTGCATCTATTGTGGTAGTTACACCGTTCGCTTGAGAAAAGAGCACTTTACTTGAACAAAACTTTATACACACATTCTGTTCACATAATTTTGCATGCTTTGACAGAACTTTGCAGGTAATTGTAATGACTAACACATATTTACATCATCCACCTTGCTTGCTTATACAAATTTTCAATAACACTATGATCGAAATGTTAATCGGCTTTTGCTGAGTACGGAGCGTGATGTGGAAATTTTCTTAAGAAAGAATTTAAAAGTCAGCTTAAAGTTCTAAGCTATGAAGTTGAAAAATCTTATGGTCATAAGCTAAGCAAGAAGGGAAAGTTTGCAGTTTACTGGCAAATGCAGACGGAGTCATCGATTGTTTTAATTAACTTTTGCATTTAATTTGCTTAAGATATTAAGAATTAATTTTAAACACATTTCTTTTTATTTATTTATTTATTTATTTATTTATTTTTTTTTGCCGACAAAATGTTGCGTTTATTTTATTGCGGTAGCAAAGTGACAGAATCCATTTCCGTTGGAGATTTCTTCGTGTAACAAACATGTTTCTTACCCTAATGTAAAGGCAAATATGTGCGTTCACGAAAAATAGCGAATACGAAGAATAGAATTCTAAACAGAATTTAATTCAAGTTTTGTAAAATAAAAAAAAAAAAATTATTTAAAGTTATCTTTGAAAATATTTAAAAAGATATCGCTTTAATAGGAGAGTTTCGCGGAAGAGTAAATTCGCGATATATGGTAGACATGCAGAATAACTTAAAGTCGATCCATCTCATAGTATAGCGAATCATTTTCAAAAAATAATTCTGAATTGCTCTAAGCTTGTCTGTGGTCAACCTACTTACAGGTTGCAGTCGTTGAGATATTGCGATGAAACTTGGTACACTGATGACTGTTTTGGCCCGAGGATAAACTTTATTCGTGATATAAAGAAACAACTTATAATTTTCAAAATTTCATTCTAAATTCCTGGGCGAAGCTTGGACCGGATCCCCGAAAACTGATTACGTAAATTTAAGTAAAAAAATTGAGTTTTCAAAAATTCGAAATTAAGTGAAGTAAATTTTAACCGTATGGGTCTATTTCTTGGACACCATCCCATATAAACTTTCTCATGAATAGTAAGACCACGAAAAGTAAGTTTGGACCGCACCATATATAGGGGTTCCAATGAAAACCAAGCTCTTATATGTGGACAAAGTGTAATCTGTAGTTTTTGATGGCGCAAACGGTTAAAAAATAATAAAATCTTCCATAAGTGAATCAATTCTGTTAAATTTTGCTCACGTCAAGTGACGTCTCGGGCATAGCGCGATATGTCGGCTTTTATGGAAAGTGTCTGCTTACATAAAAATAATACACAATTTTCGCTATGTGGTTAGGAAAACGAATGAATAACTATAGTAGGCGAAGTGGTGCAAGGTATCTTTAAGGGGTCGGCATTTTCCGACTGTAAAGTTCTTACGTGTCATTTGATGGGTTAATTGTACACATCGCGAGGAAATATCGACATCAGATTTGTCAAATGTTTACAAATATTGATCAACGGCTCTATGAAAAATGTAAAGCTAATGGTCGGTGTGGTTAGCCGAATTCATTACGGTATGTTTGTCTATGTGTTGATTTAAATCACGGTTAAGATCTTTAATTTGTTAGAAAAAACTATATACGATACACTTACAAATACGAGCCGATTACCGCTTGTCGTCTTAAATTGTTAGTAAAGTTAATTATGGAAGGAGTTGACACGCGATGAATATTTTCACTAACATTACAATTCATTTTGAAAGTTTTTCAATCTGAAAGCGGATTGCATTAAGTAAAAGGTAATTTTTTGCTATCTCTAACAGTCGATCGAGTGGAGGGATGTGGTGCTTTGCCTTCAATTCATTGCTTATAACATATGGAATTATGCAAAAGAGTTCCTTTAAAAACACTTTTTTTTTTTCCTGGATTAGTATGATGAGAAGAGAGCGTTATTCGCGTTGTTATTCATTGAACGAGATAGATATCCATATATCTACGAGAATAACCCGGAATTATTGGCTTACTATTGGTGTAACCCGCGTACGCGTCGTTCTGGTAATGATTATTTCAATTGTTATATGTTTTTTATAAATGCAATTTTATATCCAAGTGGTTGCCGTTACCACGACTTGCTATGATCTACGTTTATTATTGCTACACCTTCTTGGGGGGAACACTTTATTGTAATTTTGATAGGGTTATTTAGTTTGGATCTTGAAATTTATATATTGCGAGGATAAGTAAAAATAAAAATACTAGTAAATGTTATGTTTTTATGGCATTGGAATGAGGAATGAATGAAACACATTAGACTTATGTATATGGAGTAGCTTGAATCACTGGGCATTAAGTGATTTTTTATTTGCTATTGAGCTGCACCCTATCTTAGTCATTCTGAACTAGTTGCATACCATGTGAACTAACTAATTTACTTTGTCTGAATAGACAAATAATAACTAATAACTAATAATCATGCTCGTGAGGCTCTAGATGAATATAGCTAAGCGCACTAATTTGTTTGTCCTCTCAAGAGTGGAAAATTTAGACTAGAATCGTTAAATGTGGCTCATATATTGTAGACGCAATCGCAGGGTTCTTTCTCAGCGGCTAGAACATGGCCAATTAAAAGTCGATCCAGGCTACTGGTTTAGTTAGAGTTAAATTGATTTACAGCATTTTCTTAAGCAAATGAAGAAAACTATGATTTCATTACGGCAAGTCAACAGTAATTGCCGTTAGGGTTTTATTTTACTTTAACCTAATTAACGGTTTATTTAACTATTTACCCTTTTTTTTTGTGTTTTTCTCTAAAGCATTATAAAATTTCCGCGTTCACATGTGTGCATACATAAGTACGTACTTCAACTGGCATTTTATTATCAAAAGAGCATTTCCATGTAGTAATTTGCATAATCTAATGAACACGAATAAAATGTTGTTTAGTTTTTAGGATTGAAAGCATTCTACGACATAAGAATGAGAAAGTTATACATGTCCTTTCACTGCCATATATAATAGAAAAATTCGATAATTATTTCGAAAAGAGCAAATTGCTTGTTTTTGTATCCAGCATTGAAGGTTGGGGATGCATTCGTTTTATCGAAACGTTCGCGACATCGAAAAGAAAACTTCCAAGATTTCGAAAGATATTAAATATCTTTATCGCGATATATATATTAAATTCTAAATCGATTTAGTCATGTCTGTCTGTGTGTTTGTCATTTTATCTATACATTTGTCTGTAGTAAGCATGCTTTCGATCGTAAAGAATAAGATATCGACTTCAAATTTGCCAAAAACCTTGAATAAGTTTTGAAAACGGGCCAAATCGGTCAAAGGACACATCTATAGGTACAACGTAAATCGAGAACACTCTTGTTGTCAAAAGTGGCAAAAATTGAGTTTTCTGATCCTCATACACAACGAATGCAACGACCAAGAATGCAACACAGGCCTAAGTGTACAAATATTGAAAAAATTGGCCACATCTACCGCGACTATTGCAAAATATGGAGTTCACATTTTTCTCTTTTTTTTGGTTTTTTTTTTTTCTGCTCTTACTAAGATAAAGATGGTGGGTACAAAAGGTTCGGCTAAAGCCAACTGCACTGGGTTTGCTTCGTCCATTGGCATATCTACTATTATGAGAAGAAATCGTAATGGAAAGTAAAACACTAAAGAAAAATGGTAAGACCTGTGGGTGGTGAATTTATCATATGCGTGGGTTCGTCAGAAATCGCACTAAATTATATTTTTTCGCAATCTTTCAGAGAAAGAATTCATTTAAATCTAATTTGTGTATAAAGTCCACACCTTTCTTGTGTAGCTGCATGCAGTGCGTCGCGTCATGTAACACGATCTGATGATTACCTGTTCATGAATCTCAAAAACAACGGAATATGGTCTCCAATGAAGCGGTGATTGCCGCAACTGAGGCGTATATTGTAGTGTTCAACAAATAGTTGTTTAAGAAAGGCATAAAAATATTAGAGAAGCGTTGCAACCAATTTCTTACTAAAAGCTTTTGTGTTATTAGTGATCCTACGAACTAATTGAGTCATAAGTTCTATCTTTTAGTTTTTAAACCATACTTCAATGCAATTGGGCAGCACCTTACTACCCAAATACTTCGATAATAATCAATAAACACCAATTGTGGATTTCTCACTTTAGGAGAGAATCTTTTCATCTGGGACATAATTACAATTTCACTGGACAGAACAGCACAGTCACGTATATCAAATATGTTTCCGTTTTCTATGTTTAACCAGAACGCGTAAATTTATTATTTATCTTAATTACTCTATCCACGAAACGAAAATCATCTATTCCATGTTGTTTGTCGTGTAGCGAACAGCAATTCGAATTTGATCTATTCGAGTTTAACTTACGGTTTAATTTCATTTCAAGGCTCCACTGGTTCCCTTTAACTGAACTGACCAATCGTCTGGAACGGTGTTATGTCAGTGCTGTTGGATTGCATAACGTTGCGATTCGAATTTGTAAAGAAGAACGAGGCAACAAGTTCGCTTTGGTGACTTAATTCGTCAATTTGGTAAATGCTTTGTCAGCTAACCAAACCTAATGTGATAGGGAATTTTTACAGGAACGCGATACGAACGTTTGGTATTTGCTTTATTTCGATAAAATTTTATCACAATTCAATATATTTGCTAGTATGCAGCTTGACTCTCGATTTACTTTCGATTAATCCGAACTTGAAAATTAGGAATTTTTGTCTTGATGATGTTTCCGTGGAATTTTTTCAATTTTATTATTGCGCGCGCATGTGTATGTGCCTGTGTGTTCCGCTACTCATGCAAATTGCCTTCGGCGACAATGTGCCTGAGTGCGATATGTTATCATCGCGACTACGCTTATTCAGTGTGGTATGCTTACAGCACTGCCATATATATATATATGCAACGTTCGTAAATATACGTAAATATTGAATGGTAAAAAAATCCAGTCAAAATCGGTTAGTAGTAGTTCTTGTTATACATTTATATGCACATGCATATATTTATATTTAAACAAAATGGTACCATGTGTATGAAGAGTTTTTTATATGAAGTGCAAAGTGCACCGTTTTATTATATTTGCTTCGCATTCCATTTTATTGCTTCAGGTAATTTTTATTCTGACAGCAATTAATGAGATGTTCACAGAGAGTTTTCAACCATGATCTCTGCAGCACACACGTGCATTTAAAATATTTCACTCAGATTGTGCAGAGAGTCGATAATTATTGGTAAATCAACCGTAAAATCGCTTCATTCGCTATGTAATATTATTGGCATTGTACGTTGCTTTCTATAGTAGACTATAATTGTTTTAATACATCTACGTCCATGCATGTTACAATCTGTGTTAAAATTTTAATTGAACAGATGATGATAACATAATGCGATATAAATTTTATTATTTTCTTTCTACTACTAATGCTTTACTTCAATTCGGCATAAATTACTGTAAACTCAAATTTCATAAGCTTTACCTTCAAACGCTATTTATATTAACAATTCAATACGTATTGTGTCCGAGAGCCATATGCATAATAACAATAGAATGTAATAATAGGTAGTAGTAACAGCGTTGTTTGTATCTAAAGAAATATAATAAAGCCATAATAGAATAGAATAACGAAGGGAGGAGAGGTATACTTTTACAACTACCTCAACCCATTACTGAATGCGATTTTTAATGCCTAACTAAAGTAATTGCAGAGTTTAGGGTAAGTGTCTGAGTTTTATATTCATCAGCTTCAGAGAACAAGTTACCCACAAGATACTCAATCGCGTAAATTTTGAGGTAAACATTCTGCCGAGAATTTGAAAAGAACACAAACTTTTCAAAGAACACGCCCACAACCGTGAACTCTTTTTGCTTTCTCTATTTTTGCCTGTTGCTCATTAAATTTGCACTTTATTCAGCACCCAACGGATATTAGAATATGAAAATTAAGTTCTTCTTCCTTTTCCCTTTAGAATAACGGTGATGGATATAAAAGATACGGTCACGTCCAAATCTAATGTTCCTATTTGTTCTTTTTATACCCACCACTGTAGTGTGGGTGGGAGGGTGGCATTTTGTTTTTTGCCAAAATATATGCAACACTCAAGAGGAAGCCTCAGAGACGCTATAAATTATATATATTCTTGATAAGTGTGAAATTCTGAGTTGATTTAGCCATGTCCGTCCGTCCGTCTGTCTGTCTGTGTGGTGTGTGTTGTTGGGACTCTCCTGGTCGCAAAAATGACGATATCCACTTCAAATTTGGTTTTCGCACGCAGGTGCGTATTGAAAATGGGCCAAATTGGTCAGAGCAAAAGGACGCAAACCGAACCCAACTAAGTTTTTTTTAACAAAAATTTTTGGATTTTTACTCGTTATTTGGAAATTATTAAGGTTAGAACTCGGAAATTTTTCACATTTATTTTACGAAACAGTCTACTATTTAGGTCTGTTTAAGTGGAATGTTTAAAACTATTTTGTACACTGCTCAACTGAAGATATATTATCTGCCTAAAAATGGGTTAATTTTAAAATGGATATGGGTAGACAACGCGATTAATTTTTTTTTAATAATACCAGCGACTTGGGTAACAATTTAGTTTTTATTTCCGATCGTGTCACCAATTCATTGTAGTAAATAATTGTTTAATGATAACTTTTAATGAAATGTTTCGAATTAATAGCTACGTGACTACTTTCTCAAGGAAAAATTTTTCTTCAATTGTTTTCTTTTACAAGTTATTAGTACAACTGCTTATGTTATCTAGTTTTCACTACTATATTTAAACAATTAATTGCATAAGCTAAGATCCCATACGGCTTATAGGTTTATACGGTTAATATTGTTGTGAAGGTGGTATACGTTGATGAGATATGTCATGGGTTAAACATTAATTGTTTGCTTGATTTTTCCAATCAATTTTCTATGATGTTAAAACGCCGCTAGATAGACTTCAAAGGCCAACTAATGTAGGCAGTTTTTTATAATTGCATATCAAATCAAAGTAAACAGAACTATACTCTAAATAAAATTTTGGCTCGTCTCTCTGTAAAGAAATTTTTCCTAAATTTAATAAAATTTTATAAATAGTTTTTTTTTTTTTTTTTTTTTTTTTTTTTTTTTTTTTTTTTTTTTTTTTTTTTTTTTTGCATGGAAGATTCGTAGAATTTTTTTTTCAAAATTACAAATAATTATGAAAAAAATATTTTAGAAAAACTATTGCTTCGCCCATTACCCGATACTAGCTTTTGCAAGATGTTAAATTTTAAATTTACGACATCGTATGCAAACTGAAATAATATTTTAAGCTATTATTTAAGAGCATTTTGTAGGTAACTGTGCAAACTAGAAACCTTTCTTTACCTATTTTTTCCATATTCTACTACACTGACGCGTGTTTTTTAGTATCTATAGGCGAATCCTTGATCTGATATGCAGTTGATATTAGAAATGCACATGGAAATTTTGTGAAGGGTGCACGTTCAAGCTCTAAAATATAAACTCTGGACTCTTCAAACCACAGTCTATACAAGAGAAGGGACGTCCGATCGCTTGCCTTTTTGTAGAGTTCGTCAAGGGGGGTCCATCAGGAACTGTATTTTGCTGTACACTTCAAATCTAAAATCGAATGTGTGTGAAGATATAAGCCTAGTCGATTACTTCCATATTTATGCTGATTCGAATAATATGTCATGTACGAAGTGCTCGAAGGGATAGGGATGATGGTCGATATATTAAATTTTACTTATTTAGATTAATTCCATAAAGCTGCTTAAAAATATTGCTTATTCAACTTCTTTTTCTATTCAATTTTCACTTGTATTTATCTCTCAAATTAGGCCATCATATACTAAAGTACTTCACAATCGTTTATTTTTTCATTAACAATGTGAAAAAATAACGCATAAAAATAAAAACTTTTCGCGCGGAATACTAGCTAAAAAAAAAGAAAGACAGACGGAAACATTTAAATGTTTCTTCCCATTTTTCATATACAAGTGCATATGCGTAGTAAATCAATTCGATAGAGCAAGCAAACAATGCATTCATCCACTGGCTGACTAACTGCTGAGTTTTAGGGAAAAATTCGTTGCATTTCAGATGAAAATCTAACAAAAAGCTAAATTTAGCGAGAAAAAAAAATAAAAAAAAAACACTATATTTTCAAGATGACTCCTTCGTACACGTATCTTGCATAACTTAAACCCAGTTACCCGTTTCCACTGTTAATCGACACGTCTACAGAAGCAAGTCGTTTATATTAGTTTTTTATACCCGCAATCTAACAATGGGGGGTTGTATTCATTTCATCAGAAAATTTGTAACATCCAGAAAGGACTTTCAGAAAACTTATAAAATATATATATATTCTCGATCAGTATCAAATTTTGAATCGATTTAATCATGTCTGTCTCTCCTTCTGCAATAAGCGTTCTCCTAGTCGCAAAAATGAAGATATAGCCATCAAATATAGTGGAAACATTGGCAATTCTTCCAAAAAGGCTGCTACTGAAAATAGGCCAAATCTGTTGAATGACACACTCATTGGATAATTTGAACTGAGAACATTTTTATTTTCAAAAATTAAAAAAAATGGTGTTTTGTTCACTACTTATATCTCACAATATATGTAACGATGGGAACTTTCACGCTAATTCTGGGTGGGTGATCCTACAGTACCAGAGCATTTAAAATTTCTGTATTTGTTTTTTTTTTTCTTTTTAAGGGAAAGATGGTAGATATATAAGCAATTACCCTATAGCCGAGTACAATGTTTTATATGTTTTCGTTGCACCTAAAAACGGAAGGCGAAGATTTATTAATATTTTCACAATCTCGTTGAGAAACGGAAACATGTAGCGTTTTAAAATAAAACTCAACGATATTGCGATCTTGTCTGTCTGGTCTCTCGTTTAGTTATTGGTTTCTAGGCACAGGTATACAAGGTGTACATATATAATCTAAGGGTACTTAGACAGACAAATAAAACTGTAGTGAATTGTTTACATATCTGTTAATCGTTCAATTTAAAAGTCATGTAAGTCTATGTATTTGAAAATCGAAATATTCAAATTTTTAAATATTTTTCATACAAACATAATAAATTTTTGTTTCGCTACTTGTTCTAAGTACATTAGATAAAAATTGCTTCGAAAAGAAAAGACAAGAATGAAAAATTAGAAATATCAATATTCTATAAGGGAATTATTATTAATAATAATTATTAAATATTATTATCATTATTATTATTGTTATATAAATTTAGCCAGAGAATAAATTCTAAGACTAAAGTCTTAAAGCACTAGCATCTAAGGCGTTCGGCTTTTTTTTTTATTTATTTATTTATTTTTTTTTTTTATTAATATTATTATTATTATTATTATTATTATTAAAAACTCTACCGCACTTGAGGTTTAAACCCACATCCATTGAATTGCTAGTCGAGACTCTTGCCTACTCGGCCACTCAGGCGGATCAATTATTAAATAAAAATTATTGAAATGAAACAAATTAAAATAAAATTTGAATCTTTTTTCCTTTCAATATTGGATATTATTTTATGTAATATTATAGCATAATAACTAGAGAGTGGAGCAAGAAAACTCATAGAAAAATCCGTAATCAATTAAGTGAAAAATAAATAATTTTTCCCTCTTCTGAGGGAAACTACACATGGGCCATTCTTAAAATAAATCAGTTTCTTAACAATCATAAAATTCGACTCTACCTAGAAAGAAATTTTTTATTTGTTTTCTCTTTCTGTTGCCATTGGCATATTTGAATTCCTTTTACTTATTCGTTTTCTGTTCCTGTTACTGTTATTGTAGTTTGGTATTTTTTTTCTTTTTTTTTTTTCATAGATTTACTGCGGGTTGCACATATAATCTTTTTACATTGAAGAGAATATTTTTTCGATTGTGTGTTCTGTAGAGAAATGAGCAAAAAGAAAAAAGAAGAAAAACAAAAAAAAAAAAAGAAAAAGAAAGAGACTTACAACTGCAACAACAACAAATCTAGTGATATAGAGAGCGAGAGTTTTATGCTTATTATTACTAGTTATAGTCATTGCATATGCATTCATGTGTGTTGCACATGTACATATGAATGTCGAGTATTGTACATATGTAAGGATTTGTTATATGCTTTTTATATGCAGTTATCTATACGTTGAAATACGTTGAAATACTAAAAATTTCACACTTGACTGCAAATAGTATGTAGTACACAATACTGTATGCTAAAGTTTTAAAAGGCATATACACATGTATGCATTTACATGGTTGGGGTTCATGGGTTATGATAAATACCTGTACTTGCATGTGAGTTGAATTTTGAAGAAGAATAGAAGCTATCGGTAACTTTTATTTTTTATATTTGATTTTACTTTTTTTACTTTTTCCTATGTTTTATATACTGTAACCGTATAGGTGTTAATATATGTATGCGAATGTTTTGAATATACGAGATATAGAAACAGAGGAATAATTTATAGTAGGTGTACACACTTGTTGTTTACTTTCTCTTCGTCTCCTTTTGGATTTCAAATTTATTGTAATGGCAAATATTTTGTTAACAGTGCATCTGTGGTTGTTAGATTTTTTAATTTGTAAAGAAAAATTTTATTATATCGCATTATAATTTATATCCGGTACAGCCAATATACATATATGATTTGTCAAATACACACCAAGAGTTATCAGAGACACCATAGATACACATCTAGATATATAATAAGCGTGACCAGTGATATCAGTTCGACTATCCAGAGCGATCTCAAGGCCTTAATATGACCTCGTCGGTTTCGTCAAACAAACTTTTACCCCAAAATTACCCCACAATAGCCGTAGAAACGTTAAGTTGCTCGTTAATAAAATCGTCGCCAGCTAATTCGGATTAAAATTTCATCTGAGATTATTGAAAATGATTTCTAAATAGGGCGAAATCATGTTCAATTTTCAGTTTCCGCATTTAACTAAAAATATGATTTAAAACTTGTATGTATCTATGTATGCGTATATGCATGAAAAAAAATATACGGTATATACGATAGGTTTGCATGTTGAATGTATAGATCCTCGCTCTCTTTTCAAATTCAATATGCTTTATAAGCTGAATAGTCGTGAATAGTCGCGAGAAAATTGGACTTAGGCTCGCCATCAATTGTTTGTTGTCCTTTTCAATTGAAGAGTTAAAGTTGGTAAATAACGACATGTGAGATAAGAAATAAGCGGCAAACTTTACGTATATGCATATATATTGGATCGAATAAAGACTTATTTTTATAACTTCACACGGCGTGGTCGCCATTCAGATACGAGATTGGCACAGAAAGTATTTTTTTTTATTAAATTTAATTTTGATTTGTTGTGTACACTTGAAGACCGATGCATGAGACAAGACACCTACTTACATCTTAAGCTAATTGTAGTCTTTTTGTATGCGGATTGTTGCGCTACAGTAATTTTTTGAGTAATTTGCAATAATTATAATTAATTAAAATTTGATGGTTTTATGTGTCAAGATTATTAATTAAAAAATAATTTTTTTTTTTAAAAACCACGAAATATAAAGTATAACAATTGTACAAGAACGTTTACGCAACTATGGGGTTTAAAATAATTGTTAAAAACCATTTAATAAACTCACTTGAGAGGTAAAACCTCAACAAACCATTTGACTTGGTGTTGTGCGTATACATATATGTATATATATATATATATATATATATATATATATATATATATATATATGTGTAAACAGAATAATAAAATCAATTGCCCCCCATATATGTCAAGCAACGCATACAAATATTATAGTGTTTAGTGACCACAAAATTACACATACACACACCCAGTCTCTTTCATAATTATGTGTAAAACATTTCAATACCATTTAAGCAAAATTGATTATGATAATTACAATGATTACAATCATTGCTGCATCCGCGACGATGTAAACAAGTAAATTATATTTAAAATTGTCAGGCACAAGACCACATACGAAAAGGATCGATAGAATCTTCAAATTTGAGTAAGGAATTCTCTTTGTTCTTTTTGCATAGCGAATATTATGGTTAACCACTAGTCCATTTAGCTGAAGTTAACTTGAAATTTGAAAAAGCAGCGAAAAGAAAAAGAAAATACGCTGACGTAGTATTTACGCCATTGTGATAGTAGGGTTAGTTTCCATAGCAATGTTTAACTTTTACACGAAGGTGATAAGTTATTATAGAAGATAAATTATATCAGAGAAATAGATTCTAGGACTAAAGACATCTAAGGCATATCGGCTTTATTGAAAATTCTATCGCACTTAAGATAAATAATAATAATAATAATAACAAATCACAAATAACTGAGGGAACAACTAACAATATCTTAAAGCGAATCTTAAACCCGTCCATAATTCTGGAACACAAGAAGATTATATAAAAATCTTTACGCCTGATGCATATTCATTTCGCAAAATATAAATGTGACTTTTGATGACCGATCTCGGCTCGAAACGCATTCAACCACCAGTATCCCTGTGTATTTTATTATTGACTTGATTGGCATAAGTTAATTATTAAGCTAATAGACGCAATGTTGTGAAGACATTTCTAGCCTAATCTAGTCTAATTTCATTGGGGCGCAACTAACTGAAACCCGACAGATATGCGCAGAGAGGAGTCGACGAGTGAACGGACGCGCCGCCGATTCAGGAACGGAATGAGTAGTGAAACGCCGAAATACGAGGGACAATGAGTTGTCTGATGTCCAGATGATCGGTGTGCAGAGAGAGAAAGAGAGAGAGAGAGAGAGAGAGAGAGAGAGAGAGAGAGAGAGAGAGAGAGAGAGAGAGAGCTCAAATCAGCAATGATCTGAACCACAATATTACGCTTATCAGCAATGGAAATATCCTATGCAAGCTCTACACTTTGCACCTGCACAAGCATAAGAATAAATGTAGTGTTCGATTGCATGAATATAACCACAAGGAGTTTAGTTTATCGTTATGGTCACTTTTAATTGATTATAAAATTGATATTCGAGTTTTTGTTCAATGAGCGCTTTTTATCCTATTTCTCAGCTATACCTTCTTCAGCTACTGCAAAGTTAATTGGCGTACGGGTAATACTTGCATTCTCGTTTTTTTCTGATTACTTTTAAAACGTAAAATATTCATATTGTTAGCTTGATGGCCCCTTTTATAACTTTATGTTTATTATTATTATTATTTTTATTTTTTTTTTTTATAATTTCACCATTGAAACCCTTATAAAACCGTTATTAAAAACATTTACAAAATGTCACGTGGTAATGACTGGTTTTTATTATGTTTATTAGAATTTGGTTGCTGTTATTGCTGTTGTTCTTTCTTTCATTGTTTGTCGTACCCTCTTCAGACATAAACGGAATTGGCGTCTCGTCAAGTACAACTTTCTAAATTGCTGCTTTGTACGTGTTCGTTATATTATGGTAACACCATAAGTTTTCTATGATATTATTGTTTTTTTTGTATTTTTTTTGTATATTTTTTTTTTTTTTTTTTTTTTAATTTTGATGGCAAAAGGGCTGGGTGTACTGAATGACATTTTCATTATTTTTTCCTGTCTGGTTATTTTCTTAGGATGTTAAAAAAAAACTAACCAAAAAAAAAAATGAAAAAAAAAACATATATATACATATATATATATATATATATATATATATATAAAATGAGGTAATAAAAAATTTAGGTTTTTACTGAAAGCGCAAAGCGAAGGGAAAAGCTCATAACTTTCGGTGATGAACAGTGAAAAGAGAATATAAAAATTGAAAAAGATTTATCTGCTGTAAAAAAGACTATATAAAAATGATTTAAGAATTTTTTAAATTATTTAATAATATTTGAATAATGGAAATCATTTTTATAAGCGATTTAACAGATTGACGTATTTGCATTATTAAGTCTATATTGATTATTTTTCATAGCATAAAAAGTCTTTTTTTCGAAAGGTACCATTTGTAAGCTTAAGGCTAATTACTGCAAATATCCGAAGTAATTTTCGGTTCTTTTGCAAAGCGTTTAGTAGTTTGTCAAAAGATATAACGGAAAGACGTAATTTTTTCAGCTAAGCTCTCAATTATGCCGTTAATTACTCTGATTTTTGAGAACGGCATATGAACAAAAAGTATCCACGTACAGTTGCTTTCAATTCTTTTCAATTGTTAAGGTCTGCACATGGCGTGGAAACTCAATCGGATGAGTTCCCTAGAACCATTGGCAATAAATTAGTTGGTTTGGACGCACCTCAGCTTTGCAAGACAATCCAGCAGGATAAAGGGCCTACTCCCAGGGTGAAGTGCGAGAATTGAAAGCTTGGGTATGATCCAAACTTTCTCCTTCCCCTATACTTCACTCGTAATTAATATTATTAGAGAAAAAAAAAAGAGAAAAATGGACGAATAAAAGGCGATAATACCACCAAAATAACTTACATATTAATAATGTTAATGCACGATTACCGCAAGGTCTATCTATGCGTAGGAGGGTCGCCAAGAATGATATATGGCCTTTGGGAAAACGAAATGATGCGCTAATTAACTGCAGGTAGTAATTAGTGACACAATATGTCTTAAAATTTCCGGAGCGAAGTATTAATGCATGTTTGGAATCTTTAATTTTGTACAACTCAGAAATGTAAGGTGCTACGAGACAAATTCAGACAAAAAAGGTGAGAAATATAAAATTCAAAAACAACAACAATGTTATTGATAATAATGATATGTGCTTGCTAAGGGACCGGGGTTAGAATTGTAAATCCTGCCTGCTACCGGGCCACAACATTCTTATCAGTAATATGTGATATGGTAACTGGGTACATAGCAAAAGGGAGAAAAAAAGAAGTGAAAAAGTAATGTGAACACAGGAGTGCAGTTGAGCCTAAGCAAAAAAGATTTCGCAAGAGACCTGTCGGTCCAAAAATCAATGAATTACAGATTCTGTAATGTACAGCCAAGCACACATGAGACAACGTACTACATACATATATCTGATATTGATTACACAAAAGTTTTCGTCTTACCGCTACATGCGGTGGTTGCTAAAGTGGCTGCATGTATCAATCTAATAGATGGTAAAGTTATAAAATCTTTAAACCACTTGATAGGGAAGCGGGAATTGGGCAACGTTTAATATCTGAACCAATCTAATTAAAATGAAACGAGTGACACTGCACGGTGATGTTTTATGGTCACGATTAACTCGTCCTCAAAATGATTGGAAATAACACCCTATATATTATCTGCTACCCATAGATGGCTCTAAACCACACGCTTCGACAAAAGCGCAGCTTAAACATATTGTTACTACTGTCGAAAGTTTTTGCAATGATAGAACGTAGCAGTGAAATTTGAAGGGGAACAATTTCGTCTCATGACAGGGGATGTGTTAAGAACAATGTGCTAGAAGACGGAGTATATAAAGATTTTGACATAAACCGTACGCATTAATAAAAAACATAGAAAGAGAATACAATAACAGATTAGAAAAGTTGATTAGTACACCGTCCAGCAAATGCTGGAAATAAGCAAATAGCAGGAAGAAATACGAACATACGCGATTCCTTTGGTTTGATATTAATTAGAAAAATAATGTCATTGAATATTTATAAGATTGCGATCATATCGCTCCAAGTCTGCTATAAAGAGACTTAATTTGCCATGGAAAATGCGTCCAAGTCTTATCACATCAGGGTGCATATGCTTCCCGAATATTGGATGTAAACAAAGAAACCAAAAGATGTGAATGGATGGATGACAAACAGAGGAGTGGTGGATAAATGTTCGCACGAAAATGCAAATTGCTAAGAAAATAGATGTGCAGACGGGTAGACAGAGAAATGAAAGAATGGGCCGGCAAACGTGTAAGGAGACAGTTATGGTGTCGGATAAAGCCGTGGAAGACATATAAAAATGTATAAAGGCGGACAAACAGACGGATGAATGATCCGACGATAAATGGATAAAAAGTTGAATGAACATATTGTCGCATATATTAAGATGTACAGGGACCGATAAATATATGGGAGAAACTATAGGACACAGCGAGCGAGAGAGAGAGAGAGAGAGCAGAGAGAGAGAGAGCAGGGAGGAGAAATCGAGAGGTATATAGAGTGAGGAACAGACAGATCGTCGAAATACATTTGACATTAGAAAAATATATGTCCAATTTATGTGATCTGCGACTTGCGTATAATATTGAATTGCTACGAACGGAAATGAAAAATCTAGTGCACCGCCTATATATGTTGTAAGATATATAAAGTAAAAACCAAACCATGAAAGTGTAACAATTTTTAATCAGAATATAGTTTTTCTTTTTTTTTTTTTTTTTTTATTATCATTTTTATTTCACAAGTGCTTTAGTTTTCTTTCGCTGAATAACTGTTCAATCATCAATTTTTGTTTTAGTTGCAATTTTTTTTCTTTTTTTTTTTTTTTTTTATTACAAACCTTGAAGTCTTCGCTCTGTATAATTAACAGTGTGCTTTAAAAATGCATAATTATTGCATGGATATGTGTGTACGGAATAAATTTTTCCTCTTACGTTTTACTGCCGCAACAATAGAATTCGCTCAGTTCTAGATAATATTGCGTATTTTTTAAGTATCGTGTGTAAATTTCAACTTAACTAAACGAAATGAAAAAAAGAAAAAAAAAAAAAAAAAAAAAAAAAAAAAAAAAAAAACAAAAAAAACGATGAAATTGCTGTATCTGCCAAATCTACGCACACATACATGCATTTACATATCAACGTTACACTACTTATGCAAAGTGGATGGTTGTTGAAGACAAATAACTCGACCTTTGTTTATATACGAAAAGATACATACTCACACACAAAAATGCACACATATATCATATATAGGTATGTATAGAGCATAAGCAGCGAAGAATATCATCTATAGAGAATAACGGAGCATGCATATAAATTATCCACTCAAAAATGCAATTTCCTGTGAACGATTCGCTCGATACTAAAAATACGTTATGTTACTGCTGTAAACAATAACAGGCACTACGTGACTGTATGTGCGGTTTTGTGGTTGTGTTGGCGTTGGCGTTAGCGTTGCCGTTAATGTTGACGTTTGTATATATATGATTGTGTACGTTTATATTGTATATTTCAATGTTCATTATATTGCTGAAGGATTTTTCAAGCTAAAGTATATTAAGCTAAGCTTCTCATTGCGTGCATTTTGGGGAATAAGTGTTTGTATGTAATGCGTATATCGCTAAACTGTCATATTGATCCGGCCGACGCATAGAGCTTAAACACGAAGCACATTCAATCAACTATGCATACAGAAATTTACCATCCTTCTCGCATCTCCTAAGTTACATATATACGTACAAATAAATGCAAGCCCACGCTCGTACATCCATTTGTTATATTGATGACATGCTCAATAAAGAAAGAAAAACAAAAAAAAAAAAAAAACAAAGAAAGAGAAAAGGCATTCGGATGCAAGGAAATAATAGTTGATTCTCCGGCAATAGTTGTTGCCAACGTTAAGGTTCATTTATGAAGCTTTTAGCTGCATTAGGGAACATATCCTACCTAAGAGATATAAACAGCCAAAGATAGTTTGGATAGATGGTAATGGTCATGTTCTGAACAAATACACGCATACACACACACATACACACCCACGGACACATATACACATCGAGAGACACGAGAGAACAAAAGCAGAAATAGAAAATATAAGAGAACTTTGATTGTGAAACTTCACTAATTGTATTCTCATATGAGTAATAGTTGAAATAATCTTCAATATGAGTGATAAGATAAATAATAACGGAAGCTCTAATAAGACGAGTACAATAAGCCAAATTTGTGGTGATAATTTTTGTTGAAGTTAAAATAATATGCTTAGATGCATTCACAACATTCGCTTTGCTTTGAGTTTTTGATATCAGCGCAAAATTTCCATGATAACCGGACAAATCATCCGTAAGACAAATCTTAACTAAGTATTTAGCAAAAACCTTTTAAGATCGTATTCGCAAGAGCTTTTTCATCATACAACTTACGCATAAGCTTTCATTACATTTTAAAGAACGAAGGTGCTGCGGGTCTCTAGAAGTTTAACTTCGATTCCTGTCTGTAACGACTTAACATCCTTACTCCTATGTTCCTGATGATGATAAGCCATGAAAAAATACAACTCGTCGACAGGATGTAATGTGCTGTTGAATGTGTCGGATAGAAATACGTTATACGGAGTTGTTCCCCTCACTAGCAAGTGCGAGGTACATCCAAAATTTCTATCCCGATTGCAATATAACCCCGTACGTAGAAAGCGCTCTTCTCGGCATTTGGCCCAAAGCCAGCCACCGTCAAAGCTTCACAATAGGGCGCTCCCACGGTGAGATCAAAACAGGGATTGCTTAGGGTATGATATCATGAAAGAAAAATAAAGAAGGAAAGCATCGGGTCAGAGTTTATAGATGCCATACGACTAAAAATTGCATATGGATTTGCGTTGGCTGATATCAGTCAATGTTACATGCATACACAAATAACACTCTCACCGATCAGGGCGAGATGTACGGGAAACTGTATCATGACAGAAAGTGACGGTTTAAAATTAGTGAACATACGAAATTGAAGTGGAAACAAGGAGATAAATTCGCTTTTGACCGTCGTCGTTATGAAATTGTAATAAAGAGAAAAAAATTATTATCATATATTTAATGTCTCGGGAAACCGTGAATCTAAACTTGGACCAGTCAAGTGTCTATATTTAGTGACGTGATTTGAAATCAAATTTTATCTTTAAGATTAACTTATGGGCCATAATCGTGATCTCACGAGTTTAGACAAACATCGCAGGAGTAATATTCACGTTGTCCGTGTATGGAGATTGAATGGCAATCACGTTTTGCGCCATTCGAACTTAGTATTTTGGGAGAGTTATATTTGCTTGCGAAAACTCTCTCTATACAGTTTATAAGCTCGCCGAGGCAAATTTCGACGCGTTATTAACACAACTGCAAAAATTGATATCTACCCTAAGGTAGTAATTTTTTCAGTTCCGTTTCAAGCCGGACAGGGTAAAAATTTTAAGCTGTTTTTTCATCTTATTTTTTATCTTATTATCAATGATTTCACGAATAATCATCAAATATTATAAATCATTTAAGAAAGAAAACAATTAAAATGAGATGAATTTCACAATTTTATTACAACTGTTTTCAATGTGACGGATGGTTTTACCTGTGAATAGATGTATATGCCTATGTTTGTGAATACTCTATATAAAGCATCATTGCGTTATTGTTCGACTTATTAAGAACGCATTGTGCGATTTTTCTCACTTTCATTTTTCTCATTCTTGTCATTCACCTGCGAAATCATCGTTTATTAGCCATTGCTGCCATATAAGCGCAAGCATAGATCGAGTGTTGTAAGAGATAACAGACAGTTGTCATTTCAGCACTAAAATAACAAAAAAAAAATAAAAAAAAAAAAAAAAAGAACTATTGGAATAGAGAGAGAGAGAGAGAGAGAGAGAGAGAGAGTGAAAGAGGGAAAGAATATGTTCATGCATGCACAATGAATAGCAATAGATGACATTGTCATTGGGTTATCAATTCTACGAGACTGTGAAATATGGTTACAAATTTATTTCAAATATCCCTTTTTTTTTCACTGCGTTTTTTCGTGTCAAGCATTTTGCTTCTTTGAGAGAACATGTGAAAAGAAAAGCAAATACAATAAAGGAAAAAGTTAAAAAAAAAGTATTTCAGAACTTTTTAATACTAAAAGCTGAGAAGTGTAAAGGAAAGAAAAAACTTACTTATGCTGACATCGTGCATACATGCATACGTATATAGGATGTAGCAGCATATAATCTCCAGCACGTCTCACGGAAACCAATGTTTCGTAAAGAAAAGTCTCTCCTTCAGTAAATGTGCAGAATTTTGCCTTTTTATTTTTGTATATATATGTATACATATATATATACATATATATATATATATATATATATATATATATATGTATATATATATATATATGTATATATTTTTTTTTTTTTTTGTCTTTCTGGAACACGTACATAAACTTGAATTAGTGACGAATTTATAGGGTGGGTGGATGCAGAGTCTAAAGTAAACGGCGTAGCAGGTATGGAAGACAGGCATTTCAACACATTACGCTTTCCTTATATGAGAGAAAATTGTGCGTTTATGTATGTTTGCTTGCTTGTTTTGTTTTTCTTTCTGTTTTCTTTTCTATTCATATTGTTTTTTTTTTTGTACATCCCCCACCGCTGTTTTCTTTATCTAGCAGCGGGTTTAAGTGTACGATAATAAAGTTTTGTATGGCATGGTTTCAGTTTATATGATTGTAAGGGATTTACTTTTCTTGTTATTGTTATTGTTGCTGTTGCCATTGTTTGGCAAAACTTTTACGAGTTCATGGACACGCTGATTCTTTCTTTTTATATTTATTTTTTGCTTATTATGCTTACCGAGTTTATTTGCTGTGGTCTCATACTTTGACTTTTAATGAATTGCTTGTATTAAACTATTTGTAAAAATCAATGCTTAATAAATAAATCATTATGAAGTATTTAAAACTTTACCGAAACACAAACGAAATAAAAAGAGAGAACGGACGGACGTTTACGAATTTTTCGTTGCAATATTTCTTTGTACGTGCGATTGGAGGCCCTGCAATGGCCGAGCAGCTGTATAAGCATTGGCTGTAAAGACAGGGTTTATACACGAGGAACTTAGGAACTTCAAACCACAATCTCTTGGCCGAGCGTCTTGAAGGGTATAGACTACTAGATAAAGCTGAAGAATAATATGGAACGAAAAGACGATATCGGAGCGCTTCAACTTAGCTTAACGTATCAACAGTGAAACTGGTTTTTAGGATGCATTCTAAAGTCATCGCTTCATATACTCAAGTGGACATTAATGCAGATCTTACCGTCGAATGCGGAGCTTGCAAAACGATGTTACAGATAATGTTTCGATCCGGCAATTTTGCACCCGAATGCAATTATATGCGGACTCAACGGCAGATACGAAATGCTATTATTTTCTGTTTACATCTTTGCAAATGAAATAATATTTAATTTTGCATGGATAAGTACTTTTAATTCCTTTAATAATCAATCCTTAAAACTCAAGACAAAAAGTTAAACAATGAAAAACAAAACAAGACCAAAACTCGGAGCTAAAACGTCTACAATTTCTATGACAATAACATAATGCACTTTGGTAATTACGTCCAGGAACCGTGGACTGTGATTATATACACGTGGAAGCGTAACCTGAAAAAAGTGGTCAGAAAAAAACTAATATTAATATTATTTGCTTTTTGCGAAATAATACTAGAAAAGTAACAGTGAGTTCAATAGACGGGCAGATCGAGAGACTTGTTAAAATTGATTTCAACATTTACGCTCATTGACGTTCAAATCTCTACTCTACGAGTACGATAGTTGTGCGCAATCTTAATTAATTGATGCAAAAATAATTGCGTTCAGTGTGTATGTGTCACAAAGGTATTTGAATCGATGAAATGTATTTTGCCAAATTAAACTTTTTTCCGTTTTCGCATTGAAAATTACTAAACTTGTAAAGAGATGCTTAGATCTTGTGTCTTACGGCACATACGGTTTACGTGAAGTAAATTATAAGTAATGTTCCAGAACTACGTCAACTTGTTTCAGTAGATTGCAGTCAATATAATAATACAATGGGTTGGCAGTTGCCGTCGGTAATTAGTCAGAGTAAGCGTAAGTAAACCAATTTTCTTAATATTTATAATAACAAAACACAAAGTCTACTCCAACTCTTGGTCAATGAAGACTTATTCACATAAATTCCACAAACTGAATATCTACACCAACCTCCAATGAAAGTAATATTATCAACGTTAGTAACACATTGTAATTGCTCGTGTATGTGGCATCGAATGGATGATAGCGGATTTTTCAACTGTTATTGCTGTTAGTGAGTTTAAAATATAAAAGACAATCAGATTAAATTATTGACGAAATCTATTGACTCATGCGGGAAGCTAGTAAGCTACATGTCTGACAAATGGGTTCAATTTCATATCTATCAAATTAAAAAGGAAAGAAAAGAGATTGGTATTAGAAAAGGTCCATCATTCTATTCTAATCGGTGATATCAAAAAGCTGGAGCTTAAATTGGAAAGGGTTCCTAACTTATAAGGCGGAGTTTCTAAAGATTCACTGATTCACAGAATTGAAGTTTCATTAAAAATCGTAAAAATCCCTCATGCGCAAAACAACACAATTGCGTTTAAAGGTGCTTGGATAACTTAATTAAATTCTGCACTAAAAGTAACATCTGCAGTAAAATCATCTGAGCGAAATATCTTCAGCTTCAACAAAAACAAAGATTGCAAATCTAGTTCACGCAGATCAACGCAGGATAAGCATAATAATAATTATTCCTCTAATTTTTTTCTTAACCGACATCACTCAACTACACATAACACTGGTGCAACAATATTCTTACTAGTTATCGATACACTGACTGGTATGTTGAAAAACTATAATCTTTTTTCAAAAATTGCGGATTTAATTAAAAAGCAGGTTTAGGTGGCAAATACTCTTGTCAACATGTTAGCGTTCTTAGCCTTTAAACTATGCAAATAAGTTCCAGATTCATTATATGGAATATCAATAGGCTTTCCACTCACTCTCATGCAGTGAAAACTATACTTAATCGACATTTTATCGACATTATTCTTAGATCAGAGACTCACTACACAAGTTTAAGGGGTTCTCCCTTCAAAATCAATGGACATAATTTAGTTACTGCCAATCACTCTGATGACAGCGGTTACTTTTGGTTCCGCGATTCTAGTGAAATTTACCATTAAATACAAAGCTTTGAGTAAAAAATCAGAAAGTCGCTTTTACAAGCATTTTGTATTTAAGCCAATTTCAGTAGTTCCGCTACTCCGATTTCCCCGCTTTTCATTAACATACAATCAATGATTACAATGATTTCTTTAGGAAATTGGATGGAAAGTTTATAGTTGGAGACGACTTTAGTACCAAACATCAGTGGTGGGAATCTAGACTAGTAAATCCGAAACGAAGGGAGCTCTACTTAGCCGTGTCTCTGGTATTCCCGTTAATTTACTTCATATTGATTCCCGTTAATTGACTCAATTGATTATCCATGTCAACGCAACTCCTCCCAAGCTCTGTTATGTTAAAACTTTTAAAATTTCTCTGCATCAAATCGATCCGTTTTCCTAGTCTTTCCATTATGCTGTTACTATTTTTATACCATAACAGTCTCTTGCTTTTATATGCAATATAGTTCTTCGTTTGCGAATATCTTGTTTTCAATACTCATAAATGGTCAATAGTGGAAGCAGCAAAAGAAAACCATAAAGAATTTATGCTTGGCTTGCGTCGAATCTTTTAACACCCATCGGTAGTTGACTCCAAGACAGAGTGTATATTATAATATATGAATTTCAAGTGATCTTTCTACGCGAGCTAAAGGTTATATTTATGTTGTACATAGTGTTTTGATGATAGAAAGTGAACCTTAATCTTACTTTAATCTTGCTTAAAGATGTAATTTAAGAACTCTTCGATTCTGTAGCCATTATTTATGAAAGAAAGATTGTTCGTTAATCTCGTGTAATTACGGGCTCATTGGTTTATTCTGTCAAGCGTGCCCAGAGAAGATATATTCGGAAGTGTTTTCTTGTCATTGTAAGGAAACGTTTGTAGTTGTCATCGCGATTAAAGGAGACGAAGAAAAGCGAAAAAGACAGACCAACAGGGAGACATGATTAAATGGAATTCACTATTCGCGAAAGCAACTTATACGGCTAACAATATTTATGCGTTACAAGCATTTGCAAGTAAACCTTATCTACTTTCCCTGGTAGGTATCGAACAACGTAAAGGGAGAAAAAAAAAAAAATTAAGAAAGAAAAATAGTCAAGCACTTTTGTCAATCATCAGAAACTAAAACGTTTGTAGACAGAGAGAGAGAGATAGAGAGAATTTGCAAAGGGCGCAGCCGATAAAATTTGGAAAAGTTATGAGAATTTTTCTGCAATCAGCAGCTTAGACTGCGATTTTCGTTGACATCAGCACTTTTCATTTTTATAAATCAGTCTTTTGCTTTTATAACTGCACGTATTACCAGATGCAGAATACGATATTTTATTTATGGTTTTGCTGTATGAAAAAGTTTTACTTACCATTAAGATAAAGTATTATATTAAAAGTCCATAAGAAAAGCATGTTTACATATGATATATATGCAGAATTTTTATTATATTTTTGTATTTTTGTATTTTCTGATTTGTTTGTTTTACTTTATTCCACTTTTCTTCTTTTTTTTTTTTGTGGTGGATGGGAATGGTTTCAAGAAAACCAAAGCCTGTAAAGACTTTGCTTGGCAAATGACAAAAATTTATATTTACTTTTATGCGCCAATAATGCATTGTATACATTATTTATTCTTTTGCGCTCGCACAACAATGATTTATAAATTGTAAAATATTATTTATAATCAGCTTTTAAGACTTTTCCATTTATTAAAAAACATTAAATATTAAAAAATTTTATATTATTTATCAAAGAAGAAAATATGCCTCAAGTTTATGTTTTTAAAATGCAGCTAAAATTATACTTTAATTTTCCAGTAAAATTGCTGCGGTATCGTCAGTGTTTCCACTCACATAAATATTTCAATTTATTTAGCTTTTCATTTCGGATTTAGCTCCGTGTGAGAGTAACTCTGTTCGCTTTATTTCTAGTTCAATTAATTTTTTTTTTTTTTTTTTTTTTGTAGCAATTCTGTTCTGTTGTGTTATTGCAATTTTAATTATCACACACTCAGATTAAAACATGATATTCAATGCAATACAACAACAACAACAACAACAACAACAACAACATCTGCAAGCAAAAACATGAAACTCGTTCGTTTAGAAAACTTTTATGAAAAAAAAAATCCATGGAGTAAGAGCTACCAATTTTTATACGGGCAATCCATAGATGATGATATGCTAATTTCCTCGTTTCGCTTGCTCTTAGAAATACGCATTAGATATTTCATAAAACATCCGTTTTATATCAGCCCTTTTGTTAGCCCTCTTCTCGCCCTCTCTACGTTTTTAAATTGCTCCTCTTTCCGTTGGTCATATCGTAGGTTCCGTTGTTCATCGCTACTTTCGTTATTTCCTGCATTTCTTCGTCCATATCTTCTAATGTTCTATTATCCACTCCTCCCTTCGTTCCACTATCTATTGGTTAGTCACACTGAACAAATTTTCCTTCTAGTCATGCAACATACTTTCACAAATAATTCGTCGTCGGTTTTTCTCGAAGCTAACATAGTTCGAATTAGTTTGTTTCCCAATGAGCCTGTAAGTAACGAAAATTGAAAATTTTCATACGATTAACTTAGGTAAGTGATATACAGGCTGGATCTCAGGATAATTATACCTTGCCCGGTTACTGTACCCACCGCAAAGGACAACTTACTTTTCCCAAAAGCTTGCAATGCTCAAATATAAACAAAACTACCCTATCAGGTGTACAGATTCTCAATCAGAATGAATAGATATACTCATCCGTTTCCTGGTTGATTGGAATCAGAGTTCCAATTTAATAAATTGCGCTTAATAATAAAAATTTCATCTTAGATTTGTTTGCAATTCAAAAAATTTGAATCTGAATAATTTTGCCTTTCTTCTCAATGATCGATCCTGTCAGAATTTTAAAGTTTTGAACTGAAATTTGTTGAAAACCCTACTAATCGAGATGAAGTGCTCAACAAAAGTTACCTAAATGTTATATATAAAGAAGCTGGAATATGTAGTTACAATTTTTAGTTTGTGCAATTAACGACAGTGCGCTACGAAAGTGTATAAAAATATGATTCCAGATATAATATATACAGGATGTGTGCAATACGATGAATGGTCCATACGCCATATCAATGGATCTTCGATTAATCTTTCAATCGGATTCTTAGACAAGCTGGCAATAACTTCACTTATTCATTTAGAGCTGAGCATAAAAGCATACAAGTTACAGTAGTAGTTCCAACAGATTTAGAGAGGAAAAATTTTCTATTAGACTAAGATGCGCAGCAAACATTTACAGAGCGGCTTTAAATGACCACAAGAATCCGAAAAACTATTAAATGTATTTTATTGCGAATTAGGCAGATTTGTTACTAAATATTATATAACATGTATGGTGAAGAATATAAAAACAAAAAAATATTTTATACATAATATATTTTATATTTATAAAAAAAAATTTTTTTTTTTTGAAATATTTTCAAAAAAGTAAGCCTAACTACTATTTTATAATGTGCGACTTAATTGAGAGACTTTATTTTTAAAACGTTCTCTCATTGTATTTCATATAATTGTTCGAGCTTAACCACATACAGCAAATATTTGTTTTTTTATTTTGACCAGTCCTATGCGGTTATTAGTTAGGACAGAGTGTAGGTAGGTAAAGGACGGAGAATGTATGCTTAACTTTAAACGGTCCGAACTGCTACTGCTACTGCCTGTACCGAGATGATTCGCAGTAATGAGTCTTTTGGTATACAAACAAGATGCAAAAGCCAAGTAGTTTTGCTAGGAAGATTTAATTCGTAGACAAATCAATTATATCTCCGTAGAATACTTCTCGAGATAAATACACATAAGTGCAAAACGGTCTATGTTACGTTGGCCGTCAAAGGTATTGAGAGTGTTGAAAAAAGTTTTGTGATCCGTTATCGTTCAATCTCGCCGCTACAGCCGGTCTAGCGTCTTCGAATTAAGCCCACCAAAGGAGAAGGGCTGCTTATCATTTCTCCTATCTATTCAGAGAGGGTATTGCGTTTTAGTGGCGCTAAAGATTATCTCACGATTGCGACCCCATTCCGATATTATAGTGAAACAATGACAATGATCCGGTGCTGGATGGTCCTTTATTGACCGAGCACAAGTAATACAAGATGCTGTTACCTGTAAGTGAACGAATAGAGTTTATTTTTAAGGTATAGGATGTTGCTAGGAAGGGAGTGAAAAAAGCCAGTGTCTTGCGGTATTTCCGCATTTCAGGCAAAATTCATTGGCATTTAAGAAACGAACATCGTGAGAAAGTAATATCATGTAATTGTCTATACAACGCTTTGATGATATCCAGAGTCACGACCTTAGTTTTACCGCTTGACTCCTCTTTTCTACGAAATAGGTAATTTAGTTACCAGTAACCGTCGATTTTTGCGAAAGCCATTTTCTGATTGGTAACTAGATCTCGGGTTCTATATATATGATCAAGTTACTACCGTTGTGACTCTGGCAGAAAGAGTTGCAATTGTGTATACATTCGAATTGGTAGAGCCAATCTCCTTGGGTATAAGTTATGCCTCCGTGTGCGGTTATTTCGGTCAGCAAGCTAAGCGTATTCAGCAGATGCTGAAGAGACCGTGTACTGGCTTGGAGAGTACTGCAGCACACTACTTCAAAGCAATGAGCAAGATTACATTTGGTCCAAGGTAGGTGGTTTGCACATTGGCATTGAGCATAGTACTCTTTAGAGCGAGAGCAGTAGTTTGCCGGAGTAAGGAGGAGTAGCATAATCAATGGGATCATATACTATTTGGTTGTTTTTAAGGAGAATCGCAGCCGACGCGGTAACATGCTTTTACTGCTTTTTGGTGCTAATGGGGTGGGTTCCGCGATGACAAAGCAAATTGATGCAACGCAATATTTGTATGAATAATCGATGGACAACGAATTGTTGTACGGCAAATAGATAAGCGATCATCTACACAGAATTCAAACAATATTTTACGATTATGGGTAAGGTTTGCCCATCGAATAAGTTTATTCTATAACGATGCGTATGGAGTCAACGCTATAATCAATGTTTCGCTGTAATGGAAGTAAACGTAAATAAAACGCCCTTCTTATTGAGATTTGGATCACATTCCTTTAGAATGCATCGCCATTGAAACGTTCTCCTTGGTACATCTTACAGGGACGAATCGCTTTGAGATCATTTTCGATGATTTGTCTGCACATAGCGGGCAATAGGTTGGTCAAAACTTGGCGAATGTTCATTTTCAAAGCGTCAAGAATTTGAGGATTGCTTGCATAAACGCGATCCACTGCGTAATCCCATAAGAAAAAGTTCCGTGGTGAGAAATCGCGCAAACTAGGTAACCAATCGAAATGGATGACCGTATGTTCGGAAAGACTCGTTCTTTTTGGAATGTAATCAACCTATGAAATTCATATTTACATGGGAAGCTTTGTGTTTTTGAAAGCCCAAATCTTAAACTCGTAATTAAGTTCGAACGCTTTTGTTAAACACAATTGGTATTAAATTTTTTTTATGTTCCATTCATTTCTATTTTCTGATAATATAGAATATGTTCGCTCTCCGATTCTAAGTAATGACTGAGCTAATTGAATTCTGGTGTTCCTATCAAGCACCGATTTATTGACGTTTAGTAAACCTATAAACATGAATGAATATTTTATTGTAAATTCATAATAAATTCATATACAAAGCGAATACTTTCGATGAAATTCGTTGGAAATATCTCTGGATATGTTTCGTAAAATACTGTATTTGTTCAGATAAAATGGAAAGCCACACGCATCCGTGTCGAAATGAAAATGCATGCCATGAATAGTTAAGGAACGATAGGGAGTTGAAAAGTGCTGTCAAAAATGAATATTGAGAGACTAAAGAATTCATGTGTGACAATGAAAGAATGTTTAGAACAATCAAATGAATTGGAAAGTTTTATTCTTTCAAAATTCAAATAATTATTATTTTTGCACTTTTTTTATTACTATTGTTGTTGTGTTTTATTTATTTATTCCTTTTATTTTTATTTTTATTTTTTGAAATACCACCTCGGCAGATATTCATGCATATTTTATTTGGAGGGGCTCTAATGAAAATCAATAATTGAATGAAATTCCTCCCATTTGTGCGATTTGTTTGCTTTCGATTTATGAGCATCAATAGTATTATTGTTGTTTGGAATTTATTTACTTTGCTTTTTGCCATAAACCAATAGAAATCAAAACATATATATATATATATATATTTCTGAATTGAAAATTAAAGTAAAATAAAAGCAAGCTTTCTGCCATGCAGAACAGTTTACAGTTTATTTTGAATTTGAAAAAAGTAATAAATTATTGTAAATAAATCTTTATGTGCGTTTAGGGGAAAAATTGACTCATAAATATTTCCTTAAATTTACGCTTCGATAATTTCAAAATGAATGGAAAACTTTCAAGAAGAAACTTTCTTCCTCTATTACGGACTTATTAATTTCAGCTTAAGTTTTTATTACATGTGAAATATTGGTTTACTGCATCAATTAACAAGAATGAATAAATTATAAAATAAATAGCATTTATAGAGGAAAGGATTTTTCAATTTGATTTAAATAAATAATAAAAACTTTACTTTTACTTATTTGTTTTTATATTGTTTTTGATATTAAGAATGATATACATATATATATATATATATATAGACAACTAAACAAATTTATTTTAATCATTGAACTTATAACGAAATAAGCAAAGTGGAAGCAAATGAATGAATTATTAAAACAATGTTAAATATTTTAATCAGTTAATAGAATTTTATTCATTAAAATGAAAAAAATCTTTATTAGAGTGTATGAAAAAAATTATACTTTTTTAATATAATTATTTTTACTTAAGCATATAAACTATGCCAAGCAGTTTTCTTTTCATTTTTTCAATATCCCATTTATTTTAACTCAATATTAATTAGTTCATTTAAGGCATTTGAAAAGAAAATTATATATCATATTAAGTATATACATATATATATATATATATATATATATATATTTATGTACGTATATGTCTTATGAATTTCTCAACATCCTTCTCTTTCTTACCCATAGACAATTATTATGGTAAGTGCATGTCATCAACATTTAAACTAATACGATGTTTTGCATATTTTGCTGCTTGTCGTTTTGAAATCTCAAAGCTTTTTAAAGGGGCATAAATGAGAGCGAAAACTGTGTCAGCTCAGTTGGGATTATCACAGAAATTAATGCTTTTCATTTAATATTGAAATTAAACTCTAGAGACCGCAACACATAAAAACCAACCACAATTACTTAGCTTTAAAAGTGACTATAACATAATAGAAATATGCCATATTTTTAAAACATATACAAAAAAAAAAGTCATTGCATACGAATGAATGAATATAAAGCAGAAGTTCCATTTCATTCGTTTTTGAAGAGCCAATACTTTTGTTTCTACGATAATCACATGTGCTTGAATTGAAAATGCGGTTTTAGACATGTCGTCGTAAAATATTGACATATTTATATTATTGGTTAATTAATTGAAATAGTGATGGTCAACTAAATCATATCTTATTAATTTGTCAAAATGGGCATAAAACACCTGCGGTTTATAGAAAGAGTGAAAAGCGTAAAAGCGATGGTTAAGAAAATTACTTTTACAATAATCGCATGTATCCGCCTGAGTGATGTCGTTGGTAGAAATGTCGCGGCTACCAAATCGGTGTTCGCGCGCTCAAATTTCAAGCGCGATAGAGTTTACTTAGTTCGTAGCTATGATGCTGTGATTAGCCGCTAAATATGTGTAATATATAACGCTTTGGACAAACCCCCACCAGGCTGCGGCCACCGTCTCCCTATCTCTTTCTCTTTTCTTACTTCTTTCCGACGCGTGGCGCGATCCATGCGATAGGGTCCATCTCCCGAGCGATTGCTTCATATTAAAAAAAAAAAAAATTTGATCGAGAGATTCCATGCGCGGAAATTAGGCTCTTAGTGATTTCAGTCGAGCAATCGGCCAATTAATTTGTTGAATCAGTCCTTTGGTCCTTAATAAGACATTAAAAAGACTTATGGCATTAGCTTTAGGTTAACCTTTAAAAATGGTTTTTCTTTCATCCAAAAATAAAGATGTTCGACAAATATTGAGAACAATTTTTCTTGTAGCGTCGAACAATATTTATCCCCATCTCATTAGGAACACAGTATTCTGTTTAAATAAGGAAAAGGTTCGTAACGATAAATATTTTACTTAATTGGTTGTAATAACTGGGCTCATCCGTTTATAGAATGGTAATTTCCTTATAGAAGAGTATTAAGTAAAGTGCTTTTTTTTAAACATTGTCTGCTGGGCATGTACCGGAGTAAGTCTTACATTGATTAATACTATGCTCACAGAATGCTGATGCTTAAGATCTGTAATCGTATAGCGAAATAAAAAGAAAAAAAAAGGAAAAGTCCCAAATCCCCATTACAAAGCGTATCCAAGTGAATATAGGCAGGTACCTTAGATAAAATATAAAATGAAATCATTTAAAAGATTTAAAAAATAAGAAAATCGAAAACATGGATTTTTAGGTTTTTATCTGCATGCAATATATACAAGCCGCAAGTGTATATTTGTTTCTTAGTATTTGCGTATGCACGTGTGCACAACGTACGTTAACAAACCGTATTGATGATTGCGAGAATGACATAGTTGTGTAAGGGTAAAATCTGGTATAAATATAAATAAATAAAAAATAAAAATAAATAAAAATAGAAAAATTTTAGCTTCTTTTCGCTACCCACAACGTATCCTTCACCGATCAAGTCAAATCACAAATGTATATTAGCTTTCGGTAAACATATATAATAAATACCTGAAAATACATTTTCGAACGACAAACCCAAAAATGTTCGTACGCTTACATGGATTTGTAAACATTTGTGGGTGGATGTATTTAAATGACATCACAAATTTGACAAAAAGGGGTGTGCATATATACATATACATATATATATATACATATACATATATATATAAATATATATATATATATATATATATATATATATATAAATATATATAGAGAGAGAGAGAGAGAGAGAGAGAGAGAGAGAGAGAGAGAGAGAGAGAGAGAGAGAGAGAGAGAGTGAACTTCATGTAAATGTATTAAAATATCACAAAGTTGTGTGCTAATGCACAAATGTTGTTCTTAAACTCGCAACAGTGTGTATATCAGTACAAAGATTGTTACTTTAAGTAATCAAATCAAATCAAATTTTAGTGATGTGTTTGTAATCACATATATATATATATATGTATATATATATATGTATATATATGTTTATATATGTTTATATATGTTTATATACATATATACATATATATACATATATATATATATATATATATATATATAAATATATGTATACATATATATGTATATATGTATATATAAATATATGTATACATATAAATATACATATATATATTTATTTATAAATATAAAATTTTATGTAGAAATTATCAAATTTAGCGTAAGCTGTACAATAAGTTAAAATAAGTTATCGAAACCTGCATTGTGGAAGTTACTGTAGTAGCAAGTAGGCAAACTTTACACAGCTCCATTAAGAGTAGTGTTGATTGCAAAAGAACGTCCGCCGTTTGACTGTTTTATGACTTCGCTTCAAGCTCTTCATAAATTTGTATTTTAATTACTAAAAAAATCTATTTTAGATTTGTTAAGCCCTTGAAAACACTCACTGAAAATTGGATAGTTTATAAAAACCACACAATTAAAGTCAACTAGAGGTATAACGCGATAAATTCAGTTGGTCGTTCAATTACTGCAGTCTCATTTATGATGCAACCTTTATGAGCACGATGACTATGTTACGTTGACAACGGTAAACCGCGTACTGGTTTTAAGGCTCTTAAAAAACTTGACGGATAGTGTAATCTTTTTGTAAAGCATACGTTTTTTTTCAAATACCTTAAATGGTATTAACGAAGTTTGAAATAAAGTCTCAAAAAAATCATGATCGGAAAGGCCAAGAAACTCGTATGCGATAGGACTATCGTTTTGCCGATATAATTGCGCAAGATCGTCCAAGAAAATAATGCTTATAAGTTATCACAATTTTATATTCCAATATCAACATTAGTGCGTTTTGCTGTGGGTGTGATTCCCATGATTACCGGCATTTTCGTAACTTAAGGTGAAATCAAGCAGAAAATCATAATTTCGTCACATAAAAGATTTTAAATGAGGTCAACAAAAAATCGTAATTATGTTGAAATTCAATTTACCAGAAGAGAGAAAAATTACCTCTTGATTTCTACTCTATATGCGTTAAGTTCGTATCGATGTATACGTAACATCGTAGAAAAGAAAATAAATAAATAAAAGTCCCCGTAGCAAACAATGGTAGAAAGCCCAAGATAATTGAATAACGGGTGCGCGTGAAACGCATATTCTTTAGGTTAAATGGCAGAGGTAGACGGAAGTCTTAAATGAGGAATAATGCTTTTGCCTTTGTAATGTCAGAGTGTAGGGATTTATTCTTTTCTTGCCTCGGACTAGCTCAGTTGATTTTCCAATAAAATTTAAGTCAGTAAAAAAATGAACGAAAAAATAATTAAATAAAATAAAGAAAATTGCCCTTGGACTTTTTTTTTCCTTTTTTTATAAGTCTACCTGATTCTCCCTCGCTCCTTACTTGTTTCTTTTCAACACCCATTTGTCATCTAATTGTGTGCTTGTCTATCGATTACCTTTACAATCTATGTTCCCATTTCCCCCAAGTAGCTCTTCATTATCTCGCACACACACTACTGTGGCATCCTCTATAAGACTGTGTGTTGTTATTTATTCCATTTTTGAAGTAAAGACGCAAAATATGAATCATACATTAGGACCTTCCATTAATTTTGGTCATTTTTTTGACTTGAAAAAGGGCATTTCTTGACAAAAATTCGTACAAAACTTTTTCCATCATTTTCTGAAATTTTTACCAATCTTCCTGATAACGCTATACCGGCTGTACCGTGTCGAAAGAATTTATATTGGTTTGGCAGCGATCCAACCATACGGCCATTTTCACACTTCACAGCTATGGCATGCTGTATCGACCTGAACAAATTGTATGCGGAAGGCGCGATCTCTGGTAAATACATTGGATGTGGCTGAACTTCCCAATCGAGCTGCAACAGTGTATCCTGGACAACTCTTGCAACAACAACAAATGGCTAAAAAATGGCCATTTCAGTCAATTCGTGCAACCACTTTTCAACCGTTAAAACTAAAACCGGCAATTGGAATGTGATTGAACCTTAGCTTTACCTTAAGCTTCTGAACATGCTTGGTGGGATTCGGCAGCAGATCTCTTCAGATCAAACAGCAAAACTAAATGTCGAAAAATTCAATTTTGAGTGTTTCATGGCTAGCGTCTGCAAACGCTGAATAACTCAAATAACACTAAGTTGAAAACTGTTAGTCGACGTAGAGAATGGCCAAAATCAGCGAATTCAACTGTTGTGTACACTGGCAATTCCCATTACTTCCAATCCAAATTTACCAGTAGAAGTGGCTGATCAAAATTAATGCAAGGTCCTTATATACATATATATATATATATATAGTTGTCTATACAGGTAAAGAGAAAGGAAATGGCCTCAAACAACTAACCTTCCGTGTTCGTGTTCTTGGTCATGATGGCATCATGCAAAAATATACGCATCGCCGGCATACCCTTGTCCATCTTCATATATTTTAGATTATTTTTTTCGCTGGCTGTTTCCACAAATACGCCGCTGTTTTCCTTCATTCTATTTTTGACTCAATTTTTTCACAAGATTTTTCGTTTCTTTTTGTTCTCTGTTGTCCTTTTCACTTAAATTCATTACAATGATAAGAACTTTCGGTGAAAACTTTTCTTGCCATCATCATCAATTTACGCGATAGGAAACCTCATAATCTATTAATAACACCATCACTGATTACTAAATATGTGGGCATGTAGATGTTTTTGCACACATGACGACAAACGATTCCATATTTAATAAAAGTGGTCAATTCTTCTCTTCTCTCTTGTGCGGATTCATATCAGAAATGTAGTAGAATACCATTCGCTTATTTAAAAAATAACATGTTTCTTCCTTATTGTTAATACATAAATAACATAATTCATTAGTCTCTTCACTTGCTTGATTTACTTATAATTACATTAATTTTTTTTTTTTTTTTTATATACATGGCCTCCTTTTCATATATTTTATACGTATACGCTTTAATATAAAAAGATAGAGCACACACACACACACACACACACGCACGCACACAAATACTCTTACTTCAACTTATTCAATAGAAAATTCCCATATTTATATATTTTTAGATTTCCTTTAGGCTGTTTGTTGTTTGTGTACTTTTTAAATGTTGTTCTGTGAATATCTTAATCATTTTTACAAAGTCAATTTTGTATTTGTATAGGTTGTACGGTACGATGATGTTCACCGCTTAACCAAAGAAAGGGTTAAGTGTATAAACAAGTTTATGATGACTTCAATTAAAATTAATTTTTACATCATTTTTATTCCGTCTTCTGGGTTAAGCAATATAACATGTTTAAGACCACTCCAACCAGCAGACTAACCAAGACTCTCTCGGACAAAGCAAAATCTACCCTTACAATTAACAAGCGGACTTTGAAATCTCTCTCTCTCTCTCTCTGTCTCTTTCTCTTTTTACAATTCTCATTCTTGCTAAAATTCTTTTGTTTTTTTACCTAATGTTAGCAGGTGAGAGAGAGAGAGAAATGTGAAGGAAAACTCGATTAGCGGTTTCCCGCCTATCTAAATAAATAGATCATTGCCCTTTAGCTAGACCCCCTACACTAGCTGGTTATAAACGAAGGGTACTCGTTTTTAATTTGTCTCAACCATTCATTATCTCTCTGCATTACTTCTAATAGAAGGTTTGCATTTCCGTATAAACTGGGCGTGTGGATTCATTTTTAAATTGTATTTGCAGACAGTCTTGTTCGATATTTGTGATGAAAATCGGTATGTAGTCAACCGTACTTCATCACGTAAGGTTGTTCAGCGTGTTACCAGCGTAACACGCGTCTGTTATGCAAATATTCAAACTTTCGTATGTCCCTCTAAATATTTGCAGTGTTGAGAGTTCCCGTAGCAAATGAAGCAATGGACAAAGGGATTATGTCGAAAGTACATGTTGTGTCAATTAAGATGTAACGCACACACTTTGACAATTCTTCGACAGATATTTTCGGCAGCAACAAAATGAATGCATCTGACATTTTTAATGGAATTTTGAAAAAATTATTATAAACTAGATTTGAATAAAATTAATTTAAATTAATAATTGCTCTCTTTATAAGTTACTAAATTTTGAGCGAAATTAAGTAATTAATAGGATTTTGAATGAAGGACGCAATGGTTATGGAATGGAATTTTTTTTGATGTGGATTTTCAAAGTAAAAACTGCTTTGCGTATATAAAGAGGGGACACCAATCCAATTGTATCACTCAAAGCGTCGACATTAAGCTTTTTTTTCTCTTTTGAAGGCTTTCTGAATTTGACTTTTTCTTTCAATTAGTAATTCAGTGATGTAAAGCAAATTTTACTCATTTGCACAAAATTTCTTTAAAAGAATGTTCGCAAAAGAAAAATGACGAGATTATATTCGCTTTAAGGGGAATATTATACACGCTTCATATGTTACATAAAAATTTTAGAAAAATATTTTTAATTGCGGGCGCGTTAGGAAATACTTCTATGGCTTCTAAGTTAAAGGAGTTATTAGAGGAATGATCTTTGTAATATATTTTGACATATCAGAAACGGAAGGAGAAACCTTCTACCGTCTACCGTCGTTTTAAATGGATCGTTAAAAAATATATATATATATATATATATGTATAGGTAAATAAGAAATTAGCAACGAACAAGGAATATGTTACGAAAAATGCTATCATCACTGTCGTCTATCTTAGAGGAGAAATGCATATTGCCGCAATGATGGCCTATTTCAATTTCTTTGGCAGTAAAAGGTATTAATGTCACCACTCAAAAGTATACTTTAATCGTACTTTGGCAAATTGCAAATGCCTTTTTCTTGTGAAAGGCATTTCGTTTCCATTTTCCATATCAATCAGTAATTTAAATTCATTTCCAATTTCAATTTTCGCACTCTTCTTCTTTTCGCTGTTTCCTTTTGAGGAATCACAACAATAATACGATGAGGAAAAAACTATGAACGATGAACGATAAACGAGAAGAGAAATTTTAAATGTTTCCGCATTTTATTTCGCTTTCATAACATTTGAAACATTTCCTTTTACGTTTTATTTTTTCTAGCTTTTAAATGATAATGTATTCATAGCTGCAAAGGTAACAAATTCACTTAACTATAGATTGTGTTAAACAACACGTTCGTACAATTTCTATAGAAATTTTTCTGATTTTTTTTGTAAACACTTTTTTTCAGGGATGTTGCTGGTGTTCAATATTTGCCAAATCGTTTTTACCTCCGATATAGAATTCCAATTTTAAATATTTGTGTTTGATGATCGTTGAAATGCTGTAAAATATAAAAGAAGAAAACAGAAGGAAAACATTGTATTACATTGTGTACAAGCTGCATTTTGATTTTTTATTTACATTACGGAAACTTATTGTAATCGTAATTGTTTAGCATACCTATTCTTTCCAACGATATCAATATTCATTTACGCTTTCTTTCTGCTTAAAGGCAATTTTTTACTGTTTATTATTATGCTTGAGTAATTAGTGAAGCCAATCAACTTGTGCTGCTGCCCTTTAAAGCCGACAACAAAAATTTTATTAAATTAATCACTGAAATGTAGGCAATAACATTTTATATTTTCATGAAATGTTGGAATACAACAACATTTGAAACCCTTTTAAAAGTTTACGGTTACGGTTTTTTTCATTTTATTTCACTTCTGAAATTCCAACATTTACCACCCATTCCTGGCATAAAAATTGATAACCATTATAGCGTATTAAGCCATATTGATTAACCTCAAATGGCACCCATGAGTTTTGTGTGACGTGTGCAAAACATAACATTACAAAAAAAAAAAAAAAAAAATATGAAAAAATCCACACCTTTCTCTGCATTAAGTTTTTATAACTTTGTTCATCAGTTCAATCCAACGCATTCACCGGCATATGCACTTTTTGTCTTTGCCCATTATCATGCAAACCCATTTCGCTAGATTCTCCAAACCATTGGCAACAATTAGATCTATGCATCGATGAGTTCATTCTTAGCTTATCTCGAAAGAGAGATCACGGTTAATCTATCTTTATCGCTATTGGTCTAATTTTAATAATTGCACAATTGTTTATATGCATATTACGGTTCAGTTAAAATTGTTTAGCAAAGGCATTGCAGCTCCTTAAAACCACTAATAATTTTTTCTTTTTGCAATACCGTCTATGTTACTTATACTTATTTCAGGTTATTTTTCATTAATTGTTGCAAAAAAAAAAAAAAACAACAACAAGTAACGCATGATATATATGCGGTTTACCTAACGAATATAGTAACCGGACTTAAATAATGATGAGTATCCACGTTTCGCCTTATTTCTATTTCATGTTTTTTACTCCTCATAGCAACGTCTAAAAAAATGTGTGCGGTTCATCGGTTCATTTATAAAGTACTTGTGTTTTTCTTCTTTACTTTTTTTTTCCTTTGTTTTTCCGTGAAAGATTTACTCACAAAGTCAGGAGCAAAACAAATAAAGGCGAAGTTTCAGGAATCCTATGCAGATTTTTTCAATCGCTTGAGAATTGAAAATATCGAAAATAAAAAGAAAGAATATCATGGATAGAAAACGTAGAAAATCCCATTAACCTATCGTACGAAAAAGAGCACTTACCACCAATAGAATTTTATTATATGCATCACAAGTAGCATTAACTTGAAATGGTTACATAAATTTTACATGTACTTCACATGCACACTTACTTAGTCTTTCATTCACATATGCACACTCATCAGGGAAATTCTTAATTTCGTTTTTTAAGCGAGAACAGAACACATATTCATATCGACATATATGCAACTAAGTATCGGTCATTAGCGATGATTTTGCAGCATATGATGAATTAGTAAAAGGCTGTAAAACTAATTTCTACAACAAATAGAAAAGAAATTATATGTAATTATGTTGAGTTTTTCAATATCGATCGACCGTTAAATTGTGTACGTAATTTGATTGATTGCGAAGTAATAGTGAAGTTCCATTTATCCGTTATATCGATCGTATATATTTCTAATTATATATTTATTCGATTTGGCAGCGTTTGATTTTCAAAGATAATTAAAATCATTATTGCATACACAGTTTATATGGCCGTTAATAGCTTGAAACTTATGTCTACCAGCAGTGTATAACTGGTTCGTTTCAATTAACCTATCGATGCGGGCGCTTATGATCAACAGAAATCTCATTTATTTCTTGCATATTTATCAGATGCATCAATGCAATATATATATATATATATATATATATATATGTATATTGATGTATTTTTTTTTTTTGCTTAGCGAGCTGAAGGTAGAAAATCTTCAAAAGATATTGTAGCATACGCGATTCGCTATCCATGGCGCTTACGTACTAAGAACTATCCCCCAAACGCTTCTTAGACCATTTCCCCCGCGGGACCACTGTTAGGTATTACTTCGTGGGGACTGGTTGTTGTTAGCACGCTTCCGATGGTGGGACCTCAGGGGAATACACTATTGGCTTCCACTCTCTCTGCTTATACCCGTTGTCTCTCCACTCGTCGTAACTCCATGAGGGTATTGCTAGCGAACGCGTCTAAGTCGTTCCAAGCTGCTACACTGCCGATCATTACGCTTATTATCTCGTTAGGTGGCACTTGAGGCCGCCCGTTTTCAAATATGCAGCAGTAGAACATTACGTGCTCTGCGTCTTCTTTTGTATCCGCACATACCAGGCAGTTAGGCGAGCTGTCGTGTCCGAATCTGTGTGTGTGTGTGTGTGTGTTTATGGTGTTTATGTGAGTAAAATAAGGAAGAAAGGTCATAAGACGAACAGACGAGTTTTGCCTCGTGTTCAATTCTATTATACGTAAGTAAATTTGCTCTCTGCATAAGGACAGACAAATCATTGTAATTTTAATGTTCTTAACTTTACAAGATGCTTTGTTACATTTTGTTGAGAAATGTTTTGGAATATTTTTGTTATGCATTTCGGAAAATAATCCAAGTAAAATACGTACAGTTTATCTGCAAGAGAAAACTTTCTGTAAATAAAAAAAATGCTTGTAAATGAAAGTTTAAATGCAATGCATGCTAGAGAGTTATGCATGAGCATGGTTTTTCTCTCTGCTCTTTTTTTTTCTTTTTTTTTAATTATATAACAATAACACAATGTAAAGCTTATAATGACATTTCCTTGAAACCTACTTTTCCTAGCATAACACATATAAGTTTTTTATAAAGAAAAAAAAAAGGAAAAAAAAGTGTACAAATGTGCATTAAATACAATACGAAGAAAAAGATTTTCCAGGCATCTATCCGATGATAAGGGTGCGAGTGGCGAAGTTTTATCTCCCGTAATAGGGATAGGCAAAAGAAGACTATGAAAAAAGCATATGAAAAAAGAAGAAGGAGAAATACATTGACTTAAACATTTCAAGTTGTAAGATTAAAATGCAAAAGTGTAACAACAGTTGGCTGCAACAGCCAACAGATCCTCCTTATAAAAAATATATTTCGTATAATAAGCTCGCACACGCTTTTCCATGGCAACGGAAAAATGTGAGATAAACATTCGTGCACAAAACAGATGATAATATCCATGAAGTGCTAATGCTTTCCTATCGTACATTCATACACAAATTCGCCATGTGACTGACTGTATAAGTGTGAGGTATGATCTTTTGTGTACAATAACACCTGCTGCGTAAGCTAATAAAAGCACTTTATATACTATACCCTGCGTTGAGGTAAAATTTACCAAAAGGTGTGGATGCTATGCGCGTGTGTGTGTGTGTGTGTGTGTGTGGATGTCCTAGAATACTTAATCTTCTCCAAGTTATGTATATCATTATATTCAAGTTAAGCTTCATTCTTTTTCACTTCCCCTCTATGCCTTTGTCAGATAAAGTGTAAATATATAGCCGTAAAACACATATTATATAGTGTACGCATATTATTCGCATAACAATAGCAAAAATAGAAATATTTGAATATATATATATATATATATATATATATATATATATACAAATTTTTTAAATAATGCATGTATACTTTTTATGTAATATTATATTTTTATTTATTATATTTGTTGTACTGTGTGTTTTACTAAAGAAAATTTATTACATTATGTGTATACGTGTTGTACATTTAATATATAAACAACATTTGTACAGGACTAGTTGTTATAACGATGACGTTGGAAATGTGGAACACAATAGAATAACATAAGCAAGTTTATTAAAAAAATTTTTTAATTAAGATAAATGATGCTTTCCATCCGCACAAACCTACGCACACGCGCAGTCAGGCCAGATTAAGAAATGTTGATTAAAATAAGATATATTTATATGCATGCGCATGAGAACACATACTTAGTGTTATATGCGTTGCAAAGATTTAAAAAACATAAGTATGCTGTAAGCAAAAGTTTTTAAGCGTATAACGATTGTAAGACTCCAAGAAAATATAGATTGATCGGCAGAGAGAAAACATTAACAAAGTAAAATATTTTTATTTTCATTGAGAATTAAGCGAAAATAATTTCTTATATTATATATATAATATAGTCTGGCGGTACGGAAGTATAGTATTGGGAATAAACTGACCTCTACAAAATTCTAAATGTGTATAGGTACAGTTTTATATATCTGTAATGGTATAAATTGTTCTTTTTTTTGCCGAAAAAGCTTGCAAATATAATCTCTGCGTTCTATTGTTACATGTTACATAAGCAAACTGTCAAAAAATTTACAAAATGCTCGTTCCTTCAAGTGATAGTTTGTCTTAAGCTTTTATGTATCAGAATTTGGTAGCATTTCGTAGATAGTTTTGCATTTATTATGACTGCTGTGGAATCGTGGACTTGGCCAGAATATTACGATACGCGCTGAGTTACGTTAGCGCTCTTAGCAGAGACTGTTTTTATTAAACGACCAATTCTTTTGTTTTTGAACCCAGCATTACCCCTCCCCACCGTATACCTAACCCAGCGAACCAAAGGCAGAAACTTTATGCTTGCTTTAAAATGAACATTGAGTAGAACCAAAACCTCTCTATATTAACTTTTGATACTTGTTATTCCTCAATAAGAAGTGGTCGGTCGGATGGGTAGAAAGGTGAGGAGAGTGAGGGCACAGTAGAAGCTGAAGTGATCCAGAAACTTATACGCACCTTCTGTTGAACGACAACTTTACTCATACAGCTTTCTGCCAATCTTTCGATTGATGTATTCTCTGCGAGCATGATCTGTAGACATAGTAATGTTTTCGTTTTCTTTAGTTAAGGTTTCACGAGAGCAGAAAAACTCTTAACGATAGGATGTATAGACGGACCGAAAACTTTCTCGCAAAGAGGAGACATGTAGAGTGTGTAGTTTTAATTTCCAATTCTCAAATTTAAGTCGTATTGCCTTTTATTGCTAGCACCCCAAATGGATGTAAAGATATTGCAGAAAGTTTTTTAAATTGTGAAAATGTCTACTATTCCGCGGTGACACTCGTTTTCAACTCCAGCTTATCGACACCAATCAAGAGCACATAAACCAATTTTTTTTTTTGCTTTCTTTTTAAATTTAAGAAAACGATTTGAGGCTTAAACAAGTATGACAGACAAGCGGATAGATGGAAGGAGGAATGAAATTATATCGAATGTAAATCTGTTGCTGCTAATAATCGATAACAGACATTTTTGACTGATGCAAAATGGAGATCAATAGGCAGAAGGTTAGGGTTATAGAGACTTCAAAGATCTTGATCTATATCATTGCATTACACATTTGCATTAAGAAAAATGCCATTAATTTCAATAGACGGATGGACGAATATTGAGTATTCGTCTTTTTTATTTTTTTTTTGTCATGAAATTTGTACAAATTCGAGATAGCTATGTAAGGCACGATTTGATATTCGATTTGAATTCCGCAAACGTCAGAAGAATTCGCATTAAAGGAGAAACTATTTTAAATTATTTACAAAGGAATTTTTTAAAGCGAAATGTTTTTAGCTTATACTTTTATTGCTTCATTTTATTAAGAAGTGATATGCTAGCATAACTGAATGGTGGAATAAAAATGAACAATAAAATATGCATGGATATTAAGGAACTGGGAAAATAAGAGAAATAAGGAAGGCACGGAAATTGACATCGTTTAGCAAACGTCCTACTTAAGGAAATTTTATACTTACTACAAAGCAATGCATACGAAATGTAGCAAAATCTTCTCGAAAAGCAACGTAACATAGATATATACGCACGCCAAATGTTATGTAATTTTTTTTTATATGTATTTATTTATTTATTTATTTTTTTCTTATACATGTACATGTACATATATATATATATATATATATATATATATATATTTTTTTTTTTTTTTTTTGCGATGTAGTAAACGTGTTGTAAAGGTTGCATTGCTGATGTTTGCTCTTACTGAGCAGTATACACATATAAGTAAACGAAGGAAAAAAATAAAAACGTTCTTTACTTTCATTCTGCTTCGATATAATATGAGACATTTTATCCTGTTATTGTTATTGTGTTTACTACAAGCATAGTAAACGTTAACCTACTTAACAATACTAGAAAAAAAAAAAAAAAGCTCGAAAGGGAAATATGAGGCCAAATAACAAGGTAAACGTTGGTAGAAGTAAACGAAAGCATAAAAATCTTAACTTAGTTTAGCAAATTTAGCTTTCACTTACTAATGAAAATCAAGAATAAATGGCATTTTGTCAAAGTTGATACACAGTAATGGATATTCGCATTCATTTTATGCTTATAACTATTTATTTATATAATACTGATTTTTACTATTATTTGCATAAATATTGTAATTATGAGAATTTCTCAAAGTGGTTTAGTTACACTTATCATAATAAGAGTCATCGGATTTAATTGATATTAATCAGTTTACTATATTTGAACGCAATAATTACGTTCCATGGGTACAATCATTCATTTTCTTTAACTGTCATATCAAAAAGTTTAATTAAAGTGAGAGATTCTTTTAATAGTCATATCATCAAGTTTAACCAAATCACAGTTATAGGCCGCTTCGTTAAAACAAAAAAAGGCTAAAACGTTTCTAAACGACCCTAAGACTAAAAGTAATATATTTGCAATGATTTTTAAAAAAGATTTTTTTTTTTTTTGTTTGTTGCTTTAAAGTAAAAGGCAACTAGTCTACAAGTTTAAGGTTAACTTTATTTAAGCCTTTCCTATACCTTTGTATAGGTTTACCTTCAGTAAATGAGACGAAGTATATTTGCTTTAGTGTGGACATTCATAAGCTAAATGGAAAGCGTTCTATTGATTGTGTGCATGTCAGGAATGTCGAATTCAATTTTACATCTGTTGGGAGTATAAATTCTCTCAACAACTGTTTTTTCATCTCTGAGAAAATTTTCGAATTCAATCTTGAAAAAAACATTTCGCCTCTTTTTTTTATTTTTTTAAGATCACTCAGGGAATGCACCCTATTTGTGTAGTACGGTGATTATCAGAAAGAAATAAGGAGGTGGTGATCGCAGCCTAGTGGCTGTGTTATGTCTCTACCAGTAGAGCACTCACTAGACGCTACGACCAAAGAAAATTCTGCCCAACTTGAGATTAGACCCGCGAACTCTCACTTGATAGTCGCGATTGTTAGCTACTCGGCTACTCGGGTAGATTGAGATTATCCCCGAAAGGACCTAAATTTGGATATTTTTATAAAAATACAATAGCGCGGTACGTAATACGTTCCAGTTTAGAGTTGTACTGAAAACTGGCATTATCATGATTTATAGATATAGTGTCCCGTCATCCTCAATTATTGTTGGTAGCATGTCTTGGTGAATTTTTCATTTGATTGGAACAGATCGTAATACATTATGCCCTGCTGACCGCACGGTTTGTTCCCGTTCAAAGCTAATCAGCGGAATTAAATGTTGTAAACATTGTGTCCCTAATAGTCGTATTTGCGACTGGCAAAGTCTTGCAAGAATGCATGTATTACTTTTGCAGAGTTCGCTTTTTCCGTCGGTTCTACTAAAAAAATTAAAAGTTATAGTTACGATTGTCGAATACCACACCTATCCACATAGACAAATAGTATTCTTCATCTAATTTTGTCATAAAATAGTAAAAAGTGTTATGTATTTGCCTTATAAAGGTCTGTGGGGCAAGGCGATCGAAAAATAGACTAATGTATGCTAAAATGCTAAAAATTGCATTTGTTGTCATAAAAAAACGTATTTTTGTAAAAGCTTCTTTTTACGATAATAGATTTCGGAAAACAGACAGATGGATAGACATTTTTTCTATCGATCCGATTCTGAGTCGATCGATATCAAAAGAGTTGATTTCCATCCAAAATCATGTGTTTTAATAGGCGATTGCTATGCCTGACGTAGGGTATAACAAAAATCAAGTCAAATGATAAATTGAATGATGGCCGGCGAGATGCTTAGATCGCATCGAATAAAAGTATGAAATTGTAGTCCGCTTCGGACGAATGCGGCAACGCGCGTATACTTGGAACGTATTCGTACATTGTCTGAGCTAAGGATAAGGGCTTTAAGTAATTGTTGACATACTAAACTTTGAAAATGTCGGCCACATATGCTTGTTGTTGTGACATCCATTTTGCTGCTAGACGTATTAGTTCTAAAACACGTGTATTCTATACTAAAACAAGCTATTTAAATGTAACTATCAATAAACGTACAGACAGACAGACAATAAGGTGGTGTAAGAAAATGTAATTGTAAAAATTCCTACGAAATATGTAAAAATTGTGTGAGAAACGATTTTATATATAAATGTCATGTACTGTACTGTACTGTATCATATAGGGCAAATATATTGCGAACGAATTTTTGCGGTATCTTGTAAACAATTATTTTATACGACTGGGTGATGTATAAAATCCTTTTCCCGTATTAAAATTTTTATTTAAATTAAAAATTAAAAACTTGATTTAAAATCCGAAAAATATCTTAACAAAACTAAGTAGCAAAAATGTTTAATGAAATAAAATCGTAGAGCACAAATTGCATCATTGTCGTATAAATTTGTATTAGTTTTTTAAATATTTTTGCAAAATTGTTTTCTTTTCTTTAAAGAACACTTTTGCTTGACTTTGTAGTTTAATAACTGCGGCCTACTTTTCTGTTTATGGTAATTTATAGAAATTTGGTTCTAAAAGAATTTCTTTCCGGTTTTTTGGGTCAAGTTTTTAAATATATATATATATATATATATATATATATATATATATATATATATGTGTGTTTTGAAACACTTAAACTAAGAAAAGTTTAAGTGTTTATTTTTTCTCTACTTCTTTATGCATCAGGTAAAATATATTTCTTATGATTTTTTCTCTTTATAGAAAAGTTCACGTTTTTTAAGAGTTATAACCTTGCCAACTTTAACACACTGGCAAAGCGAGTGAAACGTGTATGCGTGTGAAAAAGCAGAAAAAAACGAAATGAATTTTGTGATTTTATTTATTTATTTATTTTTATTTTTTTTCTTTTTTCGTTTGAAAAAAAATATGCCTGCATTTTTTTCTCCTTTTTTCTAGACTTTTGTAGACGTTTGTGGCATAGATTTTACTTTCATTTAACCTAACAAATAAGACTTTAGAGTCGGCGTTTGTAAAGATTTTTACTTAGTTAAACAGACTTTATATTATATTATTTTTTATATATTTATTTATTCTACTTTTTCCTTTTTTTTTTCTTTTTTGCTTTCTTTTGTTCGTTTGTTGCATTTGAGGCATCAGTTGACGTCTGTAAGGGATTTTGGAGAACAAATTTTTTGTTTATATAACAGAAACGACTTCGTTACATATTTCTTCTAAAAAAAAAAAGAAAAAAAAAGCTGATTGTTTAGTTATTTTTAGTGAAACGCCCTAAATGTATGGTCCACTTACAGACATTCCTTTATGACCTTATGCGATGAGGCATATGTCAATAGGTTGCTGTTAATTATTTCTCGCTTCTTTATGTGTTATTACACAAATGGAAAATGCAAAAAAAAAAAATAAATAAATAAATAAATAAAAAGTCTTACGTGCTAAATAAAAGGCTTTCTTTCTTTTTTCACTTGAAATTTGAATATTTGAAAGTAAGTGAGAAAGTTTAGAAGCCATTGTTCAAATGCGCGGTAAACTGTTTGATTTCATTTCGCGTCTACTATTTATACATTTACGCAAAATATTATCTTTTTTTTTTTTAAATCGAAATTCTTTCTGTAAATTTTGTCCCCAAATTTTTATAAAATATTTATAAAACGATTTAAAAATGTTCTGATATAGCAATGCGATGAGAAACGTCCTTATCAATCTTGGACTTTAAACTATGCAAATAAGTCTGCGACTCGTCATACGGAATGCGAATAGGCTTTTCATATGACATCCATGCAGTAGACACTATCTTTTATCAAAATTTTGTTGACATTTGTCTTATGTCAGAGACTCATTCCGCAAATCGTTCTGACGTCACAGTCAATGAATATAATTTAAAAACTCCTAACCCCAGTGATGATAACGTTTATCTTGAGTAACTTTTGCATCTTGCATTAAAATCAAATTCAACGAATTCGCCATCTCAATTTGCGCAGTTTATATTCCTTCCGGGGTTTCATTAAAATGTAACGATTTTAGTGATTTCCTTAGTAAATTGGATGCAAAGTTCATAGTTGGAGATGACTTTAATGAAAAATCTTCTCTTCAGACTTTCCGATCGTTGAGAATATTTTCATTACGACACACGCCGATGACACAGCAATCCAATTTTGATCTAGTGATCCCATGAAAGTTTGCTATAAACTACAAATTTGTCTCAGCAAAATTTCGCTTTGACGGTCCAAATGGAATATTAATATACGTGCGTTCAAACCAAGTAGGGATTCGTGTCTTTTTCTATTTTTGAATGGCATTACTACCCCTATCAACTACTGTGCAAAAGATCTTGGCTTACATATTGACCAAAGATTAATTCATCTAAAAGCTAAGTGCCAGCAAATGGACTTCAAACCCAAAAGACTAGTTCAGCTAATTCGTTTAGAATCTCAATTTAAACTAAGAAGTAAATGCATTATATGCAAGACTATCCTCTACACTGAGTTTGGAAGAGCCAGTAGCTAATTAATATGCGAATTGTTGGCATATCTTTGCGCCAATATATTGCCTTGGATGAAATATACTTGCAATTATATATAAAACTTTAATTGCTTACCTGAATGCATTTGCATTTATTTGTATTATTGAACGGCCTAAGCTCCATCCATCGAGAACAACGCTTTCCACGACACAGTTTTTACGAAATTTAATTGCAAAGAAAACTCGCTAAATAGATTAGATGATCCATCCATCAACTGAGAAGATATCCATATTAATTTTGCATTAGAAAAGCGCTGTGATATTAATGGTGTACTTCTTTGCTTCAAACTCGGCCAAGAGTTTTCGTAATTCTGTTTTTTGTTTTGTTTTGGATAACATACTTTTACTTTTAGTACTTCACTTTAATTTTTAGTAGGATGTGCAAAAGTTATCTATCGCTGGAAAATTGACTTTAATTCTTTGATGAAATTACAAATGTTTCTTGAAAGGATTTCCCTGAAGGCATTATTGATCACAATTTCAAGAATCCTTTGTTTCTTGAGCACTTACTTGGATTTCTTATGTTTAATTTATTAACTTATTTTAAAATGACCGGGACCTGTTTAGAAAAGCCATCATTGCTCAGAAGGAGGATTATTAGGCCCTAATGTGCTGCAGATGCCAAAATAAACGCAGAAAAAAGAAAAAGTTGTGTATTGGATCTATCAATTAATCTGAAGAAATGTCTCGCTGGAAATGCGCTCCGCTAAGTAAAACGCCATGACTATTATACGGCGTTTTGTATATATCAACACTATTAAAAGTCACGTTATTCTTAAAGAATTTAATACTTGAGAGAGACAAGTTTCAAACTTTTCACTTTCCCCTCTTATTTTCGAGACACTCAGAGAAGTAACTTGAAATTAAAAAATCCAAATTTTCTTACTTACTTACCGCGTCACTCTCTTTGCCTAATTTTCTACGCGTACTGCATTGTGAAACAAACATCTTTAAGTACTCTTGCTTCCAATGTTTTTGGTAAGAGTTCGTTATGCTTCTTAATACCAAAAAAAAGAAAAAAAAGAAATCTTATAACCATATCAACATGGCTTAAAATTACTCTTTCCGTATCTATTGTCGCAAGGAATTTGCAAAGTTATACTAATTATGTCGATCGGTTTGTTACAATTCCATGTCAAATCCTCGATGGTACATACATGTATGATATGATAAATTCTCAAAATGTTACACGATGAGAAAGTATGTCGATTGTTAGTGGGCATCAATTGTTAATTGTTCTCTAAACTATAAGTTTAGGAGTAGGCTTTAACTTACATAGAAACGGCTCGTCTATTACCATATAATAAAAAAATGAAAATCACTCTCACTACGAGGAATTCGTAGAGCACAAAATGCCTACAACTGGCTCTGTTAGATGCTTTAAATTAATGAAAAATGGCGATCTGGACGTATTCGTCTTAAATGAGTATTTAGGACCCGCCCCGAAATGGGTACAATTTTGTTAGTCAATTCTCTCACTCAATTAGCGAATTTTTTTTTTTTAATATTTTGGTAAAAGCCGTTATGAACGGAAAGTGTAACTAAATGTAACAAACACCAAGACTTTTGATAACATTTTTACTTTTTATGTGTAATTAACGCAGACGAATTACCCACCATTTCCTTAGGATATAATTTGATGTTCAAACTGGTGTTGCTCTTACTACTACCATTACACACGCGCAGGCCCATATATTAAAAAAAAAAAAAAAAAAAAAAAAAACAATAATAATAAAAAAAAAATAAAAATAAAATGCTAAACTTTCATATACCATAGCGAAAAAGAATAGCGTACAAGAAATGAAACAATACAAGCAATAAAAAACAAAATAGCACAAAATGAAAACTTTTGTATTTTGGGAAAATTAATGCACACGTACCAAGTGAAAAATATAACAAAGAAAAGAAAAAAAAAAAAATGAGGAAAATTCTTTACAACTATATACTGCATTACTCAAACTACTCTACATGCACTGTTTTCAAAGAAATTTTCTACTGCTAGTTTCTGAAAAAAAGAGAAGAAAAGAAAAATGAAAAACAAGAAGAAAAGAAAATTCCTTTTTGGTGTTTCTTTTCGTTAGTTTTCTGTTTCTTAGATTTTTTTGGTCAAATTTCATTTTAAAGTTTTAGTTTTGCTATATTGCCATTTTGGGAATTCGAGTACAAGCCAGCAGATAGCGCCAAACTGTTAAAATCAGGAATAATAGCATTAGAAAACATCCCTTGCATCCGCCTGGCATTTATTTATATTGCAGTAAATTGTAAATAACGGTACTATTAAAACTAACTACATGAGTAGCTGTTTGCGCTGACGTTGCCATTCAAAGTCATTATTAAGCAAAACATGTATACCAATGATTTTTATTTTGCAACTTAATTAAACTTTATACACCGAATGTTCGCTTAAACTATTCACTCGTTCGGTAAGAGCTTTACTGATGAAATGTGCACTGTAACATATATTTATGTATATGTATTTATGTACGTATATGTATATGTATATGTATATGGATATATATGTGTATGTATATGTATATATAAAACCGCGTTAATTTGACGGTAAACTATACTTAAACATATTAAGTGAAATTGGAAAAGTTAATTGGGGGTAATTTAAATAATGTAAAACTATGTGTAACACATACTTTTAAAGGTACGTTCATGATGGATTTTCTAAAGAAATAAAAAGCATGACACTTAGGTTTCAATGCGTTCAATGTAAAAAACGTGTTTACTTAAGCATTTGCACTGGTATTTGTATACGACTCGCATGACCATTTTTAGACCTAATTAGTTCCTTAACGGAACAATTAATTTAGTGAAAAATTCATATATATAATTTAGATTTTTTTCCATTAAAAAAACCTAAACTAAACTTAATCTAGTGAGTGATAGGCTTAATTAGTAATCGAATCATTGGCGATCTAATTTAAAGTAACATTAATTTTATTATGAAATAATATTTTGAACGTTGATACTCACTCCTAGGGTTTTGTAAGAAACAATGGGGGAAATTCAGGTGAGAGACGGAACAACGATGCCATCAGCTGAAGAGATGTGCGTAAGGTTACTATATGAATGAAAACTATAACAAGAGTTAGGATTTACCCGCTTGTCTTAGATGAGATAGATTAGGCATCAATGTTTGTATCTGCTTTCAATAGTTTCGTTCATAAGACAATTACATGATGTTAACCGTGTGCTCTTGATCTTGACTATTCATTCTAGTTGAAAGGAGAAGACCGAGTTCACTTAGTTTTCTTACTTTCGTTTAAAAATATGCAGCATTAAGAGGCAAGACGTTAGGGCATTAACATACCAGCAAAGTATTACATTGCTTATGTATCGAGTACATAAGAACAAGAACAAGAACAAGAACAAGAACTAGAAATATTCAATTCTATCACCATCGAATTACGTTTCCAATATCACAATTCTGCCTGTGATAAGCTATGCAATTCGATTGCAAATAAAATGTCGAAGATATCTGACTTACTCTAAAATATAAATCATACAAATTCTTTGTTACCGGGGTAACACTTTTGCATACTGTTACATACTATTTTGTTTACATCTTGCTTTTGTAGATTCCAAATTAGAAAAAACGTTAGAAAAAGTAGAGAACCTTTATGAAAAGCTTCTACAGCGATTTGCTTCAGGCAATTTATCTCTTCACATCAGTTTTATACCCATCACTGAAGGATGGGGGATATATTCATTATGGCGGAATGCTGTAACACCCCGAGAGCAAGCTTCAGAGACTCTATAAAGTATATATATTCTTGATCAGCACGAAATTCTGAATTGATTAAGCCAAGTCTGTCCGTTTTTCTGTGGTATGTGATATTGACACTCTCCTGGTCGCAAGAGTGAAGATATTGGCTGCAAATTTGGTTGAAACATTGTAAGTTCTTGCACCCAAGTTTATATTGAAATTGGGCGAAATTGGTCGAAGCACAAGTTCGCGGGCTTTTACTCATCACTCACAAACTATAAAAGGTAAAAGGTTGAAATTTCCTACATTTACTTTACGAAAAACGCTACCATTTATGCGCAAAATTGGAAAAAGGCGGCCCATGCCAACAAAAAAGTGGACAAATGTTTAAATTTTTTTATATTCCTTTTATCTAAACAAGTCAGAATGTTTGAAACAAACTTTGCACATTCCTCAAATGAAGATATATTATCTGCCCAAAAATTAAATAAATGGTGGCTTCATAACAACACCAGCGATATGGGTATCGAATAAAAGGACTTGCAGAGTAGAAGGCGACAAGGTAATTGTGTGAATTCTAAATAAATTATGGTTGACGTCACGATATGTTAGATTAATTTTTTTAGTGAAGTAGAAGGTGGAGGAGAAATTTACTCCCATTCACTTTTCGATGAAAATAAATAAAAGTATGGGCCACCAAAGGTTTAATGGTGGTGGTTATGCGCGATTCGGCCCCAGGCGAATACAATTTTCTTATTTGATTTTATTCACTACGAACATATATAGACAAACGATATTCACTTTTCATTAAATGATATAATGATTTCAACACTACCGCGACATGTCGATGTTGGATCTTAAAATATTCATATGAATATAATATTCTTTACTATATGGTTATAAATCCATGGCTATTTCGTAGCATCCTTAGTTAGTCAAATTTGTTTATTTTTTATAAAACTAAATAATAATATTACTTGCCTTGAGGTTTGCGTCGAAGTTTAAAAAAGATTTCATCAGATTATCACAAATCGTATCCATTTTATTACTTAATTTGTAAGTGATTTCAGTTTTGTCTTCAAAACATCCGATACAATAATTACCAAAAGAATTTTTTATAAAAAAAATATATACACATACATATACAATATTTATATATTTAATATTAAATAACAATAAACATGTTGATATGTACAGAGTGACCGCATATATGTTGCCCTAGAAATGTATAAAAATTTTTCTTGTATGCTTTATAAAAAAAGGAACTTTTCTTTTTTTTAATTTTCGCATACATACACACATATATATATATATATATATACATTTTCTTCAACATGCATGTAAAAATCTGAAATATTGTTGTAGAAGTAGCGAGTAGCATTGTAACATGTTCTGCTTTTGTTTTCTGTGCCAACAATTTTATATACGTACATTGAAATTATAGTTTTTATATCGGTGTACGTAGGATGTTGTACACAAACGTTACTTGAACTGTTGATGCTGCTTCTGCTGCTGCTACTGCCACTGCTACTGCTATTGTTATTGTTACTGCATATTGTGCTCAAGCTGTTGCTTGATGCTTGAATTTTGCTAAAGTTTCTGAAAATGTGTTGCATATACGCATAATATTTCGCAGAAGAGAAGGCCGTTATGTTATGTTATTTTATCTTATATTATGAAATTGTTTTACTGCTGGCATATACGTTTACAGTGCGTCACTTTAACTAAAGTAGGAACGCGTGAAAATTGTGTGAACGTGAACGTGTGTGCATTATGTGCGAAGATTTTTAATTACACAAGTAATACTGTCATAAGCAATGTAAAAATGTGAACAAAAAAAAAAACAAGTAAGAAATTTACATTCGGTCGTGATCGAATCTTTTATACACTTTAACGGTATCCCAAAAAAGACAAGAAAAGTGAAAGAAGTAAATTTTCATGCTCTACAATATGGAGTGAGCGCGGGTGTTTTTTTCTATTTTCAAAATAAAAGTTTTTGTCATATAGGCGCGTGGGCGTTGTAGGCGTGTTCTTTGACAAGTTTAAGTCACTTTCATCTTTGTAAATTTGTAGACGATGTCTTCGTTTTCGCTAACGGGAGAAAGTTTACCACAAATACTACAAAGCTGCGCAAACAGACAGACGGACAGATGCACAGACGGACATGGTTAGGTGCATTCCACATTTGAATCTGCCCGACAATTTATACACTCAATGATGTTTTTGAAGCATGTTTCTAAGCGTTATGAAGATATTAAAAGAAAAGTTAAATTTTGTTCCACTATAATATTGGATAGGCGTGGTCACTTTTTTCGATAGCTTGAAGTCGATAGCTTTATATTTGCGCGCAGGAGAATGTTTTCAACAGATACAGACAGACAGATGGACAGACGGACATGCTTAAATTGATTTAGAATTTGATGCTGATCAAGAATATATACAGTTATACGTGGTTTCTGCAGTTTTCTTCTCAACGTTGCAAACATTTGGACAAAATGACTGTATCCCTCATCCTTCAATGATAGGTATAAGAAAGGAAAATATAAACTATGAGTTAAAGAGAAAGTTGTTTACGTAACACGTAGTCATGGGTTACTTTTTTTTTTTTGTTCATAAGCAGAACCTAGAGTCGTAGCAAGAAAACCTTATTAAGCTTGAAATTAATTCTTGATAGTCAATAAACCTACGCTAACAAATTACCTTAAGTTGTTTGTTAAAGTATAAACGCATCGATGACGGAAAATTTTTTATCGATTCTTTGCGAGAATATTTCGATTTTTGTAGCTGTGTCGTAGCTCTTATGTCTACTCATTTTTATTTCAGAAGAGAATAGAAAACGCAAGTGTTAAAAATCGTCCCACTACAGGTTATGAGAGTTTAAAAGTGTTAATGAGGAAAAGTCGAAGAGGCGTATGCCCCGCGTCCTCCGAAAGTTGTATACGTCGACCGGCAAACCAAAACTTATTGTCGACGTTAAAAACGCCGTCAACAATAGGTGTCGCAGCTATTCGCTTAGACTGCCCCATCGACCTTTAAAGCTTTTTAAACAAACCCACAAGCAGCATTTGTGTCAGAATGGTGGATTTTACCTATGGAGAGATATATTCGGGATCCTGAATATTTTATATATATATATTACAAAGCGTCTGTTTGGTAGAAAATCAGAAATCGGGCAAATGGAAATCGTGTGAATCACTCTTTCACAAGGAGCGAATACAGCGGCCCGAAAATTGAGGATGTAAGGGAACACAGAGGGAAACCCAAAAATATATATTAAATAATTATATAGATCGCTACCGCTATTTACGCTAAATAAACGAGCTCGTTTAATATTTACGTTAATAAATTGCATTAGTATTAGAGAGTAATGACAAATCCAATGTACTTCCTATAATGGATATAAAATAATCCGTTTCTCATACAATTGCCTTTGATAATGTTATAATTAGTTCAAAACCGATTTAATTTTGTTATTTTGCTTTAACTGATTTTGTTACAATCAGACACAAGTTACTCTACATTAGTTTGCAGTACAATTTAATCTAATCTATAATATCTAAGCGGCTATCAATTCCAAGAAAGACGTTCCGCGTCCAATTTTGTATCATCATGCCAGAATGTGACCCTCTGTACGTAATCGCATTTTGGGAAAGAATCATAAAAAAAGTAGTGGAGATGGAGTTTTTAGAAAATAATCAAAAATCAATACATTTTAAATCGGTGAAGGTGTGATGAAGAAACTAAAGCTTTCATTAGGAAATTTTTAACCTTTCTAACTGTCGCCTTGCCTTTTTTTTTTCATTTGTTTTATTAACACCTGAACTTCCGTAATAACTAAAGAGCATCTTAAGCAAATAATAGAGAAATGTATACTTTTTTTTAATCGAAAAACTTTTGCATTACTCTGCAAAGTTATTTATTAAAGGTTTTGCTTCGTGCTCATTTCATTTTTTTTTTTTTTTTTTTTTTTTATTTTTTTTTTTTTTTTTTTTTTTTTTTTTTTTTTTTATTATCTACTTTGATTTATTTTTGCATTTTTGCAAAAACCACAAAACTCCATTTCTTCCTCTCTCTCTCTCTGTCCCTTTTTTGCTGCATAAGTTTAAAGTCTTAACAAACAATACAACAACAGTACCTGGAATTATAGAATGTTGAAACCTTAATAATGTTGCCATAAAAGTGTCGCAGCGAGATAGACCGAAACAAAGATAAAGCAAAAACAGAAAAGAGGGCGATGTCTCCAGAACGTCAGTCAGCGGCACGAGGTGTTCATTGTCACTTGAAAATTACATAAGTTGTTAGTAAACTTGTCGTTGTGTATTGCTTCTTGTCTTGTTTACATAAATGTATGCGCAGCCATGAAATGAAATCAAATATAAAAGAAAGAAATCTAACTAAACTTGAACACCTAGAAAGGAAAAGATTTAAAACTTTAACGCTAAAGATATGCGAGAACTGAAGTAGCAATGGAATTAAATTGTTGTGGCATAGTAATAACGTTTGCCGGATTATGTTTATGCTCTTACTGCAGCACTTATTATTGTCGTTGTTGCTGTTGCTTCTAACATCGTTAAGGCTAAGGAAATGCTTTGTGACAGGACTTGAAAAGGATATTATCTGTTAACTTATGTTGAAAAAAAAAAAGAGAAAAAGAAAAAATGAAAAGTACACGTGAAAACGTCGACATAAGGAATAGTAATTTGTAATGTTAGAAAACATTACTACCGCAGGTATTAAGGACTCTTCGTCTGTCTTATTTTTTTTTTTTTTTTTTAATTTATAAGAATCGCAGCAAAAAATGTACACACGCTTTGAATTTAATTTAAGATACCATGTTGCCCACCGTAACGAACATATAAATAGATCTTCTATATGCTAGATTTCTTAATTCATATAAATATATGTATGTATTATATTTACATGCATCAGTATGCATAGCAATGTCAATTTATGAGATATATATCATATCTTCATTTGTCCGCCGCTTGAAAACAGAAAGAAGCAAATCGGCAGTCAGAAGCGCGAAAGAAAGGGTAGAAAGAGTAAAGGTAGTTGAATTGACCGACCGACGTCACAAACATGTACGCATAAGGAAAGTCCAAATTTTGTCCCTAGCAATAATATTTATGATACATAATAAGGTTTTTGCTGCGTTTTTGCAGATGTTGCAAACAGAATATCGAAGTTAGCATAAGTTTTTATCTTCTAGTACTAGATATGGTAGAATTAAAGAGCAAGAGAAAGAATTGTTGCTTAGCAAACCGAAGTTTCATGCCTGATGTTTCCTAGATGTGGTAATAATAATACACCAATACAGGTGCGTATTGACAAAGTTATGTCACAATTGAGGTTAAGTTCAGCAACAACTTTATATTAGAAATTATACCAGTAAAGCCTTTCCTTATAGGATGTTATTGGTCTATGTAGGTATGTATGTATTTATTTTAGAATTGTAACTACATTTGTTTGTATGCATGATTGTACGGCATCTACATATGCATGTAGATATATGCCTTAATGTTATGCAGTCTTTTTTTGATGTTTTTTGTTTCGTTTTTTTTTTGTTCAAATGTTTTTCTAAAATTAAAAGAAAATTTGAAATAAAATTATTTTTATTCGTAGCTTCTTGTTTATGTATATGTCGGGATGATGTGAAAGGATCGGAATTATTATGTGAAGATTTTGCTTAAGGTACTCTCTGTTATGGCAGCGGAAATCAAAACCATCTTTTTCGCCAGCAGACATTGTTGACAAACAACTGCTGCTGCTAACGCGGTTGACGCTGAAGAATTCGTTTTTTCTTTATTGGTTTCCGCATCAAATTTTTTTTCATTTTTTTTTTTGCGCAAGCGAGGTGTTGTGTCATCAGGAAGGCGACAATTTCCAAGTTTATTCACATTTCAAAAATTCGAACACACACGTACACAAATGTATTTATACAGTCATGCCTACAAATATCTAAGAATCATCCAGTTGTCCAGAATAGAGCGAAGAAACTAGCAAACAGGAAAATATTGAAGCTAACATAAAAGTCAGTTAAGTTAAGCAGACATTTGCGTTATAGTAGTTGTGGCAATAATAGTAGTTGTAGTCGTAGTGCAGGAGTTTACAAATCTATTTCAACTATGTTAGCTACTGTTATTGTTGTCTCCAATGTTATTGTTGTTACTGTTTGTTGTTGTCGCTATGCCAATGAAATGTGACACTTGCTGGTATGTAAGTTTGTTTTCTACACATATACATATACACATCCATGTATTACATCTACGTACGTTCTTCATGTAATTTTGCTTTTAGGATTTTCTCAGCCACAATTCTAAGCGTATTTTTTTACTTATTATTTGTGTTCACACATTCATACATACATTCAAACACACGTACACGTTTAATGCACAGACCGAGTTATTTTAACTGTCATGCCTGTTGAAATTTATGTTGGGTTTTCGTTTTTTTTACTTACTTCTGCTTTTCTCTCCCCTTCTTTTTTTTAACAATCAATACTATCTTAAGCCCAACTAGAGCTGATTTAAAGTATGGAAAAAAAAGAGAGAAAAACAAATGTAGAAAGTTTTTGTTTGTGTTTCGATATCGGCTTTAGATTCCCATTTGTCTTTCTACTACGATTTGATCACATATGGCATAGTGTTCATACATTGTCAGCCATTTGCTAGCAATGTGAGGCTTATGGCTTAACGTATGACAAATTCCTGTTTCCGTGTTATCAACATTTCAGTTCTGTTTAAGCACGTAACTCTTGCCTACTTTTAGTCATTTGCCTTCTTGTTTTTTACATTTCGTGTCTGTTCATTCATGTCATTTTGCCGGTTTTGTCTGTTTGACTGTGAACATGACTGAAGTTATTTATACCATAAAATTTTATTATGGATTTTCGTCGGCGATTTCCATTCGTATCTACTACGCAAAATCTAAGTATATATTAGGTTCGTTAACCTTTCTGCAACAATTAGAAATACAAATCCTAATATTCATTTGCCTGAACTGCTTTCAGGATTATAAAAATCACCAGAGAGGGAGAAAGAGAGAGAGAGAGAGATAGAGAGAGAGAAATAGAAATCAAAATACCAATATCACCGATATATTTTACGTTAAATGTTTTACTTTAATTAGAAAAACACACAACAAAATTACTTAAAAAAAAAAGAAGCAGTTCTAAGCTGAAAAAGCAGATGGACACAACTAACCGTAGACAGCATACAATACCTTCTTTTGGTGACCTATTGATTTTTTTTATTGTTCTTTTTTTCTTTTTTTCTGTTTTCCTAACTAATACTTACCTAAGCCAGAAATGTCATATAAATAGTTTTGGGAGTAGGTTTTCTCTACGGACCAAAAGCTCACCAAAACATAAAAAATGAAAAAAAAAAAAAACAATTGATTTCGTATTCCTTCAATAAACATGAATTATAAATATTTATTTTTAGTTATATCCTGTGCATAAACGTATCAGGTGTTGTGTTAGTTAAACATTTCTACTGATGCTATTTATAAAGCCACACAAAATATATTTGGAAAAGCATATGTCAACTGTGTTAATTGATGATATTTTCACATGCAATAGTAAGCCGTAATAGTTAGTTGTTAACGCATCACCAAGAGGTTATTCACTTCATCACTAATATTCGCTTTGTCGAAACGGTTGCATGACCAAGGCCCTGTAAATATATCAATATCAAACTGCTACCCCGACATTCGTATTTGTCGAACTGATCAATACAGTCAAACACAGGGTCATGCGGGACATGGCCAGAGATAAAAATCCAATTGTTAGCAAACATTAAGATAACCTTTGCAAAGTTAGCAAGAACACTGTGAGTTTCTGCACGCAAATTGGTATTGAAATTATGAGCTAAGCCGGTCAGAGGACACGCCTACAATACAACATAAAAGCATAAGAAAATATGATGTGTTCCCATTAATCATAAACTACAATGGTAAAAACACCCTTTTCCATTCCATTTTCTTCGTTTTTTTTTTTCTAAGAGTAAGGCGATGAGTAAACGTGAATAAACAGATTTCTAATTAATTTCGAATCCAAAGTCGTTTCATGCGGATTTGTTGCTTCTATGTTGACTTTCCCACACGTCCGCTCTTACTCAACATTTCCGTGCCCTCACGAGCGTCTCGATTCACGCCTGCCACTCTCACCGTTTCATTTTTTCGTTATACAGTCCGTTTCTTTGCTGCTTGTCCTTAGGTCCTTGTTCCGTTCACCTAGCTGTCAGTCTATTCTTCCGTACGTTTCCTTCTTTCCATTCACATTTCTATTGCTCTATTATACATTCATCCATTCACTTGATCTTCCATTCAGAATTCAGTTGTATGCGTACGTTCTTATATTAATCTGTTGATTGGTTAACTTATTCGCCGTGTGTATTCCGTGTTTTTGTTTTCTCTCCCTATTATAATGCAATTTCGCTTGTCTGCTTTGTTATGATTTAATATCTCAATCAGTTAGCAAAAAAAACTTAAAAAAATGAATTTAGAAAAATATCTTCAATCACTTTATTATTATTTATTGTACATTATTAGTTATTATTTAAAGAAGATAGCGATTTGAATTTTCGCACAACTCCCGCCTAAAATAGACCACCAAACTCCTTTTAGTTTTGGTCTATTTCGGTCGACAATAACTTAGATAACAAAATGCTGACTGGGAATCAATCTTTCCGTGATGGTTTGCTTCGGTGGCGTTGGAGAAGGAAACCGGAAAATATAAATTGGAGCGATTCGATTTTCTTAACTCAGTTTACATAACACTTAATTATTAGGCGCGTTTACCCTGCCACGCTTCCTTAAGTAGAGTCGAAAGAGTTAATTGATTAGCATTGCAATTCTATCCGACCTATCGCTTTAATTTCTGAATTAATCATCGCCTATAGAGATTAGTATCATCTTAGAGATCAAAATCTCTGCAGAGCAATTTCTTTTATATTTCTTTGTAGCGAAATGTATATGTATGCATGTATGGATGTATGTTCTCCTCCTCCAAGATCAATTCAATTCTGCTGAAAATTACTCCTGAAACTGAACATGTATGTGTATTATTTTAAAAAAAATTACGCCAAGTATCAAGTATCAAGTATTTAAGCTACCGTTTTTCCCCAAGCACTACTTTTTCTATCTGTTAGGCAAAATGTGAATCTCATGCAGAGAGCACAGCTAGTTTTTTGTGGCCATTTGACTAAAGCATCTATTATTTGACTATTGCTATAAAAATGGAAAATCCTGCTCGAAGAGACAATAATTCAACTATATATGCATCCGTGTTAATCCAAATGAGTTATGTGCGCTGGTAATAACAGGGAATGTAGTATATACCAGTTTAGTGCCGCTATTGCATCCCACTTTTGAGTCAGTTGTGCTGCATGGGAACGATATTCGTCATGTAAAGAAAATCACGACGTTATGGATTTTCGCCCAGATTGTAATCGTTGCTGTTGGCAAAGATTCATTGTGTTGGAAGAATAAAAGCTAACATATCATGCCCAAATGGCATCCTATCCGCAAGCCAGACCACCATCGATATTCAGCTTTATGATCGATGTTGACGACGGGTGTGCGTCGCGATTATCTGGGCTTTGGGCTGCTCATAGCAATTCAACCTTGCTTACCTTCGAATTGTGCACGAAAAGCTAACTTTTCTGACTTTGTTTTCCTTGTTTCTCTCAATCTATTCCAAGATCCCAGCAACTATGTTGCCTTCTTATTACGATAACTTGAACTATTATTGTTTTTATTCTTCCAATTATATGCGCGGTAATTATATGCTTACCGCCCTGAAACTATGCTATGATATGCTCGGCAAATAAAGACTTTTTTTAAGCGGATTTACACTCAAACTAAATATAGGCTCATAGATGGAAATTGGAAATGCGTTAAAGCAAAAATTAATTTTTTTTTCTTTTAAATTTTATCGTTTTGAATAAAAGGGAAAAATAATATAATTATTTTGTAGAAAGGAAAGAATACGAATTAACATTTATAGGAATCCTTATGTTTTCAAAAAAATTGTACAGTATTTATTTCTTGATTCGATTCAGATATGCAAGCGTATGCGTGCAAATGATTAGCAATGCGAAGAAGTACATTAGCAAAGCATTTTAATAGAAAGACTTTATAAGTAAGTCAGTCTGCTGTAATAATTCGGCTGCTAAGTGAAAAAACCATACTTTTAATTTAAATCAATAACATTTTCAATTAATATCATTATTCGTCATATTTCAACTCTTCTTGTTAAGCTATTTCCGTACACATATGTAATTATATTTAATATGTCATTATGTTGAATATAATAATAATAATGAAAAACATATTAAAATATTTTGACTTGTGCTAGCAACATGATTATGAATGTATGTTTGCATATATATATATATATATGTGAAGGTTTTACCCATAGCTATATAGTTGTATTCATCTTCTACTTATATAATGATGTAGCTAACATTTTTGAATACTAATTGCATTTCATAAGAAATCTTAAATATCGCAAAAAGCCTAAAACGTTCATTAACAAAATCAACATGAAAATAAGTGAGGAAAGCGAGCAAGCAAGCAAGCAAGCAAGCAAGCAAGCAAGCAAGTAAACAGGCAAGTAGCCAAGTAAGCAGACAAACACGCAGGAACGCAGCCATTTACTAGCTAGCTAGAGTCAGTAAAATTAATATACTCAACTCGTACATAATATGTATATGAGCATAATATACAAAATATTTGTGCGTTTATTTATGCATATATCTCTTAACATATGTACATAAATATTTACATGGACGTAAATATCTTTACATTAAGGCTTATGCTCATGAGTTTGTGTATAACGTTGTAAGTCCAAATTGCATAGTAAATTGCTAAATTACTTTAAATAGTATTCAATGTACTTCATATATATTATTATATAAGTTTTATGTTTACGGGTGCGGCTACATGATTACATACGAATAATCCTGCATAAAAATGTTCAAATTTATGTCACTACACACACACACACACACACACACACACACACGCACGCACGCACGCACATACATACACACATACATATACATACATGCATGTAAGGAATTCAAATTCAGTTTTCAAATTTAGTATAATAATAATTTCTTCGCTTACATTTATGAAACGGTAAAGCTTTCTTGAACAGAAACTCCAGCATTGTGTAAATATTTAAATATAAAAACGTTTGACTATAATAGATGTTGTTGATGTGCATGTTTGCGTATAAGCGAGTTTGCACATGGCCGTGTGTTCTGCAAATTTTTATATATATATATATAAGTTTTGTACTTGTAAAGTTTATAAAGCAGCAAACATCAAAAGAATTTTTCATATATACATCTAAAAAGTAAGCAATATATTCACATTTGCAAAAGAATCAACCAATTGTTTCAGATTCGATTATATAGAAAATTAATAACACATGTTAAACAATAACGAGAGCAACAACAACAACAATAACTACGATAACTATGGCATCAAAATTGTAGGAAAATTTTTTGAAAACTTTAGTTTCTGGATTTCGCACACATAAATCATTTACCAACACACAAACACACACACACACACACACATGTATGTATGAATTTGCTCACACACCGATATCTGGATATATGGACTTGCAAAATAAATATGTGTATATAGTGTACAGTATTTTTTTCTTAGTTGAATACTGAAAATTTGCTTTTTGCCTTCTTTTGTAGTTACTTAATTGAATGAGTTCTTCTTCTTCTTCTCCTTGCTTTTTATGAAATATTTCATTAGGCGGAAGAAAGCAACATTTACGCAAAAAGTGAAATAGTTTCGTAGCATAATGAGACGATCGCTTTCTGAGTTAGCAACGACTCTACACATTAATGCAAATATTTAGAATATCGAGATAAATTTACTTTTATTTTAAATTCATTATCTTAAGCACTGCATTCCTTTCCTACATATTATATAATAAAAGAAAACAAGACAATAAACGGTCTAGTTTTTTACGCTTATCCACTATAAAATTTGTATTCGATAACCGTAAAGCGTATCACATGTATTCGTATTCTTTGTAAGTTATTTAAAAAGCCATAAGAGACGCCACACAACACATGTGTAGAGTCTTAGCAAACTGCCACGCGGAGAGTTAACGCAATTTAATTATTCAAGTCTTAACGGCTATAGATGCCTATCTAAGGGTTAAAGTCAAATTGTCAAAATACGAAATCGGATCGTATCGTACGGTTTATCCGAAATAACACAAGTTGCTTAAATTATTTATAATGAATTGTAAAAAAACTAACTCCAAATTTTAATTGAAAAAATATTCCAAAATTATTAATTTTTCTATAAGTGAGTTTTCGGGCCACCGTTGCTGACTTTTCAATTTCACCCAATGAGAATTATGGGAGACAACCTCACAGCAAGTTTGTTCTTCTACAGTTCTTTTAAGCTTCTGAAATCGAAATTGAAATGATTTTAGCTGACGAACAGATTCACACCTGGATATTAATAAGAATCTATACGTACCGGGTGCGGTCTCTAATGCCCTTCTTCAATAAGTTAGAAACAATTTTAAAAGTATAAAAACCGTTTCCATAACTACGAAATCCATCCTGTTGCTTCCTATTACTAGTAAACTCTCCGACGGAAATGCAATGTTTAAGGTAATGAATTTCAAATAAAAGCAATGTAGGGAATTGTTGCCGTCTGAGAAAGCAAACGTTATGTCACTCATCCCATCTGTCGTCTTACAGTTTAGTTCTATTAATAATAATAATAATAATAATGATATTTCATCTTATAGGTGAAATGGTACCTCGCGGAGTAACGTTTCTCGTTTCCTAGGCGCGCTGTTTTTTTTTTTTTTTTCAGCAAGAATTGACCATGCGGTCATAATATGCAAGCCAACTTCGGTATGATGATGATTTTATGCTTCGTGGAACAAAACGACGATTTCCATCATAAAATCCTTATAACGACCATGGTTTACTTTACGCAGGGTTTGGTACATACCTCATAAAGCTGACATGTCTGTCATGTAAATTTTAATTCAACAAATGAAGCCATTGATGCTAACAGATTCTTTAAACCCAAAAATAAAATTAAAAAGACATTGCTTGTCACCAACAAGATTGTACGGCAAATTACGCAGCTAATGGATCAATGCTATCATCGAAAACGATCTTAACGAAATTTTCTAAGAAAATAAGAATCTTGTGATGTCAAGTAGTCATAGTCAAGTCCTCGTTCGTTTCTCTCTCTTTTAAAATAAATATTGTGCTCGCGAAATTCTGTCTAAAAGACAGAATTTGCGCTGCTCCACACTCCCTGTTTACTACGCACTATAACTTATACTCTGTCTACTATTGCTATCACTACTAGTAGTACTACTAACAGCGGTATTAATACTAGTACTGTAGCGTTCAACAAACTGAAAAGAATATTTCTGAAGTATTTCTGCTTTCTATTTTGATATTTTAAAGTTCTCCGATTCGCGGGAAGCGCTAATTTGGTTTCGCGAATAAAATCGCGGATTACATGGCTGTGTATTTAGAAGAAGACGATAAGCCAAGATTAACATCGTGTTGATTGTTGAATCATAATGTGAATAATGAATGCGTAGAATACGAAAATAATGGGTGCCGGTAAACAATGGGTTATGGTGGAGGGATAATACTACACTACTACTGTTTTTCATTATTTTTTTTTACTTTTACTATTTTTTTACTGATGTTAGTATATTTACTGTTACTACGTTTGACTACTTTTACCATCACGACTACGACATTTTCTATTCAATGATGTACAGCATCTCGGAGCAGTGTTTCAATCCTTACGACCATAAAAATAAATTAATCCTTTTATGGATCAAAGAATGAGTTGTTCGCTTGACACGAAATTCATGCATTGTCTAAAAGATTTGATAAAACTAGGAACTAGCTATGCGACAATATTTTGCAACTATTTCTCCCACAACAAATCTCTCTCCACAATCCATTTCACAAGAAGAGAAGAGCATACATATGCTTTAAATTTAAATTTAATACAGTTTTTTCCAAATAAATCAATGCATTTCTTGTACAAAAAACAACAAAGATTAGCAGCAGTTGCTAGCTATTTGAACAGTTCGATTCCCAACGGATTTCCATTCATACGAGTTATCTCGTGTCATTTTCAGATTAGTGCCGTCTTAAAAGTAACTAAATAAAAAGTACTGTTATTCACAAATCATGATACTTCGTAAACGATTTAAAGCTAAAAGTATCGAATATGCTCCCACATACCAGTATCTGTGTGTGTGTGTGTGCGTGTGTGCGTATGGGTACATGCGGCTAAGATTATAACATAAAAATGTATTTTGTTCGTAAATTTATGAAATTTGATTTTTGAAATTTGGCCCTTTATTTTGAATTTCATATTTCTCCTCCTTTCACTTACTTAGTCACACATGCAAATATATAAATTTATCCGTTTGCCTTTTATATTTGATTTTTTGCTGTTAGTTAAAATCTTTTGGCAGCAAAATACAAAGTTTCAACAGCACAGAATTTAATTGTTATACTCTGTACTCCTCTTAACGTTATATATGTATTATGTACTTACGTCCACATATATTTTATATGGAATAAAATAATTTTACTGCAACTTTTTTAAAGTCCAATATTTTTGTTTTGTTTTTCTTCCTACATATTTTAAATGCTAAGCTGCTTTAATTGCTTTTGGATTTTACTTAGGAGATAATCTTTGAAAATTTATGATATTTTTCTAAGAAATTCATTTTTATTTACAGCTTTTTTTTGCCATACCGACTCGGACAATTAAGAAATAGGAAAAGAAACAAAAAAAAAGCAAGTGAAACAGAAAAGAAAGCAAATGTTTATTCAAATATGTAAATATCAGAGAGAAAGAAAAAGAGAAAGATAGAGAGAGAGAGAGAAAAAGAAAACACACACATAAAATTTAAATTATTGAAGTCATAAATTTTATTATTCAAGAACGTACACATACATACACTTACGAAAATAAAGGTATTAGATAAGCTTTTCCTTTCCCCCTCACAGTAAACGATGATGAAATTAATAGTTGAATAACTTAGAAGAGAGATTATTCTCTCTATGACTTTTTGTCTTAATTCATTGATGAATTTTTTTCCTTTAGTTCTTGATTGAAAGAAGTCTTCATTGTTGGAAATAAAAAAAATGTCTCTTGATTTTTTTGTTTCGAACTAAGCTGAGCTCTTCCATGATTAAGATATAAAATCATCTTGCTTTTACTAAAAAAATAAGGTAACTTTTCTTTTTTGCTTAAGAAAATTTTAAAAAATTTATTAGTATCCAGATATGTATATACGAAAATATATGTACCATGATGAAAATATTAAAAATACAAATTAGTTCTGTTCGTTTTCTAAGAGAGGATGTAAGTAATGCTGCATACTATGATTACGAAAACTATGGCTTCTTCATTTGAAACTGCACGTAACGATATTAATTATCATACTAAAGTGTACACAACATCGTTTGCTGGAACCTTTGAATAGATGCAGTTCTGCGCCAAAAGAAAAAACGCTATTTGCTTAATTTGAAGCATGGTCTTACCACAGTCCGGGACGTGATGACCACGGAATACATTATAATATTAAGAGCCCAAATAACTGGGATGGAGAGTAGATGAGCTATTAACTGGTGGCGGTCGCATTAGAGACGATCTACAGGGAGTGGTAAATTGTGGTTTGTTCTAATCAAATGAAATCATCACTAAGGGGTGATGCCAATAATAGTCGAAGCAAAATTGCGACAAAATGTGGCCATGATATTGTGAATTTGCCACCGGAACAAAAATCGGCCTCATGTAGCAAAACTCGCTCACGAAATGTTTACACTAAACATCTGGAATGTCTTGCTACTCATTCTTCATTCTATTATCAGCAGACGTTACTACTTCTGTTTAACACGGATTTCAGTAAATGACTTATTGCATGTTCGAACGGTGCCGGTTCTTTTGGGAATAGCCTAAAAAGGCGTAACAAATTTTTCGAGATGGAAATGCGAAAGTTCCCTTAAAGTTGGGAAATAATATTAGCCAGCGATGGCCAATATTGGACGAAATTTTGACTACAAAAAAGCGAACCGCAATGCATACCCGCAAATAATGAAAAATTCTCGTTCAGATTATTAAGAAGAAAATAGAATGCCATTACTGATCGACCACTCGTAGCTAAATATGCTCTACGGGACTACGAGTTAAATCCAGGAACATGGAGGTAATTCGTACTTCTCTACTAAACAGCAAATGCACGATACCCTTGATTTAATGGGCTTTGAATTGCTTTTTGTATTTTTCGAGTTAAGATTTGCGCTGAAAATATGTCTGCTTATATTCCGAAAATTGATAATTTGGATCAGTTAAGATTTCCCACGTCTCCTCCAATCACTGTTTCATATCATTGTTAAGCATTTAAGGAATCATTGAGAGCAAAGAAAAAAAAAAACAAAGAATGAAAGCAATTACAAAGTGATATTATCACTTAACCCACTTATTATGAATGGTTACTCTGCCTATTACCGAGCACAATGCGTTAATATTTTTTAGGAACAAAAAAGACCCAAAATGTTTTCGATATACCGTTTATGTGTTTCAATTGTCGCCATTAACTTTTATATAATACATTTGAACGTATAATATGAGTCTTATATTTTATCATGTAGATTGTGTGTTTTAAAAATGCTGGATAGCACACAATATATTGAGCAAATTGAAACCAAATACAAAATTATCATTTTCTGATAAGCGTACATAAGCCGACCGCAATCCAAAAAAAAAAAAAAGAAAAACGCACGAAACTGAAACTGAATATAAATTTGTTGGCCTAGACGTACTTTCGATACCGTCGATACCGTATTGATAAATTGATTCCGATATCAAACAAAAGAAGCGTATATATGTATATATACATACTTCGAGAAGTTTCCGACGCGTGTTGCGGACACTTAGCAAATTTTATCTCCCCCTTACGATGGGTATACGGGTAGATGGGCTCCCATCCACGAGCTGTTTGAAATCCATAGAATCACGCTTTTAAGGTACAACGAATAGTCCATATATTTTTTTCACTATCTCCCTAACAGTAGCAATCTCTCTTATTAAGTTTGGCATTGTTTTCGATATCCATTGCACAGCATACGTAAGCTTTGTTAATTATTTTGCTTTGTGAAATTAAATGTTACATACAATGGATGCGTATGCAGGAAAATATTTTTCACTTAAGTCAATTGAAAGAATTAATTAAAACTATCATCAGTTTCAGAAATAAAAAAAAAAAAAAAAAAAAAAAGTAACATAAACAAAAAATTCGTTTGAGCAGCAATAATTAAATCCATTTTAATAAATATGAGAACACATAGAAAAAGCCACAGAAAAAAGTACAAAAATGGAGAAAAAGTCACAAACACATTCCTACCAAAGAACAAAAATTGTTTTTAATTTGACCATTTTTCTGTTTTTGAGCTGCAGCCAAACCGCTGCACCGACCGACCGTATGCCATATCAAATCAATGATTAAATGAAAAACAACAAGTAACTAACAAAAGCATTATTTCAAAAAAAACAAAAAAAAAAAAGAAGAGAACAAAAAAAACAAAAAAAAGATGCGCACGAATAAAAAAAACCTCAGCAACAAAATTATTTAACCAACAATATAAAACATGGAATATTTAGCCGTTTACGAATTAATTAAATTTCAAAGAGCGAACGAAATAAAATAAAAATTGAAATAAAATGTTTATAATTAAATAGAGATTAGCCAGCAGAAGAGAAGAGAATGCCATACGAGAGTAAGGACGGTATGCACTGAAAAGCCAACCAGGGAAACTTCAACCAGTAAACTTAATTATTTAAGTATAATATTAATGCACGGTAACTTGTTTTTGTTTATGCCTTTTTTTTGTTGGTTTCCTTGATAAGAGAGAGAGAGAGAGAGAGAGAGAGAGAATAAAAATAAACCAATTTAATGTGAAAATATTGTATTCGTTTGCTTAACACTTAATAAATGTTTGATATTTCGCTCTTTATTTTTTCTCGATTACACTCAATGTTATTTCAATGCGTCCGTACGTATATATAAACGAATATACATATAATTACTTTTGATTCTAAAGATTATAGGATTTAGGTTTTTACACTTTATTTTAAACCAAAAATCCAGTCTATTGTTTTTCTGCAACTTTTTGGTTTTTATTTTGTTTTGTGTGTAGAATTGTGTTATTAGTGTTTTTAGAACTAATATCTACCAAACTGATTAAAGCAAATATGAATTTGTTTTTGCTATTCTTTGTTTTTGCGGATGAACTATCATATATATGCTGTCAAAAAAAGAACCGGGAATGATTTGAACGGAATCATTCTTCTTTTTGATTCGCTTTATTGAATTGGAGAAAATGGAGAAGAAGATAGAAACTACACGTAGGTATACGTGTCTCGCCATCGGATGCTTTTCTGCATTTCGCCTTGAAAGTCCGTCTTGGGAAATCTTTTTTTTTTTACCATTCTAATGCATAGTAAAAGTTTTTTATTTATTATGTATGTGGGTTTGTTGATGAAATTACCCATAGTACGTTTGCAGCAGTAAGACCGCCTATTACGGGCCCAATTACACTTAATAAGAAGCGCCAAACACTATTTCTCTTGCTGTTACATGCGGAACAATAAATGTAGTAACCATCCTGCCATCCTTGTGCCTTTACGCAGTCTATAATGATACTCAAATAATTACAGCGACTGTGGGAACTTTGTGACAAAGATGATCTTCGAACGCCTATACTCATAACTAACAAACCTTTATATTTCCATCATTTAACGTGTATTCAAATTATTTCTTACTATAAGAGTTTATTAAGAGGCAACGTCTGCAACGACCTTAACATGCTCTTTGAAAGAACTACATTTCAGGAAACTATTAAGCACTTTCACATGTGTGAAAGTGAAGAAAGCGGAACCCTTTTTCTGGGGTATATTTTGATTGCATGAGCTCTCCAACACCATATTTTCTTCACTAACTAATGCCTTACATAGGGAATTTGAAGAAGAGCGATTTTTGGTAATTGGCGAGTATTCGAACGAGAAAATTCAATGGTTTGTGAATCGCATGATTAAAGCAAACAATAAAAATTGTTAATGCTCTGATGCGCGCCGCTTTAAAAAAGTCGTGTTCCGAGAAAAGCACGTTTAAATTTCCAAGTATCTGTACAACTTACTTAGCTGATAGCAATCACACTGAATACAAAATGATATTTGAATTTGAATCATTTAAAATTTTCTCATGTTCACCAAGATCTTCGTATGTCATTTTTGGCAATTTATGGACTATGGCTTAAGCTAATAAAAAAAAAAAATTACAATAGTTTTAATACTTAGCCCTTAATACCATTACCGTGTGAATGACTTTTGAATTATGAATTTTCTCTGTTGAAGCAATAAAAGCTTCATGTATTTTATAGTCAATGGATTGTGAAAATTAAATAAAAATTGCATTTCGTATTTACCGAAAGGTTGATAATAGTTTACGGAACGGTAATTACTATATCAAATAGGTACAAGTCATTGCGGTCTTGTTTCTTTCTCCTTTTGAAAGCATTCGCTTCAAAATTTTCTAAACACAACGTGTCCTATGTATTTTTGTATTTGTTTTAAAATAAATCATGGTTTGTTGACAACCATTTTTCCCTTGCACATAGATGCCTACGAAAACAATTTAGCTTCTACTCTATTCGCCGCAAATTGTTAATGCTCTTCCTTTTTCTCCGTCTCTGTATTTGATACAAAAAAAAAAAAAAAAATAAACAAAAAAAACCAACAAACAAACAAAAACAAAAAACAAGAAAAAAAGGAATAGTTTAAACCCAAAGAAAAAAAAAAATAATAATAATAAATTAAGAAAAAAAAAACCTCAAATCCCAAACGAATGCATTTACAAATTGCATTTCATTAAATAAATGTATGCTGGCCTCTTTAAAAACACAACACTAGCAAAAGAATATTTTAAGGACATAAGTACTAAAAAGTAAAGAAAAAAAAAAAAATAAATAAAAAACGAACGAACCAAAATAGAAAATAAAAGCATTTGCAAGGAGCAAGAACTGTAAAAAAAAGTTTGCGCGCCAACATGGAATTGGGTCACAAAATAACTACAATAACCTCAAAAATGTTGCAGGAAAACTGCAAAACAAATAACAAAACAAAAGATTCAGTTTAGCAAAAGATGTTGCTTAGATGCGCATACACACACATATATGTATATACACATACACAAATGCGCATACAAAATACATGCACACAACATAACAATCATTTTAACAACATGCGTTGTTGGCACACTTGCTATGAATGCACGACGACGAAAAAAATCGCCTACTACGCTGTTTTATTCTCTTTTACTTTCCCTGAACTTGTTTTTGCGTTTTACTAAATCTGACGTTTTTTAGTTTATTTCAACGCTAAGCCCAAATACGGAACGCAAAATATAAAAAAAAAAAACAGAAAAACAAGCAAATTCTGCATTCATTTCAGGTTGAATGTGAGATACCACCTACCATTGTTTAAGACTTTAAGGTAACATATTTCCGATATTAATTTTCGACATTATTGTAAACGCAAAATGTAATGTCGCTAAGGACAAGTTAAAAATTGAAAGTGAAATGAAAAATTTTATTGTTCCCTTTTAACGAGCTTCCAGTAGATATTCGCATTGATTCAAAGATTCCGTGATATATATAAAAATGTATGCCTTCGAGTGATAGCTGTCGTTCTGTAACTGGTAAGTTGCTTACTAAATATTAGATTCACTGCTTTTTCCCAAGCTTAAAGGATTTCAATAAAAGGCATACAGACAAACAAACAGATAGGCATTTACGTGACGATACCAAGCCTATGACTAACATTGATTGCAATTGGCAATGGCGTCAAAATTTTCAGATAACTAAGAATAGAGTGTTTATGTAGTATATGCTCTCGCTTTATGCAATTGCTTTAGGCCTTGTGGAAGAAAGAATTAATACGATATACCACCAGCATCTCCTGGTGCTGTTTATAAAAATTCCAGTTAAAATGATACTCAAAAAAACTTTTTGCTTTGAATAAAGGAAAATAAAAAAATAAAATCACAAACCTCGCTATCAAAAAAAAAAAAAAAAAGCGAAGAATTCACATGGAAAAGGAAGCGACTAAGCAACCGAACAGCATGGTGACAGCTGGGGCACAGCTTTCAAATGGAATACAAGTGCTGAAATTAGTTGTTGTTTGAGTTGCTGTTTTATGTTCCTTGGCTTTTGTTTTTGTTACTGTTTCCTGTTTTTTTTCTATTTTTTTTTTTTTTTTTTAGTTATCTGCAGACAGTACTGTCGGCAATGTTTCAGTTCAGTTTCAGTGGAGCTTAAAAGCAGAGAAAAGAAAATAATACGAAAAAAATTTCAATTTTTTTTTTTTTATAAAACTAAAGTAAACTATTTTATTCTATTTTCACTATGTTTACAAAATTTTTTAAACAATTCTTCAGAACCTATGATTTAATAAAGAGTGCGATCGTATTCTTAAAACAATGTGCGTAGACGATTTATTTTCTGCTAAAACTTTACCTTGAAAAAAGATAATGCTACTTAAGTTACCCAAAATTTTTTCTGACCTTAATTGTGACCTTTTATTTGCGAGTTAAAATGGTGTAAGTGTGGATGCTCGAAAACAATGTAAAAACTCGATTTTCTCCCAGCCTAGGGCTGAAGAGAATTATTACCGGAAATAGCAATTTCTCGATAAGCTTGCTGATTTCCAAATTGATCGTACCGACACCTATATAACGCCAAGAAATTGTAGTTAGATCAGCCGGTTGGACTTAAAAAGATTGCATGGCAATCTTGCAAGGGATAGTTAATTTCTTAAAAGTGTCAAAAGGCGGTGTATATCAGTGTGTGTCGTGCCGTAAATCGACAAGAATATTGACAAAATTTGCATGGATTACGTTTCGTTGCATCCGATATCCATCATATTGTGCAAATCTGACCTCAAACGATTATATATTTATTTAAAAATCGTCACAGAATGTTTAAAACGGAAAAGAATTAGATCAAAGGACCAGATCATGGTCGAAGCTCAAACGTATTTTAAAGACCTTGAAAAAGAGGCGCCGAAGTGTCAAACTGAACTTGCCTCCCTTGAAGGAAATTATATTAAGAGAGATGAGTTAAGTTGAATTTTTGCAAAAAAATTAATTTTTTACTTAGTCCCTCAGACGTATCGACAAAAATGTTACATCAATTGGTCAAAGGAAAAGTTCTCAATCTAGCATAAACAGTTTTTTAGAAAGATCTCTATTATTTTTCAACCTGATTTGCCATCATTCTGCCGTTTATTTCTCAAACATTTACTTTACTTACAGCGTTTACATGCTCTTTCTGTCAGTTTTAATGTCTATTGTAGGGTTTATATGGGATTTGCCCAATTCTTGTAAACCCTAGGTATATAACCAGCACGAATTTTATGAAAAACTTTATATCAAACGATTGAATATCAACTGCCATGACACTTCCAAATTGGACGGAACAACTGATGCGCTTCAGAAAACGCGTTTTAATAGCGAATAATATTCGGAGAATTCGTAGGCTGTTATAGAGCTGAGCAATGATAACTAACGATAATAATAAAAAAAAAACCTTTTATTTTTAAATTTTATATTCCCTGACCAAGCGCAGTTAGCTTAGCTACTTAGCGGTTTAGCCTTCTATCTGTTTGTTTCCTTATCCATCTGTTCGAATTAATATTACGATCGAAGAGCTTTGTCATGAAGGATAAATTTGGAATTATATTTCCTTTCGTTCATTTCGTTCGAGATTAGTCTGTGTGTGTGTGTGTGTGTGTTTGCCTGTTTTCCCATACTAGACATATGTAGCATAACGTACACTGGCGATGGCAGCGGTGGCAGTAGTTATTATGTATAAAATAATTTTTATTATTTTTTTAACTCGCCTTAGGCTTCCTTCGTGCTCTGTTTAACATTTGCGAAAAATCGACAGGTTGAAAATCGACCAGTTAACCTTGTCTTCTATTGTACTCTTAATTGCAATAATTTGATAGCTTTAGTTCAATATTTATGTATACACCATGTTCTGAAAATATTCGATCAGATTGTATCTGTAAATGAAAACTAAAAAAAGCATTAATATTTAAAACATAGTATGGTTATGTATACCGAATAAACGATAATTGCTAAGTTTCAAAAGTTTCAGTCTTACCTGAATTCATTGCTATTTGTTTCCTTGAACTTGGTTTGTGTAATTACTAGTATTTTGCCACTGGGGTTTTGATTTAACTTCTGCTCGACTTGTCTATGCAGGCACGGCATACCAAGTACCAAGATGTAGAGGTATGAAGTGAAGTGTTTGACATATATGGCATTTTGTTGTCCTATCAACATGTCTCACACTCACATAAATGGTAAATTGAAAACGGGCTTGATTAAGATGGTTTGCTGTGTTCAAAATGTCGACATTTCTGGCAAAGTTTTCGCGGATAATTTTCTATTTTCTGTAAAGGAAACTCGTTTTTTCATCATATCGTTGCCGTGGATGATATATAGGTTTATTTTGAAATTGGTCTGTGTTTTGGTTAGACTACAAAGAGGGGTTGCCTTGTGAGCTGTTAAGGCCAAATCCTCCGGTTTGCGGTTCTAAGAAAAAATCTAATGACAGAGAAGGCAATACAAGTTCTTTCGTTTACACTCGTCCTTCCAACTAAAGGTCAAACGAAATAACGACGAGCATTACTCTCAAATGCCGTACCATCCAGTCAGACAAATCGACACCTTCCGATCGGTCGCACGCTTGATAAGCAGCGTCTTGGTTCGTATTAAAACGAACGGTTCGCGACAAGATATGCAATTACACAAAAGATGCAAATTTGTCTATGCCGCGGTACTAGCAAATGGCTTGAAAGATGGGAAAATGTACAACTAGCGATCGCGCATGCCTTGCAAAAAATGCCCTTTTCATATTTGTTGTATATGTATGCATACCGGCTGATATTGCGCTGATACATTTATAGACTTTGCATTTTTCTATTTCCGTAATTTTTTAGTAAAGTGAAGATTATCTTTTAATTGAGTGTAAATTTATATAAATTTATAAAATAAGCGCACGAACGTTTATGCCTAAGGAATTATGTAGCAACATGCCCATTCAAGTAATCGCTATGTTTTCAAAGGAAATGCTTATGACAGAAACTAACGATTTCGTTAACACTAACACGTATATATCTTCATTATATATAATATGTATATGTGTATTAGGTTATTACAAAAGTTTTTGCTCGATTTTCATCCAAAGCCGTAGATTACCATTGTGACATCGCGTCGTACTGTACGTCATCGTCTTTTGCTACGCGAGTGTACAAAGGAAAATTGTCCATGTCGCCAATACTTTAATATGGCAAATTTTCCAGTTAGCTATTTCGTTACTTTGGAGAACTATTGAACTACTTGAACGCATTCAAGGCAAAGTAAAAATTGTAGCAAACCCGAGTAAGTCCGAGTAGAGTCAGTCACAATCGTATTATCTTAAGGGTAACCCATATGCCGCTTAACAAAATCTGCATATATTTGGGGAACATATATACGAAATCCATTTTTACTTTTCGAATTCCCTCAAGTTTATCCTTTGAGTTTTTTATTCGATGCGATCTTTGCAGAAAGAGAAAAAAATGCAAAAGTCGAATTTCTGTAACATAATTTAACATAAGCCATTTTGCGATTTTCGGCGAAGAAAAAGAACTTAAAAACTTGTAAACTACTACAGAAAATTTAGATGATTATAGAAAATGGCGGAGAATACACAGATGGTTTATTAAAGACGTAGAATACACGGTGTTCCATGAAATGCTTTCTTTATACTTTAGTTTGAAATTGTTCACGAATTTTTCTCATCACCTAACATATACATGTATATATATATGTAAATATAATATATAATATATATATATATATATTCATATATATATATCTTCATATGTATATCTTCATTTAGGGAAACGTTATCTTTTCAGTTAAAAGGAAATTCTCATTTAACAAACATAAGTACATACAACATTTAAGTATATATCCGGAGGAGATATGTCTGCATGTGCATGTGCATGTGCATGTGTAAAAGCGCTGATGTAATTTAAAAAATATATATGTGCGCGCATGGATATTTGTCCCTGAGTATTAGATAACAACTTTCCAAATCCTTCTGCGTACGATTTTATATCACCACAACATATATTTGCATTCTATTGTTGTAATCATATATGCAGACACTGCAAGAGATAATAAAGTTTTCTTAGTATAAACACACACACACACACACACACACACACACACACACTCACGCATATATATATATATATATATATACTAACACACCAACAATTATATAAAGACATATATTTTCACACATTCGCCAACTAACTTATACGGTGCATGTGATAGTGTGCTGTAATATTTTTATATACTTATATACTTATACACATATATATATATATATATATATATGTATACATATGCACATATATATGTGGAAAGAGAGATAGAGGAGCTGTCAGAGTTAATTTCTATTCAGTTTACTTTAGCTGAGTTTAGCTTAATGCGTTAATTATTTAAAATGTTTCGTAAATGCTTTAAGCTGTTGCTTCTAATTAACTAATAATGAGGATACGTTTCTGTCAGTTATATTGAAAATAAATAAATGAATTAAAATCTTTCAGAAAAAGAAGAACTAAAATGAAGCAAAATATATTTTGCGAAGGTTTATTTTCAGGGGTTATTTGCGTTAACACTAATCCGTTCACGGACTTAAATGAACCTCAAAAGCCCATCGTGTATGGATTAGGGTTAATCATAGTTGCAGTTTTTCGCTTCATTTTGAAACTCTTTTCAAATTTCTCAAAGAGTAAGTAAATCTATCCATAGCATTATTCATAGTATTATCATTCAAATTGTTGGTTCCATTTTTGTAGGTTCCATTTTTGTAGGTTCCATTTTTGTAGGTTCCATTTTTATAGGTTCCTTTTTCATTTTCATAGAAGATCGATTAAATAGTATTGTTGGCGGTATTTTAATCACCCCATCACTTGGCTTGCTACTCTATTTATTTGATTTTCCGATTCGTCCCAAACTTGCATTTATTTGTAACTTTCAACCAAATACGAATTCTTCGATTTGTATGACACATGCCGCTCTTATTCGCGACGTCGTTGAACCGTCAAAATGTACTGCTTGTCATTGTGTTAGGAGAATTCAATTTGTTGGACGTCATCTGGTGCTGCGGCTATAATTCATGCTATATGGTCCCTATCATGGTGTTTGGTAGAGCTAATGTGTTTATTAGTTCGATATTTGACTTGAATCTTCTTCAATATGACATTATTCGCAATTGCAACGGAAGATTCTTAGATCTCAGTCTTGTAAAGTAATGTTTTAATATCTAAAAATTAGTAGAAAATAGTAAGCGAATCTCTGAATAGATTCCCTTCATTTCCGAAACTAATTTAATGAAAGCGAGACGAAAGACTTTAATTAAATGCATTTAAAGCGTAATTGTTCGGCAGAGAGATATTAAGTATGTTTATCAGTTACCACCCATTGTATAGATTTTATTGATCCCTTATCGTGAGTATATAAGCAATTAACTTTAAAGTTCTTGTCCTTCCCCAAAAGATGTTTAAATGCAAATCAGAATGAAAATAATCAGGAGGCCAAGGGTAAATTCTCTTCTTTTTAATTGATTGTGTGAAACAAGAGTTGCATACATATGTGAGACACATACTAATAATGGTTTACAAAATGAAAATTATCTCTTTTCCGATTCAATATTTCCTTTCAGTCCTAACTTAATCAAAACACTGAAAATGAATGTTAGTTTCGTTGTGTACTACATTTGTTGACACGCACCACGCATTTATTTGCGTTTGTTCTTTTACAACCTCGTTTCGAAACTAAACACTAACCTTATAACAATCAAGAGTGCGTGAATTTTTAATAGAACGTCGTGAAGACATCAATCAATAATTATAGGCTAATAAATAGATGTCGTTTCTAAAAAAATATCCCTATGATTTTGAAATCATCCCAAACCTTCAACGTCATCTATGAAAATGTCAAAATATTTCGATCGTTTGTTTACGATGGTTATAATGGTGTTGGTGGCCGCACTTTTCTTTTATCTTCAAAATATTGGAAAGACCTGACTTTCATGTATTCATTAAAAATTATTTTCGTTGGACAAACCAACAAAGGTGGTCGTGATACTGAATGATGAACGCAGCGGACGACCGAAAAATGTGTGTGTGTGTGTGTGTGTGCAGCGGAAAGTCCGATAATTATTCGTAAAAGAATGAAAAGTACAGTTTCAAGGCATAGCTGACATCTTGAAGATATCAAAGAGCAACGTATTCGTTACTTTGCGAGAACAACTTGGCGTAAGTTTCCAAACGTTTATCGCGTTCACTCGCAATGGAATATATGCACCATATCTCAAGTCAATGGCTTTTGCGGTAAAGTTACATAAGTCGTACTTTGAATTGCTGCCACAATTACCGTATTCTCCATATCTGGGCTTCAGTGACTAGAAATCTTTTACACCTGAATGAAATGACGAGAAAAAGATGCTTTCGAAAACTATAGCATCTTTTAAGGGCGTGGAAAAAGCATTATATTAAAAGGGGTGGAAATATCTCTGAAAAGTGATCTCCGCTTAAAAGTCTGTCAGCTCGGAAGCTTGCATAAATAATTTCCAAAATACTCGTACTTTGCTAGATGAAAGTTTATGAGAAGTGTTTTATTGCCTGTCCTTAGACTTGCTGCTTACTTACTTCATTATGCACAATGCTCTACAAATTAAATGTAAAGAGTAACATAATGTATGACATACATGAATACAAATAATATGCCATGTATGGCAAAAATTACAAATTAATTACGAATACATTTAATATTACACTAAACTGGATGTGTGCTGGAGAAATGCTCGCTAGTTTTCTCAATTTTTGCGACTTTGAGAATTTTAATAACAAACTTACAATGATTAAAATGTTAATATACTTCTTGGTTTATTTCCGAGTAACAACGATGTTTCAATCTTTCATTGGTAGTTATTTTGTGCAACTATAGCAGCTATAACTACAACTATAACTACAACTGCAACGACTACATAAGCTACAACAAATTGAAACACATTTATAATAGCTTGGCTTAAGGTTAGTTGTGCTTTGTTAACAATAAACATAGAACATATGTGTGAACATAACAGTGAAGAAAGAAATTAAATGTAAAAAGCATATGCATATATATATATATATATATATATATACGCGCACACAAACGGAGCATGTGTATAAATAAAACGTGTCAACACAAATAAACTTTTTGCTACTTATTTACTAAAGAAGAGATACACAGAAGTAATGAGGAACTCGTATGTAAAACGTGCATGTATGACACAATCATCTCCGACAACGTGTAATCAACATATTTAAGATGAAAACGTCAACATCGTCATCGCCATTAACATTATTATAATCATTGCCGTAGTCATGGTTGATATATGTTATCAAAATGTTAAAGAATACCAAAATGAATTTTGGTTTTATTTTCCTACTCACTAGCCGGAGTATATGATAACTACACATACACACATATATATATATATATATATATTAATGTTAATCAACATTTATACAATGTTTACCCGTACGTGGTTAAGTCAAAGCAGTCAAAGCAGATAATTAACTTTAGATTTTCAGATGTGTCAATCTATCTGTCTATCCGTCTGTTTATTGAATTTGAAAATATCTAATCTGAATACTTCAAGTTAAGTAAGTACTAAAATAAGGCATAAATTTGTTTATCAAAAAATTGATAAACTTTACATCAGTATTTTCATTAAAGCACTTTAGAGAGTTCAACATAAAAGTCCGGTCCAATAAATAATAAATGCATTATCTTTCAATATTAAAGCTCTTACTTGTTCGCTTAACAAATTACATAAAAGGGAGAAAACATATTTGCATGGGGAGACAACGATTTCCGACCCTACCTTATCTGTATATTGTGTTTAATTCTTTTTTCTTTTAAATGTTTTTCACATGATTATAGTCCAGAAATTTTGAACATTATCGCTGAGCTCTACTGTCTAATACATATATATATATTCTACAATTTACTCTTCGTTTTTCTTTTCTTCTATTATTTTAATTTTATATTATTATTACACAGTTGCTGAAGTAGGAATATTCGTACTCTTATTCTTATTCTTATTCTTATTCTTATTACGATTATGATTATGATTATTATTATTACTATTGGGATTTTCTCGATTTTAACGCGTTCTCTCTTCGAAAATATTTTCATTATTGGTTTGTCGTGTCCGTTTGCGATGTAAACGAATGACTGATTGAAAATATTGCCGAAAATGTTTCTTCTTCTTTCGTTTCTCATATGCTTTTGTGCAGACAGTTTGGTGAAAAAAAATTGGAAAAATTTCTTGCATTATTGAAATTCGACCGTATCCTTTGATTGTCTTCGTGTGATTGTTTCGCTTGTTTTATCCACATTCACAAATTCACCAAACAACTATGCGCTGTAGAAATCGAAAAATCTATTTAGCTAATGACGGCAGTTTTTTTTACTTGTGTTAAAATAGTTTTCGAAGAAAAATTTGGTTTCAATTTTAATTGGGAAGAATAGAGTCTCTCTTTCTCTCTCTCCCCCGCTCTTCATTCAAATATTCAGTTGGATCTTGAGCTCTCCTTATTGAAATCTTTTCAACAATTTCGAAAATCAACTAGGATTTCTGGTCATGATCATCGAAAAATCATATGCAAATAAAGTGCACCACGTACCTGTGTGGTTTTCGGTTTAGCTGGTAAATCGTATTAAAGTATGATTTCAATTAAATTCGATATACGTTCTATGAGATGCTGATATTATATATATACTGGGTAGGAATTACCTTCATATATAAAATGTGTAAGAACCTTCACTACGTGGTACGTAAATATACGCTAAGAGAAAACACAAAATGACCAAGCATTTTTAACACCATATTGAAGATAAGAAAATGAAGAAGACAAGATACACCTACAGTTACTACATAAACATATTTCTACATTTATTTATGACGTAAACAAAACTGATTGATTTATATTTTAAAAATTTTCAAAATTGTAACATGAATCGCAAAAATAAAAAAAATTTTAGATCATTTCGATAGACATGTTGTTGGTAACCCATGAGATGTCAATAAAATCTTAGATCGTGCAAATCAGCAAAGGATTGACGCATAAACATTATAAAAATCAAATGGCAATAGTTTGGATTTATATTTAAGAGTGGAAGCCACTGTACGAGTATAATGCAAAGCGTGAATTATGAAACTTGAGGAAAACCTGAATTTTTTAGGTCAAACACTTGTCAAAGCAAAATAATTCCTACTTTTCAGCGCAGTAATCGTAAGCAATAGAAATGGATTTCTAGTGAAAAAAGCTTAAAGGTATAGAATTTTTAACGAGTATTTTTCGTTGCGTTGACCATTTAGTTGCAATCAATTCTTTACGTTATTTACGTTTGTTGAATGTAAGCAACTTTTTTTCTGCGCTTAATACTCTTTAAAGAGATGATAATGCTTTGCATGAACAATGAAATTAAGCTGCGACTGTTTCTACATATAAATTAATGCGAAATAAAGATAAAAGATTTTGAAAATTTAGTTAATTTTAAAAATATTATGTGATAAAAATTCCGTTGTTTGTGGGGCTTTACGTCATAAGAAACAAGAACTAAATAATTAGATTTCATTATGTACGGATATGTTATGTATAGTACGTACATAACTTCAGGTATAGAAAAACTTAAATACCGGCGTTTGTTGGGTGTGTAAATTTCACTTATTCACAAGCTATAGGTCAGTTTACATTAAAGTGTAAAGAGCTGGATGTCAATAAACAGCATTTGCGGCAGCTGGTGTGGAGTGAAAACACATTAAGAAATGAAACAGTTGGAAAGTGCTTAGCGAGGCTTTAGTTCTAAAATCGATGAACATTCGCATTCGTCTGTCCGTCTTCAGTCATTGAAAAAGCAACCTAGGAAGTGATCTTCAAGTTGATGCAGGAACAATTTTTCGTGCGATATATTCTCCAAAAGAGCCTCTTTCTGATCAGCACTAGTGCAGAACGATGCAGTCATATTTAGCAAATCTTAAGATATGCGAAAATAGGTCGATGACCCATTTCGCTTCGAATCTACCAAGTATCTCCAGCGAGGGCGTCCGTATCGTACCCGATAAGATCCGAAAGGATCACAGATAATGACGATGCGTATTGTGATTGCTAAGCTTAGTAAAAAATATATTTTAAATAAAACCGAATTTTATCCATAAAAATCGTCCGAATTTATCAATACGCTTAATATATTGAAATTGTCATGTTTAAGCTTGCAAAATTCGAGTTTGAACCTAAGCATTACGTAACACTATATAAATGTTAAGATTATTGGCCGGCGTTATACAAATTTTATTAGAACATAACAATAAAACTTTTCACATAAGGTAAACGTGTGCTTTTACAATACGCGTGACATTGTCAGTTTTCTTATAGTAGAAAAGTTAAGAAGTTATTCGGAGGTTTAACTTGATGCTACTCTCATACTTTGCTCGAAATAGTCAAAATCAAGCGGAAAATTCCAAAAAGTTAGATAAGAAATGAAACAAAGTTTAACAATATAAGCAAAAAAAAAAACAACAAAAAAAAGAGAATTTGTCTCAACGAAGCTCCTAACATAATATAAAATCAATTTCCGTATATTTCTATAACAAACAATTAATGATTTGAACGAAGCACAAAAAGGCAAAATGCTTTTGAAAAGGGAGACCCACGACGTATGAACTGAAGGAGACAAAGAATTAAATGGAGACCCAAACAGCATAAGCTAGCTATTCAATGGAGATTTTTCCAGAATTAGTGTAAAGAAAAACTTTTGAAAATCATTTCGTCCATCATATTAATTTTTACACAATTTTGATAAAAGCGATAGGCTACGCATACACATTTATGCGACTTTTACTAGCGCAGACATCAATGAGAATTTAATATGAGAAAGCGACTGCAAGCAAAAAATTGCTTTTACCTTTCCAGCGCTACCGCCTGTTTTTCTATTTGTCTTTGTTTTCACTTTAACATTCTCTGTGCGCATCAACATCCTATTTGATTATCATTGCTGTATATATCAGAATTTTTACAGAAAATATGTCGTCATTTTTTCATGTAACATAAAGTGCATATACATGTTCAATACAAAATATCAAATAACACAGATATGTAACGTCGAAGTCAATTGCGACGATTGTTTAAATTTTACATTCCATATAAAATAACTTGCATATCTCACCCAAAGGGTAAATGAATGATTTGCCACGTTTTTGTCATTATACGCGAATGCAATTTTTTCACGCTAAAAACACTCCAAAAAATCATTCCACGAAACCCGAGAAGTGACAATTAAGGATGTGTGTGATTTTAACAGATTTCAATTGCTACGATAGCCAAAAAAATATTTAAAAAAAAAAGGGAAAACTGGAAATTTTTCATTAGAGCCTTAAGAGATGGACACAATAATGCAGTCTTGCGAACGAAATTAGAAGGCAAGCGTTTCATTGAAGTTGATCACAGTCACAGGTGGATACATTTCTGAGAAAATTTCAAAATTGTTTTCTGGCAAGCAACACATAGCCCCATTGTTCCCAGCAACATCTTGAGCTTTGGTACCGTTTATTTTCTAACGGAAATTATAAAAGAGATGCGGCTATCAATTAAATCACTTAACAGGATCCCAAGGCTTTCTTAGCATTCCCACCGAATCGTCTTGTAACGCTCTGCACATTGTAGCTGGCACTATTGAGACTAGTTATCCTCCTTCTCCTACTCCGTTCATCTCTCATTGCCTGTGACCCTCGCTATCCAAAAACCATTCCCTCAGTGGTTGGCCAAATGCAAAAAGAAAAGAAAAACAAAACATGTACATAGAATGTAATCATCTGGCAACTTCTTCAAATCATACAATTTTGCCGCATTTCGGGACTTTTTGGCGATTCAAAGGTGTTTTTAGAATATTCCGATTAAAATTATGAGCATGATTTCGTTTTATTCTTCGTCATGCATCAGCGTTCAGCAAGCGAACATTTTAATTACGAGGTTTAACCTCGGTTAACTTATACACTTTTTCGAACATTCGTAGTTCGAAAGTCGTCACTTTGGGAAAGAAGCTCTAAGTCAATTGACAGGGTAACGCAAAATTCATTAGGGAAACTGTAAGTCCTTTAATACATCGAGGATTAAAAACAAGTTTATACAGAAAGAGAATTTTACAATAACAAGTGGGAGCCTGGTTTACAGGCTACAAAATAAATTCTAATGAATCAAAAAAAAGAAAAAAAGCCCAATTTTATTAAGCAGAAACTCGAAATATGCAGAAGTGAATCGAGTCTGGACCTTCGCCAACTTAATTTAATGACGATAGAAGTCAAAAATTTTGGATAAATTTTGATTGTTCCGATAATATCTTAATGTCACAACTACCACACAACTAAATAAAAACACATGTGTTAATGTAAATGTCGTGTAAGCTTTCATTTTATTACGAAAATGTATTTATGCTGAGTATGTACTTGCCTGTACAGGGACTATGTCAGATCCGTGCATGGTCTGAATATACATACGTACATACACATATATATGTTGTGAGGCTATTAGCGCTTAGTTTGCCGGGATACTTCGTTGGAATCCAAGGTCCTCTCACGGTTTATTTATATTTCTTGGTCCGAATTGAAGTGAAAATTCCAAATTCTTGCTTTTGGTTTCAATTTTTCAATTGTTACGTCAAGGCGAGAGTCATTTGTTCTTTACTTTTTAATTAACACATTGCAGTTATTGTCATTTCTCGGATCAGTCATGATCATATTTTTTTCGCAGAGTCTAAAAAAATTAATTTAATCTATGTCTTATTTCACTTAATTAAAATATACACGCTGTTGACTAGAATTTCCCGCAAAAGAAAAAAAAAGGTTCTCGACCGGACGTCTAATTCGACAATCAGAGCCCGGGCGAAAACTGAGAACTGCTCTATTGGCTTCTTGCCATAAAAATGTTGCCGTTGGCAATCTTGTCGGACCTCAATTGAAATCATCTAATTTTGAACTGGGATGCCCATTAACCTGTCGATGTGCTCTCACTGCTACTTATCTAATTTATATTAGCATCCCCTGCCGAACGAATAACATATATATATATATATGTATATATATCAGCCTAAGTAACCGAGTGGGCAAAGAGTCTCGACTACCAGCTCAATTGCCGCGGGTCCAAATCAAGTGTTTTAAGTGCGGTAGAAATTTCGATAAAGGTGATAGCCTTAGATGCAAGCCCTTTAAGACTTTAATCTTAGAATTTATTTGTTTAGCTAAATTAATAATGATATCCTTGATCAGCATGAATAGATTTAAAATTATCTATGTGGGTCTCTCAAACTCGTTTGATCATCTGTTCAAACAAAGATTCCGGATTGAAATTTGGTTAAAGAAATAAGATTTATTTGATCTCGCTCTTGCTAGGGGGAATTCGAAAGTCAACTAAATCGATATATGGATAGGCTCAGAATTAACAAGGCACTGAATTTTTCTCGCATTTCTCTAGAATTTTTTCTTAATAAAATCTTGATCAAAAATTTCAAAATCAATTGAACTCGAACATAAGTTTGCTCACAACTACAAAAAAAAAACATACATAGCTGAGGCGAAGCATGTAAATATATGCGATATACGATCAATATATGGATTGTGTAAACTCTCGTTTTATCTTGTAATCATCAGATGACGCTCTATAGGTGGCGTTCGATATGAATACATTCGCCATGAGTTCAATACAGTTTTGTTCTTGTTTTTTTTTTTAAATGCATTAGTGCAAACAATGGCATTAAAGTAATCAGTTTTATGTGATTAGCGCTTGTTGATGAATATAAACGATTTCATTATAAATGTATTTGTAAGTATGTGTATTATAAATAAATGATTTATAACAATTATAGTCATGTAATGAATAACGCTAAGCTGAAATAAGTGATAATCAGCTTATTTTCAATTTATCGGTCAATTATTCCCTTCGATGCATTTTTTCAAAAAAAAGTACAATAAAAATTATGCTTATCTGCTATCAAAACCATGGTCCTTTCTTTAAAAGGCCGATCTCAGTGCTTACATCTGCAAGACAAGCTAAATTTGTCAATCGTTAATAATATTGTGAGTTCCCTTTACGTATTCTTGATTAATATTGGCCATATAAGTCATATATAGTTGCCTGGGACTCTATGTATTTGCATTGGCATCACTATGTACGACCTTAGAAATTTGTGTAGCAGTTAAACTCGGGTTTCAAACTTCTTGTGTAACTTTTGTAGGATTAAATAAATCTTCAAAGTTATTCCCTACATCCGTTCAAATTCGTAACGGACACTGACATATATTCCATTTCTATTCCTGGTTATATGCTAAAAACTTTGACGTTTTTAGCTTAAAACTGCAAGTTTGTCCTTCATTGAGCCGCAGTTACGCCACTAACTTGCTAAAGCGTAGACAAAAAAAAAAAACATAGAAAAATACGTACACATACATAGTTTATGGTTCATAGAATTTTTTTAGTTTTGATCAATCCACAACATTCCCCTGTTAAACAAAAGTTTTTTCTTCTTTTCAAAACGTTTCGCAAAAATAACCAGCAGCACAATGCAGTAGGAGTTAATATTACATATCGCGGCCTGGAGAAACAATTGTGGCCTCAATAATGCTGTCGATAATGAATTGAATGCGAACTCAAAATTTCAATTTTCTAGATACATAAGCGCAGCAGTTTTCTTGCGCACCGAATACGGTCAGTTATATGACAAAAATGCCATTGAGGAGAGTTAGCTATTTGTAGCTGCTTGTGTTATGAATTGATCCAACCAAACTAGAGCATTGTTGGGGAGCTTTGTCGACAGGAGCAACGATACAATTGAGTTAATCATAAAGCAGCACACGCTGCAGCCACAATAAGCCAATACATATGATCAGAATCAATTTTCAGCATTACGATGTTAGTTCGTTGAGCAGCACTTACCTTGTGCTGTGATGGCATGTCACTCTGTTCACCTTATATAGCATTGTCTGAAGAACGTGTGCCTTGAATCTATACCAAGCATACCAAGGTTTACGCTTCGGCACGAAATATGCGAAATATGGGAAAGCGTTGGATAACATATCGATCAAAATATGTCACAGTATCTGCTTCAAAGAAATGTTCAATTACTTTTCTAAACGAACATCGCTGCGCCTATTTGCTGTCATTTCATTTATAAAGCACGTCAGCATGTCCCAGACGGTTTATAAAATCCGATCACAATTTAACTATGACTGTCCGTCTATTCGCCTCACTATGTCTCTTTGCTTTTAAGTATAATAAAACCACCGGAATTTTTTGATTGTAGAAAGCGACAATTCGTTATATGTGATATAGGAAAGTGATTAAGTTCGCGTAATAGTTGGGGACTGAAAATACTTGAAAACAAAATAAGAATATTTCCATCAGTATCAACTTAATATATATGCCTATAGTTGATACAAAATTTCAAATATTATAATATTATGGATTATATAGGCGTGTGTGTATGCACATGTGTGTAAGTAATGTAATATGTGGCTTACTTATTTGTATTAACACTGATTATAGCAACAACATTGAAAATGACATACATACATACGCAGTATCAAAAGATGCTTCCAATAAGTACATAAAAGACAGTCACGGATATTCTTTTTTAAGCAATTACTTAAGGATTAAGTTGAAAGTAGATAAGTAAACTAAGTGCAAAGTGCTTTTACCGAAACGTCAACTTTAACATTAACAATATTAATGCATATCAATGGATAAAATGATTCTTTTCATGAATTTAATATTTATACCCTGTTCTGTGGTTATTGCGCCTGACGAAGCGTACAAAAGGATCACCTGTCAATTTGTTTTATAACGTTTAACGATTGTTTTATCTTATCACAACGAGACAATTATACAACGCAATTACAGTTAAAATGAAATAAGAACAAACACTACAAATATATAACCCATGTGTATGCATAAACCAGCCTTTAGATGTATTCGTTTACTGCTGTTATCATCCTATCATGTTCACGTGTGCATTGTGTTGCGTTAAGTTGTTATATGTTAGACACTAATTCAGACATAAACACATTTACAGGTATGGGAAAAAAAAAAAAATAGAAGAAAGAAAATAACGACAGGAAACGGTAGTCATGTTCAGTGTGCATTTCAAACGGGAAGATGGAGAAGAAGGAACTTATCGGGAGTATTGTTTTCGCTTTTTCGTTTTTTCGTTTTTTCGTTTTTTCGTTTTTTTTTTCTTTTTGCTTTTTTTTGTTGTTTTCTTTTTGCGTTTATATCTAAACAGTTAGCTTGTATGTACTTTAATGTTTTATTTATGTTTCCGTAAACAACGCTTAGATATGTATATATTTGCATGCATATAGACTACTCACACATTTTACATATAAATTAATCTAGACGTATATGTATATACATAGGGAGTTCCATGCATATTGCAAATAATTTAAGAAAACAATGCAACAGAAACGAGACGTGTTAAAGAGTAGACTTTTAGATGGAATAAAAGGCAAATAATGCGAACAAACGATAATCGCAACTGCAGACAATTCAGACAATTGTTCTGCTTCGACTTTGCTTAGTTTTATTAGTGTTTATTATTGCTATGCAAACTTTAAAGAAAAACTTTCATAAAACTTTTATATATATTTATATATATATACATATATTATGTATATGTATATGTAGATTTTTTCAAATTTTCGAGTTAATCTGACAAGAATGGTATGGAAATATTTAAAAGCAAGGATTGTATAATAAACTCTTTATTATATTTAGTATTTGCATTCTTTGGACTCAAATATTTGCTTATCATTTTTGTCAGCTTAACACGAAAAATTAGAAAAATCGGTGTACATATATCTTGAAATTATTTTTAAAATCAATAAATTTTAATGTTTTTGAAATTTCTGGACTTTTTTATTGGGTTTCAAATTTTCCCTTAATAAAATCTTGGTATCATTTTCGAACATCGACTAATTTGAACCAAGAGTTCAAACATAACTACTGGATAAATAAGTTGAGGTACATAGTTATGTGTTTTTTCTGAACAGTCTGCCAATCGATATTCTGTATGTACGGTAGGATGTTTTTAACTGAAAAGTAATGGCTGCGGTGGTTGGATATTAACAAATGCCAGCAAGCTGCGATGATTTGAATAAACCATCTTTTGTAATTCTTAGGAAATTTTCAATTTTTCGCTGAGGAAAAAAAATTCCGAAAACCTAGTGTTTATTAGAAAATGCGGGCAAAATGCTTTATTTTTGTATTTGATGATAACAAAAAAGGCAATTTCTTTCACTTGACACATCTCTCAATATACTACTAGTAACTTTGAGAGAAAACTGTGTATGTAATTAAAATAAATTTTATCTCATGCAATTTTTATATGATTATATGAAAGTTTGGGTCCTTTTTGGGTTTTTTATCGTGTGAAATCGTTTTATTTTTTTTCTAAACATTCCAAACTATTTTCGCAGCCCTCTTTTTTGACATTCACCGTCATATTCAATTTGAAATGTAGGAAAATTTTGCTTTTTTCGCATAACTAAAAGCGTGTGCTTTTGCACATCAGCATGATTGATTGTTAGGAAGTGTCCGAAATATGGACCAGTCGCTTGATAAATCATTCTATCGTATGGCGGCCGCCATTTTGAATAAAGCCAATATATGTTACTTTCCCGTTGTCTTGTCATCGTCACTAAAGATGTTTGCAAAATTTATGCTTGATTGGACACCCAAAAATGCCCGAAATATTGGCTCGAAGTGTATCTGTTAAAAAGACAATTTGTATGAAAAATTATAATTTATATAAGTGCTTGCAAATGAAAGTGTTGTGTTTGTACACACATACCAATGTAGTTTCTTATAAATTTACACTCTTTTAAAGTTCCTATTAGCATTTGCGTTTAATTTTCCTTCACTGCTCAGCCAAGAATTCGTTATAAATACTTGTGATAGTTGTCGTTCAAGGCAAATAACAAAGCTGATCGCGTCAGCACATTACGTCTATTTGGAGCACAGCAAGAATTAAAAGTATCGATACAAATATCAATATACATGTATATATATATATATATGTATATATATAATATTTTATATGCAGAAATTCTATGTATTACATACGAGTGTATGTATAAGTGTGAGTGGTATTTTTACAAAGGAAAACATTTGTAGAAAATTTATGCATGTATTGCGGAACGCTCATGTACTCAGTCAACACTCTACTCTCAGTCTTATACACGACAGGGAAGAAAAATATATTCGGCCGGGACCGAATCTGTTATATCCATCTACCAGTCTATTAAAAACAAAAAAAAAAAAAACAAAAAAAACGAGAAATTAATGTAATTTTTATATTTTGTAATTTGTGGTGGGTTTGGCTGATTTTTTCCCATCTTGCACAAGTACATTTAAAGCCGACATCTTCATTTTTACTAGATGACTAAATGAATTTTTAGCAGAGAGAGATTTTTGGACGGACGAACACATGGACGGAAAACATGCTTAGATCGACTTGATAACTGATTATGAAGTTCCCAAAGCTTTTTTCTGCGTATGACAAACGTTGTGACAAAATGAATATACCGCCATCCTTTGTTGACGGGTATAAAAACACCCACACGCTTGGCGAATGCAAATATTTCAATGTGTGACATAAAGCCAATGGCAAAACACTTGAAAGTTTTTGTTTTTCATTCAGATCATGTTAAAACCTATAGACACGTTTACAACGATACAGAAAAGCAGGGAGAAATATCCTTTGTGCACTCACATTGAAATAGCGCAAACTTCGCGACTTACATTAACTAACATTAACCAACGCGTACAATAACGGGGTTACTGCATAAAGTTCGCTATCAATAACTGAAGAATATTTGTTTCTTTACAGAGCAAAACTACAGACCGTGGCATTTGTTCTTTCATTTGCAACACACATAAATATCATTAAGGTTTGGCATAAAACTCTGAGTTGATGGAATCATGTGCTAGGGATGTGTAGAAGTATGAAAATGGGTGCGATCTGGTCACATTTACTTCGACAATAGGCGAAAGGCTAAAAAAGAAGATTAATTGAAAACTTTTTACAAACATTTTCGAAGATCATTTAACTTTAAGCAAGCCGATGAGCCCTCGACAAATACGTCTATGCAGTTTGCTTCTGCATCCGAAAATACTTTTCTTCTGTAATCTTAATATACTCTCTTATTATGCTTGAACCATTTTGTGTTTTGTCAAGCGTATGATTGTGTTTGTGTGGGTTTTGTATACCTTTAAACTATGCAGATGTTTTTATTCTTTTGTTCAGTATAAAAACTAACTACACTCCCATAAGTTATATAGGATCGGGAATTTTATAAAAATTGCATTTTAATTATCTTGATAAATAAGAGGTTTTCGGTCTTTTCGATCTAGGTATCTGTTTATCGATAATTGGTATCTTTTCGACTTTTGTAAGCGGGCACAGTTTAAAACTTGGCTGCAAAAGAATCTTATGCGTTTTATGTCACTTACTCCAGACTATATTTCCAGATAATATTTTCTTCTCGGTTTTGAATCGTAGATTGCCCAGGTGAGGTTTTCAAAATGTTTATAACACGTGACTTGAGTTGCTGTTGCATATGTTCGTAATGTTTAAATTCAAATATGCTTTAAAAGATTTAACAAAAATAGCAGCTGCGCTTAATCTTATCTCTCGTATTCAATCTGCAGATACGTTGGATTTTCTTTGATGCTGACTTACTTTTTCATTTTTATCATATTTATTCGAGTTGCTTTAATTACTTTATAACATGTATATAAATATCCTTATGCGTTTATCTTAAGAGCTTAGAAATATATTAATTAAATACGTGACTTGAAGTGGTTTCCATGGGGATAAAAGTATTAAGTAACGCAGTGACATAACAGAAGAAAAATGCTGCAAAACTTTTTTTAAATACGATCTGTTTTGTCATTTATATTAAAAGTGCACTTACATAAGAATGGAATTGATCTACAAGGCTATCTAATTATATTTATTGTAACGACATTAATATAAATACATAAGAAACAAATAAAATCATCATTTGATAATTTTTGGTCGTTCGTGAGAAGGTATGAAAGTAAAAAATTTAGAATCAACCAAGACATTAAAAATGTCATCGGTAACAAGAGTTCATATAAACATAATGGTTTAAGAATACTTCGAAATTTCCTTTATCCTCCATTAAGGAAAACTTTAATTCGCAATAGTACAGGTTCGAGTCCACTGAATTATCTGAAGGCCGAATCTTCGAATCTTCTTGCAATAGAATTCCAAGTGCATCCTTCCTGCTGTATTCATTTTTTCTTTTTTTTTTTTGTCGCTTTAATAAAGAGACGACTCGATTATTTCGGCGCATATTGACGATTAGAAATTCGCTCGAACCCAAAATACAGGGCGTCCAAAGTAAATATTTGCTTCTATGACCCGCTTTGTCCATGCATTCTAGCATGGCTTGAGTAACGATATTTATTTTTATGATCATTTTCCGATAGCGTATAACAGTTTGAAAATTATTATCTAAATCAGTTAGCGATTGTTACATTCAACGAAATAATTTCTTCACGGGCGTTATGTTGCAAACGTGAAATGTGAAATGCGAAGCAATTTCACAAAAAGTTCACCCACTGTCAAAAGTTATACACTTTATGCATGTCCGATTTTCGTGACATGACGAACTAGATATATCTAGTATATCTAGTTATGTAATCTCTAAAGGCTTGTACATTTTTAGGTTGATCGATACGGTAAGGGGGCAGACGACTTAAATAAAAGAATATTTTACAGAGGAAAGTGCTTTCTTTTATTAATCGCGAAGAAAAGTTTCTGAGATATCCTCTTCCTCTCCCTTTCGCTCTCTCTTTTTCTCACTCTCGCTCCCTCTTTTTGCAAGGTTTTGCAGATAGCGAACTTGTCGAGAAAATATATCTTGTACTTACTCTTACACTGCATGTTGATCATACGAGTGATGCGAATGCTCTGCGCTTTGTATATTAATTTAATCGATTAGTTTCCGTGATTGACATTAACTTTTCAGACACTGACTCGACTGACTGCTCCGCCTGGAATTTTACTAACCTGGTTAATTCCATTAGTGCTGAATCTGTTTCATAAACGAATCGGGCTGCAGTGTCAGTTGGCGGACAACTACAAGTTGATTCTTTGAGAAAGTCGGCCTCTATTTTTAGATTTTGTACGGAGATCTCTCTCGAAGGTGTAACAAATTTTATTTTTTTAAATCAACCGCTTATTTTTTTTCCTTTCAACTTCACACAACATTGTAACATTTTGTTATTTAAAGTTAGTTAGCTTAAAAGTTAATGTTTTAATTAAACAGTTTGGTAAATTGTGTGATGTGAGTTTTTGGCATTTTTGCAATTCTTCATTCAAAAAACTCGATATGCTGCCGCATACCTTGAACATACTTTATCAGGATATTTGAAAATTAAATGCTAAGCTTTGGGTTTATTTGATAATTGATACTTCGGAGTCTTGTTTTCAAGTAATTGCGTTCATCGAGCCCTGAATTAACGCGGATTTAAATTGATCTGAAATGTTTTATGAGAATTGTTAAGCATTTGGGTGTAATCGACTAAGTCGATCTGTAAGTTAAACAATCTAAGCTAGAATTTTGGGTTCTCTGTTGCCTATATGTTGGTTTTTGTCATTCTCTGCCATCGTTTTACTAAACAACAAGCGTCTATTCTCTGCATCTGACTGAAGTCAATACGTCGTCAAATCAAAAAGAGTTCGGCTTAAATCTTAACTCTATTGCGAATTGTAGAGTTGTCCATGTCTTTTCATACATGGTATGCTTAACATTCCTTTATCCTTAGTTTACTGTTACTTCAGATCGGAGTACTTGAACTTTTTCTTTGTATATGGATCTTAAATTCTTTTGAAGTGAACGTGAGTAACTTTGTATTATTAATTGTAACTGTACGGTTAGCCAGTTTTAGTCAAATCAATTGAAACAAATAAATACAATACATTTTAGAATTTAATTATTATCGCTTGTAAGAAAACAATGCTGTAATAGGAAGCTTTAGGCGAGGCTTAATATCTTTGATAGTTGACCGAAAGGAATACATCCCCAAAGTGGCCAATTTTCTCCTCTATTAATAAAAATTATTCCAATTACACGCACTTACAGCATTTAAGAAATTCTGCCACAGGGTTAAGCATATACTATCACCCTCTTTACTTTACATTGTAAATGAGTTTCACCTCTTAGCTGATGTATTAGTTTTCCTAGGAGTTATCCTTCAGTTCAAAGTCAACTCGATAATAATCTCCATGGAATAGTTAGTTATCTGTATAATTTGTAGTCTACATTGCAAAGCATTATACTATGTTCATAAGACAGGCAGACAGACAGACATACAGCTCATTATAAACGAAATAACGTAAATCTTGGTTCGCTTATACTTCATTGGTGATTGTTACAAAATAAATCTTATTATTTTTTAATACGATAGTACTTTTCCCTTTTTATTTATTTATTTCTTTATAGAATTTTTTTTTTTTTTTTGTTTGTCAATTTATGTTTTCGTTATCAGCGATAAGTAGGGGAAGTTATTGAATTAATATTTTACAAGGACATGAAAAGGAATGGACGATGAAAAGAAAGCATGTGATAAATTAAACCACAACTGACAAACAACTCAAAGGAACTCTACTTTTCATTTTATATAAGTTATCAAAGACACGATGTGTTAAAGTGCATTACTCTCCTTAATACCTGCCGTGTACGTCTAATAAAAATAAAAGAAAAAGATCATTTAAATATTTTCTTGCAGTCGCAGCAATTTCAGATTTTGATGAGTTATTTGGCAATTTATTTAACATTTCCTGCACAAAATGGATAACGAGAAACTTTATATGTTAGATTAACGTTGAATTAATCCAAAAATGTATGACCACTTGAACGAACATATTTGCCTTTTTCGCCATCTATTTCATTTGCTTTCAGGTTTGCATACTGCATAACTGCTGTCTTCCTGTGTACGACCATTAGCACTATTCTTCGCCATACCGTTTACCGTTACCGCGATTAGCCTTAGTGTCATTTTTCATTTCTCATACGTCCATTGGAGTGGGATTACTTCCGAAATTAATTAAAATATTTTGTAGCTGCAAAATTTTATTACAAAAATATTTATTTTGCAAATCGGAAAAAATTGAGATACTGCTCAGAAGTGTTTAGGGCAGAGCAATAGAGAATTGCCTCTGAAAAATATATTTTCCTTGGGGGAAGTGAAACAAAAAGCTTCTGTTTCTGATAAATATCTAAGGGAAGTAAAATCGAAAAGGACACCAGAAAGATTGAATTGCGTCGATATTCCGAGCATATCGTATAAATAATTTCAAGCAGTAATAACCGAAAATACGTAAGAAGGAAATGGTTTTTGAAAAATTCAACATTTTCCTTTTCCTGCAATCAGTCCATTCTGGTCTATTAACATTTCGAATGCTTTCTATGGTAAGCTTTCTATGTTACGATTGTCTATAATATGCTTCAAATTTTTACAACGACCTTGTCATTCAATCCCAATTTTCTATTCTGAATCATTCTTTTGCGATTTACACACAAATACTACTAATTGCTAGGGTTTCGATTTGGCAGATACGATGGGTAGGGACAGATTATATAATGTAGCAAATCTGTAGTCATCGACTAGCGACACGTTGGTTTTCTTTCACAATAAGTTAAAACAATTTCTAGAATTGCCGTAGCCTTTTCCAAGGCAATGGCGAGCTCGAACAATATTTTCCCTCCACTAAAAAGTATGCTTCGTGAACACATGAAGTTCGGATTTTTTAGATCATTTTGAAAATAAAAGAAATCTCGTCATCGCGAAACGATTGCACATTATTGAAATGAGATGAGGTGTTAGTAGGCGTCTTTTGCGGGTTGATACTTTTTCCGAGAATAATATGAAGTTTTCTTTTCTTTTTTTGACATGCGGCGACCATGCACCTTTTTTGCGTATTATTGGTTCATGTGTTACATTAAATTCAATTTTCGTAAGATTTTGCAATATTTTGTAAACAATTGGACAAAATTAAAATCATATGTATATACTAATATGTTATGAAGAAATATAAATGTCATGCGAATTGATTAAGCGCGACTCGAAGAGTAACATGGTCGTAAACACCTAAAAAAAAAAACTTATTTTTTACAATTTCTTTGGATTGAAAAGAAAGTTCATGGGATAATAAGAGTCCAGGAAATTAGTAAACTTAGCTTCAGTAGAACAATTTTTTTCTTTTTATGAATAATAAATCCATAGGGAGTATTCTCGCGAGACATCCCTAATTAGATGCATTCTAGGCGGTCTTTCTGACAGTTTTAAATTAAAAAAAATATATATATGTGTATATATACATTTAATCTGCGTAGTTATAGCGGCCCGCAGGGGATTTTAGATGTATTGATTTTTTATGTGATTGGTGAGTATTTGAGTAGAAAGTTCAATGTTTCACAAATAAAAAATAAAAAATCTTTCGGAATATTTTTTAAAGATATAGTGTGAAGCAGTGGTTTCTTATCATATTTTCATTACTCTTTAATCTGCCAAGAGCACTGAAATCTTTCGAATCGCTGTCAACGTTATATCTATTCAATCGTTGTCTTGATAACGCTATTATAGACTTAAATGAACTTAAGCCTTAGGATAAGAAACTAACAGCTAAAGCGTTAGGGTGCAATTTATTAGCAACATTTTTTTTTGTTACAGGCAATCATTTGGGAGCTCATAGAACAAGAGCCCAAAAATTTAAAAGAAAAAACAATTTTTTGGAGTGCTAGTGTTTCTCCAAAATCTTTTAAGGGCATCTTCAAAGCATCGATTAATTCAAAAAAAGTTCTTCAACGTTTACAGTACTGCTGCCTCATAAAAGCACATCTTCGGATAATTTTATACATAAGATACCGTAAAAACTTACACTTATCCCAATGCAAGCAAAGTGTTTTGTACACGTAACTAAATGACGTCGAAGCCCGCAGTCGCGTGAGAATGTAATATAATGCAAAACAAATTGTGCCCAAAGTCGAAAGTATTGTTTTGCATTCATCGAGGACTACATGTGCAACATAGGATTTATGAAAGATCCAAAGAAAATATGAGAGAGAGTGAAGAACACTTTAGATAAAAAAGTTAATAGATCACTGGCAGAAAGACACTAAAAGAAGCTTTTAATTTAATCTTAAATCGATAAACATTTACATGGCATCAAGAGGTTCTGCGGAATTGCCATTCTCGCCACTTTTTGCATTTTTTGCATGGGAAATTATCGCAGTCAATGCCATTCAATCTTGTTTTATAGCAAACTGATGACAAAATTTTTATCTTTTGTTTTTGTATAATATTTTGTTTTTATGGAGTGCTACGACAGAGTCTCCCCTTTAGAAAAAAAAGCAACCCTTCGAGATATTATAATAAAAATATGCACATAAACCCCCCCCCCCCCCCCCCACACACACACATACGTACACATATGCACATGTGCACGCTTATATGCGTGCACGTATCGGATGGAAGAAGTAAAAGAATAGTAGAACATTTTTTCTTATTAGATTCCCTGCAGGCTTATATGTGCGTATAGGTATGCATAAAACTGTTGCATTTACTTTCAACAATATTGTTGTACCTACTAGCAGACAATGGGCAAGATCCTTCCCTTTCGCACGCTTGTTAATGCGAATCAAAGAATGTATCGGATTTCGATATTCTCCATTATGTGTATGTTTGGTTTGGTTGTAGGATTGCTTACAATGAAAAGGCAAATCAATTTTGGCTAAAACTGGTCTAAAACAGGCACAATCCATAGCAGATATTAATCGCAAATTTGGCATAAATTATTATCAAAATTATGTAAACCTGAGCGATTCGATCAAGACACGCAAATCTCCAACATCTAAATCTCGTTAACTTGCAACCAACAAGAGATATTGATTTGAAATTTCGAGCGAACATTTCCTACCCACTTTCAAACCCTCAGTGTAAAGATCGACCAACTAATCTACAATTAAAAAAATACTACGATTTTCATGTATTTCTTGAGTTGAGGCAGTTGTTATCAATAATCCATCCTGAGGCGAGCTCACGTCTATTATTTCTAATCAATAGACAGGGCGCACATATAAGGTTATAACGTGTTTTAGGGAGGATGCAGAGATACTTCGGCATGATAATCTTTTATTATTTGAAACACTCACACACAAACACAACCGCAATCATATGCAGTATAGAGAATGTAGTGTAAAATGCTTCCTTTTCATTTTCCTTTTACTTATTCACACAGTTGAAGCAGTTGTAGACAACACTTTCATTTCCGTTATGTAGAGAGTGGAAATTTTTTCATTTTTCTCTTTCTCTTTCTCTGTCTTTTCTTGTTTTTTTTTTCTTTAATTTTTCTTTTATATAAAATGCAGGCAAATGTTTGCTCATAGGTTCATACGTATATAAATCTAAGTATACTTGTATACGTTTGGGTATGCGTCGGTTAAGTGTAGATATATTGGCTATACTGTCAGAGTTGTGTAATTTACAAAGTTAAATTGCTGTCAAAGTAGAAATCAATGTACGTTGGCTTTTTACTCACACTTACATTACATTGATACTCGAATTCACATTCGTACCCCATATCCTTTTCACTAGCAAGCATACTGCGATACTGCTTACGTATCTTTTACTGCACTTTACAAAGTTAATTGTTTTTCTCGTTTGTCTGCCCAATTTTCTGACATTTAATTCATTGGAGAAACTAAAATTGTAAGACATATATTGAAAAATGTTTTCTAACCAATTTGGAAAAAGGAATGCTTTTCAAATTAATTGAAAAAAAAGAGATTGAAATATCTTTTCATTCTCTCTATATTATTATTATTATTATTATTATTTTTTATTTTTTTTTATTTTTTATTATCTGTAAATAAGTTAACAAGAAAAAGCTTTACTTACGTTAGAGTGAGTTTTAGAGATATTTAATATCCGGTTTTTCATATGGGGCTTTTTGGTGATGACGGAATCATGACATCGCAATGAAATTGCGTTTGTTGTATTTGTTACAAATCTTGTACACACTGGAATTTTCCTCAAACTACATTTACTCACTGTATTAAAAAAGCAAACAATAATGCTTTGTTTTGTTTTTCAGGCGCAGCGGATTTTAATTTATGTTCAAGTTTATTAATCATTTTCTTTTTCTTTCCGAGAATTCGGAATTATAAAATATATCTTGGCAAAGGGACGAATCGCTATGAAGCTATGAAGCCAGAGTCAAGAAAATTCTACTTAGTTAGGCTCAAAAAGCGTAGGCTAACCTCACGCTAGCGATATTTTATGCTTAGACCGAACCTATTAATTCGCAAAAATAGCTTGTGTACGATAAGTTGTAGGGTAAATTACATCACCTCGATATATCAATCGTATATCGTGTATCTGTAGATCGAGTGCGTTTTTATATGTAAAAAAAAGGGGAGTTTTATGCAGCGGATGTTCACAACAGAGGTGAGGATTTTATTTTATATGAATGATTGACAAATCATAACTGAAAACTCATTATATATTTCGTGCATAAATTGATATGTTTACGTTAAGTATATATAATGGGGAGTCTATGCACTCAACCGTATCTCACACATCTCATTATCTATTTAAGATAGTATTGTCTAAGATCGTGTTTTTAATGATAGAACTACTTAGGTAAGATTACGATCCAAACACCTTACTGACATTTTATATATCGAGAGTGATAGGAAGTGACTTAACACTTTACTTGGTTTTTTTTTTAGGGAAAGTTTTGATAATATACGTTATGAACACTTTACGTGCATATAATGGTCCCTATAGTGGATGTAAGAATAATACACTTTTATGTGTGTACGAAGAAGTAAGAAAATATTATTTCAAAAATTGGCAATGCAAGATAAGTATCTTGAAAAAAAATAAAGTTTATATTATATTATGATGTCCGCTACGTTTTAGAAACAAAAGCTTCAATTTTCAAATTTATTTTGGCTTAGTTATGTTTAGATCCTCTATATTATGTTATATAGATGTGTATATACATTGTGTTATATATACGTATATATATATTATGTTATTGAAGAATAAAATATTATAATATCGCTATTGGTTTTCCATCACATTGCTTCTGAAAATAAAATAGTTATATAGCAGCAAAACAAACACTCTAATCCTTTGAATATATTTGCAATACATAACGAATACAAAATATTTTAAATCACTAAAGAAAAAACATTTTAATACGTATATGTGTATATTTGTTTGAAAAAAAAACAAAAAAACAAAACTCAGTAAAACAAATATAAGGATAAATAATGTTTTTCATCTGTTTTGTAAACAAAAGTGTGAACATACATACGCCAACCATTCGTTTGTTAGATAGGCGTAAATAATATTCAGTAATAACTTTATTGCTTCACATTTTTCAGCTATTGATTATTTTGATTCGTAAAAACAAAACAACCGCATGATATGAACGTATTTTACATATCACCTCCCTATACCTTTCTACGAACGGCGTATATTAACATTTTGTAGGGTACAAATTTAACGACCAAACGGAGCATAAGCTATGTATATATTTGTATATATATATATATATATATATATATATATATGTTTAAATTTGTAACCCACAAATTTTTAATACGTGATACATTGTATGGTTATATTAAAAATTAGTAAGTTACAAATGTATGTGCGAAAAAGGATATAATTATACATATTTATGTATATATATGTATATATATACCTAATTGGTTTTCGTTTATGTCTTATATAGAGAGATCGGGGAGAGATATTGTCTGCTGGCGCATCGTAATGAAAATTACAAAAAGCGTTGAGAAGATCGAAAATTCCTCTCCCTATAACTATCTGCTCATATTATGTGCTTCCTTTGCACGCCCTTCAATAGCATACTTGCTGCCTATAAACTTAAGTATTTTACTAAAATTTTTAAATTTAATTTTAAACTAATGCGTATTAAAACTCTTATGTCAAACTTAAAGTCAATACAAATAATATTCTTAGAGTTCACAGGCAGTGAGCAAAAGTTGCACAATATATGTGTAAATAAGTCGAAGTATGTAAACATGGACATTTCGTTTACATAGTTATCTCCAAAGTATTACCAAAATAGTATAAAAATGTGATATGAGTTTTTGGCATATCTGTGGACAGTCGATTATTGCTTCGACATTTCAATTGGTTCTTTTTTTGCGGGGGAAACATAAGTTGCTCAACATAAATAAATAAAATAATAATAATAAAATCGTTCAGAAATTTTCAAAATGACAAGAAAAAAATTACAAGAGAGGATCGCTGCGTATTATTTCTGTCAAAAAATTGCCAGGATCTCCTAGAATCGAATCAAATTCGGGGCAAATCAGAGGAAGTGTGTAATACGTTGACGATAAGAAAAGTGTGAGGGAAGAGAAATAGATAAGGAGGTGGTGATGCCTGAATAGTGAGTATATGCCAAGTCGTTAAGTGTTGGGCTTGTATCGGCGATGAAGCACGCACTATAGTCACGAAAAAGGAAATTCTACCGTACTTGAGAATGGAACCCGTGAATACTGACTTGATACTCGCGATTCTTACTTATTGGGCTCGTCATGCGGATACGCGAGTGAATATATTGTCTATCACACCAAGGAACGAACTTTCGTCTATAGTGTGAGAGAGTCGAATATCCTCCCACTTAAAGCTGATAATTGCAAGTACTGCTCAACCGGCTCCAATACAAGTTCCTGTAAAAATGCAAGTTAATATCTGTTATAAGCCGCAATTGATTTGTAAATATTTATTTTTTTCGAGCACTATTCAATCTTCTAACACCCGCGCAGTTTTAGTGGCCATCTTAGCTTTATTTTCGAAAACAAATTTTGTTTTACTAACTTAAGTAATTTTTTTAGTTCGGTTATAGCCTGTGAAGAAAAGTATGTTGATCAACTATGCAAATAACCTATGGGTTCATCAGTGCGAATAAAAGATCACAAAAAGATTGGTAAGGAATAGTAACTTTTCTAAGGGGAGAGAGATCTGCCGGTTATGTTGATACTAAAGCACTTTGGCAAGGAAGATTACGAACAATGGGAATATATAAAATAAAAGTGCATTGAAAAATCAATTAATAACCTATGACCTTTATGCTGGGCAGAAGGAAAGTTAAATTGTAAAATGTAACATAAAACATATACATTCCAATGCATTTATCTTGGCTTTTCGCGTTACTTATGGCATTGCTGTCAAAACTAAAAATTATCGTATGTTCTTGTACGCAAGCTATTATATCTTTATGTTATCACATTTTTTCGCGACCACCATACTCTGTTATTTACTTTATATATATAGACGGGTCTTAAAGTGCTCGGCCACTGAAGTTGGCTGTTAATTTATCTTATTAACTTATCAACTTCGCTCAATATTCTTATGGTCTTCGCTTGTGTCCTAGTTTGCAGTTTTAATTACAAAAAGTTTTTATTTTCAAGTCTTATCTTTGAGAGCAATATGACATAAGAAAATGAATCGATACGTAAAGGTACTCGAAAGTTTGATTTTAAGAAAAATTGTATGAATTAAATAAACATAAATCAATAATAATTCAACAATAATTGATACGAGCTGAAGCATATCTCGCCATTTCTATTAGAATGGTGGTGTATGTAAGTGCCCTGATAGCTCTCCATATTTCGCAAAAATATTAGCCTGCGAACTTAGTTTTCTCATTAAGGTAGTAATGGAGAAAATTGGATTTGGATTTCTCAATTTTCTTCCCAGTTTTGGTCTTAATATCATGTGATCGCCTCAATTACACAACTGTATCGATGCGTAACATTTTGAAAAGGCTGTGACTATCATACTCCTGTATACGTAGAAAAATTCAATTAAAACTATTTAGACATCTTATTGTCCCTCTAAGCAGAAATCGTCTGCTTGCAGATTTCCGAACTAAGCAGTTAGCTACTATGGAGGACCGACATTTGCTACAAACTGCGATGATGTCGATGAGGGAGGTAGACAAGTACTAATGCCTGGGGTTGCTGGGGCCATACTCCTCCCTCCACATTCAGAATTAATGGGAGATAAATTTAGACAATCCGAATGCAAGAGTGAGTATGAGAATGTCGACCAATGCTGACAAACTACACGCATTACAGTCCGACTTACAGGGACCACAGGAGTCAGGATACCCAACGCCATTTACCGCAGGCACAATGAATCGCCATATCGTACTTTTCAGTATGCATGGAAAGTCGCGAAGTGGAAGCTACAGAGTCCTTGATTGCTGGTCACTATCCTTTGGGCAATATCGTGGTGTGTGTGGTTATCTCACGCTAAATATCGCTGAAAATACTTAACAATTAGAGATGTTACGTAGGCGTCGACATGTCCAGAGAATGAAGTTAAATCCATGCATAAATTTTAAATATCTGTCACTTAACTTTGGCATATACACTCTAAATGACGCAGGGTTACTTGCAAACTGGTAGTCACAAGTTATCGCTTGCATACAACTCACAGACCAATGGGTTGCGTGTGCTTAACTTTCTTCTATTAGCACAGGTGTTGAATTACAAAGTTTATCTCTCCCGTTCATGCCGCATAATGATAATGTAATCATGATCATACTTTTAAGAATTAAGAAATTTTTGGTTAAATTTTGGATTCACGTTTACTCATAAACAGATTTAAACGCACGGGTAAAACTGCCTCTATGGCAAGCTAAACTTTTTTTAAATCCCAAAAAGCTATTAGTCTTACTTTACCATATTTGACGAATTTTCAAGATTCTTCCTTGTTGATGTTACAGAGTTATAGCATAGCGTACCTACTACTGTCTCGATTGCACCAAATGAAACAATTACGCATTTTGCTCTAACCACGACTGATTCCATTCCGTTATTATTTTATATAATGTTAGCGATGTTGTTACAATCGTTCTTAAGTCTTTTGTATATAAAAAAATATTGAAATAATGCATTATAGGCGACTTACTGCTTACATTACATTACTGCTTTAGTGATGTAAATTAATTGAACTAAATGAACAGCAACTATCGAGTTATTCTCGCGCGTCAAATTTAATTTAAAACATTCTGTGGCACGCAGTGCAATTGGTGCGCCTTTAAATTTAGAAAAGAGGAAAAAAAAAATACAATCACTTAACCTACATGCCCACAGTGAAGAAGCAGTTCCGTGGTTATTTTCAAAATATTAATTTTTGTATATTTGGCGAATATTTGAACGAGAAAGTTCAATTTTCATCTTAAGAAGAAGAAGGCAAATTTTTGCCAATAAATTATGTTTCAATTAACTTATCGAAAATCCTCTTCGGGCTTTTCTTGAATGTTTAATGTTATGGCAATTATTAGAATTTTGCTGCATTCCGTTTTAAAGACTCGTTCTTCGAGAAAAACGCACTTAAAAATTTGAACTACCCATCTGACGCTACACAACCATATAAAATTTTGCCACGTCCGTAATTATCTTTTTATATCATTTTTAAATATTTAAAGGACGATTTAATGAATCATTTGAAAGCAAACAAAAAATTTGATTTTTTGATCAATTTACAGTGGGGTCACGTGCTCCTTAAATAACAATTAAGTGTGAATGATTTTGGAAAATTTAATGCAAAAAGTCTTCACAATTGTCCCAAATATTTACGTATCAAATAAATATTTATCAACTTTTCATATGCGTACGCATTATTTATTTATTTAATCGTGTAGAGCTATTCATCTTTTATCTGTTCGTTGATGGAGGTGGACAACATACATTTTGCATACATTTCGAAGTATTTTTGTGTTAGTAAATATGCATCAAATTTCGCATAGGAATGTAATACAATTTTATCTCTCTTATGTAAAAGCGATGCAAAGAGCATTAGATTTATTGCAAGGGTAAACGACTTTCCTCCAAAATTGTTATTATTTAAAAGCATTAGAAACATGATCATTGCCCCTATATTTTGCCGTATTTACAGAAAACTTGATCGCAAATTTCATTGGTTCGCATTCGCTTTCTGTTACCTAATTCTCTTGATTGTATCGTTCATTTTGTTCAATTCGGTGGCGAAAAGCTTATTATTCCATCGCGATCGTCATGAGTTGCGATCGCAAACCTACGGTCGACACAATGATTATTGAGGCATAATAATACCTTTTTTAACGATCGACAAGCATAACTCTGTTTTGTATAATTTCCGGGGAATTGTGTTTACTTTATCCTCCTGGCAAAAGTGAAGCTCTTACTTTTAATCACAACTAACGATGGCAAGATGGGATGGTTGAGCATATTCACTTGTTAACCTTGTCAAGTCCATGCCCGCATTCTCCGCTATTTTATAGCACGAAATCGAATTAGATAGAACCGTTTTCTTAGTATCTATGTAGCAAAAGTTGACCCACTTCTTACTATGCTATATTGGCACTGAAGGAAGACTTAATCATACCCTGATTGATGACTTTCTAGGACACACTTCTACCGTCAGCTTTTCCCGATGGAGTGATCTGAAAAGTAACAGTTAGTCTAACTTGGTGGAAAACTATCGAAATCTGCCTAAATTCAATAGGCCGACGGGAGACGGGAGACGGGAGACGGGAGACGGGAGACGGCATTAAGCAATTAAACAATGTTTCTCTCTGTTGTTTTCCATTCGCTGACAAATTCTTTCTCTTCCGTTCCATTCATACTATTGCTTAACAAGTTCAAGACGTAATATATTTTTTCATTGGCATTAAATATACTTAAAGCATAATATAAGCGTGTAACACTGCATAAGCATAAGCATGTAATAACATAGTGCAAAGACGATAGCAAAACAGTGTCGAAAGAGTAATAAATTTTACAAACCTGGAATAAGTTAGGCTCGCTTACAAACTTAGCTCGAAAGTAGATTTGAAAATAAGTTTGCATTGTTGAACAAAGTTTTGTAAACCAATTGCGCCGCTGACCGTGACAAATTCTCTAACGAAAAAGATATACGTGTTAAGGGTTATCTCAAGCGTATTCTTTCACTTTTAACATCAAGATTTAATTGCAGATTCATAATAACATTCTTTGGCAGAGCGGGCACAATTTTTTCAATTGATTCGCGTCAACGGATGTTATATGAAGTTACAAATTGCAACTAGGAGAACTAGAAAAAGGAAGACAATTAACTGCCTTTTATTGGCACAGCTGCTGCGCCACGAGTTTGTTCTCAAAAATATATTGTTTGACAATTCTTTGAACATTCCAGAAAGTAGTACATAATCTACGTACAGATATGCCAACTATGCATGGAAAACTGTAATATACAAACAATGGAAAGGGGCGTTTATCTGAAATGTGATACAGATACTGCCTAGAGCCCGTTAATACAGTCCAGTGAATAGGCTTCGATTTTGAAAAAAATATTTTGGAAATAAAATGCACAGGCTTGAGATGATGGGTGCTGGAGATTCGCGTTTAGGCGAATAATATTGTCTTACTTGTTGACCTTGTTTTTTTATTTTCCTTCGTTTCAGAGTTTATTAACTAAGCGATTTATGAATAAATAGCGCTTTTAAATCAACCTACTACGTTGCATTTAACCTTTAAGCCCAACTGTACGAATTCGTTGTCTAATTAAATTTTAGTATGCTGCCGTTATAGAAATTAAGATGATTCGCAGCAACATTGTCTCATTAAGGCCAAAGAGGCAACAGAATAATTATCTTAAAGTTTCTATTATTTTCTGCAGTTTCCCAGCGAAGAGTAGTTGGCTTAAGTTTCTACGTTGCTGTTGGCGCGTCATCGTTTTATTGTATACCATGCGCTACATAAACAAGAGGCCTCTTTGTATGAAATATATTATTGTTTGTTTCGCATACAGAAAAGACATAAAACACTTTCTATTAACAGCAACTCTAATTTACTTAAGCTCAGAGAGTTGTCTTTCTCTTTCTCTTTTTCTTTCCCTTTGCCTTTCCCTTTGCCTTCCCCTTCCCCTTCCCCTTTCCCTTCCATTCCCATTCTATCTTTCCTTTTTCTCTTTTTTTGTTTTTAATTTTATTTTTTTTTTCACTTTTTCCTTTTGCACTGTTCAACATAGTGACATGTACGCACGCATTTGTATTCGTTGAGCATGTATTGTACACCTTTCTAACACGTTGGCAAAGTGCCATGAATCATTTTCATTTAAGCTTCGGCTGCCGCTGTCACCGCCGCCGCTGCTGCTGCCGCTGCTGTTGCATTCATTTAATTTCGGAAAAGCTTCATTCATTCAACATCATCAGGTACTTTACACAGCTGCGCACACCCTTACAAAACGAATATAATATGTATTTACGTTCACACACACATGTATTACTATACAGATAAGGACATGCATTAAAATACACAAAAGTTGTATTACATTCATTTACTCATTTGTTCATTAGTGAAATACGCATTTCTACAGATGTTTGAAGTGAAAGAAAGGACGAACGAAAGACAATACCCACGCTCCATCAAAACTGACAAAAAAAAAAAAAAAAAAAAAAAAAAAAAATAAAAAAAAAAAAAAAAAAAAATATAAAAAAAGAGAAAAAAGAAAAAAGATATTTTACCATAGTACTACTCTGTATATGTTTTTGTATGCATTTGTGTGTGCATAAAAGTACACAAAAGAATGATTAACGAAAATGGCTTAAAAATAAAATGTAATTTTCAAGGCACTATTAACTCTCGCCATTTAAGTAACAGCAGTCTCGTTTCTCTCTACTTCTCCCACTTTTCATATGCATTTCGTATGCATATTCATAAAGTATACAGTTTGTGAACATGTATACATTAAATATTGAATTATGTAATGCAAAATTGTTGAAACCTGTTTAAGGAGTTTTTTTCTTTCTTTTCCTTCGAATGCACGAACAGCACATGTTTTAGTTATCTGCCCAAATAGATAGACTCTAGACTCATTCATTCCTTTTACATGTTGTCACACTTTTAACTTACTCAAGACGTCAGCTCAAGTGAATTTTTAAATACATAGAGAAAAGATAAAATAGTATGAAAACACTCCATAAATCAGTTGGCCATTACCTTAATGCATAATAATTTGCAAAAATGAACTTAGGTTTGTACATAATATTTCATTAAGGAGGAGACAAAATCTGAATTAGAGGTTAATGTATATCGAAATCTCTTGATTTCAATGTCAGCCCGGAGCAGGCTATGTAAAAAGGAAATTTCCAGCGTTTCTATCAAGTTTATTATAAGGGGCTTGTTGACGAATATAACGTTTATGCTGAGTTGGCCGGACCAGGTTTCCAGATTCGATTAAATTTTTCCTAGGCATACAGATTTCAAGCAGTTTTCAGACATCAATCGTCACATGAAAAATATGAATAATTTTTAAGAGCTACGTAGTTTTCTAGATTTTCGTGTATTTAATTTATTTTACGAGAGAGAGCGTCTTCGGAAGAATAAAGATTCTGCGCCTGATTCAGGCCAGATTTTTTACGGTTTAAAATCATAGTAACATTTGCGTGTTATATCCTTGCTGACATAGGTTTTCCTTGGTTTCTTTAAAGATTCTCATTCAATTTCGGTCTCGATCGGTCTCACAGAAATCCTTCCCATAGAAGTTTTTCAAGTTCTAGAAATACAAAAACTCTTTAATTTGAGTAAAAGATAGAAAAACAAAAGTATGCGCAAGAATGACACGCAAAATTGGGAAGAGTTCCACATTGTTCCACACTTCTCAAATTTAGCTATATGTGGTCTTCATAAACACAATATTTTTGCTAGCTTTTTTTTCTCCGCAAATTTTGCGGCTTACATCGTACTTCTTCTCTTCTTTTTGTTTTTGAAGCTTGTGCGCAGAACATATTAATGTTCACAATCAAACTACGAATATACTCCTTCACACATTGCTTTTACTTACGCAACATATCTCTTCGACTTACGTAACGTACTTACATGCACACGCGTGCACGCCATTACAACTCGCACGCAAAGATTTTCATTGCGCTATATCGTCTCGAAATCGCTTGGTAAATAAACAAAATCCCAGAACCCATAAATAAGGAAACGTCGTGAAAATAAAACAAAATAAACTAAGAAATAATAAAGCAATTGAAGAGATCACTTCTCGCAAAATGATCGTAGTTACGTGACGAACGAGAACATATATATGTATATATGTATATGTACATACGTATATATCTATATATGTATTTATACATCCACAACCCAGTTATACAACTAAGTTTTAAACAAAATTGCATCTTTTTTACACACTTTTTGCTTTGTTGAATTGTGGAGGAAAAGGACGAAAAAGAAGAAGAAACTAAACAAAACACCATCTCCTAAAACAATTTTGATTCCTTTTACTATAACAACACATGATGATGGCAGAAAATTTGAAACGTATGGTTTCGCAAACGACAGAGAGAGAGAGAGAGAGAGAGAGAGACAGAGAGAGAGAGAGAGACATTCTTAATGTTAAATTTTCCTGATCACTATAATTTTTGCGAATCTCTTTAAGTAAAATTGAAAATTTAATTATCAAAAAATGCAAAAAATTATTTAAAAGTATTCTCCAACGTTATATTGACTCAATTATAATGGTGAATCGAGCAAGTAGTGCGGGGAAGAGGTGTAGCGTCACCGAGCTTAATGCCACTAGCGCCTACTGGATGGCCATTGAAATGTGAAGTTCAGCGTAGTTTAGCTGAAAGGCAACATAATCATGTGTTGTGGCCGTTAATCGACTCAATTACATCAGTTTCGAGATAAGGTTGTTGCTCGAAGAATTTCATTGAGTTCAAGCATCTTATAATACCGCTGACATGAGCGGCGGTGTAAAGCTTATTGCACTTAATCGACGACATTAATTAATGGCATCTGAGTCTTGTGCACAAATTACAGTCTCGCGTACAGTCTAGAGAAGAATTAAGAGGTGACAGTTGTGCATAATACCAAATAGTTTTGCTTACACTGAGCTTAAAAAATTTTTCAAACACACACATATTTACACAATCAATATAACATTTTTCCTTTTCTAAGAGCGTGCATTGCGCAGCTTATAACCAAGATTATTATTTACATTTAATAAATTTATAAAGCGCATTGGTTCTGGTATTAGATTAAATTCAAGCGGTCGAATCTCCAGATCGGTGTGTTCTTAGAAAAATTGTAATCTTTTTGCCCTGCTCTCAGACTAAATTCACTATTTTAAACTTATCTCTCTTATCGTTTACCTTTACGTCATTTTCGAAAACCGCTTTAAGGGGAAAATGAAGACAAATTGTAAACAAATTAATTCAACAGCTAGACGGACTTGATGATGATTAAATCGATTTCGTTATTCTTTTAGTCAGGAAAATATATGTCGTATGCATATGTATACAGATTCATAAGTATGTGTTCAAATCACAAACAGCTGAGCAGGGAGCCTTTATTTGGAATCTAAGTTTCGAGTTTGTTGCGGTCCATTGCATATCGGGATCCAAGTCAAATCGGGATTTTATTGCTTGTTCAATAAGTCTTTCTACTTGGCGTTATACTATTCCAATATCGCTATAGGTTATTATATTATCTGGCTTAATATATCGCTGCATATCACTACATGAGTACTTGGCAGTTCGCCTTGTAGAACAGCTTTTGAGATNATTCATTTACTCATTTGTTCATTAGTGAAATACGCATTTCTACAGATGTTTGAAGTGAAAGAAAGGACGAACGAAAGACAATACCCACGCTCCATTAAGACAACGTATATAGTGAGGAAAGGAGGTTGACAAAGATAAAAAAAAAAAAAAAAAAAAAAAACAGAAAGGAGAAAAAAGAAAAAAGATATTTTACCATAGTACTACTCTGTATATGTTTTTGTATGCATTTGTGTGTGCATAAAAGTACACAAAAGAATGATTAACGAAAATGGCTTAAAAATAAAATGTAATTTTCAAGGCACTATTAACTCTCGCCATTTAAGTAACAGCAGTCTCGTTTCTCTCTACTTCTCCCACTTTTCATATGCATTTCGTATGCATATTCATAAAGTATACAGTTTGTGAACATGTATACATTAAATATTGAATTATGTAATGCAAAATTGTTGAAACCTGTTTAAGGAGTTTTTTTCTTTCTTTTCCTTCGAATGCACGAACAGCACATGTTTTAGTTATCTGCCCAAATAGATAGACTCTAGACTCATTCATTCCTTTTACATGTTGTCACACTTTTAACTTACTCAAGACGTCAGCTCAAGTGAATTTTTAAATACATAGAGAAAAGATAAAATAGTATGAAAACACTCCATAAATCAGTTGGCCATTACCTTAATGCATAATAATTTGCAAAAATGAACTTAGGTTTGTACATAATATTTCATTAAGGAGGAGACAAAATCTGAATTAGAGGTTAATGTATATCGAAATCTCTTGATTTCAATGTCAGCCCGGAGCAGGCTATGTAAAAAGGAAATTTCCAGCGTTTCTATCAAGTTTATTATAAGGGGCTTGTTGACGAATATAACGTTTATGCTGAGTTGGCCGGACCAGGTTTCCAGATTCGATTAAATTTTTCCTAGGCATACAGATTTCAAGCAGTTTTCAGACATCAATCGTCACATGAAAAATATGAATAATTTTTAAGAGCTACGTAGTTTTCTAGATTTTCGTGTATTTAATTTATTTTACGAGAGAGAGCGTCTTCGGAAGAATAAAGATTCTGCGCCTGATTCAGGCCAGATTTTTTACGGTTTAAAATCATAGTAACATTTGCGTGTTATATCCTTGCTGACATAGGTTTTCCTTGGTTTCTTTAAAGATTCTCATTCAATTTCGGTCTCGATCGGTCTCACAGAAATCCTTCCCATAGAAGTTTTTCAAGTTCTAGAAATACAAAAACTCTTTAATTTGAGTAAAAGATAGAAAAACAAAAGTATGCGCAAGAATGACACGCAAAATTGGGAAGAGTTCCACATTGTTCCACACTTCTCAAATTTAGCTATATGTGGTCTTCATAAACACAATATTTTTGCTAGCTTTTTTTTCTCCGCAAATTTTGCGGCTTACATCGTACTTCTTCTCTTCTTTTTGTTTTTGAAGCTTGTGCGCAGAACATATTAATGTTCACAATCAAACTACGAATATACTCCTTCACACATTGCTTTTACTTACGCAACATATCTCTTCGACTTACGTAACGTACTTACATGCACACGCGTGCACGCCATTACAACTCGCACGCAAAGATTTTCATTGCGCTATATCGTCTCGAAATCGCTTGGTAAATAAACAAAATCCCAGAACCCATAAATAAGGAAACGTCGTGAAAATAAAACAAAATAAACTAAGAAATAATAAAGCAATTGAAGAGATCACTTCTCGCAAAATGATCGTAGTTACGTGACGAACGAGAACATATATATGTATATATGTATATGTACATACGTATATATCTATATATGTATTTATACATCCACAACCCAGTTATACAACTAAGTTTTAAACAAAATTGCATCTTTTTTACACACTTTTTGCTTTGTTGAATTGTGGAGGAAAAGGACGAAAAAGAAGAAGAAACTAAACAAAACACCATCTCCTAAAACAATTTTGATTCCTTTTACTATAACAACACATGATGATGGCAGAAAATTTGAAACGTATGGTTTCGCAAACGACAGAGAGAGAGAGAGAGAGAGAGAGAGACAGAGAGAGAGAGAGAGACATTCTTAATGTTAAATTTTCCTGATCACTATAATTTTTGCGAATCTCTTTAAGTAAAATTGAAAATTTAATTATCAAAAAATGCAAAAAATTATTTAAAAGTATTCTCCAACGTTATATTGACTCAATTATAATGGTGAATCGAGCAAGTAGTGCGGGGAAGAGGTGTAGCGTCACCGAGCTTAATGCCACTAGCGCCTACTGGATGGCCATTGAAATGTGAAGTTCAGCGTAGTTTAGCTGAAAGGCAACATAATCATGTGTTGTGGCCGTTAATCGACTCAATTACATCAGTTTCGAGATAAGGTTGTTGCTCGAAGAATTTCATTGAGTTCAAGCATCTTATAATACCGCTGACATGAGCGGCGGTGTAAAGCTTATTGCACTTAATCGACGACATTAATTAATGGCATCTGAGTCTTGTGCACAAATTACAGTCTCGCGTACAGTCTAGAGAAGAATTAAGAGGTGACAGTTGTGCATAATACCAAATAGTTTTGCTTACACTGAGCTTAAAAAATTTTTCAAACACACACATATTTACACAATCAATATAACATTTTTCCTTTTCTAAGAGCGTGCATTGCGCAGCTTATAACCAAGATTATTATTTACATTTAATAAATTTATAAAGCGCATTGGTTCTGGTATTAGATTAAATTCAAGCGGTCGAATCTCCAGATCGGTGTGTTCTTAGAAAAATTGTAATCTTTTTGCCCTGCTCTCAGACTAAATTCACTATTTTAAACTTATCTCTCTTATCGTTTACCTTTACGTCATTTTCGAAAACCGCTTTAAGGGGAAAATGAAGACAAATTGTAAACAAATTAATTCAACAGCTAGACGGACTTGATGATGATTAAATCGATTTCGTTATTCTTTTAGTCAGGAAAATATATGTCGTATGCATATGTATACAGATTCATAAGTATGTGTTCAAATCACAAACAGCTGAGCAGGGAGCCTTTATTTGGAATCTAAGTTTCGAGTTTGTTGCGGTCCATTGCATATCGGGATCCAAGTCAAATCGGGATTTTATTGCTTGTTCAATAAGTCTTTCTACTTGGCGTTATACTATTCCAATATCGCTATAGGTTATTATATTATCTGGCTTAATATATCGCTGCATATCACTACATGAGTACTTGACAGTTCGCCTTGTAGAACAGCTTTTGAGATATTCCCTATTTCGATCTAACAAATCTGATATAGTCCTTGCGGCGAGTTCATTGTGATCAATTCGCACTATTCTGTTTGCTACCGAGCGGGTTCTGCGTTCTGCGTGCACTTGTGAATGTTATGTTTCGCATAGGACAGCAGGCTGTGAGCGTGGTTCACATTTATGTTATTTCTTTTATTGTAATTTTGGAATAAACTGCCTACTCTCACGTAGGAAAGCTATGGAAAGCTTTTGTGACTGGTGTAGAGTAATTGGTAGAAGACATTATAAGATAATAAAAAAGCATGTTTTTTTTTTTTAAGAAAGTGATATATAAGGGAAGATCAAATTTACGTGAACTTAAATTTTGTTCTTGTTTTAATCAACTAATTGCTCTATTAAGATATGCTCCAAGGTCGATATAATTTTCTTACTCGCTCACTTCTGTAACAAGTACATCGACAGCTTTATTTGCTTGCTTAAAAAAAAAAATAAAAAAAGGAAAAGACTCCTAATTGCAAAATACATAGGGCGAAATAAATGGAAAATCGCCTGCTACGTTAGAAAAGATACTAATTTTAGGTGTTTAAGATGAAAATTTAAAATGAATTTACATTTTATAAGATAACTTATATAATTTGTATTATAATCGAAATTCTCTTATTCGCAAATGTTACATAAGAAATTATCATATATATATCGTAAAAATCCGATTTACAGTCGAGTATTTGAGTTATATGACAAAATGATCACAACAATCAAAGGTAAGAGAACGCGTCGTTGTTGTCCATCATAGGCAGGGGTGTTGTCGACCCGGTACTTACTTTTTGGACAGAAACGCGTTCCGGAACTAAAAATGATTTCTGATAACGAGAATTTACAATAAACATTAGAAGACGGGCGAAAATTGGGGGAAATCTCCCCCCCGTCGTCAAATTTGGGACATGAGACCGCACAGAGCGGCCGCCTACCCAGGATCGGCCCTGTCTTTATAATTATATATACGCGTTCCGGTAGAAAAAAAAATTAGCACAACACCACTGATCATAGGGCGTTGCTATTACAGCACATTTGCAGAGAACTGGTTCCATCATGCAAGATGTAATGTATTCACTTAAATTTCGCATCCGTTCCGAAAAATGTTACATAAATCTAATGTTTCATTTGTGAACATCAGTAGCTTGTACTGGGTTGCAAAGATTATTTTAGTTTATTTAAAAATAGTAGCATTTCCTTGGGATATTCTAAGATTCTATTTTGTTATTTACTAACTTTAATTGTTGTTGTGTTCTACAATAGTGAAAGATATTTACACACTTACTAATACATAAATTTAAGTAACTTCTTGTTTACAATGATGATGAATAACAAACATAAATAGCAAACAATATATGTGTGTGTTGTGCTATGCTGCACTATGCACTGTGTGTTATTTATAAAAGCAAATGTGCGAAGACTTTTGCATTATAATTTATATGGGTGCATATATGTTCGCATGTTCGCATACCGTATGCATATATATATATATATGTAAGCAGTTATATGAAAACTAGATAAATGAATGTAGGTTTTCATAACCAAAATAAATACCTTTGCATTTAAATGTGCATACATATGCAGGAACAGTAAGTCTTTAAAACTTAAAGCCCGATACCATATAGTGGTAGTATTATGCATATATCTGCACTTAAAGTTTTCCAAAAACTTCAAAATGTTATAACTCATCTTGTAATACCTTTTGCATTGTATGTTAAACACAATAGGCAATGTAGTCGCGCTGATGAACCTTATATCTCCACTACCGGTATGGTTCCTTCAATTACTCGATATATGTAAAACCTTTTCCCAGTGTGCCTTACGCTTAACTGTAAAACATGTTCCAAGACAAAAGATGCTTTTTTTTATCTGTTTATATCGAAACCCGTCTAAACTCTATTAAGGAAAAATGTTGCAAAAGGCTTGGAAGCTCATTAAATGTTCTTCGCCCTTTTCCATTATATAATGATATTGCCATACATATTTTCATCATATGTAAGCATATTAATAAAGTAATAAACTGTGAGTCCTTAAGAAAAATCTGTTCCTTAATACTCCCGATAACTCAAAGCTCTGAGAGTGAATGTCAAAGCGCACACTGGCCGTGAATTTTGTTTGTTTTTTTTTAGGCTCGTTTACCGCGGTTCTTTCTCTATTGATCTCCCCTTATATGAAGCTTACCGGACTTACAAGTTTTATAAAAATGCAAAAGTGTTTAATGTTGTTATTACTGCGACTAAAAATTTGACAATGTAAAAGGCTACCTCCGATAGTCATCTTCTAAGTAAAATATGTGCTAACTATTCAGTTATTTATAATCCATCCGTAAAAGTTAAGGGAATTTCAAAATACATGCGCTTAAGGAACTAAATAAGTTAGCGGTATTTGTCACCTTACTTTCGCTAGCCTTTGGAATTTAACATCTACACTTGTCGAAGAAATGTAATCAGACGCAACTCTTTGAGTTATGAATTATATGCAGGCTATAACTTCCATCTTCCAGTATGCAAGAAAATCCGGCATTACTTAAAGAGTCTATACCAAAGCTGGAGCACCACATATAAAAAAATGGGTACGATGCAGACCCTCCTCTTTGAACAAGACGAGGCCTATTTATACATCTCTAATCATTTATTGACCCCGCGAGTTGGGCATCCTGAAGCCCATGGTCTCTATAGTTGGAACTTTAATAATTTTGAGTTGTCGATATTACGCGACCTTTCCTAGTCACTCTTGCATTGGAACTATCCATTCATATCCATTCATATCCATCCAACTTTCGTCTAGGGATTGTCAATGTGCAAGAAGTACTCAATGTAAAAATTTCAGTAAATAAATGTGCAAGCAAACGACTTCTTTCTTATTCGCAATGATTTTTTCATGTTAACGGGAACGGTACTTGCCCATGTAGTGGATTTTAACATAATAGGACTTGAAAATTTTTTCAAAAGCGGAAAACTATCGTTTTTATGTTGTTAGGGTAGTAGTAGTAGTAGTAGTAGTAGTAATAGTAGTAGTATCGAATGTTAACTCTACATCGGAGGCCACGTTTTCTCGTAGTGCCGAGTCGTTAGTCGATGGCTACGATTGAAAAATTTGCATGAGTTGAAATGTGAATGTTTTTTCGCTCTTAGATCGAAAATTTTTCAACCAATCCATATATCGTATATATAATATTATGAAATTTTGACGCATGTCAATCGTACTTTCTAAAATCGTATGGATTCATCAACAGTGGCGACATCTATAGTTTGTGCTACAAACTTATTAAGTGATATATAATACCTACGTATATACGCAATAAAATTGTATGAAAAGTTTAGTATGGAAGATTATTTTCTTAATTTTTCTTGTATTATGTATATATACTTTTTGCGATATATATGTGTATCTGCATTTATTTATAAACATACTGCTTACGATTGTTATGATGCCTTTAACCGGCGATTTAAACATATAGCTATAATTCCGGTCTTAGGGAAAAAATTCTTAATCGGAATACTCGTTACGCTGAAAAGCTTATAGCAAGCACAATACCGTTTTCACAACGGTCGACTAGTGGTTATAAAAATGTCATCGTAAATATGACAAGAGCTAGTTTACCTTAGCAAGTCTCACGCCGACTCTTTATGTCTGTGCACGTGTGTATGTATGTGTTGTTTATACTCTTGTTATGCGTTTATATTGTAAATGAAAACAACTTCCGGTATTTTGCAAATGGTTATTTCACAGAAATCCCGACGGCCACAATGATTGTAAGCAAACCCTACTATACTTGTGGTTGTTGTTCTTATTGTTGCAGTTGTTGCATTGTATTTGGTGTACATGGTTCATGCATAGTTTTTGGTTGAGGTTATTAGAACGCTAACACACACATACAAATAAAAATATATACAAGCGTACCTATCTATACTATAGTGATGTACTGCGTAGTTGCTGGAATGAAATGAATGGTTGGCTGGGCCTTGTTAGTTTCATAACACACGTATACATTTTTACGTTTCTGTGTGTGTGTATGTATACGTGTCTATACATTTACATATATATATATATATAATGGATTGTTCACATTCGGTATGACTGCGGTAATGCTAGAGGAGACGTTTTGTCATTCAATGCTTTTGTATGCGTGAGGACAGAGACTTCTTTATCCACTATACACTTCAGCAAGGGAATTGTTTTTGTTTTATTGTTTGCATCTGTTGGTGTATTACTAAGATGACTCTATCATTGCGCTATCACACTGCAAAAGTTTAATCTGTAGAAATACTTAAGCACAACTAGAGGGGAAAAGCTGTTGCTTTGCTGTCATTATCAGGGTGATGTTTTCGTTGTTGCCGCCTGCGGTTTTTATTGTTAATAATTTCCACTCAAATCAAAACACGGCAGTTCCACCCCGCATTCCTCGACACTCAACTATTTTTTGTTATTCTATTTAAGCTTTAGTTTTAATTAATTTTCATAAAATTTAAAAACGATTTCTTTTTGTTTTTTCTGCTTCTATTTTTTTATTAAAGAAGGAAAATGAGAATATTTCATTAGAAGTTCGCTTGATTATACCGACCCGTGTGCTTTTAGAAATTCTTCGTGGGCTATGTTCGACTGTTTGCCTTCAGGTTGAATGAGTGTTTTTACGGTATTACTATATATACAAGGGTTTATGTTTTGAATTGTTTCAAGGAGAACCATAAACAGCAGCTACAGCAACAGCCACGGCAACAGCAACAACAATAACAACAAAAGAAGCAGCAGCAGCAGCAAGACAACAAAATCAAATGCATTCGTACACCACACTATTCATTTACACATAAATACAAGTCCACGCACATGCACCTATATATGCGCAATGCTTATGTACACAGAAATACTCAAAACAATACATTAAAATTCCCACACAAACATCATTTTGTATTGGATAAAACTAAGCACAATAAAAAATTATATATTCATGTATACACACATAAATAAACACATACGCATGCACGCACACAAAATTCGCACAAAGACGGCAGAAAACATTCGCATTCACATGCACAAAATACTAAAATATTTATTCTCGGAGAATTGCGGTTTTAGCTTTAAATATCTACTCTATTGTTCTGCTATCTCGCTCTCGCTTTTCCATTTTGATTGCTATGCGCATTGTATTGTGCGGAGAGTCGAAAAATGAACGGAAATGAAATTTAGTTGTAACGGAAATCATGTCGCTCGTTATTCGCATTTAGGATTGTGTTTTCTGCTTTTGGTTTTTTCTTTTTTGTCTTAGTTTTCCTTTTTACTTTTGTTGTTTTGTTTTCTGATTCATTTTTCCTTTACGCCACGACCCCGAGATTGAGAGTAAATTAATAATGACGCTCCGTTCGCAATACCCAAAATGAAGATTCAAGGATCCCGCAAGATACCCATATGCTACACATACTCCATATCGATACCCCTGCATTCGGGCGCCTTCCTTTGTCCATTTGTTCAGCCTTTCGTCCTTTTGTTAATTTCGTACAATTTCCCATTGCCAAAAGTAACAATCGAAAACTATTACTTTTACTCTTTATCGATGAAACAATTGAGTTCAAAATAAATTTAATCACTGCCAAAATTGAGCTCCTCTACGTAAAATACGTAAAATATTCGAAGAGTATTTTCAAAAAGAGTATTCGAAATTTCTTACAAAATTTATAAAAAAAAAAAGAAAAAATATCGATTCTATCGATAACTACGTTTACGGCTAGAAAATGAAAATCTTTTCTTAAATTGATGTGGGTACCCAAGCTTCGTCGAAGGAGAATTTTTAATTTTATTATGTCTTTCATTTTGTTAACACTGTTTTATTCAGTTTATACCGTTCATTTTTTTCATTCATTTATGGCATTTTGAAGATTATAAGCATAGAAAAGCAACTTTCGTAAACATAAAGCAAACTAACAAAAATGTCCGAAGTTCCGTTGCTCTGGTGAGACAAAAAAAGAAAAGCAACAAATTCTGAAACTTCTTTCGTAGTTAGCTGAACAAACAAAAACACAAAAAAAGAAAATCTTGTGAAGAAATATGCATATGCATTTCCTCTCACAGCTTACATAGCACGCATGGTACCATATGGTCGCCAACATCTTCGATTTTACAAATGCAACTTGAATAGCTATAGCTACATACATATTTATACATAGTTCTTCAACAATTTTACAAGTTACTAAACCTCTTAAAATAGTAACTTCTATCATAAGCTTGGAAGTAAATGTGGCACCTTTCCTATTAGTTCAATGCAACGGACAAAATTTCTACTATCCTTACTGCGTTGTTTTATAGCTGCATTCAAACGTTCAGAAGCATACACAACTTTTGTTACGAAAAGTTAAGAAGAGCTCTCTAAATGTAATATTACGATTTTAAAAACAAATGATGATAGGCAAACACACACACGTACACGTACACGCGCACAAGTATCTTAGCGGAAAAAAAAACATTTAAGAAAATTAATTTCGTCTGTATTCGATTCATTTTCTGCCCACCAACGTTATCTTGCAAAGAAGACGCAATAAATGATCGGTCAATACAAATATCGTTTGATATTTCCATAAGGTTGGGTGAGCGTGAGCCCTTTCGCTCCTTTTTGCCCATTTACGCTAATGTAACACTATTCTGTTCCCTTTAAAAACGGGTTCTGCTTCTAATTTGTGTTGCATCGTGGGTGTAGGCTCCATGTACTCAATTTGGCTCATTTTTAACGCTTCTGTGAAATTTGATGTCAATCAGGAGAATGTTTACAACAGGTAAAAAAGTAGATAAATAGACGAACTTGTTTAGATTATTTCAGAATTTCTTATATACCAACGTATATATCAAGAATATTTATACACATGTGTATAAGGTATGTGAAGCTCCTTTTGGGCGCAATAAACTTCAATGATAGGAATGCAACTAAAAATCTAACATATCACCAAAAGAAATCGCTAACATGCAGGATCCCAGACGAATGTTTCAGTTGCCTTACGGGTTGTCCTTTAGATACTAGGCTGGCATGTAAATAAAACTAACATTATGTATAAAATTTATTTTGTAATTTTCGGAATCTTATCTCAATTTATATATATATGCCGTTGAAAACATTATTTTTATTGAAAGCCCTTGAATAAAGTCAGTAAATTTTATTTAAAAGCATAAATAAGTTTTTGTTAGTTATTTAAGTTATGTGAAAAGTTGCCCACGCGCTCAGTGCTCAGAAATCTGTATACCATTTTAATTAACTCTTATGTTTAAAATTCCAAAGCTCCTTTTAATTTGCACTGTTTTCTAAGCTACAAACCGGTATAGATGACTGCGGCTAGTTGATGAGTGTTAGTAAATATGCGAACAGACGGTATAGGGATCCAGGGGCGCTCAATGAACTCTTCATAAGCTTACGCTTACTCGGTATTTCACTTTCAATTTAATTCCTCTTCTACAAAAAGGCGTTAAAGGAAATGAAAGCAAAGCAAAAAAGTTAAAAGGCACAAAGAAAAGAGAAGAGAAATTAAAAAAAAAAAGCCAGAAATAATATGCTTAAGCGAAATGGCAAAATTATGCGAGCTAGAAAGAGGGAAACCGACGGAACGACAGAAAGTAAAAAGCGTTCACTTTTCTTCTTGATTGTTTTTTGGAAATAGAAAAAATATAAATTAAATATAAATTAATAATAATTATTTGAATAGGATGCCAAGGATGCTCAGTGGCCGAGTAGGTAAGGCATCTCGGCTAACAACTCTGAATGGTTGTGGGGGTTCATATCTCAAGAGCGGTAGAGTTTTCAACAAAGCTGGATGGACAGCTTTCTTAGATATGCCTAATGTTTTTACGACTTTAGTCTTAGAATTTATTCTCTGACTAAATCTATATAATAATAATAATAATAAAAATAATAATTTGAATACATGGAATGAATTTAAATACATTTAATCCACATACATACACGCACAGTAAAAAAACTTCATTTCAATTTTTTAATTCCCTGGCAATAGCACTAACACCTTTCGAATCGCTCTCGTAACTAATACTACGCAATAGTCGTCTTGACGAAGCTATGTATGGTATCGTATACTTTGTTTTTTTCTGAAACTCTTTCAAATGAATGTGAAAACTTTGTAAAAACATCTGTAAACGATCTAGAAGGAATTAAAAGCGAACAGGGGGGAAAGCCATTACGCTGTAACGCTTGCATCGGAGTTTTACTTCGACCCCGAGGCATTCTTTTCTCCATGTAGTAAACAAAGAAAAAACAATTAGAGAAGTTTTTCCATTTACGGCAATATGATTAAGACTTCTTCGCAATGACGAAATGCGGGATAGGTAGGGATTTCATCTAGAGCACTGAAGAGAACTTTTACTAAACTTATTCGATTCTACAAGAGGGAGATCGTATATGTGAAAAAGATCTAAACCAAAAGCTAAATGTTTTTACTGAAATATTTCTTGAGTGAAAATTTTATATTACACTTTTTATGTTTGTATAATTTTCTTTAACAATTTCTCTGAACAACGTCTCAGCAAATTTTAGCGTGAGTCCTTTATAATGCTTGTATCTGCTTTTTCTTCTTTTTTTTTCAATTTTCATTCCTTTACATAAACTCTAATAATAATAATAATAATAATAATAATAATAATTATAATAATAGCGACAACAACAACAATATTAAAAGTAATAGTCTAATGTATTTTAAACCGCATACATACAATATGAACGGAAATATTGAAAAATTTTCTAGACATTGTTTTATGTGCCACAAAGCAAAATGTTTACATCCGTTGCTATTCTCGATGTAGTTAATGTTGTTGCAGTAATAATTTCATTTGAAAGCAAGTATCAAGTGTTTGCAAACCACACTTGAAGAAAAAAACTATTTTTACAAAAATTTACAAAAAAACCAACAGGAAAAAAAACAATTAAAGAAAACAAAAAAAAAAAAAAAAACAGAAAAAAAAGCTTTCAACGAATTTTCAATAAAACGAATATTTTGCTAAAGAAAACAGTAAATCTTGTGAAGAACAGTAAGGAGAGCTGATAAAGGCTTCAAACACATAAAGCTCAAATACCTGACTATCAAGCATACCTTCAAGCACGAGCTGACGTTTATAATTAACAGCAATTGCTTTACGATCGCATGACATGCAAACAATATCTATGTTTATATTTATGCTTCAACTGCATTTCTTTATACGTGCACAAGTGAATATTGGAAACTACTATTGTACATATACATATAAACACACATTTATGCATTTATGTATGAATGCAGTGTAATGGGAGGCAGAGAGAGACAGAGAGAGAGAGAGAGAGGGAGAAAGAGAGAGAGAGACTACTCTACATGAATAGTCATAATTTGCAGCACCTTTTTTAAACGCTACAAGTACAACAAAGTAGAGCTTCTTTCATTCATGCCGTACTCCATCAAGTGACGTGAAAGTTAAGAAGACTTGGAACGTTTACCGGAATATAAAGAAGAAAGCATTACGCACCAATTCACTCGATCTGTAAAAACAACAATCAACACGGAAACAAACAAATCATACACATACGAGAGCACACGTTCTCCCACATATCAACACATATGAAATACAAACAAAATACAAAAGAAACAAAACAAACTTTTATTTATTTATTTTGTTTATTTTTGTTTTTTTTATTTTCTTGACTTTCTTCTATATGATGCTGTTAAACAAAACCACTGGAGAGCTGTGTTCGGCAAGTGTTGAAATATGCAATAAACAAAAATAACATATCCGCGCAAACAGGCACAGCCACACTATATATAAAACTTGTGAAGGCGCGCACTTATGCGGGCCAAATCATGCACTTAACTGTTCAGAGAAATGCGGGAGAAACCTGTTCTCAAATCTTTTTACACTTAATCTTACAGTGTGTTCATTAAATGTGTGAATGTATATATTTGTAACGCGACGTGCAATCATGTATTCGTACCCTGATAAATTATATCTACAGAATTCAATGTTTCGTAAAGCGGAATCCACTCAGTCATGGTTACCTGTCTCCTCGTTCTAATTAAGATGGGACGGTTATGATGTTGAAGCTTTGTGCAAACAAAAAATTGAATTCGGAAACTAATCAAATCGATGAACGGGTCCGGTTACGATTAGCGAAGAATTGACAGCTTGTTTTTTAATTATGGCCTCGAAATATATAGACTTTGGAATTCTAGACTTTGAACAGCAAAAATTTTTCTTTAGGGTCAAATCGTAGTAGTTACGATTTGAAATATACACAGTGTACGACGTATCAAAATATCGATGGCGTGCATCTTCGTTCTACCTTCTAATTAGATATTGCAGGTAATATGAAAAGACGAACATAACGTTTTCATGTTTTTTGCTTTTCAACAAGAAAGAGAAAAAATTATGTAAAATAATTGCTTTTTACTTCAATAAGACGTTCATTTCAATGCACTTTCTTCAGGCTTTCAAGCGTAGAAGCAAATCTAATGAAATTTGATTCGATATCAATATAGAAATCAAAGACAGTAAGAGTATTTTACGCTTTTAGTTCCCTAAGTAATCAATCAGAGTCAGTGTGTTTTTTCTAAATGAATTTCTATAATTATTCTGCCTGCCGTTGTCCAAGTCGGTCGGTAAAGAAACTAATAAATAGTTATGTCCAACGTATAACTGTTTATGAAGGTATAGGAGGTAGATTTAATTTGTTATTTCATTCGTTCATATCTTGTCAGTTAGTTTGGAAATGTCTTCAAATTGATTTTGCAGGTATAGCGGCTCTATGATCCGGACATTATTCCCGACATTGGGATAAATAACTTTAAAAATGATGGAATCGTGTCAATGTTTACCCAAATATTCATTTGCATACCTTGACAAATCTACCTTTACTTTGGTACCGGTTGGTATTTTAATTATTACTAAATGTATTTTTCAAATTTCTTTTTTTAAATAATTTTTGCTTCGCAATATCAAATATAGAAATAAGAAAAAAGTGGCCAAAGACGGACCTAAATTAGTTAAAGGGCCTCAATTTTAAAAGTTCACCACAGCCCATGTTCTTGCACGAGGCAAAACCAAACTGAAACTTCATTTCACTGACGCAAATACTTTGCAAAAAGCCTTTTTTTTGCTATTGTTGTAGTTTTTTTTTTTTTTTTTTTTTTTGCACGAATTCCGTATATGCGCGTATAAAACACATTTTGTTTAATACGCGACCTCAGTGCTATGCTACGTTTCATGTGTGTGAATAAAATGCTGTAAATATGTACTTGTACACACACACACACACATGCGCACGCTCACTATAAGTCTAGAAGTGTTTACAAGTTTCTACAAACATTTATTTTTATATATCTCAAAACATATCCACAGGAACGGCAACTAACAAACAATTCACTGAACGTTAAAGTTCCATGTATTGGGTTTGTTTTGCAATTTATTTTTATTTTATTTTTCACATTTCATTGTACCCACTATTCAAGAATGCAGATAAGCTAAATTAGTATTTCCTTTTGCGATAGTCAGGCACTAGAGCAGATATGTGTTCTTGATCGGATCTTTACTGTCTGCTCACGTGTCCATGTCTACGTCTGTTACGTTCGCGAACACTAAACAAATTAAGCCCTAACAGATATCCTTCCTCCAATTGATGGTCGCAGATCTACATTGAAAATGGGCTTGATTCGCCTGAAAGAGTATCGATAACGGACTTACAGCCACTAATGCATGTTGATATCGAGTGAACTACAATATATCTCGGGTCCAGCTAAACAATCGAAGCGATCATATCGTATGAAATGAATTATATTTAATAAAATATTTTGTGACAATAACGCATTAGGTTGTAATGAGATGGGTGTCAAAGATTCGTCCTCAAGTGAATATAATTTTCTTATTTCTTCTTTTCGTATTTGTTTTCGCCTTCTATGCGAAAACCTCTCATTCTTACACTTTGAAAAAGCCAAGTCACGACTAAATATAGAAAATATCGTGAAAATATTTGGTGTGTATAAGAGTGCATAAAGAAAAAAGAAAAATATCAATACAGCAAAAGCTTTTCATTACACGCATAAGTGCGAGACGTGTAAGATGGTTATGTCAATCAATCGATGGAATGCCTCATTTTCTTTGTTTGTTTTTGTGTTTGTTTTTTTGTTCCTTAATAGTGCACATAAATGTGTTATACATTGAAAGTGTTTTTAAAGTATTTGCAGAATAATATGAAAAGGAATGAGAAATCTGATCGGTAGCAGAATGTGTTCGAATAACAACAATGTGTTGCAGAATTCTTCAGAGTTCACTTTAGAACAAATTCAATGAAGAACAACACTAACGCATGTTATTTTCCTTTATTGGACAATTTTTTTAACGAAAATTTCTTTCTATTATGATTTTTGTCTTCGCATCAAATTGAATTTTACTGGAAATAAACTTTTTGAAAGTTTCCAAACAACATTATATTTAAAGTTAACTTGTACACGCATTGAAAATATTTCCAATTAAAAATGCGAGAAATCGGAGAAACTTTACAGTTTAATTCAATAGCATTTTAAATTGATTGAACGAAACATTTCAAGATATCAACATTTCGAAATTTTCTCGCCTACCGACAAAACTGAAGGAGTAAAAAATAGTTTCCTCAGTGTAGCTCATACTTTCCGACACTTTTTCACCATATCGGAATGGACTTCGGCTAGTCGTGTTGTCGAAGGTAAAACCATAGTCGATGCTTAACCTCTTAATTACTTGCCTCTGGATTCTGAATAAAATTGGTTTCTTAAGCTATGCTCGATGTTGTATAGGTCGCTAAATCTTGACCCCTTCACCCCGTCCCCGAAAGTTTTGAGCGATTAGGGAAAAATATATTTATATGCAGCTTCGTACTTAAACCTGTCGATTTGTTATTAACGTTTCAACATCGCCTTGTCGTTATATATATTGACAGTTGGTATAGCAAGGCTTGTTTGTGAAAAATTTGATTTGATTCGGGACGACAGGTCTTGCTTGATGCGTTGAGACCGAAGAGGCGAAGGCGGCATCTTTGCCGTATTTTACTTTTTCGCTATCGAAGTTGTAAAAATCCTGTTCAAGCAAAAAATAGAGTGGATAGGATACGAATGGAAAAGAAGCATTGACACAACGCCAGCGCCTAAAACTGGTTTGTAAAATTTCGCATCGGCAATTAATTAATTCACGTTGAAGTTGTACCGCATTCTCGAGGGCCAATTGCAACTAATGAAATTCAAACGAAGACATTAATTGATACAAACTGCAAGACGTGGCAAAAATGCCGAAAAAAACGGCGAGCATATAATTCAATAAAATGTTTATATATTATAAGAGAATCGCTTTTCATTTTCCTCAAAGTGGTAGAAAAGCAATAACTTTCCGATTGCTCAAGAAATGTCCGTTTAATTTCATATACAATCACTTGATAATAGTGTTGTTGGGGTTTGCTTTTTGTTTGCATTAGCATCTAATACCTTAGCAACTAAGTCTCACACATTTAATCGACTGCCTGACACCTAAGGTTCTACGGAGCTTAAGTATTAACCTAAACGTTTTACTTCTATCGCACTTTTTCGATAAATTCTTATTTTCGTTTACCTTTACTCATCTAACTTTATAAACCTGCATTAGAGTTTTTGCTTTCCTTTTTTGAAATTTCCTTTTTTCTTCTGATTCGTTTATACGATTTATAAATTTAAGAGAATTCCCACAGCTGTAGCCATCAGTCAACAAATGAATACAGTTCAATCACTTGCAATACATTCACAAAACAAAAATACGTACTCGGCTCAGGCCGACTCTTCTAAAACCCTACATATTCATTCCGACATTGCTGTTGGCGATGTAGCGTGAAATTTCACTGATTAAAGCTTATTATCTCATGTAAATGCCATAATCGCCTTATAATAGTTTCACAATTAAACATCATATGCATATACTTATACTTACTATAATGTTTATTGTCTCTTGGTAATTGTAAGAGAATACTTTTCCCTTGCCTTTCGTTGCAATTTAGTGAATTTGATGAAAAATATCCGAAATTAAATGAATAATTTTCTAAAATTTTTCTGTTCACCGCATGCACGTTTTTTTTTTTTTTACTTTTTAATATGACCAATTATTCAAGGGATATCCCTTATTCGTGTAACACGCTGACTGTAAGGAAGCAGAGAGGAAAGAGAAAGAAATAAGGAAGTAACGACTATAGTCGTGTAGCTATGCCTTGTCCTATGCCTTTAGCAACTAAACATTCAATATAGCTACGATCTAAGGAAACTTTATGGGATTTAAAATTGGAACGAGCGAACCCACGAACCCACGAACACTAATAAAACTATCAAGGCATTAAAATATTGTTTTTAGTAGTTTATATGAAAAAAATCTTAAGTAATTAAAGGAATAGAAAACTAAAGGATATTTTCACCAAAATTATCGATCTATAAATGTACGCACAAATCCTTTAGAATAAAGTTCTAGCTGTGGGATTTTATCGATTACTATCGTCCTTCTTAATGGCAATAATTGAACAAAATTTATTTATTTTTTATGAGGTCTGGAAGCGAAGATTGGATTATTGTATAACTCATGGTATCACTGCTAAAGCTAATATCCTCCTGTAATGGCGAATATAAGCAAAAAAGAAAAAGAGGAAAATAAATGAAAAACTAATTTATCATACTATAAAAAAAGTAAGAAAAATTATAAAAGAGGAAAATCCTTTTTACCTAAAAGAAGAAAAACTAAAAGATAGGAAAGGTATATGTAAAAGTCTAAGCGATCTTGCATAGATAGCAAGAAAGAAAAAAGATGTTTGAAGAAAATACTGAAAATTTAAAAAAAGAAACGAAACAAGCAAACCAAACAAAAACCAATACATAATTGCCAGTTTGGTAAACGAGGGAAAAACAATTTCTGCACTGTCTACACAAGAGAGTAAATATTAAAGAAAGCTAAAAGAGAGCAGAAAATTTGTGAAATGTATTAAAGAAAGATTCACTAGAGAAACACGGCAAGCACAACGAGCTGGATAGTAGTTCCGTACGTACAGTATAAAGTATTTTTATGTAGTTTAGCAATTAAGTGGTGGTATGGTTAAAAACTATACCAAAATTGAAGAATAAACGCATTTTTGGGAAGAAAAGAAATGTCGCCAAGTTTTTCTTTAAATATCTGACAACAATTTCTGTCCATTTGCTATTTAGAGAATTTTATTAATCGATCAAGAGTTCTTTTTGGAATAGGTTTCAACAATTAAAACGCTATTAATAATTATCATCCTTTTTGAGTAGCGCTATGAAAAAGTTTTCTTGTAAAAGCGCTTATGGTATTTTGACAAACTTTATAATAACGATGAGGAAGAAGAAGAAGGAAAAAACATAAAGAGATAGGTAGCTGACTTCACTTTAACTCCAATTTTGAATAAGAATCACTTAAGATTCTTCTTACCTTCATCTCGCATTTACACGTAGGCAAGGTAAAGACTGTACAGGAATGGAGTAAACTATTAAAGATGTACTTTACAGAAAAAAAAAAGAAAGAAGTGTAAATCAGGGAAACCTTTCTATGTTATATTGATTTATACAGAATCTAAACTAAAACTCTAAACTAAATTCATTGGAAATTATCGTTCAATTTTTCTTAAATTATACAAAAAAAAAAAAAAAAGAAATGCACTTCCAAACAGTGGGTTTTTCCATGTTTTTTAGGAAACGCTTTACATGTATTTTGCATGTTTACGGGCGTAATATAAGCGGGTGAGAAAAATGGCTTATGAGCCTTACATAGGATGAACAAAAAAATGTATTTCATTAGTAAAATATATTCAGAACTTTCTAGAAACATCAAATCAAAAAATTTTAATCTTTTCGATTCAGATAATATAGTTTTGGTCTTCGCTTTAGTGTATGAAGCATTTGTGTTCAAAATGATTTGATTATTGTAAGCAATATACGATAAGAGATTAGCAAAAAGAGGAACTTGATTCAAAAGACTGTTTATCTTTAACGCCCTGAGATTTGAATGCATTAATCCTTGTCTTTCCCCTCGAAAATCCTGGCAGGCATACTTTGCTTCTCACATATGGTAGCAAAAGGTGTGCGGTAGCTGTTCAGTTATGCAAATAAATCTTTGTTATGTTTTCTACTAAAGCACAATATTCTATCTGTGAGCATTCATCAAACTCAAATTTTGGCTTCTTCATAACCAAGTAGCACCATACGCAATACAATTCGCTGTCAAACGCTAGAAGTATTGCTTTTCCAGCTTAATTTGAAAGACAGAAGAAAGCGCTGCGGTGGCATTTTTAGGTTTTCGTAAAGAGGGCGACCCGGCTAGGCAGGGTTCCGTTTGAAAGTCTCGTATAATCAGGAGTAAATTGCAATTCAGTTCAGCTGATAATTCTTCGACCTATGGGGTCGAGCATGGTCTTGCTAAGTAATTACCCCGCATTGCCTTTGTGGCATATTTTACATATATTTCGATGCTAAGCAATTGTTTATCCGCAATCCTTGGTAATTCTTGTAAAGTTTCGAATTATTGTTTCATTAGTGTTGGCAACAATGGCTTAAACGATTTCAATATTCCGCTTCTTACTGATAATTTAATTTGTTAATGATTTTTGTTAATTTTGACTTAACATCCATAAAAATGAGATTAGGGTCATACGATTAAAATAACATGTCGGTATTTTAATTTTTTTTTTTTTTTTCGGAGAGGATATATTTGTTTGTTTATTTATTTTATTCTTGGTAATGTTCGCATCAATTAGCTATCTGGTGATGATAAAGCATATGAACAGCAAATGGGAATAGTTGTCGATAAGTCAGAAAAGGCGGAAATAGTTAAGTTAAAGTATTTCATAATGGAATGGACCGATACAAGCGCGTCATAGATCCATGACACATCAGAAATAAACTTGGTATCACTGTGTACAAAAAAATTAAATTTATTTCTTTTCTTACCTGGGAAAAAGGATCTTACAATTTTTACCTCATCGATATAATTTGCACTGTTGCAAATAGCTTGTTGATAGCGTTCTGCAATGGAGAAGTGACAGTGTTATTCATTCTAGTACAGTTCATACAGTTCTACTTACCTATACCGTGTAGTTTACGATATAAAACTGATATGTCGAGCGATGTGTCAAACGTCATATCTAAAAGAATATAAATTCTTTCTTCTTTTCCGTAAACGATGTATTAATCTATTTTTTGAAGTTGATGAAGTTTCGTAAAGGTTCTCTGCTAAGTTGGACATAAATAGTTGGAGAGAAAATATATATGGATTTGTTTTTGGAAGTCCCGAGATTACTTTGCTCACTAGAAATTGATAATTAATTTAGTTATGAAAATTGCAGACTAAGTATCATATTAATCGACAGAATGAGGTAATCCATTAATGCGGTAAACACCAATAATCCATTCGTCCCATAAAAATGCTTGTTTTCTTGTCGACAAGAGGTAAATACAGAAACATAGACGAGAAAACGTAAAATCTGAAATTGTTAATGTGAAAAGTGTGTCTGGAAACATTATCCTCTCTCCCATCACGATATTTTCATTATTAGGCGATATCGCTTAACTAAACGCATACCTGAATGTCAAGATAAGATAGTGTTAGTTTATAGTGTTTGTTCATTTTCAGGTTATTTCCAAATTTCTATAGGATGATTACCGCGTTCTCTTAATAAATTTCATACGCGTCTGAAGCAAACAAGAATGCATCTATTAAGTTAGCTTAAAGAGTTGCGGAAGATAATAGACTGCGCTTCGTTTTTCATTCATGTTATTGCAGATGTTTGCGATGAGTAAAGTAGTAACAGTATCGAGTTAACCTACCTACTTGCGCTCAAGGAGAACGTAAATATTTATTCCATTTTAATGAACATGCAGATCAATAAAATGTATAATGTTTTAGCAATCTCGCGGCCGAGCTGGATGTTTTCGTCTGAAAGAAAATAAATATCAAAGTTGCGATTGAAACCGCGTGCAAAAATTTAAAAGGAAATGTATATATACATATTTATATATATATATATATATATATATATATTTAAAAACATCTTAATTGAAAATAAAAAGAGTTAATTACAAGCGTTAAATAATGAATGAAATTCACGCTTTTATGAAATATTTATCTTCACGGTCATTATCCCATTTATACACAGCATTCTTATATACGTAACGATAGTAACGTAAGTGGTTGTGGGTAAGTGAATAAACGCTTACTTATGTACGTTCATATTTACGTATTTGATTTCAATTATAAATTATATAAATATGTTGCATTTCTTACCCTCATATGTGGTTACGTGCTTACGTATCTTTCCATAAATGTAAGAATTAATTACCTTTAGTTCATTATAAAAGTTAAACGTTCGCCATATAATGTTTGCGACGTTTACACTTACACATGTACGCGAGCATGCATGCATGCATGCTTGCCTGTATGTGTGTGCCTCAGCTGTAATTGTCAGTTTCTTTCACGCAAAAGTTTAAGTAACGTTATCATTCCACTTACGTATGTGTGTGAGTTATGTACGCTATGAATTTATATAAATATGTGTATATATATATATATATATATATATATATGCTCTTGTTTCTTTGTATGCATACAATAAATAAGCATTGTTGAGTTATTAATTAACCTTAATTTATTGCGTAACTTTTCGAAAAATATATATATTAAACTCTTCATTGCACAATATGGACAGCGTTTTAAGTAAAATTAAAAATCGCGACTTTTGACTTTTGCTTAATTAGAAATGTAAAGAGAGCATTCATAAACTGAGCGTTAAAAGTGCCAAAATGCATTGCCAGATAAGCAAAGAGATTTCTTTATCATCTCCAAAATACATTAATACAACGCGACTTTTTCTTAAAAAGTTCGATCATTTGTTTATTTTGCGTTTATTTGTGTGTTTGCATTAGCGAAGCTACGATGAAGCAAATGCTTTAGTAAACGCAATACGTCATAAAATTGAAAATTAAATATTCACCGTTTTAACCGAACGAGCGCAACCGATCAAAAAGTTCAACGCGACAAAAGTTCGTAATGTACAAAGGAAGTACAGAAGTGATAGGGTTACTTCTACCAAGTAGAAAATTAATCGGGCAAAGGATCAATTACATTCGCGAGTTCACAGGGTTTCTCTGTAAAAAACCGAATCGCAAGGATTATAAGACTATTGTAGAATAATAGTAATCGAGTTTCCCTCTTATCAAGACGGAATAAGCCACAATTGTTTTTCTTCAAAATTTCAATTTTGTTTAAACGCAACAAAATATTATGGCACATGATATGTATATAGATGTATATATATATATGCGCATATGTAATCGAACCGCTTTCTTAGGCTTTCATTCGATACGACATTAATATGGTGAATGTTTAATAACAAGGTCTCTTCGTACAAACATTTAGTTTTTTCTTTTCAGTTGCTTAGGAGAACAATCATTAAAACGCTAAAGCACTATCGAATCATTCCAAGAGAGCACTTGATGCGATCTGAAACATTGCTTTGGTAATATGATTCCAAAAATCTCCCTTTTTTTTGGAGCCTCTGAACCAACTAAAAACACTATAGGGTGGCCGTGTTCAACCTACAGGTCGTAAGTTTTCGGTGAACACATGCACGTGTTTAAAAATGGTTCTAATCGCTCCATTAGAAATTAAGAAGTTTATAAATAACCATTTTAACGGCAGCAGCGATACGATATTTAATGCTGGCCCAGTATAATTTCGTTACTTGTTTATTAAAATTCTTACAATTTGTTAAGAAGAAGAAGAAGAAGAAGAAAAAAAAGGAGAAAACTAAAATCATTTTCTTGGAAAAGATTTCCGCTTCACACGTTACATAAAACGAAATTGTAAATGTTTACATTTTGTATATCCCGAAGAAAGTTCACTTAATTTAAATGCTTACATGAGCATTTAACCTGACATGCAATCTCCGCAATGCTCTGCAATTGGCTATAGAGAGCATAAGTGCGTTTTATTAATGTATGTAAATTATGCATTATATGCAAACGTAAGGACGTCAATTCGATTTGTAAAATGCACACTTCTTTATATAAATTATTTAAGTATTCATGAACGTATGCAGTATAAACGTTTCGTACAATTAACGCGTGTCCATAACTTTATTTCGCTCTTTAGTTTTTCATGTTTGCATTCGTACTTAAAAGCAGGACATTCGCATAATAGATATGTTACATGGCATGCGGTCTATGCGGCGGTGCACTGAATACTTTGTAAACTGAACAAACAAAATTCGTATTTTGTACCGGTTTTAAATCATGACGCGACAATTGGAGTCGCGAGAATTGAAATCGAAAGAAATCTTGCTTGAATAGAACGGTCCATGCATGCGTCGAAAACAGTTCCTTAGTTAATAAAATCATCTGATTGCAACAATTGTTCTTCGATACATATTGACTCACTTTGAGGAGAAATTGAAAATTTGCAAAGTATTTTGTCGACTGATGCCGTATCAGTTGTACGAATAGAAACATTTGGACAACCACACTTATATTGTTTTGCGTTAACATCTATCTGGTCGGTATGAGTGCTATTTTGCTTATTACAAACGGGTTTTCACGTTCGTTTCTTATTTTGTCACGCTTTAGAACTTTAGATAGTCCTTTGTTTTTTTCTGTTGTTGTTGTATTGAAAATCATATATTCCACGGATTGTATACTTGAGAAGTTTTGTATCTTTTATGGGGGTGAGACTCACTTTCCAACATGAACTGTGATCATTCAGTAATAACACACGCATTAACTGCAGCTTTCTATTTCAATTTTTTTTATTTACATCAACACGAATTGTGATAAGGTGATCAAGTATATAACGTACAAATATACTGTCTGTCTATCATATGGTGCACACATTCATCCCTTTATCTGGCAATTAAAGAAGAAAGTTTACCAAGACTTCCATGTGGCATTAGTTTCGGTTAAAAATATCAAGGCTAGTAATGGAGACTAGCTACAAATTAGTCCTGAATGGCTACAAATGAAAGGCATATGAAAGGTATATATGAAAATTAAAATCTCCGAGCTTCTACATATTGCTTAGAAGTTTCGTTTAATAAATAGAACGCTAAGCAGTACTTTTTGGGTTTCTCACAGAGAATATCTATCGCATATGTAAAGCACAACTGATTGTTTGAGGCTACCTACCGAATGTGCTAAAGAGACCATAGTTCAACGACTTAAGCTCATGTTCATTCAATTGAGTAATGTCTGTAGTGTTGTAGCACATACCAGTTTAGTGCTATTGACGTTTCTTAAGCGTGTCTTTGTGTAGGACCACCAAATTTCGTCACACGGAAAACTCGGGGTATTGTGGCTTTTATATAGAGCCGGCTTTTTATCTCAACTTCTTAGCACCGGGTTAATTTGATTGGAATAAATCATAATATAACACATCTAGCTGATAACGTCCCCATGTAAATGAAAATGCCACAAATATTCCGCTTTATGGCAATTATTGGATATAGCAACACGTCCACTGTTCATTGCCCGTAACAATTTAACCGCATCATCCTTCGTATTAAGCAGGAAAATTTCTGTGCTGCTCAAATGTTGTTTCTTCAAAAATCTTACAGGATTCTTCTTCTATACGCTTTCTTATATAACTTATCCTGTTGCGTGAATTCTAAACACAGTAAACTTAGATTTGAAAATTTATATATTTATCGTATAACATCAAATGCGACAATGGTCGGAAAACAGAGACAGCTTATCCAATGTCGCAATATTAAGTTAGTGTCTGAACCATATCCGCACCGTCTCCTTTATAAGAGAAGCCCAATTTCATATTAAGTAAAATCATTTTCATATTTTTGATTTAATGATCACCTTCATCCTCTAACTAAGCAAACTCTTCCATACCGAAAAAAAGGCATATTTGTAAACCTTCACTTGCTTTAGCAGGTTAAAGAAAATCAATATAACGCTACAACAGATTGTCTTGACAAATATGAGGTAATAAACTTAAATGCTGTGCAACTTTTATTTCCTAACATAACCATACTAATAACATAAGCAGTTAGCAACTTGTGTTTACTTCCTTTGCTTTTTTTTTATTTTTTTTTTTTATTTTCGTCATTAACCTTAAGCTTTAGCTTAACAACTACGTGCATATTAAGAATGCTACAACTAAGCTTATAAATTTTTATTAAATTTTTTTTTCTCCCATTTAAGAGGAAAGAAAAAGTTATTGACTTTTTATAACATGAAATATGAAATTTGGCACTAAATCCACACAGGAGATTAATTCAATGATTACTATGATGACGAAAGTAATTTAATAGCTTTGGCAAATTGAGCAAACTTCATTCAGGCGAAGAACTCAAAAAACGGCAAAAATTACTGCAACAATTATGATGCTAGCGAGAGTAATACAATAGCTTTTACATGGTTTTAGATCCTATCATAAGTGATCGAATAAATTTGAAAACGAAGGACAGGCAGGCAGGCAACGTCAGCATACTTCTGAGAGACTAAGTAATAAACTTAAATAATTTATCGATGACTTTAGTTAACAGCTTTTAGGGATAAGCAGCAAGGCTGGTGTGTAAAGTTTTTTCATTATTTTTTTTATTATCTTAAATGATCACTTGAATATAGAAGAAGCTTTTATACGAAATTGATTTCTTCATACAGATACCGAAGTCGATTTTTCAAGCCGAGTCACTATTGAAAGTCTAGCTACTTCAAATTTTCTCATTATTTGCAAGTTAGCAGTGTAGTCAGTGGTATTGGTGAACGTGATCGGACCTCAGCTAACCTTGCTAAAAAGCCAAGAGATGGTAATCGAACGAACCGGTCCTCTTTTCACATTTTTGTGATTATCGCTAAGTCAAGGAATCGGAAACTTAACGTGTCGAGAGAAAGCGGACAAAATTTTAGAAAAATTTCGAAGTCTACGATCAAGTTTTGAAATCGCAATCTTTTGCTTAATCAGGCGGACATGTGGGATTAGTTATGAGCCGCCCATTCACATTATAATTAATAATTTTTACAGCATGCTGTTCAAGGTTTTCGATAAACATCTTACTTTACTTTGGTTCATGGTTTTCGATAAGCATCTTACTTTACTTTAAAAGCAATTTTATGAAATCTGTGATGCTTGTGTAAGAATTTACAAGTTAACTCATTTACTTTTGGAATAAAATTTAAATATTTACCATCGTATCTTGCTTAGTTTTAGGCAAAATGTGTTTTGTAATTCCTTTACAAATGAAATAATTTTTTAAAAAAACGTGAAATAATTTTTCGACAATTTTTGTATATGTGAGAATCGTCTGTCGATTGCACATCAGCAATTCACCTGAAATGAACCTTGCATAGGTTAGTTAAAAATTGTCTATTCTTTGACTTGTTTGCCTTTCTTTTACTGTCTTGCATTTAAATTTTTTGTGTTTTGGATTCGGTTTTATTTTCTGGTCCCAGAAGATCAGTATTTGAAAATCACAAATCAAAATGTTACACTTTGTCATAATATTTTAGTTTCTGTTCCTTTGCCATTTGGATGGATAGATGATGTTGACAGCCTTTACAACAATTTCAGTTTATTTATTTCCCCTTTCTTTTGCTTGTTTTTTTTTTTTTTTTTTTGTTCTATTATTTCCTTTCGCTTTATTTTTTCATAAAAATTTTATTAATATTTTTTGCAGACATTTTCTGCATATTTTTGTACAGTTACTTAGAATTTGTTGCCAATGTTTCTATTGTTGCTGTTATTATCAGACTTGTATGACAAACCAGTGAAGTACTATAAAATTGCTAGTGACCACATACTCAGGGAAATATAAATATACATATATATGTATGTTTGTATGTGGTCACTACGTATTTTAAAAGCGTTTCTATATGTTTTGAAAGACACTGACACTGAAACATATTTACCATCTTTGTGGTTTCTATAAGAGGAAAGAACCAAAAAAAAAAAAAAAAAAAAAAAAATCTTCCTTCTTTACCACTACTATTACTACTGTAGAATAATATATGAAGCAAGGAGCAAGAAGCTTTTTTCAGGCATACAAATGGGATTTGCAAAATGTTAAGTTTTTCTTTTATTATTGTATTGTTTGCTTTCTTTGTGTACTTTGCTCTGTTGTTGGCATTTCAAGTGAACGAATATTTATATGATTATTGTATGCATGTATGTGCCCATATGTTTAAAGATTAAAATGTTTTTATTTATTTATTCTTTTAAGAACTTACACATTTTTCCAATAAAATTTAAATGAATTTCAACTGCCAGCAATTATTATTGATAACTTAACCTACAAATAAATGTTAAAGTCAATATTCATTATCATAAGAAATACTATGACTTGTACGAGAACAGGATAATAGCGGTTGGTTGGATATTATAAAATCAACAAAGATTTCGTTAACTTCGACTCAATTAAATCAATTAGCAGAAGATATAACTCATGTTCTCGTGTACAACTAATGTGCATTTCATAGAAATTTGCGACATCCGAACAATAAATTCTCTTCCACGTCTTGGGTTTTTACATTTTGTCCCACTTTAATATTAATGACTTCTTTCTTTAATATCAAAGACAATTTTTTCACATTAAAGAAGAAAAATGCAATAAATTAGATGCAAATTCTTTTATTATACATCAACGTATTATTCATTAAAATTGAACCAGAAAGTAGGGTTGTACTCACGTCTCATAAAAACCATATATCGTAAAGCAAAGTTTTGATTGTTTTCGTCAAAGTCGCCAACTGTTTCTATGCTTAATGCTTAGATTTTCAAGACTTCGATTATAGCCTTTAAACGTTTAGAGGCCACTGCAACGAAAAATCGAGATGAGCTTAACGACGCTACGCATATCGAGGCAAATAACGCAAAAGTGCAGTCATATTTATTATAGATATAGTCATAGGAAAAATCTTTTTCTGCGAGCCATGACCTGAACCAAAGTTGTAAACATTCTCTTGGCCCCTTAAATGAAATTGTAGGCTTTAAATTTGGTTAAAAATGGTCTAAATCGGTTAAAGCGCACGCTGACATAAACTGAGAACAACTCTGCTTTGTGCTTTTTTTGCTCGTTACTTATAAACCGCAATAGAAGGACTATAAAATTTCCAAGTGCAATCTATAAACATGAAAACTATCAACCATGCCCATCCAATATTAGTGGTTACGAAAATTTAGTTGTTTTTAGTCCCTTGTAGAATAAAGACGTTATATATAAATGATTCGATCGTAGGCGAATATAATTTTCTTACTTGTTTTATTTTTAAAGATTTTAACTGTTTACGTATAATTCGAAATCAAAATATACATAGCGTGTGTTTAATGCTTCACATTTACACACAAAGTGTATACACACACAAATGTCTATAAACTATAAATATCTTTCTGTCCAAGACAAGGGATTTTTAGCTGACGGTGAGCTTGTGAAGCACATCGTGTAAGAACACGTGCATAGAGTAAACTTGAAGAAATAGGATTTCAGGTTTAGGTTGATCGAAAACGTGCAACATTCATGAACAATTGAGTCTTAATCGACTTTAAACAATCGAACCTCTTACCCAATGCCATAGAAGTACATCCAGTGATTGGATTGCTAGGTATTGGATGCTAAGAGATATCGCTTTTCGACTTTCTTTTTTTGTTTTTCTTTGAACCAATTATATGGATGAAATTAACTGAATATTGATCCGAATCTCAAGTCGAACGAAATCAACTTAGTTGTTCTAGACAAAGTTGCGCACTCCTAATTGCATTATTTTACCACAGCACAGACGTATATGACTTGATCGGCAATGTTTTCGTTCATTTGACTTGCTGTCCATGTGTCCGTTTGTTATATATATTATCTATTATTTTTTCATCTGCCTGTCAAATAATTTATGCGCCTGAATAATTTATTTAGCTGATCTACTAATGTAAAATTTGCTATAAAGATTTTAGGTTTTTTACTCTTCTTGAAAAATATAATATGAAAATCAAATGAGCGCAACAAGTATATGTTTATGTTAGTTGTAATTACAAACACTTTGGAATGTAATCAAATAACTTATTTATAAATACATTTATGTGTACACAAAATAAGTTATAACGAACATGGCAATAATATTTTTATTGAGCATTTTGTTTAACCAACCTGCAGTCATTGCATAATTACCATAAATTTCCTGTTTCTTTTTTTTTTTAAACGCAAAGAAAAAATACTTTAAGGAAAAACATAAAACACGAATAGTAAAACTGAAAAGAGACGAAATTGAAAATTATATAAAATTAGTTAAAACATGCCACGAAAAACCAACCACAACTTGACCATTACCAACCCGCATTACTAGGGTAAATGGAAAAAACCAACCAAAACAAACAAAAAAAAAAAACAGAAAGGAAAAAAGCAACAACACCAACCGCCATAACAGACATTCGGTAGCAGTTACTAGAAGAAAGGGAAGCAACAAGATGAACTTTATTTAAAGCTAAACCAGGCAACACAGTCATATCCTTTAAATATGCATGTGTTCGTGGATGCAGCATGGGGTTATGTTGGAAAGAGATAAAATAAAATGAAATAAAATAAACTATAGTAACGTAAATGTCCGGAAAATGAGGGATTTCAAAACGAAAGGAAAGCTAAACGTGCTCGCTTTATACCTGTGAGTCGTGAGTAAGATATAATAAAAGCAAAAATGTACAGGCATGCATGCATGCATGCATGCGTGTGTTTTTTTATGTATATATGTATGTATGTGCCTTTACAACATTGTTGCTGGCATAATAGCAAGTGTCTGTATGTCAGCTAATGGGGTTCCACGGAATATTTGTATATAAAATCATGCATGACTGAGGAACCGATTCATTGACTCGCTGACTAACTTGCGGATGGGTGGGCGGACGTACGCGAGCGCATATGCATAGCGTTTATTTTATGCGGTCACAGCGGACATGTACAAATAGAAATTCGTGCAGTTAAATGATTATGAGCGCATGCATAATATTTAATATGAAAAGCTATGCATGTTTAAATGAAGTTAATGATCTGAGCAAACTGAGCGTGTGTGTGGTTAAGCGTCATAATTATGACTTGCATTATTTCTCGTTGCTCTTAAGAGTTTGCTTGCACTTTACGCCTGAATACACTACTTAAGGTAAATTTACGGTCACAGATAAAAAATATATTTTAAGCCAACTTTGAAAAGAGAAATCAGTTTTGTTTTTTAAAGAGGGATAAAAGGAAAAAAAAAAAAAAACAAATAATAATGTGTCTTTGCATGTATTTGCATGTGTTTGGCTGCGTGCGTGTGTGTGAACAGAAACACAAATAACTTCAACAAAAACAACAAGAGAGCACAGAATTAGTTACCTTTTGTTTACTCAACACAACATAGCGCTTAAAACCTCTAATTGTTGAGGTCAATTAACATGGATGTTGTTTGCGTCGAGTCTGTATGCAAATGCACAGACACTAACATTTTCTCCTTGTTTGCATTTTATACAAAACTGCAAAGTACCGATGATGGTAGTTTCGTTTTTTTTTTTTTTGTATATGTTGCACTTGTAAGAAAGCGACGGTATTTAAAGATGTAGGCGTTAAAAGTATTCGCGTAAGTAAATAATTGCACGATTTTCGCTCACCATCACAACGTCAGACGGTTAGAAGGAGGTTGTTATAAATTTCTCAATTATTCGCTAGTACCTACCATTTGAGTTGCGTAATTGTTGTCGAAGCAAATTTAGGAAAAAAAAGTCCCCCTTCGACAAGCACTATTGCGTATCTAAGTACATTTTCGGTAGAAAATTTGTTTGTTCATCAAAGAATGACGCATTTTGTAAATCGAACCTCTCGGGATCAGAACAATTACTTCATGAATCAACGTAATTAAATATCTATGAGGATGTAAATCACTTTAGACCAGATGTAATGCCATGGGTTTTTAAGTGGAACCGATGATAAGAGGACAAACTTTCTAATGAATTTTAATGAATGACTTATCGAGCTAGCGTTGTCTCTGAAGTTAAAATCGAAAACAAACATAACGATTTATTAATATTACGGTTATTGTAAACGAATAGGAAAACCATAGGCATCCATTGCCCGCCCTACGCTCAAGTTCAATTTCCCAACGAACACGATCGTTAAGATGAAAACTTTTAAGAAGAAACAAAGAAAAGGAGTTTATACTCTTCGCTTCTCATTTCTTTTTCCATCGCCATTTCATTTATTTCATCTTTCATTGCCAAAGCAATGTCAAAACAAGCAGAAAATTGTTGTTCGTCTGTCCCTGTGTCCGCTCTGCAACATTAAATATCGGCTTCAAATTTATTTCGAAAGGAATGGAAGACGGGCAACGACAACGTCTATTATACAAAGTAAATGAAGAAAACCCACGGTTTCAACGGAAAAAACAAAAAAGAAAATTATTCTTACCTGAGCAACAATAGAAAATTATTATAAGGTAAAAAGCACTTCATATGAAATCATTTACTTTATCAATCAATCAGTATCGCCCTTGAACATTCTATCAATTTGAATGGGAAATACTTTCCATTTCAAAGTATTTCCGTTTCATCAAACGCCTACGTCCAACAAGATGGAAATTTAAAATTTTCTTTTTTTTTTTTTTTTTTTTTGGTGCTTTAATGAATGCTCTACTCCGACCTTAGATGCCTTCTTTTTTTAACATAAAAGTAGTGCACGGCCTTGGTAAAGATGTTGTTTTTTTTTTCTTTAAATATACGCAGCGAGTATAAGTGATTTGGGCAAAGGGGAGCATAATTTTCTTATTTGTTTTGATTGGAAAGAAATAATTTTTCCATATTTAGAAATAAATCTTTGTTTTGTTACGTTATTACATTTTTCCTTTTACCGATTAATTAAATTGTTACTTTTATGTTCTATGTGCGTTACTTTGATTGTACGTTCAAGTAAGTGAGCAACACACAAGAAGATTATAATAATTGCTTTCGATTTGCACGATGCGTGCATCCGTGTGCATATCGCGTATACGCTACGACTCGACGCGAAACTTGTATAATGATTATCTTAAGAAAAATATTTCCTAAAGCTAAACGGGTTTGTAGAAATTCTCTTCACGATTAATTCAATTAATTCAAAGACTTAGCTTAGACATTAACGACAAATTTTAAATTAATATTATTTTATTTATTTTTGTTGTAATTTTGTCCAGTTTTTCATTGATTGTAAGCTTATTATAAATTTTCGGACATGATCGCTTGACATTAATTTTAGACCAAATGAACATGTACAACACGGTCCAAGTTTCTACTTAAGTTTTGTGATTTTAAGATATCCAACAAGCGACAGACAAATGAATAGAGACGGACCAGGCCGGCCCGAAAGTAGTAAATATTCAATAGTTTTATGAATTGCTCATACAGTACTTATCGCTAATTGCCAATGAACTCTTAACTTAGTCAAGAATGAGAAGAACAAGATGAAGAGGAAAAGGAAGATTAAAATATCTAAACTGACTGCGATGGTTGCTTACTAAAATAAATGGATATTTCGAAATTGGTTTTTATCTTCATTTTTTTTGGTTATTTTTATTTTTACTAATCAGACGGACGCCTTTTCGTCCTCTCTTTGCATCCATGCTATGATTATTTAATTTTTCGGCCTGTACATGTTTAACTCAAATCATTGCGCGCATTGACATACAAAAACCATTAAATGCACTTAACACTCAACATATTATCCACAAATTTCCTCAACTTGTTTTTCATTTTCATTTTTTCCTTTTACTTACTTTTTGTATTTTACAAAATTAAATTTTCCCTTGCGGCTTCATTATATTTTTTTCTTTTTTATATTATCCCTCTTTTCATTCAAGTATTGCTTGCTATTCTTTTGACAGATGGGGGGGAAAAGCTAACTTTTTGGCAACAGAAATACAGATCCGTTTAGGGCTGCAGTATGGTTAACACATCATGGTGATAAAATATTATAGTTTAACAAGTGGGTAAAGAGGCAGAAAGACGTAATCACTGCTGCCAAACTGTTAGAAGCACATGGAAAAACTGAAATTAAGATTAAAAAATAAAAAAAGGCAAAGCAAAAGAAAAAGAACAAATAGAATTGAACCAAAAACTAATAGTAATAAGAATAGCTTCACATGTGTGCACAGGAAGAAGAAAACAGCTTTCAAATGGTAATTTTGAAAAAATATCTACTTTAGGTTTTTGACGAGTCTGCATGGCTGTGGCATTTTAATTACTTTCTATATATCGAAAAGAATTTTATGTAGATACTGCGCATATACACGCACACGTCCATCCTACACATATCTACATACGTACCGATTCGGTACGCCAAAGTGTAAATGCTTTAATGTCTTCTTAAGATGAACATTCAATGATTTTAACAAATTTTCCACTGCCTTAATATGCCTTAATTCAAATTAACTAATGATAGGGATGAAAAAAGTTATTCATTTACCTTAAAGTGTTTAATCCTGCCTGGAAGATTCATCGTGAGATGGGAAGCAAAAAAATAATCGCTCTCTTAAATTTTATTAAACACATTGTTTGTTTTCGAAAAATCAACAAAAACTAAATTGCACTAAGAATAGCTTAACTTTTGTATATTTATAAGATAAAAAAGACGTAAACGAATTGTAGTCGGTTAAGGCCAAATATACAATACCCTACGCTACTCTGCGTAATACAATTCTTCATTAGATGGTTTCATAATGAAATGCCAGAAATTATTTTTTTTTTTCATCTCATTGCATACTATTCGTGAGCGCACTTGCATGGACAGCGGCCCAAACATGATCTAAATTTTGCCAAACCTAATACTATTGTCTTTATCCATTTTTACCATAAAATAATTAATATTAAATCTTGTTATTACAGGTTGAGATTCATTTTTCATGAGAAACCTTACAAGTGTGGCTTTGCAGTCACATAAATTGTGATTCTTCTGACGAACAGTTATATGGGAGCGTATTGGAAAAATTGATTCACACGATATAAATTTTCAACATCAATTTAGTATACCGAAATGCTATTACTTAGCTATTTTTATGCAGAAATTCTGAAAATTACAATATTTTCCTTTCGAAAAAATTTTATTATATGAGGAATGGTCTTGGAAATGGTTCAATTCAATCCATTTTCAATAGGATTCACCTTTGCGCCGAAATGCGTGAGCTTAGCCTTCATCAACATATCTTAAAAATTAAGGCATGAACATGGACTGACATGAGATGGACAGACGGACAGACAGAAGAATAAACCTAAAACATTTTCAAGAATGATTCTAAATCGATCGCTGTAATAAAACTTAGGTCCATCTTAATTTCTTCCGGTTCAATGCATCCGCACAAACATAATATATATGCATCGCACCATACGTGCTGTAAAGTGTAATAAAAACTCCTACTAATATTAAATAATAATATGACAGTACAAGCTGCACAACATATATTCGAAAACTTTATTTAAGACTTTTCAAAAACAAAACAACGGTGTGGCAGCTCTCGTAGAGCAACACTTTTCTTCGGTAACCGTACTTCCCGTACCGGTGTAGGAAGGAAATTTTCACCTAGACCAACCAGTTAAAAATGTTCTGAAAATTTAACTCGATATCCTGTAAGCATCGTAGGATTTTTTTCGAAAAATTAATTTAATCCATCAACTTATCGATAAAAGCTCATTCTCTTCGATTGAACGATGAATACTGAGTACTTGTTAAGAATTCTTGTCCCTTGGTGAATGCTTTTCACATTTTGAAATGGTTTTGACATATCAAATTTTGAATTCATTGCACATTCCTTTTGAATATTCAATATAAGAATTGGTCTGAACATTTCTATCGTTCTTACGTCGTTTAAAATTTCAACTGCAGCCTCATAGCTTTCTCTTGGCAAATAAGTTTTTCAAAATTTTAAATCTACAAATTTGTTTTAAAAATTTTCTTACAAAAGGTAGCGGAAAGCGGAAAATCAGCTGAATTTGACTAAAAATTCGCGTACGATTACTCAAAAGCCATATACAAATACGCCGCAGTACTACATATGGTATCGATTTCATAGTTTCAATTAGCAAAGTGCTTGCAAATCGTACGAACTCTAAATATTTATCAATAAACAAATAACTTTTCACTTTAACTCGAAAGCAAAAAAAACTTAAACAAGCTCGGGATCGGTTCCAAATTATTTATTTCAAGTATCGTTTTATCAAAAATTCTCAGCATCTATGCTGGACAGTTTTCATTTATATGTTGTACTATATATTTTCTTGAGTGTCATATTGATGATGATTTTACGAATCCAATCCGATGCGAACAGAAAATCAATCATCATTCTCAAGAGCTAGAATTTTCTTACGGTTACTATGCGGAGTATTCTTTCTAAAAATTTGCATTTCAGGGCGTATAAAATTCCGTTGGCCCATGAAGCTAAGCCAAACAACGAATTATTGATATGAATAAAAACTTTGCAAACTATGAGCATTAAAGCAACTTGAAACGAATGCCGTATATAGAGCTCTTGCTTGATTCAATTTGGCATCGAAGGAGCGCACTTCAATGGTTATACTTTGGTATGACACAGGGAATGAGAGAATTAGTATTCGTCCACAGCTCATCGCTAAATAAAAAAAAAAAAAATAAAAAAAAATCAAAACCAGCAAGCAACACTTAAAACGTAGTCATACAAGCGTCGACTGTAAATGCTTTCGTGGGTATGGGAAAAAGAATTGTAATTTGCATTAAAAGCAAACACCAATTAACTACAGATACCGTACACATACATAGTGTAAAATTTTATTGCCAAACAATTTCCGAAGCAATTAAACGCTATTAAAAAAAGGAAAAAAGTGGGAAAACAAAAACAAGACAAAAAAAAAAACAGAAAGAGAAAGTTCCCGCCAACATGTAATCGAATATGATCAAGCAATTTTAGAGTCATTTATTTACTTATTTTTTTTCTTGCTTTTCTTTTCATTTCGCGGCAAACAAAATTATTAAAATGCAAGCAAAAGGGGAAAGAAACTTGGTGAGGCAGGGTTAGCCTTTTACTGAACATTTTATTGATAAGCTTTGCTTACTTATGCAGTTGTATCTCAAACGATATAACTACACGTTCAGAGTATGGAGAAAATAAGAACTTGGTATATACTTTAGACGCCTTAATTTCTAATATGCTACATAATAAGAGAGTTTTTGAGAAATACGCAATAAATCGAATGTAACGGGAACAGTTATTTTGCATACTTAAATGGAAACATCGAAAAGTTTTTCTGTCAGTCTATTCTTCGCTTTATTAGTAAATACTTAACTGATCCCTATCCAGACGTAGATAGATGTCAAACTTATATTTTTTTAAATTAATCTTCAAGAACAGAACTGTATCGTAAAAATCACGAATCACAGTCAAAGATTTAATTATTTCTAGCGTTACAGTCGTAATCAATTTGCTTTGTATTCTCTTATGTGTTAATTGTAAAATTGATTTCATACTAGTTATGCTTAGTAGTGTTTTGAAAACTTTACTCGTCTATCATGTCTGGCATGACCTCGGGCAAAATGTGCACGTGCATGCATGGCTATTCCAGAAGCCGAATTATAACTGTTCCATATCACATGATTCGATTAATATGTTTCCCGATAACCGATATACCGTGCAAATATCGTATAAAACCAAAAACAATAACAAAATGCGATAAACACTCTTTTGTAAAGGGAGTTAAGAGCGTAATAAAAGTTTTAAAGTAGGTTATTAACTCATTCTGTCGAGTACTATATAAACAAATCGAAAGCAATTTGAAAAAGGCGTCTGATACACTTTTAATGAAATTAAAAAAAAAAAAGAAGCAAAAAAAAAATAAATAAAACAACAAAAAAAAAGCAAACAAACAAATGCATATATCTTTTTCTATGCGTTTCCTTTTTAAAGCAAAGTTAGAAATTTTCAAAGATTTTTTGAATTTTATTTATGTTAAATGCTGGCTGATTAGTTTCACGTTAAGATTTCTCCTTTTGAATTATAAAGGCTTTTCCTTCTCTTCCCTTCTCTGCTCTTCCCTTCTGCTAATAATATTTTAACGTTCCATTAACGAAAATAAACTTTCTCTACAGTATTATGCTCGTCTCTTCTATTAATGCTCTTGCGAAGCATTTTATAATACAGTTTGACTTAAGCAGTTTGCGGCAAGTGTGCGGCAAAGAATGTTTTATAATAAATAATGTGTGCAACGCTACACACACCAAGTCAAACAGTATTTTCGGTAATTAAAAATAGATTAAAAGCAGTTTAAAGTCAACATTTTGAAGGCTAATTATCACAGCTGATTAAAATATATCAGCTCGCAATAGCTCAAACGATATAGGTCATATAATAAGGTAGACTTACACATACATTTAATCCCGAATTTTTGCAAATTTTCCAATCTCCGTTTTAAAGATTACCCTTTCGAAATCTCGATAGAAAGCGATCGGTTTCCTTAAAATATACATAAGATGGACAATTTTTAATCCTATACGTACAAAGGTATTTGAACTTTCGACTACGTAGACGTCAACCTATTTCCACTGCACCCATTGACATACTCTTTTTTTCCACAACAAAATTTATTGTTAATTTATGTTAATAATTGATCTTAAAAAATTTGCAATGAAAAACTATTGAAAATTCGAAAAAGTTGATAACCGTCCGAGTGTAAGCGGAAGCACTGCTGAGTTCGATAATGTTAAGGAATGACTTTCAATAAAGAGTAGCTGACTGTTCTCGCTAATAAAGAAAATTCCAATTATACTAAGAAAAATTATGAAGCACTTTTTGAATTACCATCAAATTTTTTTGGCAATTTTTTACTTATCACAGCAAGATACAGCAAGGAATAGGTAAATGTAAACGGTTAAAATTGTTACCCACTACAATTTTTTGTAATGACATGTGTTTACAGACGACTAAGTCGAAAATGTTCAAATTTAAGTTTCATTTATTTTTGTTTGCATAAGAAGAACCTCTTCATTTACTTTTTTTGTTATGCACAAACTGCTATTACCGCAACTATATATACCGTAGCTGTGTTGTAAAGTTTACTTTTGCACATGAACGTTAACTAACTCATTATTTTGTAAGGAAAAAGTAAGTAAGAAACAATAGAATTAAAAATTATTCGAGTTGCGTTTTGCTTTCTTTGCCAACTTTATATACAGAAAATTATTATTATTATTATCAATGTAATGCAGATTCATGTTACGCTAATATCGTAATAATAGCAGTGAAAAGGATAAGAAAAAATCGCGAATAACGGCAAAAGTTTCCTTAAAGTATGCAATCAAAATCGCATCCATATTAAGAAAATACGCGAAGAAAAAGAAGTTTTTTTTTTTAGATCAGAAAACAACCAACAACAATAATAACAACAATAGAAATAGAAGTAGAAAACATTTTCACAGACAGTGTTAGAAAAAATGTTCTTTTTTTCTTTTCTTTTTTTTTTTTGTTTTGTTTATTTTAAAACTTTCTATGTTAAAACAAAAAGAAAACAAGTTTTAATTGGGCAGCGCAAGAAAAGAAGAGAGAGATTATTTCGTGTTTCTATGCCTTGGAAATTCAAGGTACGTTTAGAATCCTAGCGAAGGATGTATTAAGTTGCAGACAGGAAAGGCAAAATGTTCGAAAATTTGATAGGTACGGAACGGACGTATGCCTACATCATTTGTGCACTTGTGTGTGTCCCGTGTTTTCAATTGCATGGCATTTACTGCAATAAAACAAAGTATGGTGCTTCGCTAATTACACATTTTGCTTCCTTTCTGAGAGAATAGAAATTCAATGCTGAGAGAGCAATTGTTAGGTTACGTCATTAAATCGGGATTACATCCCATTAGGAATAAGGCAATCGTTTGTTAACCGTACAATATAATCTGAAAAGAAATTTTATTTTATTACCCAGGCAGCCACACCAAGTTTCTTAAGTATCTGTAACGCACAAACGTCTGTCCGTCAATCTGTCTGTTGCAATCAAAATGATGCTTTCAAAGATTTATTTCAAAAATTTTTTATACAATTTACCCCTACAATGGTGCTTGCCAACATTTTCAATCACATTATCCGGAATGCGTTTCGATTTTCGATGTCATTTCCTTTATGTTGTCTATGCTTACTTATGGCCGCATATGTGTATAAGACTCAAATGGGGAAACACTTACTTTCGCATCATATTATTTTACTTTTCCTTGGTAATGTGACATATCTTGCTTGAAAGCAAAAAAGAAATTATATGCGGCATGAATCGAATTTTCTACTACCCACCAGATACCTCTATATAATGTTCGTTTGTAAGATAAATCAAAAATCCATTCGTTTTATGTATATTTCAATTCGTCGAGTATAGAAGCGTTCCAGATTAAATTTATCTGTTAAGACTATGGTTTGCAGTTGTAATACTGATCTTCAACAAATGGACGGAAAACAGATACATACATACATATACTTATCGAAGTTTCCGTTATAAATTTCAATGCGTTACGTATACGTAATAAAGCTGATAACATAACTATTACTTTGGATATTTTCATCAGGTTTATTAAAAGATTCACTTAAACAATGATTTTACGTCCTTCGAGTCTTAGAATAAATTGATTAACATCGAGGTTTCAAACTCGCAAGCGTATATGGTGAAAGTGTGCCATAAATTTACTCTTGGACTAAAAAAAATTCTAAGCATAATTACCACGTGACTTGAGATTCATTCGAAAGCTAAGTAAAGCTCTCCTACCTACTGTCCATTCGCAGATATAAAATTGAAAAGTACGAATATAATATACATAAGGCCTAGAGAAAGGGAAGGAGTGAGAGAGAGAGAGAGAGAGAGAGAGAGAGAGAGAGAGAGAGGAAGACAATAGCAACTCTCGCCAATACCGCAAATAATTAAATTTTTTTCTGCTCTCTGTTTCTTTGTTTTCAAACAATAATTGTTACTATATTTATACAACAGACACAAGAAGTTCTTCTTTTCATAGATTTTTCTTTCATTTTCGGCTTTCAGAGATAAGACGAAGGTTGATTGCTATAAATTAAGAAAAAAAGAATAAAAATAACAAAAAGAGTATAATTTTTTTTTATTTTTTTTTTTTTTAACAATAAAAGCCAAAGTTATATAACAATCGCTTACTTTTATTACTTAAGGTATAACTTATAACAATATCTTCTTTAGATATCCTTCACCTAATCTCCCTTTAATTTTAACAACCTTGCTTTTGTGTAAGACATTCTTATGAAAAGAGGCGAAAAAAAAGATTACGCAGGAACTTGAATTTGCCCGAACGAGTTCATGAAATGCTTTTTGCAATTTTAATGTAACAAATAAGCGAATTTTTTCTTCATTTTTTTTGTTTTTCTTTTTTTGTTCAGAATTGTTTGTTCAAAATAGCGTAAATAATAACAAAAGAACTCGTTTTTTTTTTTTTTTGTTTTTCTTTACTAACGAACTGCTACTGTTGCATTTTTACATGCAATTTAACTTGTTTGTTGTTTTTGGTTTTACCTTAATTGTGAAAGAAAATCATGAAAAAAGTTTTACAAAAAAAAAAAAAAAAAATTAAATAAAAAACTGCTCTCTTTTTTAACTAAGTGCATGAGTTTACGAAAAATCAATTTTTTTCCTTTGTTGCGTGTGATAGTAAGTGCGAACATGACCGTCTTTACCCACTCCCATAGAAATTTTTGTTCTTATACGTGAGTACCCAGTATATCACTGCAAAACAATCAAAGAATTGGTCCTTAGATGGTATAAAAAAAAAATATTATAGCTACAACGGCAATCTGGTTACTTCAAAAATTTGCAGGTTTGGTCCACGAAAATGTGCCCCTTTGCTGGAGATAGCAATATGGTAAACGCGTTTTTATCGAGTTTGTCAAGTGTCCTCTGAGTGTCGAAGTATGCATCAAAAATCCCGTAAAGTATATCGTGTTCTTAATTGGAGTATATGGTGGAATCGGTTAAGCGATCTATTTGTTCGCTTGATTTTTGCTTGCACGTCTATATTTGCAACTCTCAACATCTATAATACATTGACCAGTCTTTTTGTAAGTTCCCTTATCTCTGTCGATAGATTGGGTTTGGGTCTGAGTGGAATCATTTAACGGATCTGTCTGCCTAATGTAGCTAAGGAACCAATAATTTTCTTTTTCCCTCTTAAATGTCTTCCTCGTTATAGCTCAATTTAGTAAAGTTTTCTTTTCATATATAAGACTTATTTTCCATCTACATCCCTCTGCATACGTAGACTAGGAAATTTTGCATTTTAATCTGCGATTTTGATTTTTCCTTTGTCCTGATTTCTACCAGTGTGCACTAATCTATAGACAGCATCACCAATATATTAACAAAGTATATTAAATAAAAGTTAGTAACTGAAATTTTCTCTTTTAAGCTTGTTTTGCTTCTTTTAACTCGATTGAAGCGATAGCTGCAATGAGTTTGTATACCCCGCACTGCTTGTGGTACAAGGGTATATTAAATTTATGCGGATGTATATCGTAACATGCAGAAAGAATTGAGTTCGACTCACGTGTGAAAATTCCAATCGATTCGGAATCACTTTCGGCGTCGATCTAACTATGCCTATCCATCTATCTGTCTATGCGTCCGTCTTGTATTCTTGTTTTCAATGTACTAATAGCAATTATTGATATATTGCAATGAAATTTGGTACACCAGTATGTTTTGACGGAAGGCAAAGAACTGTTTGGAAAATGGTTCGCATCGAATTTTATTTTGAAAAGTCATATGAACAAAGGTATTATGCGAAATGATGTAAGGTATTTGGTAGTGGGTCGTGGCTCCGAATTCTCTGCGTAATAGCAATTAATTAGAATATAAATGTGCGTGTCGTTCTTTAATACTGCAAGTTTTCCGCATAATATTCATTTAATTCATTCATATAAAATATTAATTTTGCTTACAACTGTTCGAATGAATTGCCTAGTAAATGATTAAACATTTTAGTGCCGATTAGCTGTTTCATTCATTCATTCATTAAGTTTTGTTTCATCATTTCTTGTTTGTAACATTTTGTGAGCAATCATAGCCTTTTTTTCTAGGAATATTGAGAAAAAAAACAAAAAAAAACACGACTGCATAGATGAGCAAACAGATGAATGCATAAAGATGACTTAGTTGAAACCAGAGGAAATCTTACTACGATCAAGAGCATTCTGCGCGATTTTTAATGCATATTTCTATAGCTATGCTGCTATAGTTAAGTTGACGACATCAGTGCATACACACGCTGTAATCGCGTCCTTATTCAGAGAGCGGAACGTAACCGGATGATAGCAATTTTCATTTATATAAAAATCTTTTAACACTTCACCTGTCAAAGGCTTGTCAGTTAGTTCTTTCATTATTTCCCTGTTAACTTGTATAATTGTTTAATTCCTAACACTTGAAGCTCTTAAATAATATTTAAGGTCATTTAACTTGCATGTTGTAATTTATATCTCTTGCTCTTCAGATTCTTGCAACCGGCTCAAAAAGGCTTTCATTTCAATTAACACTTTCACATTAACAGAAAAAGTAACGAAAAAAAAGTATTAAAAGTAAAATAAAAAAAAAAAAAAACAAAAAAAAAGAAGACAAAAACATTACCTTTGAAGGACTTTTGTCTATTTATTTTTTAAAAGACACTTTTACAAATTGCTTATACGGTTTTTGCTTAACATCTATAACTACGAATATATATGGAAAAGTTACAACACAAGGAGATTTTTTACTTTGTAGATAAGATGTTTGTTTTAATCTGCTTCGTTTCGGTCTTTATTGTTTTCACATGTATAGGTATATATGTATATTGTATATGTATATTCGTGTGTATACATACGTATATATATACATATCTATATACAATATACTTATATATATATATATATGTGTGTGTGTGTGTTTATATACATATAATACTATGACCAAAAAGTAGAACCAATATTCAAGTTTAATTACGCTATAGCACTATGACAGGCACTTATGTCAGATTGTCCATCATAAACGTCATTACCGTTTCAGCTGCGTTTGATTTTGTAAAACGCAAAAAGTATTTTTCCGATTTTTATAGCTTGTGTGAGCAAATGATTTCTGACTATCAACTGGCCATGAAACGCATTGTTACGGGAGAAGAAACTTGAGTTTACGTATACGACCCGGAGACAACCGATCAATCGAGCAAACACTATGCAAGTGGAGAGCCAAGACCATAACAATCGCGTCAAAGTCGCTCAAAAATCATGGTAATGTCAACAGTTTTCTTCGATTATTGTAGCGCACTATAAAGCCCGTCCGCCGGTTCAGATTGTTATTAAGGAATTGAGAATAGAGTTAAAAAAGAAAAATTTAAGTTATTTTAACTTTTTGGACACACTAGTATTATATATATAGTTGTTTTTTATTTTCTATTTTTGATTCTTTCACTAAACCAATCAAACGACCGGCCTCTACATTCAGTTCTATAAAGTTTGTAAATATTTAAAAGCCGTGCTTATATAAGATAGAAATTAAAAAAGCTCTTACACTCTACATATGTATATACTATGTATGTGAATCACAGGTTTATTTCTGTTTGTGATTTGTTTAGATTTTCTTGTTTTTTTTTGTTGCTTCTTTTCTGATGTGACAGTTTGTTAAAGATGTTATCGCATCACATCGTTTTAAAAAGATGAAAGTAAAGAATATGAATACACATGTATGCACACACATGCAAACACACACACAAATTCTCACTCATTCATACATATTTACATAAGAAACCCTAAAAATATATTACTCTTTTGAATTTGCTTTTTGGTCCTGAGCCGGTCTTGTTGCCTTCATATTTACTCTTTAACATACAAGTACAACATGTCTTTACCCAATGCCAAAATTATCGTTGACATTTTAATAGCAATTTAATACATTGATCAATAATTACCGGGACTTATATATAGATGTAATATATTTAGAACGTTCAACTCTGGAGCAGAAAAATTTGAATTTATTCTTTTCGGTAAAAATTACGTTTTCCTTGTTGACAAAAAATATATGCGGCCAGCATTGGCTTGAAAAGCGTTATGAAAACGTGTGTCCGTTACTGATTTTAAGCGTAGTCGTATGGACATCAATAATGCTGCACATAGTGAAGGTTCAAAAATTGCGATCGCATCAAAAAGGTCCTGAAACTTATTCTCGATAATAGAAAAGATAAAATGTAAGAGATAGCCGCTATCTTAAAGATATCAAAAGTTAGTATATGCACTATTTTGGATGAAAATTTGCCCATGCGAAACGCGCTTTCGAAATGAGTGTCGCGCTGACTCGCAGTCGAGCAGTTTCACAGTACGACAAGTCGTTAGCTATAATGCCAAGATTATATGATATGAAGCTCAAATATTTACCCCAACTGACGAATTCTTCAACTCTGTACTCCAGACACAGTTAACTGTTTACAAATAACCATAAAATGTTCGACGGGAAAAAGATTTGAAGGAAAATGAAGACGATATTATTAAAACTGGAGTGTACTGACTGACAAATTGTTCCATAGAAAAGGCAATGAAATCTTCAAAAAAATACAAAGTATTTTGTTCTTACCTAGTGTCGGCACTTATTGACCTTTGTAGTATTTAACAAGTTGCTGACGAATATGAAATTGTTGCCAGATGTTTTTAATTTTCTCAAAAGAGTTACACTTAAATTCAATTTTTGTCTAAAAAGGATTACAAAGGGCAATTGGGTTAAATATTTTAGCTTACATCGCTTGATGTAAGACATAAACCGTAAAGATTTCATTTTAATCCTTCACTAAATATTATAATTATGCGGTGTCTTGCACGTGGGGCCACACAGTTGAAAATATATCTGACGCACATCCATAGTCACAAGCCAACGTCGTCACAGTCGAATCAGTGACAGATTTAGGATAAGTATGGCACAATTGCACTGCCAACTCAAAGGCCTCGTGGTGGTTGCAGAAGTTGATTAACTATCTCTCCTAGGTCGTCGGTGTCACAGCTGTCATATGTTTGCTTTGCTTTCTGTACCCTGTAGAGCGTTTAAAAACGGATCGAGAGAATTGAAAGCCTTACTTCACACAATATCTACGTGCCCCTCACGGAGGCAAGATGCAAACTTTGTAAACATAATTAATTTTAGAGATAAACAGTGATCTTCTTCATAAAACTATGTTTCAAAACGATCTTCACTTAGATTCAACGGGCCTTGCGTAGCTCTTCTAAGATGCCCTCTAGATATTCAATTTAACCTATTGGGAAGTCTGAGTAGTAACAGCTTGGAGTCTAATAATTGTTGGATTTGAATAAAAAGCCAATGCAACGTACTTCACCACTCGATGTTGAAGATGTTCTAAGTGATTAATCGTTTTATTTCATTTTTCCCTTTAAATAAATTGAAATTGTTTTTAATGAAACTTTTATTGCTTTTCAGTAGCACTTTTAAAAAGGATCAATTGAATATCACTTTGACTATCAATAATAAAAATAAAAGTTTTTCACTTAATTTCTCATGTCGCAGGTAAACGCGAACGTGCGTTCACTAACTTTTCAGTTTACCAAAGCCGAATAAACAGCCTTGCATTTGTTTTTGTCCATTTTCCTTTTAACAGAAAATTTAGTTTATAAATTTTGTCACCGCGTAAATGCTTTAAAGCGAAAACTTTACAAATAATAAGCGAATAACCTCCAAAACTTTCTTAAGCGCAGGCAGACATTGTAATACTTTGCGCTTAAAATAATCATATTTGACATAGTTAGTTACGACCTAAAGGCTTGAAGTAAAAGTAAGTAAAGGAATTTTTTTTTTTTTTTTTCTCTGGTAACAATTGTTTCACACAAAGTTATTTTGAGAGACATTGTTTGCAGGCAGAGAGCTTATGTAAACATTTGGCGAGAAAGCCTTCCATAAAAAACAATTACTTGCTTGAGCAAACGCAAACAAATAAACAAAACCGCATGTGGTCTATTAGATACTTACAATAGAAGGCCAACAAGTTTCATCTTAAGAAGTAGACAAAAGGACTTATTTCCATTGATAGAAGTTTTTTCCTTCTTTATCCAAAATTATATCAATTCTTCCAACTGAATAAAAGAATTTTCTTTTATCTCTGTCTTCTCTCTGCACTTTCAGAACAAAATATTAATGATCAATTTATAGAAAATCGTATATGAAATTTGTCATTACACAGACAACTAACATGAGAGTACATGCACTGAACACTTTCTTTACATTTATTGAGTCTGTAACTGTAAAAAGCTTTCAACGTTTAACTTATGCCAGATGTTAATAGTGGACAGCCTGAAATCAATTACATAATGTTATATTAATTTCATATAATATTTTATTAAAATTACCTTCTTTTTCTTTTTTGTCCAAGTATTTATGAAATTGACCTAAAAAGAGATATTAGTAATAAAATGATTTTCATGCACAAAAACTGCTCGAAATTTTACATTCAGGTGTACACTTTCGTCACACAATAACGATGCCTGCATTAAAAGTGGAAGCAGAAGCTAAAAATTAAAACTTTCATAACTAAAGAAGAAATCACTTATTCCTAATGTGAAAGGAAATCTCAATTCAAAGCATTTTTTATTTGAAAATCTCTGTTGAGGATGAAACAAAGTCAAGTCATTTCTGAATCGATTAGCAAAAAATAAATAAGGAATCAACCATGCCTATGGCGCAGATATCCAGTTATGCCCACAAAGAATGGAAATAATGTCGTGCTGGAATATTCTGTCATCATCATCATGCTTCTGCAATATTTTTAATGATTCCCACTGCGGAAATGATACCCATATTTCTTCACCATGTTGCCTGTCAATCAATAACTACAAATGTGCGTTCAAAGTCTTTTGCTTGGCTTATCTTCGCTGGGCTGGGCTTAATTCCCAACTAAAAACAAAAGAAAGCCCTACCGTGATTTAAGCAATCAATTTGTAACGCTATGCTACATGATGACATGACTTTTAAAACTTTTATAGCAATAATCGCAAGCTGTAACTCGCATTAGAAAATGTTATGCAATTTGATTGACCCCACATACTCGACATCCTTACATCCTCACTACAATCTTCTCCCACCAATCTTCTATATCATTCTAACCTATATTGATTTCTATTCCGTTCTTCGTTATTATTTTACTAACTCTTTAAATAACTACGTATAGGGAAAGTATCTCAGAGCGATAACTTTCTCTGCAATAAATTTATCCATTTATTTAACAGTGTGGTAACACGTCGGTCAATAAATCCAGGGAGTAATTAATGAAAAATATTTTCTCTTAATTTGGACTTTATTCATCAATATATACTGGCATTCTTTAATAACAATGCACTCAGTCCATCGCCCCAATTGCTTGCGCTTTTTTATCGAAAAGACTCGCAAGGACTTTCAAAAAGGCTTCAGTTTTCACAATGGGATAAAGTTCCTCGGTCGTCGCCTTAACATTTGGAAGTATATTATAGTAGTTGGGGCATCAATTTAAGATTCAATTGATACAATTGTGCCATTACAGCCATTGACTTGTCAGACGGTGACATTGTACCGGTGCTAGCTTTCTTGTGCTAAAATTTTTGCACAAAATGCATTTTGATATCCGTAAGACGTTCGCTGTGTCTTGCAACTTCTGCTTCCGATAATCGAAAACAATTTTCAGAATATTTTTTGCGTTTTCTGGTCTAACTACAGTTTTTATGCATTTCCCGCCTTCAGTATTAGCGGGATCTTTTTAAACTGTATTTTTTCTTTTATCAAAAACTAATATATAAATAATTTGCAAAGTTCGGATTTATCCCAAATAATGAAAATCACAGAAGTACCTTCATTGAGACCTCCTATAATTTGTTGAAAAAAAAAAAAGTGAACAAGATAGGCATAATATTTTGACAGGCATCATTTAAGATTTACCCCTTTTTAACGATTAATGCGTGTTTTTTGTTAGAGAAGACATCTATGGATCAGTCTCGGGAAATTATCAACACGTACGCTTTATTTTAATTAATTTTTATTTAATTTTACTTCGCAAGTTTTTACGAAAATTTGCAACGAGTTCCCATGTTTTCGAGTCCACATTTTCCCTAATTGAGTTTCAAAATTTTTAATTTCATTCAGCTTTAAGTTATTGTTAAATAACATTCGATTGAGTTATTGAAACGCATACAACTAAATTGTCAATTGATATCTACTCTATGAAATATAGCCATTGTTACAAATGCTAACAATTTTATCTATGTTCTCCATACATATATATCCACACTTATGGACATAAGCAAACGTTTGTCCAACATTTTTTACTAAAACTATTTTTTGACTTAACAAATGAAAAAAAAAGAAAAAAATCAAAAAATGTTTATTTAAACTTAAATTCTATTGTGTTACACTAGCCAGTGAATTGCCGATAAACTCCACGTTGTATGAACAGCACAGACACTAGCAACAATTCAATTCAATATGTTACAAGTGTTCGTGCATTTGACCATTTGAGCATTTAAGCACAATATGGATACAAGTGTGTGGTGGATGCGTATAAATTTAGTCACATATTGTGCGACTGGTCAGCTATGTTGGAAATACAGCTTGAATATGAAATTATATATGGAAATGTAATAGAAATCGATAAACCACATATCAGAGATGATTTGGGAATGGGAATAACTAAACTGAAAAGCAGGAAAAGTGTATCTTTCTATGCTCTGTGTGTTCATGAAATCTAAAAATTTTGATAAATATTTATAACAAAAGTTGTCAAACAAACTTTGGGAAACTCTTTCCGATTTTTTATTGCTTTTTAGTTCAACCAAATAAACTAATTTGAAACATTTCATAGGCACGAAACTTTTTAAAGTACGATATTACTATCACTCGCCATGTGGTTAAGAAGTGCGAATATCAGCATACCTGCGATCAATTCCCATTGCGGTAGACAATAGTTAAAATACGATTAGTGCGACATCTTAGTTATAGTAAATGGTCGGTCCGTAAAGGCATAACATCTTTTAATCGGACTTACACCCCCGTTTTTTTTCTCTGGGGATTTCTTTATGACCATCACCTTGTTCCACCTATAGAAGATATTTTCTGAATAATTGGTCAACAAACGTAACGTTAATTTGTTTAGAAAATGAAATTACTTCATATATTCCCCCTAATCAATTTCACCGTCTTTGAAGCACTTCCCGTTTGACCAAAATGCTTTTATGCCAAAGTTTCATCCAGTTCTTGAAACAGTGAGAGAACTTTGTTTCCTTAACGACACGTGCTTATGGAGTGTGATTCCATTTTTAGATAATGCAATGTAGAATGGCGGATTAATGCGTTGCAAGTACTACGAATTGCCTGCTCATAACTTTGGCCTCTTAAGGTGACTAGCTCGATGCCAACGACGCATAACACTTAAGTGATGCGCGTTCTTAATAGGTTGGCAAAAAAAAAAAAAAAAATTAATAACAGTATCGCCGAAGAAGACTTTCAAACTGGTTTCAGCTTGAATGCAGCGAACCAAGTCTCATCTTCCGCAATGATAAGTTTCATGGCAATCTTGTCTAGTCGAAAATCATTATTTCACAGCTGTCAACGTGACGCTTTTTTGTCAAAAAATTAAGTGTTCCCGGAAGCAATCGAAATTTGACTCATTCGCGGTATAGAGAATTTCTTAAATTTTTGCCGAGGTTGGTCCGAATGAAAAGTCCAAAATACCAGCAAAGTCTCTAATGGTCAATCGACCTTTTTCAAGCATCAGTTCTTTAATTTGTTTGACGTACTTTTCGTAGACAGATGTGGTGAAATATTTATTCCGCAAACAAAATTAAATGCAAATCCTTCGCTTGACAAAATCGAACGCAATAGAAATCGAAAAACAAATTTTTCTATATTTGCAAAGATGGAGTTACATCGCCTTGTAGAAATTAAATATATTGGCATGAAACTCTTTATCAAGTCAAAGGCTGTACCACCAAGTCACGAAAAAGAAAAACAAAATAACAACAATTTCATGTTACCCGCGAAATTTAAATGCAAAATGCGCCATATATCTTGATCCCATATATGTTTATTTATGCTATTTACACATATATGCATATATATGCATCTATAAAGTTAATAAATATCATACTGCGATTACGGAAAATCTTTAGCGCAAGTGATATCTGTCAAGACCGAACACTAAGTACGATGGGGTCGAGGTTTTTCGTTTTTAGAAATTGCAAGCAGCAATCATATTAGCGAACTATGGCAAAGTTTAATCAACAGTTTTCATGTAGGAAAAATAATATCGTTCCGTCGTGTTCGTCGTGGATTGGAGCATCAATATTCATAATGAAAATTCCGAATGAGAGTTGAATCGCGATCAGTACTCGCATAATTCACCTCAGTGTTTCATCAACTTATTAAGTCATTTACCAAACAATACTATAACGTTTTAATTGAAAGGATCGCTAACAAATGAATTCAAGCAATTATCTACACAATTATAACAATTATCAGCTAAGCATCCAGTGTCTTGCTTTTTATGTAGCAACTGTTCCGCCGTTTCGCCGAAGCATTTCCGTAAGAATTTCGCGACGTTGGCGTCACGTCGTTAATAATTCTCAATTTAATAAAATTGGGCGACGTAAATTTCTTAATCGTAAAGGAAAACACTGCACCACACTTGAAAGGTCTAAACTAATAACTATATGCTTTTGAGCCCATAGTTTAGTTTAATTTTAGATTTTTAAACTAAGCTAAGAGAAACTTGCGAAGATCGCAATTGCGGATTTAATATATGAACAAAAAAGCATATGCACATAGGGACATATGGATGGATGGACATACGTACGGAGGGACATATGGATTGAGGGACATACTCAATTCATTTGATATACGAATTCGCTATACGAATACAAAAACATACGAACATAGGGACATATGGATGGATGGACATACGTACGGAGGGACATATGGATTGAGGGACATACTCAATTCATTTGATATACGAATTCGCTATACGAATACAAAAACATACGAACATAGGGACATATGGATGGAGGAGCATACGTATGGACGTACTTACATTCAGTTACAGACAAGGCAATATGATTAAATCGATTGTGGTATTTACGCTATTGAACAGCCTGTACGCTCGTTGAGATTTTCTATGGACTGGGGGTATACCTGACAGAATGTCACAGAAGACATTTTTAATGAAAAATACAAAGAAAACAAGAATATGTAGCGGACGGCGCGGAGACTTCAGTGCAAATATTTCTTTATCTATTGTGCAAACAGCATTAATTTGTTTATGTGTTCATAGAAGCCAATAATAATAAAATTTAATTGGATTTTTATGTGTGTTGAACATTTTATACACAACACATTAATTAAAAGCGAATTATTATAAAATATGTACACATATGCACAAATAAATCAGCGATTGGTTCAAAATTTTATGTATGTTTTTGTTTTCTTTTTTTACTCTATCATTATTTTCGCAAACTTTTTATTTTATTTATTTAATATTTTTTTTAATTTTTTTTTATTATTATTATTAACGCTAATGGGCGAAAAAAAAGCAACAATAATAACAAAATAAAATTTTATGTATATGTGAAATTTTATAATTTAATTAAAGGGAAACCATAACTGAAAATGATATATATTTGATAGCTTCGTTCAAGTGCATACGTTGTAGGAACGCCCACGCGAAGCCGGAATCTATAATACGACGAGCAGCATAAAAACATCCCGTCCACTTATGTACATCTATTGCATGTGCATAAAGAGATGCGATGCAGGCTTAACTGAGTGACATTTTGCGGTTGTTGTTTGCCTTATAAATGACGATATTGTCGTTCGCCAACTTTTACGGAGGCGATGCCCTTTGTAGGCAACCATTTATTGTTTTCATTTTTTAATTTAAAAATGAAATTGATTTAAATTTAATTTTAAATAAAATTGCGAAAAGAGTAAGATTAAGTCGAAACGTTTGCATTCATCATCGTCATAAAAACTGAAATATATTTGTATTATAAGAATCATACGTCTCGAGTGTGAGTGACATAATCTTAAAAATTTGCACATATATACTTCAGATATTTCAGTTATATAATATAGTACAAGTTTTCATATGGTATCTTATAAAATGAAGGCAAAAAGTTGAGTATTTACCTTAAGAAATATTAAATAACACAAAACTTTAGAAGCCTACTTACGGGGCTCGAACTAAGCTGAGTTGTGAGATTTTAATATTATCAGCAAAAAGTTGTCCTTTCATAAAAAACTTATCTTGAAAACAGGATCTCAGAATATTCCTTTAGCACTTCAATACTATGATCACATCTGGATTAGTTCGGGAATTGATGTATTTGTACGAGTTTACCTTATTTTCGTATTCAAACAATATATGAAAATCAGTACGTCTTTCCAGTTAGTAATGCCATAAAAACATTCATATTTACAATATTAACAAGTTTTTAATAAACATGTTATGTATCTTTTGTCCACAAAGTTTCAATGAGTATCAGCGATAAAAATCATTACAACAAATTGAAACATGTTTTAAATGCTTAACGTCGAATAAATTCTTTACAATCTCTTTTCCTGTGAATAAATTTGAAAATTGAAGGGTCAATTTGTTAGACAACATTTTTTTTCCATTGATTAAATAAAAGTCTCGAGCTTTTAAGAATATGGGAAGAAGTCACCCGCAGGGAAATTTAATATTTGAAATCTCGATCCCTCCTTCATAGGCCTTCAAAAAAATGCTTATGAAAAAAAAGCCACTGCCAGAAGGTTACCTTGTAAAAGATTCGTCGACTTTTAGCTTCTCTCATGCACCAACCGATGTGCCTAAGGAGTGTTTATGTTCGTTCAATAGCATTCTCAAATAAACATATGTAAGTGTAGCGTCATCGAGACGACCGTTGAGTAGATATAAGGCCGAGAGCGATCCGGCAGATGTTAGCGCCAAGACATTCAAGATTTGGGATGAAGTTTTATACGTTGAGTCTTTTCTTCGTCATTTCGCAACAACTAAGACATAAAGCATACGATTCTGTGTTTGACCGATGCGACAAAAGTTGCACATTCTAGTATAGTATCGTCAGAAAACGAAAATGAGAAAGATTATCTAAATGTGGAGAATTCGTCTTATAATCAAAGGGGTTGTAGACTAATAATAGAAATTTATGAAAAACTTCTTGTAATGGAAAGCATGTTTATAACGCACTTCAAAACTTGAAACGGGTTTTTATTTTGAAAACAATATTCTTTTGAAACGGCAAGCCGCGAATCTCCAACAATATCCATACATACAATCCGAACTTTTCACAATATTTTTAGAATATAATTGTAAAGACAAGTGCGTATGCGATTTCCGTATTTACTAAAGAGAAGATTACTTGTTTTTGTTCGGAAAATGAAATTTTTCATTTAAATGTTCGCCAGTCATGCAAAAAATATTACATTGCGTTCCCTGGAGCCGCTTATATGGAAATGCCAGATGCGAGAATGGCTCCATGTAACACATTTCAGTATCTTTCGAAAACAAATTAGCATTTTAAACACTAAAACATAAGTTGAATAGAATAACCTTCTGGGAGTAATTATTCTATTAGATATTCCACTTCTAAAAAAAAGAAAAGAAGAGAGGCAAAAAGTATGTTGTCAAAAAACTACTCTTTCTAGGCTGTTAGAATGGCTTCTCCTCTTAATATAACAACCAAAACGTTTGTCAGATTATCAGCCCAAAAGGATTTTGTGCCTCTGCAGTGGAATTGCTTTGCCGATATATTAAATGCATTGCGTGTTTATTTTTGCGATTTTTGCGAAGCTTGTAACCTTCACCGTTTAGAGGGACTACCTACTTTCAGTAAGTGCCTGAACACGGTATTGAGTTCTGTATTATCTAATATTCACTTCTTCACTATTAAGTGCATCGAAAGCTGCACTAACCGCATGTAATAGAATATCTCATTGCCATAATGCTTCAAATAATTTATGTACATTCTATCATTTAATGTTTTCTTTGTACTTCAGCATAATTCAATGCATTTGATTTACTTATTCCGTTAATTACTATTAATGAAATGCGTACAGATTCGATGTTGAGAAAGTTGCTTACCGCTTCTATTCAGGCGTTCACATGTATACATGTTTGCGTTTGTGCCATTTAATACTAGATGTACCCATTATATCCTATAAATGCATTGGAAGTTTACACCATAAATCTTTTATAATTTTTGAAAGTTAATGGTAGCATCTTTAATATCGCTCGACTTTTTTCTTTCATCTTTTCTCTTTTCGAGATAGTAAGAAGAGATAGTAAGCTTATGTGGCTTTATAGAATTAGCTGTAGAAATTAATACGGGAAGAGATAGATAGAGATAGATGGATAGAAAGAGAGAGAGTGACAGTGAGTGAGTGAGATAGATAGATAGATAGAGAGAGAGAGAGAGAGAGAGAGAGAGAGAGAGAGAGAGAGAGAGAGAGAGCTGATATCAGAAACATATAAATTGCAATCATTTGTTAACTTTTTCCGATCTATTATTACATCGAAGTAGCGCACAAAACGACAACAGCGATCCTCTTGTTAAATCAACAATAATCATTACAAGCATGAACTCTTTTCATAAAGTGATGAAAAAATTGCATTAAGTATCCTGAATAAATACAAACTTAGTTGTAACATTTAAAGCTCGTAATAAGTGATGATATCCGATTAATTATAAAAAATGCAAAATTTATTTATGCATTTATCTAAATTAAGAGGAAAGCTTTTTACTAAATTGCTATAAATGTTCATAGCTATTACGGATATGCGAATATATGCATTAAGTTCAAGTTCTCTGTCGGTTCAGAGAGTTCCAACAATAGAGCACGACAAAATGAACAGCCAGTTTATAATAACTGAATCAACGTAAGATATACAAATCAAGAATTCTCACAAAACATTGTGATGTGTATTTTTTTTTAATGATAACATCCGGAAAGACAAACTTAGTTTCGTCCCTCGTCCTTCGAGGACTACGTGTAAAGCATGGAAGAAAAAAAAAAAACGAAAGCAAGTTAAGCTAATATTTATTGCATCCCATTTACTACCCTTCAACGAGGGCACTTGCACGCACTGGCAAATTTTATCAATTTAGGTTTCATACAGAAATGCACGTCCATAATTTTTAAACTTTGTCTATGGATCTTCAATGTGTTTTCCAGTGTTTTTACCTTCTTTCCTTTTTCTTCTTCTCTGCCAAGAAGTAAATCTGAATCTCAAAGTAAACTTAAAGTTTGCAAATCCAACGAAACTTACGAATATAGTTTTATAACATTGATAAGTATGCATTGATATACCGAACACACACCCACGCGCGGGCGCACGCACTCACGAACACGCAAATAAGGCATACATCCATATAATGTATTATCCATAAGCGTGTATTGTTTCAACAGAAAAGTTTAACAATGCATTGGGGTACCTTTACACAACTCTAGGTTAACATATTCTTTTGATAGTTTTCCATTTTATACTGATTTCTCTTCTATTTTTTTCAAGTATCATCTTTCTATGAAACTTTCTTACACTTTTCCTTTCCTTTTACGTTTTATTTTTGACTTTGCGGGAACAAAACTCAAGTGAAGCTTTCAAAATTACCACTCGTGTGTTGAATATGGCTTAACACGAGTTTCGTTATACTTAAAAGAAAACTTTTTTTCAGTTAACTTGTAAAGTGGTTCGTGAAGAATACCACTACCTATATAATATGCAAAGTGATGTATGTAAGCATTTCATATGCACTACTTATATTTATCTCAAAATTGAGGCAAAAAGTCACGAAAACAAGCTTAGGTATAACGCAAGAAGGGAATCACTTATTTTAGTGAAAGCAAAGAGAAAAAGTCCCATTATGCGAGTTATAAAGCCGCTAAGCTGCATCGAATAGGAATGCTAACTGCTTTTTTAAGGTTCAAAGTATCTTGGACCTGTAAATTGTTTATCACTAAACTAAATTGCTAGCGCATAGAGCTTGTTAAAGGACTTCGAGCGTGTCATTTGGGCAACGATGCAAATGAATTGAAAAACTGAAGGAAAATTTATCATATTTGAAAAAAAACTCTACACCAGAATAATATACAAAGTTTCTTGTGATCATTTCCACAGCAAGAATATTGCCTATAATACAATATAATACATTTACACATACGATCTATAAAGTTAGCCGGTATAGTATACCGACTTCACATTAATGCATGTAGAGTTCGTATAAATCGACCCTCTAACACGACAAGCAGACAAAACCAATTTCTGCTGTACATAAACGGATTATCTGCATTTCAAAATAAATGATAAATAAAAAAAATTTCTATAACAAAAAAAAAATGCTGCTAAGGTATTTTGAGAGCAAATTTAAATCATTCATCGTTGTTTACACCCAATGCCTTTTAGAAAAATATATCTGGGAAAAATATATTTTTCACTTAAACATATCCAACCTGTGCACGAAATGCTCTCAAAAATGTTGTTTAACTTTTTTCATCGCATTTACATGCGGTTTCCCACTATTGAAGTTGAATGAAATTTTTCCAACCCCTCCACATTTCCTTCAGCAAAGAAATAATTGAAAATTCAAAAAAAAAAAAAAAAAACGAAAAAAAAAACAAAAAATGAAACAAAAACAAAATATGAATAAAAATTAATTTATATCTACTTCCGGAACGAAAAGAAAAAAAAAAAAAATGAAAATAAATAAATAAAAAATTAATATACATTTTTATTATTTGTTTAACTAGTTTCGCAACTACCTCTGACAGTTTTAACTATAGTTGTTCAAATATCAGCAAAGTTGTATCTTTTCATAAATAATCTGCGTTAAGCGAAATAAAACAAAAAGTAATAAAAAAAAGAAAAATTGAAATTGCGGTAAGGGGTGCAACAAAGGTTGTAATGGTGTTGCGTTTCTTTTCAAGCGAAAACAGTGTCATGTGCAATAACGTCAACAACAACAACAACAACAACGACAACAACATAAATATTAACAATTTGTGTGAGAACATTTATCAAATAACATCACGTGAAGGGGCGAAGGCGAAGCAAGGGATGGTAGAAATAATGAAGGGGTAACGATAAATGAAGTAAAAATCTTTCTTCACACCAGGGAATCACAACACTCATTATATTACACAAACAAATAATATTTACAAGCTTTTATGCGCTTTCGCAACTGTATAAATATTCATTTTTATAGTTCAGGTTTGAATTAGCAATAATTCGACTCCTTTGAGAGATCGCTTATCCGAAAGAAAACTGCTTGTTTTCGGAAGGCGTTAAGATCATAGTTGTGATATATTTTATAGCTAAAGTCGACACAGAATCGATAAACGCAAGTGAGACAATAAAGGCCTACGCTAAGATATGTGTACCAATAGCTTAGAGTAACCTAATTAGGAAGGGGTCTACTGTCGGCAAAGGCACGAATTTTAAATGTTTTTTAATTCAAGAAATTGATGAATTAATAAATTTAAAATAATACATCAAAATGTCATTTACTTAATGGGGATCGTAATATAGATCTCACTTCAATTATACTATTTTTTTTTAGAATGCGCGTAACCACGACTCACAAGCATATTGTAATAAGGCTATTGCATATTTGCCTCAACCCTAGAAATACTGTCTGCAAAATATATACATTGCCTGAACACATATACATCATATCGGATGCGGGAAAAGTATATTTTGTTTGAAAGAAATATGCACAACTTGAGGTAGTTTTCATTGTGCGACAAGTAGCAGAAAGTGACTGAACATATTGAACTTTTTGTAAAACTTGTAAAGAAGTGTTCTAAGTATGAGTCAATAAAGACAAACACAAATTGAATATTTAGTTGCTAATCAAACCGCTTGAGAGGCCAAATTTATCGTAATCGTCTTTTATTCATATGCTAAGAAGAGAAAACTTGAGCTATTGGTTGCTTGAAAAATTTTGGCCAGCGACTTCTATAGGTAAAAATGATAAAGAAATGGGAATTACGATTGTATATAACGATTAAATTCAACGATCTCGATGATAACCTTCCTCTACCTGAAATAAAAGTTTTCCATTTAGTATTATTGAGATATTCAGTTTATACAGACGCTAATCATGGAACGGTTAAAATTGTATTTTCGTCGTTCATTACTTTTGTTGTTTGATTTGAAGAAATCTTCTACGAAAGACGATCCAAAACTTTTAGAAGCTTATGGTGATGCTGCTCTGTCATATCAGAATTATCGGTTTTTGTTTCAAAGAGTTAAAAGTGCTGATTATGACGTCAGTGACGAGGAACGATCTGGAAGAGCATAAAATTTCGAAGACAATGAATTGCAAGACTTATTGAACAAAAATCCAGTTCAAAGTCACCAAGAAGTTTCGAATAGCTCAGCAGTTGGTGAATCAATTGTTTATAAACGTTTACGTGCGGTGGGAAAGATCCGACAGGAGGGGAAACGGCCACCATACGAATTGACTGAAAATGCCATTTCTAACCGTTTCAACATCGCGGTTGCATTGCTCGCCAGGCAAAAGGAAAACTGTTCTGTAGCGTATTGTGAGTGGCGATGATAAGTGGGTCCACTACAATAATTCCAAGCTCAAAAAGTCATGGGTTAGTCCAGGAGAGCCAACGATATCGACACCCAAGTGGAATATTCATGGCCATAAAGTGTTGTTGTGCGAACGGATGGAATCAGCAAGATGTAGTGTATTACGGGCTGCTAAAACCGAATGACACTGTTACTGCAGATATCTGCCCACGTTAATTGAATAAGTTAACCGATGAATTCTTGGGAAAAGGCCCAGCAATAGCGGCTAAAGCGCGCGTATAGTCGTCCTCTGGCATGACAACGCTCGGCCACACGTTGCAAGATTTTTCACGGGTACGCTGCTGCAGCTCGAACGAGAAGTTTCGCCACACCCAGTGTACCCACTAGGCATGGCGTCCTCTCATTACCACTTGTTCAAATTGGTGCAGCATGGTTTGGCTGGCACGCGGTTCCCCAAAGTTGAAGAAGTCCAATATGGCTCGACGATTGGATCGTTGCCAAACCAATGTCCTTCTTCCAACTCGGTATCGACATTTTACCCGAAGAATGGGAAGAATTTGTAGAAAATAATGGAAAATAATTTGCTTGGTTAATATACAATGTGCCAGTTTTTCTCAATAAATGCGTTTTGCAAGTGAAAAAATGGCCAACATTTTTGCAAGCACCTAATATTGTCCGTCTTGTACACTTCATAGGCGTGAAAAAAGCTCCCCTTTCTCTGTCTTCAAATCACGAAATTGTCAAAATTCGTTTTATAAATTATTCACAGTTTTTTATACACAATCGAAACGCTTATTATTAGCGACCCTTTTAGAATTCAGTTTAAAAAGTCTTCTAATCGTTTGAAATTTGATGTAAGCCAAACTAAATCCTCTTTTTATTTATATTCAACACTAGAACTAGACAGCCTACAGCCTTTGTATAAAGATTGCATATTTAAAATTTATTACATTTTTTCCGCTCACCTGACCGTGGGCTGTACACTTCGTCCACGATCGCATAAAGTGAGACAATAAGCTGAAATTCGCATGTAACGGCCGCAGGTCATGTTCAAATTGATCAATGCCTAATCTAGTACACCAAAAATTGTGACTTCAAGTTCATGGCAGATGGTGGCCGAAAATTTATAGAAAATTTGAAATTGTGAAATAAACATGACGATGATAGGTGATCTGTAGATCGTAGAGACCTGATCATGGAAGGAAATTTAAGTCAAGACTTCAGTTGGATTGTAAAGTTAAACTTTTGGATAAATATAATTTTCTTTCACGTTTTCCTACTACTTTTGCTTGATGATATGATTACATAGTCTGAAAATATTCCAGTGATCGTAAGATCGTAGCGTATTAAATAAATAGTAAAAATTTGCATATGCTCCCGTGATTTCGCATAACTATCATAAATAGTAATCAGCGACAATGGTCTTTAGGGTCATAAACTAAATCACAAAACATCGGTTTAGTAACAGCTGTTGGTCGATTTCATAATTGCAAATTTAGAGGGAATGGATATTTTTATATACAGCTGTATGTGAATGCGATGAAATAAAATCCACACACAATGGCACATCAGCAACTTTGTATTTCTCTTATAAAGCATTTGTTTGTTTATAGTTATAAAATAAAAAGTCAAACATGCACTAATGCATACGTTGTACGATGCCCTTACTCGGCTCTAAATCGCATGTTACCGAATAGATACTGTTATGTTCTGTCTTCACAACTATATGCATGCAAATGTACACTAATGAATATTTGCATATGCATACAGTCAAATATATATATATGTATATGCTAACATATGCGTATATATGCCTGATATGTATGTTTGTGTCAACACAGGCGAAAACATTGTCATTTATTTAATTTGTTGACAGTTTTTAGTGACACTATATACGTTCCCTTGATGTTTGCAAGAAAAAAAAGAAATGATTAATAATTGAAAATGAAATCACAGTGACATCCAAATGAAATAAGGCAGTCAGATGAGAAAATAACATGAACACTCTCTTTAACAATCGCGCACACATATTAATGCATAAAAAAATATTTAACCTAATAGGGGTCAAAATTAATTAATCCATTTGATTTACTCACACACACACACACACACACAGAGATGTTCGAAGAAAATAGATATTTCTTAAACAAAATGGGTAAAGAGATTCTATTTATTAAAAAGCAAAGGGAACTATTGCTCGTCATCCCGAAGGATTATGATTATCGGAGCGTGTTAGGTGGGATGTGAAAAAAAAATTGCAAAACATGGAAAATATTTCATGCATATAAAATAAAAGTATGTAATAATTAAACAAATCGACTTAAAGGCTTACAAACGATATGCTTTTCGCCTTAAAAGTGCTTTAGTAAACGTATTATGCTTTCTCTCTTTAATCACTCTTCGCAGTATGGGCATTAAAAAAGGAAAATAGGAAAAAAAAAAAAGAAGACCGCGTAACAGACCAATCTCAAATCATCATTATCTCTGCGTTGTAGGGTCCATTGGGTGAACCACTTAGGCCTCACAATGATATCCTGCCACGCGGAGTACCCTGCTGATTTATATAAACAACCTCACTAAGTGAACAAAGCACAACAGGGTCGAGAATGAAATTAAAATAGAAAAGAAATTCCACAATCACATAAAGAATAACATAAATGCATTAAGCATACTTTAGTTAGATAGATAGTCTAAGCGAAAATAAAGCAAAACAGTCTCCCCGCGAACATAATTTTACATTTCCTAACATAGTTGTCCACAATTTTATTTATTCCACGTTGAAATTAAATTTAGTTAGGGTGTGTGTGTGTGTGTGTGTGTGTGTGTGTGTGCAATGCTTTTATAGGAGTTGCAATGATTTTATAAGACTTTTTAGAGACCATCGGCTTGGCGTTTTTATTATGTGTTCCCATTCGTTTAGTTGTCTGCATTCTTCGAAAAATATTAAAACAAATAATCTAGCACTGTCTCCTGCAGTGTACTATGGTATATCGTATGGTCTGGCAATCAGGAAAAGGATTCTGGTCTACTATCCTCTTTTTTGTACAATTTTTTTTTTTTTTTTGTTTTCTTTTTTCAATTTTTCCTTTTACTTGTATACAAATGTAAATAGAAAATGCTAATGAGTAAGTGTTACTCTTGCATTCAACTCATCCATAAGGGAATGAATGCTTGTTAAACAACATGTTGTACAAAAACAGTAACAACAATGACAATGGCAAGACAAACAGTAACGTACTTAACTTTATATGCATATGTCATGCAATTGCCACTTTAGTTACTATCGCTTACAACGTTACGTATGTATATCGTCATCATTGCCGTCAGCATCAACATCGTCATCATCGTGTGTATTACACTTGTCATCAGTATGATGGGTGTCATCATCATTATTATTATTTCAATATAGCCGCTGCAAAGCAAGTGTAACATAAATGAAAAAAACAAAAAAAAAAGGTTACATTCGGCTATGGCCGAATCCTGTGTACCGGCAACCGTCGTCTGTCTTGGAACACCTCAAGAAAGTGAAAAAAAAAATGTAAATTCGATGACTTACGGTGGGCGTGGACGATTTTCTCCAATTTTGAGCGCAAACAGTAGAGTCCTTCATAAAATAGTTTTAGAAAATTTCATTCTTTTATGTCTTATAATTTATGGATAATGAGCAAACCAGCATTGCTTTTGCAGTTTTTGCTTCACTGCGCGCCTATCGTCTGACCGATTTGACTCATTTTCCAGACTCACCTACTGCAAGAGCTTTTAATGCTTCTGCTAAATTTTATATGGATATCTTAACTCTTCCGATCGGGAGATGTGCGGGAGACAACGTATACCATACAGACACACAGACACCAATGCGGATAGACTGGGCTAGATCGTTTCAGAATTTTACGCTGAACGAAAATAGTTATATATAGTTTACAGGGTCTCTGACATTTCCTTTTGAGTGTTGTAAACATAATGACCACATGAATATACCGCCATGCTTCGGTTGCGGGTGTAGAAAAAAAGCCAAACGTTTCAAACAACAGACGTTTTTAAGCAACGTGTTACATACATTTAAGAAAAAGTGTACAATTTTTGTCAATTTGTTTTAAAACATTTTATGAAAAAAATATATTCTCTTCTACGGGCATCCATTTAGAGTTTCGTTAGCAATTTTTCCATAAGGACGAAAAATCCTTTTTTATTTAATTTTTGTTATTTGTTTTAATATCAAACAGGGCTCATTGCAAAAGTTAAATATTTACGGTAATCCAGACGCTTTATCGACCACCTGCAAAGCGCCCGTCAAAGAAAAGGTAAGTTCTATATGAAGATAAATGAAGAGCACAATTTATTTTAAAAAATTATCCTAAGCTAAATAGGTTTTTACGAATGCAAAGGATCTATTAAAGGTACCATGGATATGTCCTGTTTATATATATATAAGGAAACTATGGACTTATAAAGTTGAAATAGCAAATTATGCATAGAACGCAACACTCAGGTGCGAAAATTAACTTTCCTTGTGCAGCCGCTATCTTGTAAAATTTTACTTATCAAGGCTAAAGGAATTGCCGAATGGGCCCTTACATGGCTCTCTTAATATATTTACCAAATTTTTTGACTGAGCTTTAAAATCACAAAGAATCGTATCAAGCAATGTCTCCTCTAAAATAATTAACGGCGTGAAGGCGTATTGGTTCCCTTAACAAGTCTCATCTATGGTCATTAACTACAAACATAAGTATGAAATGTCGATTTTCTCGCTGAGTTTTCGTGAGCGTAAGAAACCCTATTAACTGTCGCAGGACTATGATCGAAAGGCCCGGCACGGGCGATTCACGGTCTTCCACCAATCACCAAGAACGCATATTCGTAGTTTTCGAATTATGTGCTGCAAACAGAGTGACGAAACCGATCCATTAATGATAGGTGTCAGAATTCATCAACACTAGAAATGTCATTTTGAGTGAAGAGATTATAAATAATTAAAAACAAACCTTTCCCAGCTTTTAAGTGTTTCTTTTTATTTCCAAACAAAGGCAAATATGTGATACCCCGTCATTTCCGGGCATGCTGGTTGACCAAGTGATACTTCTCGTACTCCATCTATCTATGTGCATTGTATCGTTAATAAGACCCTTGTGATATTTACTTGAGACCTTTTAAGTGTCAAGTCAGTTTTTATTGAAAAGTTGATAAATGCTGCAAACTTTACCAGTCATAGTTTTATGAAAAGCGTTTCTTATTCTTGACGCGTGGTTGTTTCCCAGTAAACGAATAAGTAGAGATATTATTCTCGTAATAGAGTAGTCAACTCGACATTATTTCAATGGAATTTTCGTCCATAACAAAATGTATATTAAACTGTTCTCTTCATATGAGAATGCTTCAGTTTTCGAATGTTTACAGACGTAATTATAAACGGATCACATCCTTCCTCCACATCTTACTTATAGAATATATGTGCATATGTTCCAATTTTTATAATTCTTCACTAATTTTTACAAATTTTGGACAGTCATTAACGCATTTATTTTACCAACAATCGACTGGACAAACGCACGGAATTTTTACATGAATAAAACGCGTCTGAATAATTGTATATAGGTTTTCTGATTAGGAGCACCAATCAATAAATTTAATAAAGGGAACATTTTTTTGTGAGGTACACCCCAAGGCCACAAACTGGTCGCCGCGTTTTCCAGTTTATGAAAGCATTTATAATGATTTTTATGCCCACTCCCGAAGGAAGCAGGTGCAGTTTGTATTACAAACACGTTTGCAGCACATAAAAGGAAGATTCCTGAAGCCCTATGCAACCTGTATATATTCCTGATTAGTATCAAATTCTGAACCGATCTCAGCAGGTCTGTTTCTTTGTGTTTGCGTAAGGCATAAGTGGTAAGCAAGCTCCTAAATGCAAAAATGAAAATATCATTTTCATATTTAGCAAAAAAGTAGAATGTTTTGACTGTCTGATCGATAGTGAAAAGAGGATAAGTCCATTAAAGAACTCATCTATAGTACGATACTAAAACTGTCTCCGTTTTGGAGTGTTCCCCCTTTGGGAGATTATCTTGAATATCGACAAGACAATCTTACTATTTAAATACTAATTAGGGGTTTTGTAAATCGCTTCTTCAATAAACGTTCAAAGTAAAAGCATCAAGGTATTTACCGGAACTTATGTTTGCAGATAAATGGCTTTTTGTGCAATAGATAGGGACCGCAGGAAAAACACCGCAAAAAAAGAATATGCACAAACTTCATAAATAACTGTAACGAATGGTTAAAGAAACATTATTTTATGAGATGAATAAGGACTGCATAAACAATATCCCTTAGACAATATGTCTAAGAGAGAGAGAGAGAGCTTTCCATTCCGAGATTCGAAATTATTTAATTTCTCACAATTAAAAGGTACGGATATATTTTCAAACTGCGCATAATTTAATACGAGTCGTCATAGTCCAAAATGTAAATCTTCTTTTTTTTTCTCTCCTTCTCTATCTTTTGCTCTGCACATATATTCCAATACCATATTGAAAGCGTTTGCATAAAGCAGATCATGTAAACAAAAGAAGTCGTGCAAAATAAATCGCATAAAAAAAGAACACCGGACAAAAACCGGCTTAATTACCGGCACAGTATTTCAACACTTCTACAGGTGGCGTCAGTTCGTGTATTATAACTTTGCCGTGCGCGAATAATCTGCTTATTTATGTCCTTTCAGAAGCAGGTTACCAAGACTAAATTTCGGCCATTGCGGCATTTTCATGCTAATACCTTTTCACCGATAAAATGTTTTAGCAAATTTTTTGCCAATCTTTCTGCGAGGCGCCAGCTGCATCGGCAAGTAAAGGATCATGGCTTTAGCATTTTTAGAGTTTGAGTTTTTAGAAAATCGATTAGTTTTCATGCGGGTTCATTTTATCAAACATTGGATTTTCGCAACAATGTTGTTCAAAACACTGCTCAGTTTTGAAAATATCGCTTGTTTCAATTCCCTTAAATTGTATCTCCATTATTCGAATAATGAATTATTACGTTCGCGAACAATATGGTTGGGGTAACTGAAGAGATTTCATTGTTGAATAGAGTACTCGTATTCGTACTCGTGCAATCGACTCGCCACACATGACAATTGTTTAAAATTTGAAATTTCATTATAAATAATTTCATTATATTGAATTTAATTTATTTTCAAAATAAAATAATTTATCATAATTTGATAAACTGCTACTGTTATACTTGTGCGGCTCGTCCCGCTTCTTTTTTTTTTTTACTTTTTGTAATCTCGATTATGAATGAATAAATTGGAATCAATAAATATAAATTGTTAGCAATAATTAACACGCATACACAATCGCATCAAGTTATATATATATATATATATATATATATATATATACGTATATAAATCATTAGGTTTTGCTAATTACCTCCAATTAGCTATTGTTGTACGATACGATTTCAAGTAAAAAACAAGTAAGAAAATTAAATTCGGTCGAAACCGAATTTTTTACACCCATCACCGTTTACCCCCAAAAAAAAGACAAAAGAAATAAAAAAACACAATTCTTATACTCTATAATATGGTGTGGATGCAGTTGATTTCTTCTATTTCCAAAATAAAAGTTGTTGCCGTATACGCATTGCCCACAGAATACGCGTTCAAATTTTTGTACATTTGTTAGGTATGGTTTATGAGTAATAAGCAAAAACCCACTTTTTCATTCCCTTTGAAAAACAAGGGAATTCTCAGTTTACATGGTGCTGTGGGCTCGTCCTTCGACCGATTTGACCTATTTTCAATACCAACCTGCACGCAAGAACTTTCAATGTCTCTGCCAAATTTGAAGTGGATAGCTTTACTATTGTGACCAGAAGAATGTGTACAAGAGACATTACACAGACGGACAAGCCGTCAGACGGACACACGGATATGCTTAAATCGATTTAGTATTTGATGCAGATCAAGAGTGTATATACTTGGTGGGGTCTCTGATGCTGCCTTCTGGGCGTTGCAAACGTTTTGACAAAATGAATGTACCCCTCAGCCTTCGGTGATGGTTATAATTTAAAAAAAAAACGAAAAAAATTATACACACAGATAAACATATATAAATGAAATAATTTAAAAGTAAACTAAAAAAAAAATATTTTAATAAAGTTATTTTGTAAATTTAATTGCTTTTAAATTAGTTATATGCACACTTTATATATGCATTTCTTCTTGGTTTTGTTTTTCTTTTTTCTTTCGATTTTATTTAATGTGATTTAGATATACGCAAATTGTTATATGTTACGCCGACTGAATGTCAATAATGAAAAATTGTTTTAGTAAATTCACAATAGATTCGATGTTCTTGTGGAAATTTTTTATTTCTTTTTCCTAGTCAGTCCCTGATGTACACACCCTTTTATATATAAAATATCGAAGAATAAAAACATAAATAGTAATCGTCGAATAAATTTTCAGAGACTTCATGAACATCGAATTTACAGAAACGTCCCGTTGCGGAAACAAAACGCGTAATCCGGCATAATTTTATTGCGTTTCTATGCTACATACTACTGAGGATAACCTCAAAGACGAAAGAAACGCGCACCAGCAAACGAACGAAAAGAACCTTTGATTCATATTCTAAATCATATAATAACTTTTATGTTCATTTTTCGATTACTGGAACATAGCGACGATAGCCCACATTGGGAAAATTCATCCTGCACTTGTCCCGAAAACTTTCGTGTAACTAGCTTTCTTCCCGCTTTACTGAAAGTCTTTGCACGTTTAATAAATAGTCAGACTCACTAATCTGATTACAGGCCTGGCCATAGCTGCAATGTGGCGATGCTTCAAATTTTACAGGATATTCGACTGCGAAGTGTGACAAGGGCGTTTTGAACTTTACTGTTGTGATTGACTTCTCCAAGGCCTTCGATAAAAGCTTGAGTTTCATCTTTGTTTCAGCTCGTTTCCGATTAATCCGATTAGGCCTTATATGCACATTTGGTGTCAACGTATGATTGTTGGTAATTTTTCCTCAGAACTTAGAATGATTAGTTCTTGTTTTCGGAAGGCTCCATTTTCGACCTTATATTCTTTACCACACTGGTTGCATGTAGCGCCAAGTGTAGTTTTTACTTATACGCTCATGATTCATAAATCTAACTCTTGCACCTGTGTGCGCTTTGCAGGATGTGGTTCAGTTAATAAATGCAGATTTAAATCGCGTTACTCTCTTGCCCGATTTTAATAATTTAAAATTTAATTGAAGTAAACTTATAGCCATTGTTAGATCACTTGCTGGCTAAAATTCTCTCCTCTTACCACGCGTTAGAATAGTCGATGAAGGATATGAATTCGCTAATGTGGTCTCTAACCTCGGCTTCAAGTTCACCTCAGTAGAAACTAGTACTCCCTTGGATACTAAACCGTAGTTATACCCTACATCACCTGGATACTATACCATTGCTATACCCTACATCACCTGCATACTATACCTTAGTTGTACCCTACATCACTTGTAATTCAGATTATATTGAGTTTATGTGCACGTATATAACATTCTGAAGGGCTTAAGATAGAGCTGTCTTTTAGTATACTAATCGGTCTCAAATCATTTTCTGAATAGGTAGATGTAAGCTTGCCTATCCGTTTGTCCTTCTCAAGTCTGCCCATGTAAGCTTCTGATCAACTTGTATGCTGCAATTTTGGAGATATTTTGATGAAATTTGGTGCAGCGACGTGTTTTGGATCAAGAACGAACGTCTTTGAAAATGGCTTAGATCGCAGCACTTTATCAACCACTTCGTATTAACGCCTTATTCCGAAAAGTCGTTATACGAAAAAATTGCGATTTTCGAAATATTTCAGCCAAAGTCGCTGAGTAACAGTAGTTTCGCATTCGACATTAACGTGAAAAATTTATGATAACGTATTAAGCGGAGCATACTTTGAACACATGGGTATTTCGTCAACCACATTTGATATAAGATTTCTCATGGCGAGGAAGCCCTGGTAGAGAAGGGTTTAATTCTTAATATTTTATGATGACAATGGGTTCATAATGGTAATGTACCAAAAGAATTAACTCTAGGAAATTTGAATGACATAGGTCCATTTTTTATACACCATCATATACAAGGATTATCATGACACGCAAGTCCTTATATGACGCGAAGTTAGGTAATTTGTTATGCTGAAAATAGCTGAATAATAATGGAAGTAAATTAAGTTTTGAAAATTTGGACCAAGTCATGCGATGTTTTGAGCGGTCGACAGTATGCCTTTATATAAAAATAATACACAATTTTTGGTGTATTATCACCACAACGAATAAATTGCTACACTAGGTGGAGTGGTGTAGGGTATCTAATGGTAGTCATTGCCCGATTATAATGTATTTACTTGTCTTTTTCTTTAACTTCACTCATTGGCGCTGATAGAAGATCGCACTGGATAAAACTACGATTCGCATGTGTGGAGGTTTCCGGATCTCATCTGGAAAGCACAGATCGTTTGCAACAAAGAACTCTTATGCTAATGCAAACTTATATGCCTTTCAGCGTCGGCATAAAGTGGGCTGAGATTTCTTTACATACGTTATAAGTGCATCCAGCAGAAATGTTCAATCGATATAAAAAAGAATTTTCTCAGCGTTCTCAACCATTCTTATTCGAGTTGCCCATAAACCGCACAACACACCACCGCAATTCTTTTTTCTTTGACGTTGTTGTACTAGCTGCCTTTGGCACATCCTACCTATGCTGGTTTCCACTTTCGAGCCAAAACATACAGAAATACTATAATCATTTTCCTTCTCCCTCTACTCATAATCATTCTTTGCGAACATCACGCGCACGTGGAATGGCTTTGACCAAATACTACAAAAGAAAGAAGAAGAAAACAAATCACTTTAAAAAGTAAAAAGATAAGGAAATCAATTAATTTTTATACCACTTTTGGCTTAACTTGGTTGTCGTGGAGAATACAAGTAATAGACATTCGTTTATTTTCTTTTCTGTTTAATTAATTTACTTTTTATTTGATTTTTGTGTTTATTTCTCTTTTTGTATTTTCAATTTTAGATTTTATCTGATAATTTCTTAGAATCTGGAAGTTCCGGATTGGTATGTATTCTATTTTTATTTATATTACTTTTATTTAAGTTATTCACTCTTTATTTACTTTTCGAGGCTTGTAAATATTTTTATCATTTGCCTCGGTGTGTAGTCTAAGACCAATTATTTTATTTATTTTTTGCTTAATGTCAGAATTTGATTAGATAATGCTTGCCTATGCATTCTTTTGTGCGTATGTCCTTCTCTTTGTTCTTCTCTCTCCGCTTATATTCGCAAACTTTGAGTTGAAAGACCTCCGTTTATTAGATCTCCTCAGCCTAAGGGTGCGAAAATGCATTAATTTCCTTACAACTTACAACTCAAAAGTAAGTGGATAGTTGTTTTATTTCATTTCGTGAATCCTATTTGCAACATATTGCTCATCGTGTATTTTTATACTCACTACCGCAGGATATGGCGTACTGTGCAAAGAAAAAAATGAAAACTCATAAAAACATACATACATACTGTCAGACCTTATTTTACCCAGAATATCCGTCTATTCGTGCTTTTGTCTCTATGTTCTTCATTGAATCTAGGAAATCTCTTAGGCTTATGCATTTGGTTTATAAATTAAAGGATTTTTATAGACGAAAACATGCGCAATCCGTCAATGACAATACTAACGAAAACGTATGAAAAAGAAAAGCAGCCGATATGTTCAACAACATGTTAACGACTTTAAGCGACTATAAACACAAATGCGCAACGCCTAGCAGGACACCAAACGCTTTGCACATCGTAGGTTTTCATTAAGCTTATCTCGCAAACTAGATTTGATTCGCAACAAATCGATACTTTTGCCAGCCGTCAATGGCGCATGTAGCGGCGTTTTACGAATCTCACTATTTGGATATATAAAATACCGTCCACTAATCGGTAAGTTCAAATTATCACAAATATGCGTAATACTTACGATGATAGGTGTCCATGTCAAGCTATGAGCGCTAGAATCCTATGTTTCAAAGAAGCAAAAACGGTCGGCCACGACGACAATTAAATGCTCAACACCACTTCACTTAATACGGTTATTCATAACGTCTTACATATATATTTTCTCATATAACGACTTTTCGGAAAATTGCATTAATGGAAAGTCTGTTCATCCTTGGGGTAAAAACAGGTCGCTGCACCAAATTTCATTAAAATATTTCAAAAACTGCGACCTATAGGTCGAACACAAAAATACATCGGTCAACATTACATGGACCGATGGGTAGACAGAAAGAAGGACAAGCTTAGGAAATGATGCTGAATCGATCGATAAAATAAAAGATGCGTCTATGTAAAGGTCACTTGAGTGGTAAAGGGTATAAAAATGCGAAATGAGGAGCGTTGCAAGAAGCAAGAAGGCTATTGCAGCTGTGCGCGACCATTTTCGTTACGATTCCAATTTATCGACTCTCGGCACCTTCGGTGCGCTCTTAAAACAAATTAAGGCAAACGCGCAAAAACATACAAATATAATAACTATTTTAGGCTAACATTCCGAAGCTTGCGGACAGGAAACGAAAAGTAGATTCAGTTTATGCTAAATCGAGATAGAAGAAAGAACTCTCTAAATGCAAAATAGGCTTCAAATCAACCCAGATAGTTGGTATTCAAGATTCGTCCTAAAATGAATATATTTTTGTTTTTCTTTTTTCATTTCTCTTAATTTCATTTATTTCTCTTCTAGGATTTATTTGAAGATGGTGAAATTATTGATTGGGGAAGTTCTGGAGTGGTATGCTATAAACAATTGTTTTTTTATTTTTTTATTTTTTGGATTTAATTTTATTTTCGTTATTCTTTTTATTTTTCAATTACTTTACTTCATTTATCCAATTTGTTTATTATTAAATTTGCTTATTATTTATTATTTTCTTTTGTTTTCATTCGATTATGTTGTGAAAGTTGCCACTACTCGAAGATACGGGGGATTTAGCCGATGTAAATTTATGGAATACTGTGAGTAATATAAATCGATAAAAGTTCAAAAAGTTTAAACCTTTGATATCAACTTACTAACCTCCTATGAGATCAGTTCAAAAAGTTTAAACCTTTGATATCAACTTACTAACCTCCTATGAGATCAGAGTTAATGTTCAAAAGATAGGAATTTTTTAATAATAAAATCAATAAATTGCAAAAGGCTTCGGCTGGTTTTTTCATTATTATTATTATTAATATTCATCTCTGGCTTAGTAATAATTTTTAATAAATCTCATCGCTATAAGGATTTAATCATTTTTATCTTCGCTACCTATATAAAGTTAGAGCAATATTTACATATTCTCTCTGTCTGTCTCTGTCTCGATCCGATTTCCCTGATTTCCGAACTTACATGGAAAAAAATTTACGACGTACCTAAAGGGTCTTAACTGAAATTTTTTAAAGTTAGAAAACAAAAAAAAAAAAAAAACAAAGAGTCCCTTTGTTATATTCTCGTAATCGGGATGATGTTCGACTTAACTGACTTGCAAACTTGGGCAAAATAATAAAAATGCATCTTAAGATAACGTTTCCTCTTGTAGACACAATTATGAGGTAATACCAATGTTTTCAACAGGCAGATGAATCACAAACTGGCAGTTAGATGGACAGTAGCCCCGAAAGCGAGTCGGTCAGTTGAACTGGTTGATGGTGTGGGATTCAACTCATGCACTTTTTCAATACGGTATACGCATTTGACGAATCTGAAGTGAAGAGACAAAACAAGAAGAAGAAGAAGAAAGTAGAAGTACAAGAAATAAAGAAGTATTAAATAATAAAACTCAATAAATTAAAGATAGTGTGCTTTGCGCTTTTGGTTTATCTCTTTCAATATTTAGCATTGAAAAATTGAAAATGACTTCTTTGTTTTTTGGAAACAATTGCATTTCGTCGCATATACCCAAGTGTCCAGAAAAAAAAATAAAAAAAAAAAAAAAATGCACACAATTTAGCTCACGTCAACGACAAAAAGGTTTTTCTGTGTACAGAACATATACATGCACGTATATCAAATGGCGTAAATACAGACATATGTACCGAATAGAAGTATACGCTTGCGGTAAGTTGTAGAAGTTGGAAAATTTTATCGAATTTCCATATAATCTCTATGTGTGTCACAGGCTTTTAAATTTGTGCTTCCTGCATTCTTTCTTTTTTTTTTTTTTGGTTATTTTTTTTCTGTTTTGTTCCTTTTGTATACAAAATTCTGTTTGTGTTGTGAAAAACTAAAATGGATTTTTCCGAAAACAATCTCCCGACTTTCACGTATAAAAACGTAAACAAAAAAAAAAAATATATAGCTAAAAATTTCAGATGACCACTTCAATACATGTTCAATACAGAAAAGAAAAAAAAGAAGAAAACTCTTAAAATATTAAATATCCGTTTCAGTTTTGTGCTAAAGAGAGACACGGAAAGTGAAAAAGAAAATAATAAAATGATGTCAAGTTAAGATGCCCTGTCAAGCACAGATTCCGCTCAAACACATGTCAATTAGTCTTATTCGGAACGGATAATAAATAGGAAAAAATAATTTTTTCTAAATCTAATTTCCTTCTCCCGCTGCAAATATATTTACTATTTGAAAAAAATATAAATATTAAAAAAAAATTTTTGAAAGATATTTTAAATAAATACAAAAGTTTGCTTAAGGTGTTTCCATCATTTCTCTTCATAATTTCGCAATTGGTTGTTGACAAGTCCTTGTACACCGATGGTTGGAATGGAAGCAAACTCTAAGATTTTCTTATTTTAGTTTGCTTAAATAAATAATAAAGATTTCCTCGTTTCGTGTGCGTTGGCAACTCTTCTTCTGGTTTATCATTTTTATTGTGCTTTTGCAAGTTTGCGCTAAATCATTAACTAAACTTTATGTTTACGATTTCCTGCTTTCACTCTTCAATTTTAATCCGTTTTTCTTCATTCTATGTAGTTTCAATGACTTCTATTGTCATTCGTGAAAACGTAGAAATACTTCATCGGCAACGTAGATAACAAAAGTGTATTTTTATCCATTTTACTTTTTGGTTACACTAGGACCGTCGCAAGCGTATTATATGTAGTCATGAATACGCGCCCGAAACTTGATATATATATATATATATATATATATACATATATATTGTCAAATTAGTATCTATTTTGAGTTAGAAGGACTTGCGAGCAAGTTCGATAACAAATTCAAGATCTGTCTTTAAGTTGATTTGTTTACGCAATAATTGTTTATATTACTTAAGCCTTCACTTTGCGAGCCAACATTACAAGCACACTGTTTCCGTTCAAATAAACACACAATTAATTTAATTAATTCTTTTCACTTTGTTCGCTAAATACGGCAACATCGTACGAATGGTATTTCTTTTTTCAATGCTAATTTACGAAGAAATAGTTTTGAAAAACGTTCCGATGGCAATGATAAGCATCGATATTCATGTAATTACGACGATGACACCTTTAAGATTAATTACGCAGAACATATGTAAAATATATTAAGTTTAGTAGCAAGGCAGCTCTACTTAACTCCAAATATTAATCAACACGAACACTATTTAAGTGAAGGTGTGCTTTTCAGCAGATTTGAAACTTTCTAATCTGCGATCAAATTTAATCTGTCCTTTTTTCCTGCTGTTCGAAATGTGTTATTATATGCTGACCAAATTAAGTCAAACACAAATTTAAAACATAATAGTCGGACAGGGGCTACTCATAAATACCTTTCAACACCCGTGTCTTCTTGCACCCATAAAATATCATAGAATTGTTGTCGTGCACATTTTCAAAAAGCGTTTATGTGGAGAGATACCCGAGTAGCATACTTACGACTGTAGTTGGCTTAATTGTCTGCCTACCTATTTTTGTTATACAATTTCAGATATCACATCTTGTTGCCGAAGAAAATTTTTGTTTAATTTAATAAGTTATTAAGCGTCCAAGAGTTGTGTATATGTATGGTTTTTAAACTTAAATTACATAGAGAGCCATTAACATGCTATGCAGACAAAGATCAGGCAAACAGGCGCACAAGCATACCTACATTGATTCAGAATAAAAAACAATTGCTATAAAGAGTGTGCGTCTATCTCAAACTCTTTTCGGTAATGCATAAAATAGGTTGTACGTCTTTAGCGTGACAGTTTTGCTTAGTTATTTAGCCTCGGGTACAAGGACTCTTTTTACTCACAGTAATTTCGTGTTAAAGTTTTCTATTGCATTTATACTATTTCAGTGCACTGTGCGAGTGTGCATTAGTCTGAATCAGGAAAAAACTTCAGGTTTTTCCTTGTAAAATATTAGTTAGGAAATGAACCGACAAGTTCCGATACATTTGTTCTGAGTGACCCTAAAATCGTAGGCCATCTTTCATATTTTGTATGGTTGTAATGGTTATAAAGCAATTATAGACTGACTATTAATGAGATTCTGTTTATAAGCATGCAATGCGTTAAAGCTTTATTAAAAAAAAGGTCTACAATGGAATGAATTTGAGTCTTAGTTAATTTCGGAATTTCGGAAGTAGGACTTGTAATTATATTACCCTCAAAATATGACTGCATTGACTTCAATTAATTGACTTGGCGGCATCTATTCGTTAAATATGTGTCGCATGTTTTCTCAGCAAGTAAACGATAAATAGAAGTCCGAACCGATGCTAGCAAATCTATAAGTTAGGGCTCTACTGTGATTATCTTGTGTGCATTTGCATGAGATTTCTTTACTGATTTTGCTTTTATATTTTTCTTGTCATTTGGTAATGGGTATGAAAGATTAACATTTTTAATAATTTCTAACAAACTTTTATATAAAGCATTAATTATTCTAAAGAACATTGACATTTTTTCATTATGTCATGTTTTGAGTTTTATTGAAAGATTTGAATATTATAAACTTAGAGCTATTATAGAAGATCTGTTTTCGTCTTCATAACTCTTATCCACTCTCCATGAGCCTCTTGTAGAATGACATTGTCAATGTATGGACATGTATAGGCATTTTGTGTTTTGTTTTATTCATGACCATATGCACTTATATGCATGTTGTTCATTTTTGGTATGTTTGCGGGTGTGTATATGTCTTTTTTATCTTTTTTAATGAAAGTATATTTAACTTTGTATACTGTTTGCAAAAATGTTAACAGTTTATATATAAAATTGATTTTATAAAAAACGAATTATTAAATACAACAAATTTCATATTACACACCCACATCTATAACTATTTGCTATTCGTGGTTTATTTGTGAATTTTCTATAGCGCTTTCGAAATTCGTTGAATTTTTAAGTAAATTGTTTCACATGTTTTTCAATATTATGTTTGAGATTTAAGCGTTTTATTGTGTATTTATGTTACTCTTAGCAAAATAGATTCTGATATATAAAAATAAATTTATATAGATATACATGCATATGTAGATAAATATGTATAGACAGGTGCGTCCCCTGTAAGCTCGACTTACACTGCTGTTGCTCTTATTACTCCTACTACTACTACTACTACTACTATTGCTAGGGGGATGTTAGTGTATTAGTTAATGGTTCAAGTGTTGTGGAAAAAGTTGTTACTATTTAAAGCCAATTCCCATGCGCACACACGTACATACATACACAGAAGTATGCACATAGAGCATTAAATGGTTGGGAACGTACCTATATACACATACGAACAGACATCATTGCTGTTGTAGCCGCCTATGAAAAAAAAAAAAAAAACCCAAAAAAAAATTATTGCATTAGCATTAGATTGCTTTTAGATTTGCATCTTTATAACCTAATGCGAACACACATTTATTAATGTGCTTGTGAGTTTGCATTTATCTATAATAATACATCAATACATTCTAAGTTTGGTTTACACAAATTTTCAATCGGTAGGGTAAACATGTTTACATTACATATGATTACCGTACTTGTGTATGTAAGCACGGTATGTGCGCACGTACATCAATAAATGACGTCCAAAAAGTATCAGGATTCCTATATTTTGAAGCGAACAAAACTCATATGATATTACAGAACAAACGGCTGTCGTTCGCGAAAGTTGCTTTCTTCATTAAGTAGAGTACGAGTGTTCGCGGATTCAAATTCCAAGTGCGTTAGAATTTACTTTGGTCGTAGATATGGTGAACGAGAACACTTGCCACCTATCAGGCAACTGTCATTTGGTTTACTCTTTCTCGTTCCCAACTTCTTGTCGATTGTCGCCGTATTAGGCCGATCAGGCAAGTAATTGCTGATATCAAAAAAAAAAAAAAAAAGAAAAAAAAACTACCAAAAAGAAAACTATTCCAAATTGTCCAGAACTTGATTCGATTTCAATAATTGCTAATACGCTTTTGACAGCTTGTCGTTGTACAGGGAATATGTTTTGCAATTTTTACTGTTATTTTGAAATTTACCGAATGATTTTATTATTTCCATTTTATTTATTTATGTTGAATTATTTGCATTTCTCTTATTGGGCGGTGGTTAGCGGTGAATAGCTTAAAATATTTTAATTAAATATTTCAAAATATTGCGCACACACACACACATGCATGCATATATTATTATTATTATATTATTATATTATAATGGAGTACCATCGTTGACCTTATGTAAAGGTGAACGAATAAAAACCGGTGCTACAGAACAATTTATTTTAATGTATTAAATATCAGTATAACTTTATTTGGCTGTTATTTCAATATAGCTGCATTTCATGTGTAAATAAATAAATAAACAAATATATAAATAAATAAATAAATAAATATAAATAACAGGGAAAAATTGAAATCAAATTTTTATGATTAAAAAAAATAATTTTTTACTCCTCGTCCTGCAAGCGTGCATTACGCAGAGAAAATATTATGATGCCCTGCATATGCACTATTCATGCTAGTCCTTAAAACATGCGATCTACATAACAAAATTTGCGTTGCTATCGAATAGAGTGCGTCTGAGTGTCTGGATTATGAGACTATCTACGATAATGTAGCGATTAATATAAATCTATAAATAGGCGTAATTGAGGTCGTTGGTATATGTTCCACGCAAGTCGCGATGTCACTGTTCTACGCGTCGGATGCTTGAATATCTATTTTTTGTATGCTGCAATTGTTTTGAAAGTTACTATGATTTTTTTTCCTTTGGCTTTCTCAAACTAGTGAGAAAGATAACCATGTACTTTACCTCGAGTAAATGTAGCGAAAGCGGTTGTTAATTAAGTATAGTTTTAGAAAGAGAGGAAGAGCACATTTTTAAGCAACATTTTCATGGAGGCTCTTCGCAAATACGGAATTACGAAATTTTTGATTTATCGCTTTCGCTCGTTCAAATATCTAGCATGCGACCATCTAGCAATCATGCGAATGTTTCTCTTCAAAATGTTCTAAAATGTATAGCTCGTCAGCGTACATCTGGGCTTAAAATGATTCAGAGAAAAATATCTATGGGTGTTAAATTACACGATCACCAAAATGCTGTCTCAGCAAATCGTGCATAACACCAGCTGTGTGGCACGTAGCATCATCCTGCTGAAGTAACATGTTTTAAATATCTATCGATTCAAATTCCAATCCCCTAAATTCATATAATAGGGATCTGCGGCGATTGCCATTGAGATTATAGGTTCTTTCCTCTACATCTTGAAACATATAAATTGTACCGGACGGTGAATCTTATTGAATGCAATAGCACCAAAGGGAGCAATTGTAAGTTCTTTTCAGTCCAATAACGAAGTCACGAAAGCAAAAATGTGACTTACCTGAAAAGATGATATTTCAACGACAAAACGCAACTGAGCTGCTATTTTGGTAAAATTTTTCATTAATTTCCAAATATTCGCAAGTCGTGAGCCGCTGCGTTATGAAAATGAAAGTTGTACTGGATACTTTCACAAACGGATGCACACGAAGAAATATATTGAAAGCTGTATCACGCTTAATAAAAGGCATCTGTTATCATTTCATCTATTCATCCATTTCATGATCATATAATTGTAATCTTGAACTTATATGATCATGCTTCTCAAGAGGGAAGGTTCCTCATAATCCTAACGACTGTAACTTGCAGTTATTGATCTAACACAACCAGAGAGTATCATTGACGCCGATAGTAGTGAAATTCTTTGCCTATCTTCTAACGCCTTATAGTTGACTGAAGAGGCCAGTTGAAGAACACACACATATATATGCTCAAACCTTTAAAATCACCAACAAAATTTATATAAACACCGATTTGAAATATAGCACGATCTGAATGATAGGAAAAATGGCTGCGATATTTGAAAGAAGATGCGCACAATCAATGATAGTAATTAGTGCACTTATCCTTATCTTCGGTTAACTTCGACTTACTTTAACCACTTACTGAATCGCCATCGTGCGTTTTGAATAATAGAGAGCTTTACAAGCGTAAGCTACATTTAAAGAAACTAGAATATGTTTTTCAATTTTTTAAAATTTTTTCGTATCCGTTCAATTACATCCAGTTCTTTTTCTTCAATTCCATCTTTTTAAATTTTCTCAACAACTATTTTTTAAAAGAAATATTCAAGAGCTTAAATAAAGCTTTCCAAAAAAAAAATATATATATATATTTTTTAACTTTATAAGAATTTTCAAATTGAATTTTTTTTAAGTATATATTTCTAAAAATAGTTAATATTATACAGTAGCAGTATTGTGTAATAGTAAATATTGGAAAAAAAAAATGTTAAATATTTACAAAGTATATTTTACTTTAAAGCGTCAGAATGGTTAAAAATTACTTTTTAAAATTTTTCGTTTAATTTTATTTAATTTTTGGATAAATACGATGGCAGGTCAATAAAAACTTTTTAAAATTTTCTTCTATGAATTTTTCCCAAAAACTTTCGAGATAACTCTTCACTTAAAACCTCTTTACAATTTTTGTGATAAATGAAATATAAATTTTAGAAAATCTTTTAAAAACCCTTTAGAAATTTGAAATTATTAAAAAAATGTTTTCAAATATTTACATCAAGCATAAGGTTTATTTAAAAATCTGTTTGAAAAAAATGAAGTTCGAAAAATTTGTTAGAATATTAAATATGACGTGGAAAAAAGAAACATTCAGGCTTGTTTATTGTCTTAGACTTTGGTTGGATGGTGTTAAGTGCAAACGTTTACATGGGTAACTACTGCACTAGTCCTTTTACCATTACATTGTTTGCCTGGATAGTAAAAAATTTTTGCTGTTTACAGTGGACGCATGACTTCACACAGCGTAAGGCATATGCATCATGTATGTTTGGATATTTGCATATACGTTTACATAGCCGTATACACACATATGAATCGGAGTTGATATTAAAATCTCTGTATAAATCAATATTAACGTTGACTTTACTCCCTTTAATAAACATATGACGTATGGATGTTTTTGTTTATAATCGTTGTTTAAATGAACTCAGTTTGTAGATTGAACGTCCAACGTATCATTTAGCATATAATTTCAAGCAATACTTTCAAAATTATAATTATTTACGCTCGCACGTATACACTTACCATTATTTTCATTATTAACAATTACCGGAACACACATACGTATTGTAAAAAACACAAAACAATATCTGCATAATGCTTATATTTCCGGAAAATTTTCGATATCAATTATTAATTCATTGCGTCCTTTTTTTGTGGTGTGTTTTTCTTTACAGGCCACAGGCAATTACGATGGTAGTGGTATGCCGCCAACTCAGTCACAATATCCTCATGAACGACGTAAGTACCGAATTTTCATTAATTAATTGTTCAAGTGCGAAATTTAAATGATATTAATACGTCAACAATAGTCACAGAAGAGGCGAACAAATAAATATGTGCATGTGTGTAATCAAACAAATCATTCACTTGTTAGCATATCGAAAGAAAATATGTATTTATATGTATTTAAGTTACCATGCGTTTTTTTACCGAGTGGGAGTTTTTCGGAAAAAAGCGTATCGTAGATAATTGTTTGCAGCAAAGCATTTTTAGTAAAACTATGAGATCAACATAAGTGTATACTAATTTTTATCGTTCTCTGTTTGTAAGAAAACGTATTATTCAACGTTGCTATCTGTTCGCCTAATTGTCCGTACAACCATATCTTCTTGGAACACTTCAACTCGTGACCATATACATATGCCCAGCAAAAAGAATGAGCCCTTTTACCAAAGGCCCCCGTGGCCACAATGATTCATTTAACACTCTTTCAACATTTGCTCTGAGCATTTGAATTTTGTACGATTATATGGCTCTTGGTTGTGTTGTAAACATTTTAAAAACGCTAATTACGCTTAAGTTAGCAGACGGAGCTTTTACCGCAAGACAATGTTTTGTACCTTTACACCAGGTCTTCGATGCTAACCTGGACACAGACAGTATTTTTCAAGGTTGTATAGTCTTCAAAGTCACTATATTAATAATGAAATTACTCGGTCATGGAAATGACTCTGCTTGTGTGTGCAACTTATACAACAAATAAAAATCTATGTAATCTTTATGAAGGGTTCAACGCTGCGTCTGCAATTCTACCGGTAATGCCAGCACATTTCGCCCGTACACATTCGTGCCCGTAAAAGTCGCATAAGGAATAGGTTAGGTAACGATCAGAAGCCGGATATGTCTTCATATGATTTATATAAACAGTCCATCGTAACAGAACATCAAAGAAAGCCAAAAAATATTAGATAAAAATAAACATAGGAAGTTGCCTATAATTGCTGCTATACCGACACTCGTAAGGACTAAAAGTAACAAATAAGTAGATTAGTCAACAAAAGATTCGCCAGTTTAGAAAGCAAAGAAAAGCCCCAGCATATACTACGAAAGAGGAATTAGAAAATTTGTTAAGCAAGGATTAATTTTATAGAAACGCGGTCTGGACAGAACACAAAAAGGATAAATAGTTGATATCAAAGACTGCATTTAAAGCCAGGGTATATCGGAAAATGTTAACAGTAATGTTTATAAAACCACTATAACCAATTGGGTTACTTAACAAAACAGGCGGTCGTCGCATACTTACAAGCAAAAACGCGAGAGCAGCCAGTACTATTCGCAAACACAAAAAGCCTATTAAAACCTTTAATTTTTACAAATAGCACAATTAATGTCAAAAATTTAGATGATTGATTAATACGCGCTCGTAATTTTCAAAATTTATCAAAGAAACACGGACTTAATCATAAAAATGATGCAAGAACTTGTCGCACACTGCGCATACAGCGTTGCCGAACTGTGAATTTAGCCATGCATTTCATAAAACCGTTTGACCAGATTGCCCACATCTTCTACCAAGATTTTCTTCAATGTCTTTTCGTATTTTACTTTTCAAAATGTTGTGATCAAGCACAAACACGTGGCTCGATGAAAGATATAAACAAAATAGTTTACCGTCTACGACTAACAAGCAATTGCTAATATCATGCAATTTGACATAGAATCGTCTGAAGGTCTGTTCAATGGGACACTTAAAAGAAATATTTTTGGTTCTTCCTTCCAGATACCTTACTTCTTGCTCTCGGTAATATTTCCTTAGTTATTGCAATCCTATCCCACGTTATATACCATGTAAATTTAAATGTAATTATGTGCCTATAAACATGTGCAAGTAATACAATCGACGTTTCGTCGAGAAAACCACTTTTACCCACATTCCAAAACGGCAATCATACGAGCAAACGAATTTACCTGCCACGTTTAGTTATTGACAAGATGAATCGTACACACAGACGCATATATAAAAGCACAAATGATTTGTGAATGATAACTTTTTTTGTTGCAATCCGCAAATCTGAAGTCAGCCTGATTACATTGCGTCGCATTAATCAAAAAATGAGTTAAATTTAGAGGCGTTCGTCGGCTGCTTTTTCTCTTTCTCTTTCTCTCTCCCCTGCTCGGCGAATTTTTCAACGTACGGCGTTGACATATATACGAGCAGCAGACGAAGAGAGAATTATGTTTTGATGGAAACGGCCGTCAATATTGAAAACAACAGCGACAGCAGCAACATCAATAAGCTCTACTTATATAGCTTTGATTATATTTACGGTCAGCAATAGAGCTGAACAAGAGATATAAAGCAAACAAACAAAAAAATTATACACACTTAAGACGAATCTTGAGCACCGGATTGTTTAGTTTATTTGTCGATATACCTTACGTAGGCCCACTATTCATATCATGTTCTATATAAAAAAAATTTTGTAAGCTCTGGTAAATTTTCCTCTGACTTTGACAATATTCGCAATAGATCGACCGGATAGAGTGGCAAGACGAAATTCATTCTAAGTTTTGTTTATCATTTGTCTAATTATTCACAAAAAAAAAAAAAAAGAAAAAAAAAAAAAATTGTAGAATCGTCGATTATGGGTTAACAAATACCACAACCAGACAAAAGTTTAACATGTTTCTCACATAATTATGATGCTCTTTCTACAGCTGGTTAAATGTTCCGTTCTCACATGCCCATCTCGGTACGCTGTATACATTATACAAAAATGAACGCATTTGTTGTTGCGTGCTTGGCCGAACGTGCGCACGTATATATATTTTTGCAATTGTCCTACTTGATAATATGCCCTTTAATGGCGTACACATATAAGTTTTTGCCGGTATATGTTTATCTACCCAAACGCACATACAATGTTTACAAATGCAAATCACTACAATAACATGTTATAAATGTTGTTCAACGCTGATAAAAAAATAATGCATATATGTATATGCATTTGCGTACATGTGCATATACGCCGAAAAATTGGTTTAAATAATGTGGCAGCCATGGCAGATATAACCTTGTTATCCTTTTTTTAAATTTTTTTTTTTTTTTTATTTTTTTTATTTTTTTCATTACACATCTTACGTACACATTATCATAATAATGTAAAACATGGTGGCATATTGGATTGGGGGAAAAACAAAAAGGGAAAAAAAAAATGTTTAAAAACTCGTAATGATAACATTCAGTACTTATCGTTGAAACTACTGGGCACTGGCAAATTTTTCCAGTATCAATCGCATAAAATTAATTTAAAATTTTTATAATAATTTTATTAAATTCGTATCTCATGGTGTTTTCTCTTTTTGCAGCCTTTCGTACGTTAAAAGGTGAAAAAGGCGAACGGGGCCCTAAAGGTCCGCCCGGTGATAGTATACGTGGTCCACCAGGACCACCGGGACCTAAAGGTGAACCCGGCTCTTCGGCACCATTTTTCGACTTCAACTCCAACCCCGAAGCGGTGAGTATTTTGAAAATTTCTACAAATTTTTCATAACACATTATATGCTCACTTAAAATCGAAAACGTATTTGATCGGTACGGTACACCTATCGAACAAATAACAGATATATGTATATCCACATACATTGTCCTTTCAGACAAACATAATCAAATTCGCATTTACACATAAATATTTTAAATAAAGAAAAGTTAATCCGTCGTTGTGGATCTAAAAATATATGCGCGTTAAGCGGTCGCTTAACTCGCTCATATGGCCAATACTGGTCATGTCCATAATTATGCAAATTAACTTTTTTCCACTATTTCGTTTTAAATTTATATTTTTACATACACCGTTGTCGATAACAGTTGACCGTTTTTATCGTTCCCTTCTTAGTATATGGTAATGCGTATCATATGCTTTAGAATGCACATGTACTACAAGTAAAAAGTACCGGGATTTGGTGAAGAGAAAAGAAAAGAGTTGTGCAGCGAAATTTCTTTTTTTGCTTAGAAGACAAGCCGATGTCTTAGAAATACAGGGCTTTATCCAGTCACATTTTAAAAACTGATTGATCTTTAATTTATTTACGGAATGGAATCAAAAATTCTCTTTTTGAAGTGGCCCCAAAGAAAGCCAACCCAAGCTATATCGAGTGAATGTGACACGGTAGTCGTTGGCTGCACACTGATAAATAAATTGAGTTTTTTAGCACCCGTTCATCCAATACGTTCATCCATTAAGCCAACTGTCAACATCTGTCTATCGGGTTTTTCTGATCTCTCTCTCCGTCGGCCTTAACTAATTGCCGAAAAGGTGTGTTCGGCGTAGAAAGAGAATAGATTGATATAGTAAATAAAAGATTAGGACCAAGTCGTTTTTGTAATGAACATTTCGCGTAATTGAAAAATCTATCTAACGGTAATTGGCGCAAGAGGCATTCTGTCGTCGTTGATGTCATGGATTCCCTCGATACGTTTACTTAACGGGCTGATATTTCAAAGTAGTTCTACAGGTATTTCAGTTGGAGCGAAGAGCATTGAAAATCTAAGTGCGGTCTTGCGCTGCAACAGTGTTCTTGACCCGCAAAAAGAGCTTAATCAAAAATAATGATACATCCCCATACGCCAACACGTCTCTATCTCAGTAAGTCGTTGAGTAACACCAGAATCACTCTGACAATACAGTTACATTAAACCTAAGTATAGATAGGCTGATATTTTGTTTGGATATCTTTGCAACATTTTTGGTAGTGCGGAATAAAAAATTTGATTTGCAAAACAAATCTCGTACGAAAGCTTAAAAAGGTTCAATTTCCCGGATTGACCGATTGTGCTCTGGTCGTAATGTAACTAAGCAGAGTGATAGCTCTAACCTAAGTTTGTACAGTGTTCAATTCCGCATTGAATATACGCATTTTTTTCAACTTACTTACCCTTGATAGATCTCTTCGGTAGTGTAGGGTGTCGTCATTTTTATTTCGCATCTCTGTTTCTCACCTTATGTTGATGATTAATCAATCGACATGTTTCGACACTTGCTGCCCATTCCAATGCAGCATTCATATATATTCATATTCATACTTATATTCATATATTCATATATATGTTATATATATCATATATATATATAATAAGTCTAGCTATTTCTGTAATACTGAAACGAAATACCCGAAATCCTCGAAAAGTAATAAAAGCAAATAACAATTTTCAGCGCTCCATCTGATCGCTGTTTTAAAGTATAGGTGCACTAGTTGCCTTTACATTATTGGCGACTGACAAACAGATTTAGCAGTAATTTTCGGGTGATCCACCAGATAAAAGAAATAACAAAAATATCAGGATGAAATCTACTATTCGTGGTTTCCTCTCAAGAGGTTTATATGCACAGAATTGGTTAAAGGCATAAATTTTAAACTGCTCCGCTCCGGCACCTAAGTCGTACCATCCTCGCCGCAAAGCTAGTTAATTTTCGCTACTATTTTTCCATTCTTACTATTTGCTTTATGAGTTGGACAGACAATGTAATTAAAATTAAATATGTAACAAGTAATAACAAAGTATAGATTCAATAAATAGAAAATCAGAAAATGTTATGTGTATTTGCAATTCAGTTTCAAAAAGGTGTTCGCGATATTTGATATATTTTGTGAAAATTTCGTTTCTTGGGGACGACGAGCATATAAAAGCCAACTAAGGACACTTGTAAACTAAGCTTCAACTTCTTATAGCGATTTTGGACGAACAAAAATCTTGCACTTAGCAAACGTATAATTCTCCAAGCTCTCTCTCTCTCTCTCTCTCTCTCTCTCTCTCTCTTCATTACTAGAATAGTGTACACCCAAAATAACAAAGTTCAAATTGTGTATCCTCCTGCGAATGGTTTGAACATTATATTACTATGTGCGTAAATATGGCATATTTATGTTTACATGCGACCATACTTATATTTGTATATGTATATGTACATGTAAAATTTACAATGTTTTGAAATTATTAGATTTGCAATTTGTAATGGATATATTTTGTACGAAGGCGTGTTAAAAAATTGTAAATAATAAATTATGATTTTATTGTTTAATTACAATGTTTGCCTTTATGGACAGCGCTGCTCTCCCCTTCTCTTTCTCTCTCTCTCTCTCCTATGAAGTGAAATATGTATATATATATATATATATATACATATCTACATAAAACAGCCAATAATCACATAAATCTCACTTAAATCTACATTAAACTTTACAAAATGATATTGAAGCTTAAAGCCGCAGAGGATTTTTGTAATGTACACATAAAGAGATTAGAAAAACGCTTCAATTGGATTAATTGTGTACAGCAAATAAACTTTGCCTCATCATTTCTTAAGCTATGTTGCTTATAAAGCTCAGGTTAGCGATAAAGTCGCAGATGGATTGCACAATCCTGTAATAATTTTGCCGTCAATTCCCTCAAAACATCGATTCGGTCAGACAATGATATTTCTTTTATTCTAAATTCTTCATTTATTTGCTTCATCTGCACGAAGCATTCAGCCACATTACTCAATGCATAAAATAAACAACGTAAACTCGTCGAGCTCACCCACAACTCAACGAATAAATGACATCATTCGGAGTGCCCCTCGTAAACATGAATCAGTATGTAGGTGGAACGCAGCTCACTTATAGGATTACAATTTTGGTTCAAGAACAACGTCGACAATAAACGGGCATTAAGAAGAGTGGAATGGAATCAACAGGATCCAATAACGTAATTAGGTTAAAATCTCGTTTAAATTATTACAGAAGACCTCAAGTGGATTAAAAATTCATAATTTAAAGTGCATTGATTAAGTTTTATAAACAGCAAATTCCTTGTCGGTTGAATAGGAACATTAAGCTTGATCCCATTTAGCAAAATCGGCGAGTCGATGACGTCATTAAAAAATTTCATTATGAAAACAATACCTAATACCATCCTACCTTCCGTAGCAGCCTACTTTCATAAGAAGCTAAAGAGATACGTGGCTCCCAAGCTAAATTTCTTAGGGCAAAGAGCAGAATATGCTTCTGCCAAAATTCTTTGCAATTCACGTAGCAACGATACAAAGATGACCATACCATCGAAGTGTATTCCAATACAAGTCATACTAAGTCAACAGAAAGTCTTCTCGTCACATATGAGTCGTCAAATTCCCTCGATCAGTGTTTAATATAGCCTACAATTGATCCAGCTTTATTCACTGAATGTCAAACGTCCAAATTGAATCGAAGTTTATGCCCAAGCAAGACACGTGGGTCCAGAAATTTGTCACATTCTTGAACCTAAGTGAGTCAATAAAATATTCCGTTGCGAGCAAGTTTCGCCTCGAAAATACAGCTGATAGTATCTCATGAAAATGAAAAAATACTAAATTATTAGATTATTTAAGTTAGCTTGGAAGAGACATGGTTCAATTTCGGACTTAAGGGGCAAGAAAAGTTTGACATCATCTGCGTACATTAGCTTGTATAGGATGAATAGGATAGGTTCCAAGTGACTCCCATGTGCGAAGTGATGGCAATCTCGTCTGATTGAGAAAAATTGGAAAGCACCCTAAAGGATTTACCATCAAGGAAAGAGGACAAGCAGCCAACTAAATATAGTGGGAAGCCGAAGAGATATAATGTCCCTTAAAATAATTTGCCGTTCATTGATATGAAAGACCTTGCTGTAATTGATTCAATTGTGCGCTTTTGGAACTTAAATTTTAATATAAGTAAAAGAATATTTAATGGCCTTGAAAAGTACAACTACTGATGCGAAAGAAACTCACAGTAATTCCTGCTTATGTCGTCTTTTTTTATTCCCTCGACAAGCGCTTTCTAAGTAACCTTAGGATTAGTGTTAGTAGGCTTCTTTGTTACGTGAGCTAATGATTCGGCCCGTTTGTCCATTCGTTAAATCCTCACACCTTACACCTTAAACTGCTTGATACATTTTACTTTTACTATTATTTTATTAATTACGGTCTTCAAATCTACTTTATACGGCCATTCATTATTGTAAGAACTATTAACAGCGACGGCTACACAATGCTACAAGTGCGTTAATTTCAACACATCTATAAATTAATTAGTCTAATAAAGCTTTGTAATATTAATGAGCTGCTTAAGAACACAAAGCCATTATGAATGCTGTGTCAATAAAAAGACTTATTTTTACTGTAGCTGCTAAGGAGAGTATTTTAAGTCTTTAACTTTTATGACGAAAGCGCTTATGTACTATGCTGAGCATATAATAAATATAGATTTCCTCTTAATTTCCTCTTAAAACACCACCACATAGCTTAACAGATAATAGGTGCGACTGTTTAGTAGGCAGTAGATCACACCTTAATTATGGCTAGCGCGTGGGCGCAACTATAATGAATGCGGAATCGATAATTTTATCCCCATTTCTCTTATCCCTATATTGCTATATTTTCCTGGCGATCTTCGCGTTTAGACACGTCGAAAACATATCCTCCACGTAACGGAATGTATTAGCAAAAAAAAGCAACAAAAAAAAATGAAACATACGCGCTGTTAAGTATTTGATTTTCTCATCCTATATCGTTCTCCATTAACTCTACATGCGGGATTTTACTTGAAATTCTAGTTAGAAGCTTTTTATTGTTACTTGTATTCGAAGTTCTGAAAACTGCGATTGTATAGAGTTCAATTTTTGGGTCAAGAAATGTCAATGTAATAAATTTGAACAAAACAACTCGAAAATTTTGTATTGAAGCTTAAATGAAAATATGCATATGCGGAGACGGGGACGGACAGACATGCTTTTAGACATAATAGCATCATCCTTCAAATTATTCCAATTATTATTTTCCGAGCTACTGTCGTTTGGTGGCCATATAAATGTCAGACCAGACACTTATTGAGTAATATATTATGTTCCAAGATAGGTCTACATTAAGTTATTGTGGATATTGTATACATCCCAATAATCTTGCAGAATACTCTTAGAATAACCGATATTGCTTATGAAAATAACGTAAACGTAAACTGCATGAGCACCGGATGACTGACGAGAATGAGTGTTTGGCAATGGTGAGGGATACTAGTACCTTCTTGTTGGAAGTTCGTTTTTTTTTCGACTCTATGCTGCATTTAATTAATCTCAGGTCTGAGTAATTAAAACCACAATCACTGACAGCAATCAAATTATCGTTATATGGCGAAAAAAAAAAAGAGAAAATCTACTAACATAGCTATTGCCATATGCGCCAATCGTTCAAATCAACTTTAAACATTTTCATATGTTGGTTGAATTATTATTTATTAATTATTTAATATTTTTGGTGTTGTGTGTATGTGCAAGTTTTCTAATTAAATAAAAACTGATTTATTAATCATGTTGTGAGCACATGTTTGCATTCGAAAATTTCACAAAATTACTTTTTTCCCTCTTAAAATAAATAAATAAGTAAAACCACAACATATACGAAAAATATAGATACGAGCATATGTATAAATATGATTAAAATTTTATAAATAAAAATTTATTCAACGGTGCTACTAATAACTTGATACGGATCCTTTATCTAACTAATGTATCATGAGAGGGCTTATATTAGATTTGCGCTTGCGTTTGTCAAATTTACTTTATATTGGTATGTATGTAACAGTGTGCTCAAAAAGTGCGGCCAATATTCAAGTTAAAATGCGTGACTGTACCGAATTTGAGAAATATTTTTGTTCAACTGGAGGTATTGCTACAGCTATCTGTGTCAAATTTCATATTATAAATGTCATTAGTGTTTCCGTTGTGCTTGGTTTTTCACGACAGAAATATTAATTTTTCCGTGCATGTGAGGAGATGATTTCTGACTCTCAGTCGGCCATGAAACGCTTTATTACGAGAGAATAAGTTTGGTTCTACGTATACGACCCGGAGATAACCGATGAATCGAGCGAACCATGACAAAATGACAGTAGCAGCCGTCCAGATTTTTCAACCCAATCGCTAAGACATCGCTAATCATATGTTTTTGCCAAACATCGATACAACCGGTGTTGTTAACTTTTATTACGTCTTCGGTATTTTAATCATGCGGAGTTGAATCATGCATTTTAAGACTACAGAAAACACGATATATTTACATAGGAAAATTTAAAAAAAATTCAACGGCAGTATAAAAAAAAAGTTTATAAAAATGGAAGAAAAAATAATTACAATGTTTTTATGCAATTTTGGGAGGAACAAGCAGATGTTTGCTTTTGTGATCAACTTGATTAGGTTGCATTTGAGGAATAAGAATTATTATATGAAAATAATATACTGACAATTTACCTTGCATAACAACCCTGTTTCAGTGCAAACTTGATATTGATTTTATTGTCACTTCTGCTTCGGAATACCGCTTTGGGGACGAAAAAACCAAACAACACTGACAAGTAAATGCTTTAATAATTATTATGACAATTGACAGATGGCAATGCGAGGATAAGATCGCCGAGATAACGTACACTTCAGACGATTTCAGCGAGGGCGAATGTGAAGAAGCTTACGAAGATCGAAACCTTGTCCAAAGAGTATGTTCTCAAACATTTGTTCCAATGATATAATGTAGTTTTTTTACAAACCTTGTATGCACTTTCCCAGAACCCAAAGTATACTTTAATACTTTAAAAAGAGCAAGTAAGAAAATCAAATTCAGTCGGAACCGAATCTTTTATACTCGCCACCATTGTCCTAAAAGAGACAAAAGAAGTAACAGAAAAAAATCCGCATGCACTATAATAAGGAGTGGGCGCAACTGATATCTTCTATTTTCAAAATAAAAGTTTTTGTCGTATAGGCTTATGGGCGTTGTAGCGCGTATCCTTTGAAAAGTTTAGGTCATTTCCAAATTCTTTTGCAAATTTGTAGGCGATATCTTCATCTTCGCTAACGGGAGAATGTTTACCACAAATACTACAAAGGTACGCAAACAGACAGATGGACTAATGAACAGGCGGACATGGTTAGGTGCATTCAAGATTTGAGGGTAGCCAAGAATTTGTATACTTTATGAGGTGTTTGAAGCTTGTTTCTGCGCGTTATGAAGATATTGAAAAAACAATTAAATTTCGATACACTATAATATTGGGTAGGCGGGGTCAATTTTTTCCATTTTTGTGTACATTGTATATTTTGTGTATATTTCTATATTGTTACGAACTTCTCTTTCCTCGGTTCGTACCACTAGATCGTGGATATTCTTTTCAACAGGTATACACTTCAAAATTCTTTTAACTTCAAGTTTCTTAATTTTTCTTTATTTCTTAAAGGGTACAAATATTACCCTTTACTTTGGCAATACTCTCGACTTCTTAATTCTAATATTCTTTTTCGACTCAAATGTCCTTGTACGACTCAATGTTCTTGTCCGACTAACTCTGCCTTCCGCAAATAATTTATTTATATACATTTTCACAAGCATGTTACTATTACCTAACTTCAAGGCTTCATTTTTAATTCGTTAACCTGCTTTTCCGCTAATCGTTTTCCTCGGCTAGCAGCTGTATAACGCGCAGCGAATATGCAATAGGGAATTTATTACTTGGGAAAAATCAATTAGCATTAAATGGATTTGAGATTTCCGTAACAATTTCAATACATAACAAGTGGTGTAGGCAATAATCACCGCAAAATTCAGAGAATTTTGTATGTAAAGGGGTACGTTTCTGAAGTTTTTAAAATCGAAAGTCACCGCATTACACAGCTGATGCTTAACGAAATGTTTAGACTTAATGCTTGTTTTTTACCTGATTATTCATTATTGAATATATATCGAGTGGAATGCGGCTTAAATCACACACATTCATGCACATTCTTAATGGAAAAAGTCTGAAGGCCACATTGGCTTCGGGATTCGATTCATGGGAACGTAATGTATGTATGACTATTCGGTATTAAATTTTGGCCTTATATATAGCACAAATGCGTAGAAACGAACGTCATCCACTTGCTCAAAAATTGGAAATATATATAGCAAAAAATTTATATGACGTTTTCAGAGTCTACTTTTAATATTATGGTAAATATTGTTTAGCGGAAAAGTTGGATTTAATTGGGTACCTACGATTCGTCTCACATGGAATTTAGTTTTATTTCCTGTTGTTCGTTTACTAATAAAATATAGGAGTCATTATTCAGCCTCTCCCCCATTACATTTTTTTGTTTTTTTTTGTTTTTGGGTTAATTACAATATATACATAGCTTTGTGGATTTAATAGTTAAACGCATGTCAAACTGCAATAATTAAACATAAGTTTTTCGATTTATAAGCCCATGCAGATCCGATTTTATATATACCATTTACCACCTCCTGGATTTACGACCGAACGATGTGATTTATTAAATTGTACATGTAATTAGCTTTCTAAACTATATCAGCAACAATAACACAATTGCCATCTTCGTCAGCAGCAACATTCAATATTCAATATTCGACCAGCAATTCAGTTGCCAAAAAAAAAAAAAAAAAAAAAAATATCTGTTCAATTATGCTTTATAGATGAAATTAATGTTTAAACAAAATTTAAATAAAATGCACTATAAAAACCGGACCAAAGGAGTAAAAGAGGGCAAAACCAAAATGCGATATTATCCGCAACGATATTCGTTTAAACATATGTCTCCCGAAACGCTAATTTTACTGCATACGCATGTACGTACATTCCTATGGATGTTTGTGTGAATGCTTGCAAAAATGAATTTGTAATTTTTATTTGCATGTTTCAGCGAAGAATTTATGTAAATTTTAAAAAGCTTAACGCTTTATTAATGATGTGGAATACAAAACTCTCTGCCTTTCTGCCTGACTGTCTCTATCTCTCTCTCTCTCTCTCTCAAAAAGCGTTAATGTGTTTGCCATCCTTATACAAGCAAAGATTCGCTCATACTAGCAAATATAAAGGTGATTGCATACGAGAGAATATTTACATCATTATCATCACCATGTTATTCGACAATATTCCATAGATCGGCCTAATTTATAATTATTCAATACAACTATTTGTACACATGGGAATATATATATGCATATGTGCTTATAAGCTCGTCCTTGTACATGCATGAATATTGAAAAAGTAGTAAAATGTTAAATATATTGTATCCGTGTAATAAATAATATTAAAAACGTTAAATATATCGGAAACCGTTACATGCATGCATTACAATGGGTCCTTTCAAGCAAAACGACGAATGAAAAGAACAAAATAAGTAAAGCTGGTAGCGTTACTTACATAATTCTTAGCTAAAGACTTTCATAGCGTATAAGATAAAAGAAAATACTTATATATCGGACTTACAGCATATTGAAAAGAATCTCAACATAAACTCTATCTTCAATGTACAATTCATTTAATCTATGAAACTCAATTTTAATAAGTTAGCTAAGAGAACTATATTCGCTTTTGTTTAAAACTTGAATACTTACTTACCTTACTCGAGGAGCATGTGATGTATAAAAATTTCAAAATATTATATTAACTGAGGGCGAACTAAATGATTTTTACTCCATAATTTCGGAAACATTTTTAAAATTTTTAAAATTACTATGTTCTGTAGGTTATTACGATCTCTCAGCAAAGAACTTTTTTGCCACGTTTACCATCATGGCTAAATCGACGCCGAATCTTAAACAGATCAAGAAGATTTGAAGCATTTGTTAACGCTTCTACTCGAGAGTTATAATCGCAATGACAGCGATATCTAGAAAACGAATTAGACAAGTGGACAGAAACTTGTATCCGGTTCTTTGTGACGTTTCTCAACGGATCGTCTAGAGAAGTATATCGTTAAACTTTTAAACACCTCCACAAATATTTCCATGAATTGTTTGAGATTACAACTTATCGATGAAAATATCTTGAAATTCTTGGTTTGAGATTTGGAGATTTATTGCAGGACTTTCGTTGTTGTGAACATGTTCACATTTGATCTGACTTATTGGAAAGTTTTCGCTGGAAAAAATTGATGTCATTGTCATGATGGAAGATAACGCCTCTCGTTCTTTCCCATTAACCAATTCTGAAGGTTTCAACACAGTAGAACAACTTAATGGCTTTATTTATTGATAGTGGAAAAAGAAATTCATTGTCTGAACGAAATGGAATATCTCATGATGCATCCTTCCTCTCCAATTTCAATAAAAGATAAAGGTTTATCTTGTGTGGCGTTAATTTGAACCTTAGCACCATTTGTGCAATTTCAAGCATTCTGGGCATTTGACTCTACTTTTGCAAATCTCCTTGAATATATTTCGTTTCTATTTCGTATCAATAGCGGTTCACATATGCATATTCGATCCATTAAAATGTTAATTCATATCATATCGAAATATCAAAATTCTCTGTACAGCGAAACGCTGACGGTTGATCAATGCTACAGCATAATAATAATGCTGAGTCAAAGTCTGCGTTGCTAGCGTGACAAATCCAGAGACTCAGCACTTTTGTTGTGCTATTAAATATCACTTTACATTAAACATCATTTATGGATCAACTAGTTTTTAAGTAACGATGTAAGAGGTTTTTAGTTCTAGTAAACTCATCAATATAACGAGACGTGGGTCAGTAATTTGTTTTATGGAAATTGTGCGAAGCTGTGTATTGATTAGCAACAATACTTGCAATGATTAGCAAATTGCAAGTCTTGCAGTTGATAGTGATATAACATCATCATGATAAGTACCACGAAGTTTTCCATAAGTCTACTGTGAGGTGATATCGCTTTAGTCGGAATGATTTTGTAAAATATAACAAAATTTATTAAAATTTGTAGTAATTTTCCGACTGAATTTTTTTTTTTTTTTCTTAATTATTTGTGGATTGTCACTTTTTACATTGACATGTACTATGACTAAATAAGTGTCACCAAATTTGTGCGACTTTAAAGCTATCTGTTCAGAAAACTCTCACAAACATTTTCTTTTAGTTACTATTTTATATTTATGCATAGTTTTCTAATAATTGTAAGCAAGCCGTTGATCCATTTTAGCTAGTTTTCTAGCAACGAGCGTAGAGTACTTTAAAGGGTTACTTAATCTCTCAAACTTAAAATGTTCAATTAATAACTTTTCCATTCAAACAAATAATTTCTTTATCCACCACATTTTTCTTAAAAGAAGCTGAGAAGAAAACAGTATCAAAATTCGACACTTTACATAAAAAAGTAAACGTGGCTGGTTTCTCCACTTTATATTGGTGCTATAGGATCCCCAAAAGAGTGTATGTACAATTTTTATCTTTGTAATGACTAATCAACAAAGAATCCAGTCTTTTCTTTTTGGCTTTTGAAAGCCATGAGATGCTTGCAGATTATGTTGTATTATAGGCGTGACCTAACGAATTGCCCGTCTTCAATATCAATCTACGCGCAATAACTTCCAATATTTTTGCTAAATTTGAAACCGACAAATATATTTACACTGATTGAGAATTTTACGTTGATCAAAAATTTATATACGCCGTATAAGGTATCTGGAAATTGTTTCCGGTTGTTGCGACCATTTTGACAAGGTGAATATCATCATTTCATCTTTCGGAGGTGGTATAAGAATTACTTCCACATGTGAATATTTGAGCTAAGAAAACATACACATACGCTCATACACCGAAATGATTACAATATATCGGTAACTGTAGGGGAACGCGGGAATCGACTTTGCTGATTTTTGAAATTAACATATGAAGAATGACAAGAAAAGCCATCAATCGTGGATAAAGTTTAATTTCAGTTACGTACAAATAGTTGTTGTGACCATTATAAAGAGTGAAAATCGTTCATATATATGTATTTACATTTAAGGCACGGACCAATTTGACGGGATTGTGCAGATATATTCAGATGGTATTTACTGATTTTTAATGACTTAATGAAGAAAATTTATATTTTGGGGCACGCCCCCTTTGCTATTTCAACATGTGGTATGCCTATCTTTTTCAAAGTCACAGTCGCAAAAACGTAGATGGGAAGTTCAAACTTAGTAAACACATTCTTTGATTGATTTGAAATTTGTGTTTAAAAAGTTGGGTGTGATTTGTTCACATGTATGCCCACAATATAGAAAAAACTAGAACGACCGCAAAAAACAGCGAAAATCTTGTACAAATTTTTTTATGTTTTGTAAGAAAAAAAAGCTAATTATGCTTGCATTCACTTTAAGAAGTTTGTACGCGGAAAATGTACATTCAAGGTGGATGCTACATGCAAGAGATGTATTGAAAAAGACTATTAATAAATGTGTATAAGGTATAAATAAATAATTGAGATAAAAATTTCTTTAGAAAGGTAAATTTCTCCAAAGGTATATAAAATCAATGACCGTAAGTCTAGTAATATCACATATAAAAAAAAAAAACTCATTAAGCCTAAAATGGTATATAAATGCATACTTACTTATTTAGTCGTTAATGGTGAACAAATTACTAAGCCGATCGGGATCATGTTTGCAACGTAAATTCAAATGATTTTGCGTATGCTTAGATATTAGTTTTTCAAAAATATATATGCGGGATCGAAAGTTATAAGCAAAAATGTTAAAACGGACTACGCCCATATTTTTAAACACATACTTTCAGCCGAACAAGGAAGGTGTATGCCAAAATTCATATTCCTACCTTTATTCGTGGGACTGTGACGCTTCACGGAAATGACCCGTCAAGTCAATGCAAATGAGGCAAAATAGTTATACACAAAACGTCCGTAAATCTAGTATTAATTACGTTTTCAATTGTTCCCTTCATTCGCATTACTTTTCTTTGTAAATAATTAGATTTTCTAATTTAAATGCGCCGGGGTTTCCTGAATTCAAAAAAATTTCAAGTTCTCTTTAAACTATTTGCGAATTCCTTGATATCGTTAAACGCTGTAATAAATGAAATCAAACTCTTTCCCCAAATGATATTCAGTTTTCATGCTTCATTGCGGACATTTCGGAAGTACCAACAACGAGATGGGGGCCACTTAACAATGAGCCATCGAGCTTGCACTTGATTGCAAAATTCAAACTTATTTATGAGAAAATTGTAAGATAAATACACAAAACAATCAAATTCATAGCGTAATCATATCGATGAAGAGTAAGTCTTAGAGTAAAATCTTTTTAAGTCTTCCATATTTATTTATTTATATTACAATCTTTTTCCCAACTTTATCGTTGCTTTAACTATCTTATCTGCGACAAATGTTCCTCTCTAGGCTATAAAGGGATAAACTCTCCTAAATACTTTTTAATTAACTATAATTTGTAAATATTTAAATAACGGTACATATATATGAAAAATTAAATACATGACTGCCCTCAATGGTGGTTATAAAAAGAAGAGTTGAACATTGCTCTTACATTTCAGTTGGCGATAATAAGAAATAAATACCTATATAGTATTTTAGGAGCGCTAATGATATATAAAGCGATTTATGTGGAATTATTCAATATTTTATATCAATTTTTTCTCTATTTCGCTTTTGGTCTGTTATAATCTTCGCGCTTTTCCGCACGCTTCAGATGTACTTGTAAAACTGTTTGCAGCATGCTTGGTAAAACTAACTTATTTAAAACTATTGGCATAAATGTATTCTAAATGATTCTATGGGTATTTCCGTAAGGTTAGAAAAAATAAAACATACCAAGAATAGATGACAAAACGTTACAACAGGCCTTTAAAGCAAGTTCAGACAAATCATTTTGGCTTGTAAGTTGATAATTTCTATATACACCGCCGGACAGGCTATGCTATATAAGATTCATTCATCTCGGGCCGAGTTCTTGACTGGATTAAGCCATATATGTCGGTCGGTGTGCCTTTTCGTGGCATCATTAGTAATGTTTTGCTCGTATGACAATCTATCAGCAAATTTGGATTTAAAAAGAAAGAAATGGAAAAGAAAATTCGTCAAAGTTAAGACTACAAAACATATTAGGCATTGAGAAGAAAGTCCTCTGTGCATTTTTACTTCACTTTCCAAAATTTGGTTGCAAATTTCCGTTTTCAAATTTTATAAATATCCATATAAGGCCACACGGACGTAGTATATAAAGAGTGAATTTAACCATGCTTGTCCTAAGCTTTGAATTCGCAAACAAGCGCAAAAAAACTTAAACTCCCCATTAGTAATAATGATTTAATGCCATAAGTCAAATTTGAAAATCAACTTAAATACGTTAAACTAAAGTAAAGTCTGCATTTCATGGGACTAATGTGAGAAAGCTCTCGTTGTACAGAAAACACAAAAAATTTCCGAATAAATGTCTTTACTCTTTTCTTCTTTTGTGATTCCAAACACTTCTCCTAGCGATGTTGAATATTGAATCGACGCTTATACTGAGAACCATCGAGCTTCTTAGAGAAAGAAAAGAGAGTTCGGAATCTGGTCAATCGGCCGCGTCAAACAGCAGTTGCAACTTTACCTGTAAGATTTTTGCTTAGCGATAGATAATATGTGCATAGTTGCGTTCGTTGGCTTGATAAATCGACGCGTTCTCTATTGACATATATGCAACCCTTCTTTTTGCTGGAATCTCTCAAATATTGCACTAACTAACTAATATAAATGTTTCAATGTGCATTTCAAAAACGTGACGCCACAACGTGCCACCACATCATATCCTCTTTGATGCATTTAGGGGCGATTCTTTTCTTTCGGAGCATTGTGTTGTGTGGCTGCTCCTTTGCCTCTGCCTCAAATAGTGATAGCATTTAATGTGATCGATTATTGATGCAAATAAACACAGAATCCTCGATTGAAACACATTCGCGACACTCTTTTCTGGTCAATTATGAACACACGCGATATTTATTCTGCGCAAATTGTGTTTATGTCGAAATTTTAGGTCAACAAACGAACGATACGAAGCACTTTTTGTAACACCTACCATTTTCTGCTTTGATGGCTGCTAAAGTAAATACTAAGTAACGTAACATCTTTAAATCTTAAAGTTAAGTTTCCTAAGGTTAATGCTTTCGATCGTAATAATTGCTCGAGAAGAAAAAAGCAATTCCACCACTGTTAAGTTGGATACATATGGAACTACCCTCGTAACTTCAATTCTCTTGACTTAAGAAAAGCTCAACTTTAGCCAAAAAAAAAAGAAGATTTGGCCTTCATAAGTTTACTTCTTTCGAGTATGAAATTTTTACTCATTAATCTAATAAATATTTCTGGACCATATGGAACTATAAAGAGACTAGAATTACCCATATTCGTATAGTAGAGAAAACGGTACGAAAAAAAGCAAACAAAACAAATAAGTATAAAGTGTGGTGATTCCGCACAATCATAGTTTATTGGTAACGGTTTTTGTCGAGAGTATTAGCCAACATGAAATGCATTACATTCTAAGCCATGTGTTTAATATCGGTCTTACATATAGATACATGCATACATAATCGCGTTATATTAAGTATCATGTATATATATATATATATATATATATATTTCAGTATATATATATATATATGTATGTAAATATATAACATTTAAGCAAACAAGTAGATATGCTCGCCGAGGCAAACTAAAACACCGCGAAACATATCGAAATACTGTAACATGCAGTAACCGTGTAAGGGTATATGAAGCGTATGCGGTAAAGGTTGAATGAAACGTATGTGTATGCATATCATCGAGCTTAACTATAACTAACACACTTAAGCACATGTATAAATACTGTCAATGGATTTTTACCTATTATTATTACTGATGTTGTTGTTATTTTTAGCGGCGCTTTATTGTTGTTGCCAAGTGCATTTGCAACGACAAAATGGCGAAAATCTGTTAGATCTAACACATTGTTATCCAGGGAAAATATATTAGGTATTTTCCTTTCCGGCTATACATACACAGAGATTATTGTGTTTGTATATTAAATACATATACGTATATATTTGTATGGTATGTACGCAGATGGTAAACCTGCACTTGTGCCTATGCTTATGCATTAATATTTTATGGCATTTTTGCCGATGAATTTTCTACTCTAACAGCAGTAATCACAGTTGTTTTAACGCAATCAAACGTTAAGCTTGGGCATTAAAAAAAAAAAAAACAAAACCAAATACGAAAACAAAAACAAAAAAGAGAAAAGCGTTCAAATTAAATTTAAATTTCCGTTCAAAGAATTACAGCAAAATATTGTTGAAGTAAGCCTTTGTCAATTTTTTTCCAAGCAAATATTAATTTAAGACTATATCAAAATTCTTTCTATACAAAATTTGTACTTTTAAGCATTATTGGCTTGGAAAGAATATTAATTATGAACCACATCACAAAGGATATATAAAGCTTAACATAACAATTAATAACACATTTTATCAGAACCATTTTCATGTTTTCTTTCTCTCTTTTTTTTCATTCGCTTTATTTCTGGTGCGCTCGGTATTATGCAATACGTACAACAAAACAAAAAAATTCATAATAAATCCCATGCGCAGAATGCACATTAGCATTCATATACATTTGTAAATGAATGTAATTATGAAACCTTTCCAGCGCAATCCAGCGCCGCACAAATGCAAGTATAAGAACATTACTCTGCATATAAAACAAAACGAATTGAAATGCTTTGTCTTCTGAAATATATGTTTACACACTAACAATGCAACAACATTTATAGATTTTTAATTTATTACCATTTGCTACGCGTAAAACGCATCAAGTATGCAGGCTATATATATGTGTGCTTATGAATGAAAAGTTTTGTTTTTTTTTTTTTTTTTTCATATACCCATCTATAAATGTAAAGTTTTTATTTATTTATTTTTTTTGTTTATTTCTGTGGTTGGTGTTTAATGAAACCCCCGCTAGCGGCGATACTGTGTAGGGCACATTGTTCGAGATTTGCTTTTTCGAACCTATATTATCAGCGTTCAGCTACCATATAAAGTGCGACATATACCCTTATACATATAGAACGTATTTAAAAGATATTAAGTGACACCAATTTACGTGATTGCATTTACAAACTTCCTTACACACGGATACAACAAATGATTTATTTGATTTTCCTTTTCTTTACATATTCTTTTGCAGAAATACTCTAGCAAATGTATTTGCAATGCATCTGATATCCTAGCAGCAATTAAAGACAACGATTTACTACGTGAAACACTGCGCGGTCCACCAGGCTTGCCAGGCAAGGAGGGAAAAACTGGTGCTCCTGGACGTACGGTAAGTGCTTTTCATTTTCGAATGCTTAAGCAGATTATAACTGATTTTCATTGTAATGGCATCCAAAGAGTATGTCAACACTTTGATTAACCGGTGAAAATAATTTTGCAAAGCATAAAAGCTAACGATACTAAATAGATTAGCGTATCTACTGTCTACTTATCTTTCAATTTTTCCTACTACACTAAATTTCAATAAAAAAATGCCATTGGGCTTGTCTGCTTAAAACTGGTTCATGGTTTATTATTATTATGAACTAATTAAGTATCTTTTTCAAAATAGTTGTAACGAGTGAAAAGAATCCGTTCTCATTTCGCCAATTAAACTAAACACAAAAGAGAATTTTTCGATATAGTTCTTTACTTTACATGCTAATGTTGCTCATACGCCACAATATTTATTTAAATGGTTTCAGGGCTGCTTATCATACAATTCAATGGAAGATTACTAAAATGTTACTTATACGCCCCAAAATTTATATATTGCAATTATCTTAAAAAAGAATAACCAACTAATCAGCGGCTACTACTACTACTAACTAACGCATGTATAGGACTTCCTGAGCATTACTTTTCACCTATAGCTGTTCTATTCCTGTATTTGTCAAGTGGAGTAAATAAACACACGGTAGTGTGAACAGATAAACGGTCGATAGAACAATCAGCAAGCAAATGTTAATATGGTCAGAGAGATGAACGAGTAAAAATTTGACAATGAACGAAGAGATTATTTGCCAATCTCGAGTATGGAAGTTAGGCTAAACGAGATATTAAGCGTAATAATAACGAAATAGAAGTAGGTAGGTGGCAGCCAATTTTAGTAAACATGTCTACGAATTAGATAACAATGTAAATTAACCTCCCGAAGACTGGAGGAGTTTTTGACTACTGTACTATATAAACATATTAAAGATGACATAACTGATGGTGATAGTTGTACAAAAATTGTTACAAAAATCAAATTATCTATGAACTCGTCTCCCTAATCCAAAAAAACACTGTATAAATGCACACATAGCAGTAGCCACGAACTATACCTGGTTCTACAATCGATGCTCATGCATACGTTTGCAAATAGAGAGATTTTCAATCAATCATGGACGATGCGTTCTCATTTAAGCGCTTCTCTGCAAGGAGTTCTAGTTATGATAGGAGAAAAGATAAAATAAAATGTTGGGAAATGTTGAGGATGAAAGAAAATCTTTTGAAGGCTTTGACTAATGTATGCCTTTGTATTAAAATGCGTTTCACTAAATAATTCATTTTAATGTATTTAAAATTGTTTTAAAAACTTTATAAAAATCCCTTTTAAAACTGACTTACATTATACTTGTATATGCTACATACATATAACAATTCGCTTAAGGATAATGTCATAAATAAATTATTTAATAAAAAATAAATAAAATCGTAATTAACAATTAGCTACAAATACGAAATCAATCGCCATTAATAAGATTTCATATGCATGCACATGAATGTATGTATGGAATAAATATTAATGTGCATAGGTGTAAATATGATATATATGTTTGTTTTGTAAATCTACATGTAAGCGACTGTTGATTAAGACAAGAAAGAGTAAAGCATATTACAAGTTATGGGTCTACGCAAATTTGTCGTATTAGTGCGCCATCAGCTATAATCTTGCCAACACCGTCGCCTTCATCATTACTATCACAACCAAAGTGTCTTCTGTAACACATTTACCTAAACTGTTTGTTCGTGTGTTTCTCTGTAATCTCTGTACCCTTAGGTATAATAAAATACTAAATGATACCTATTGTATCATCATATATATATATGTACGCCTTTATAAACGTACGCATATACAAACGTGCATAGCAATTCTGTGATACAGGTACACACAACCAATGTTGGTAGCAAAACAAGATTTAGCTATAGAAAAAAATTGTAGAAGAAAAGTATAAAAAGGAAAAATTATATGAAAAAACATATATTCATCATACATTAAATTTACTTATATGCATCATGTGAATGTCGGGAGTCGTTGCTGTTCCACGACATTGTTACGTTGCTGTATGCTTCAGTCATGAATTTGATATCATCGAATTTAATTTATTATGGTATGCAGTAAGAGGAATATTTCAAACCGATTCCGATACGTGCTCTGGATGATATAATTGCAGCCTGAATTACCCTCTTGCCAACAAGCAATACAATATTTGAAAAGACATTGTTTTGATATAAATGTAAAATTGTTGTTTTATTTCTTTCATATATTTGCCATTAGCATCAACAATACTGCCCATCAGAGTTTATATATAAAATATAGATGGTCTTATATAATATTAGCCTCTAACCGTTTGACTATCCGTTGGCCCTTTAATGAGGTCTTAAAGTTGTTTAAACTTCATATAAAATGTTATAAAATGGATTAGAAATATTTACATACAAAAATTTATTTTGAGAAAATGCAAAAGAAACAAGAGAACATTTTATTGTTAGTTAGTAATAGAAAGTTAGAATATTTTATTTTATATGATCACTAGAACGATTTAAAAATCAAGTACATAAACAAGCGCGTGCTTAATATATCTCGTATGGGATCATCGATGCGTATTCTCATGTATTGCGTATAATATAGAAAAAGTAGTATATCTTCCGATGTTGGGTAGAATTAAGTGACCGAATATGTCTTTCCTGTTAGCAATACGTAAAAATATATTTGTGATACTCTTACGTGTCTACACATATATTTGTTTAAATCTTGAGTTTCCATTATTATGATGACATGACATACGTAATTGTATGCGGGCATTCAGACCGTAAAAACATTTCATCCTGATTGTACCTCAAAAACAATTTGTTAAAATTTTTCTTTTTTCCTAAAATTTTGCGCACAAACTCATAAACACATACTCACACACACATTCCATACCACTCAACTCAACTGTAGTAGTTTCTGTGTTTTTATGTACGTTTGCATATCATTCTGCTTGAGTGACTAACATTCTTTAGAGATTTTAGTAAATGTATGTAAAACTCAATGTGTTTAGACCTAAGTGTATCAGTGAAACGAGACCAAATAAGTCTCCACGCATAAATAAAGATTTATATACAAATGTAAATACGTACGTACTGGTCCTCAGCAAATGTATTTCTATATATGTTCCTGCCTAACAACTATATGCAGAAAATGCTTATGAGTTTATATCCATCAAAGGGGGGCACATAAGATTTGTCAAGCGTTCGTAATGCGCAGAAATATCCACATGACGCTTGTTAAAGCCTACATACTCGTGATCAGCGTACATACCGACATCGATTTACCTCCACCTGTCTCTTTCTCTGTCTAAAGTAAACTTAGTCTGAGGACATTCTTCTCACTTTCGTCTGCTGAAATTGGATAGTCAGCAACATCGCTCCAGCGGAATGTCTGCAATTATCAGGACAGCGTATTATCATCTTTCTGTAGTTCTTAAGCTGCACAAGATCTTAAAGTTTATCTTAATAAAATTTTCGTGTTCACTTCTCAAATTAGGTCAATAGCACTAAAGATTTCTCTCTTAACTCCCGAAAATTGAAGCATAAATAAAATAAAGTGTGCAAGCCCGGTCTTAAGTTTACACTATTACCTAAAAAATGTTACCTACTGTCATAAAAGTATGCTTTAAACTAATATGGCAAGACGCACATTCGCAAGCAAGTATCGAGACCAGGAAAGAAGTGAGTAGGAAAAAATTCGGCTCAATCTAAATATAATTTCTTTCTTATTTCTCTTAATTTCTCTTTCTTTCTTTCTGTCTCTCTCTCTCTCTCTCTCTCCTTCTAACTATCATTCATTCTGCGCACATTTATGCATAAATATATGTCTGTACGTCACATTCTATTGCATAAAATAATAAACTCTTAAAGATAGAATATTATTTGTGTCATATTGCGACATAACATGAGAGAGATATGTGGGAAAATGTAAATGTCTGCTTGTGTAAGTATGCGTAAATATTTCTTTAATAACATATAATCAAAGCCTGACATACATTCATAAATATAAATGAATTTTTAATAACTACAGATAAACGTCCATGCGCTTCTGTCCATATCTTAACAAGTGTATTGAAATGAAATTTCGAGAATTTTTCATAGAATCTTTATAGATATTTTTTTGATTGTTTTTGTTTAAGACCCATTACCAAAGAATGAAGATATTCTAAATATATCTTACCGTTTGAATAACACTCAGACACCGCGTGTCGTGGAACGCACCAAACATAAACAAATGGCTATCAATTTTGATATAGAAATCATTGCGAAAGCTGAGTAAGAAACCTCATACGTTACATGTGCATATTAGATTTTTTGGTCCGAAATGCATAGATGAATTCGGCACGCCCAAAAAAAAAAAAAATTAAAATCCAATAAAAGCAATTTTTAGCGCCAAAAAAAATCCAATATAAAAATACGCTCTATTTAAGCACCAGACACGCCGACACTTGCCAAAGGTTCTTGTGAGTTCTTCTTCTGCCTCTATTTTGTTTTCACTTTTGTTTCTTTGTATTTTTTATGCTTTGTATATTTTATATGTTATAACTCTACTAAATGGCCAACACAAGTAAAACTTTACGAGATTTCATTTTAAATAAGAATATGAAGTTTTATGTATGTACGTACGCGCGTCTCCTGAAATATATTTAGGAGAAACTTTGGAAAATTAATTAAAAATATTTTAATAATATTTATAATACATAGAACTGACAATCTCGATGGTATCTCTCTATAATATCTCGTACGTAGTCAAGCTTAAACGCAAGCAGAAGAATTTAAAACATTTGTTAATGCAAAATAACAAAAATAACTTTTGCAAAAATTTCTCAAAAATATATGGCATATACTCGATGAGTATGAGTATATGTATGTGCCCCAATTGGATGCATATGCGTACCTATAACTTAGACTTTAGAATGTGGATAGCCGAATAAAATACAAAATTGTTATCGGTTCTATTGGATTTGAGGAAAATTCGAAACTACTTGAGTAGTTAATCACTAGTCATCGTGCAAAAAATTTCCTATAATTAAAAATGATCGCCGAAATAAAGTTTGTAACCATATTCCAAAATAGTTAAAAGGGAATTATATTAAAAAGTTTTTCAAAGGAAAATCCCAAGAAGTGCTCATATCTTCGAAAAATACTTTTCAAAAAGACATAACCTGCATAAAATGCATGGTATCTCAACAATCTTTACTGACTTTACGATGACATTTGACAAATGAAAACCAAGAAATTTCCTTCAATTGCGTCTACAATACGTTTCCTAATTTACGACTAGAAATGGAAGAATAAGATAATGTTTTAAAAAAAAAAAACACCGTTTTATATGATGACCAACATTTTCATCTATCCGAGCACATATAAAAGCAACATTGTCAAAAGCCAAGACAAAAAATCAACGCAACCCTGCATCTACGACGAAAGATAATTTGATACCACTGCAAACGATTCTAACTGACGTTTTTCAGCCCGAAATTGTTACGACGGATTTGAGGAAAACATATTTTCAGCAGCATATTCTCTCGGCTTTATTTCATGATTAACATTTAAAACGACACGTTTTTTTTGCATTCTTATGTTTGAAAAATTTATATATTTTTAACGACGAATCCTCGACGAATACACCTCCCTTAAATAAGGAAGGCACACAAAAATTGTGTTCATTTCATTTTGGTGCTGGTAAATTCATTTATTGTCTTTGAGTTTATAAAAATAAAAAGCTTAAAAAAAAAAAGAAATTTTTATGAAGATAACTAGGGTACGGGGTAAATTTCCAAGACTATCAAGTAAATAGTTTCGTTATAGTAGCTGTGCAGAAGAGTTGCACTTGAATTTGATTTTAACTATAGATCGAAGCTTTCAACGAAAGAAGAGAAGAAAATACTTCTAAAATTACCGTCTCATAAACGGTGCAGAACGCTTTAAACGACTTAAAGACACTATGTTCAAAACTCATGATTTAAACTCAAAAGCCATCGTCCACGATGCACCATTACGATCTGCTCGATAATTTTCGCAGAAAAAAAATCCTCTTTATAAACACTCTTTTCATATTATACAGAGCATTCTAGACAGTCACAGAAGATTCCGTCAGTGACTTTTGGTTTTCCACAAAAATATAAACGGTTTGAAAGAAAATATGAAACCAGAATCGTCTTCGAGGCTTAATATATTTCCGTAAGTACTTTGGCAACTGAAGTCAAAGTTGACTAAATTTACTAACTTGATTAGACATGATCGTGATGGAGATCATATGAACTCCCACATTACAACCCTCACTGATGCTTTTGATTTTTTTAACGTACTATTCCTTTGATATGCTTTACACTAACTTTTTACTAACTTCGTTCGCGTCATTCGAGCTAACTGTACTGTGGATCATGACTGCCAAGCTCTAAAACAATATCTTCGATACGTTTTCAATATATGGCATAATTTATTTTATAGATCTATTTCATTAGAGCTTTACTAACTTTACTATGAAACTTGATCTAGATCACCAATATATGCCCAAATAAATAACACAAGCGTGTTTCAATTTTCACGACTTCTTTTGAAACTTTTAACTGTTTTAGCATTTCAACAGCAAACATGGATTGATGAGATTTATTGAACAGACTAGACAAGAGTAGTATATTCAAGCGTTATAAACTTAATAAATCAAAGTATTGTGTGCCAATTTTCTGGTCACGTTAACTAGAAGAACGCAGAAGAAGGATTGTATAACTTTAAGCGAAGCTAGTTAATAATTGATTTGCTTAAAAACAAAAACACATTACCTCCGACTATATATGTCAAAATGTGTTCTACAGAAATTTTAACCATTTCAAGTCTGGTGGTGGTCAAATGCATGGACCTACCTTCCAACAGCCATCAGTACGCAACTAGAGAAAATTTAATTGAAATTCTCAGCTGGAAAAGGATTAAAATTTCGTATAACTAACTAACTGGTTTTCTTAACAGAAACTCCCAGGAGTGATTTAAAAATATGAGCAAATTTATCAACTAACTTGATCTTTTTTATAACTTCATCTGACATCTTATCTCGTTATTATCAACCAAAAAGGTTTTTGGCAATATATATATATATATATATATATATATATGTAAAGATATTTGAAAAATTTTGAAACAAAACTCTGAAATCTGTATTAAAAACAAGTGAAACCTCAAATCTTGGTTAGTTAGAATTGATTTGGTATTTGATTTCCAATTTTAACCAAATTTATATTAAATATGTTTGGAATATTGGATCCAAACAAAATATATATATGCACTATGTATATTTAATTTCTGAAGATATCAATTTTGAACAATTTAGAACTTTTGACCAGAGAGGTGCAGAAAAGAGCATTAGTAACCACATGTAAAATGTCTAACGAGTCCTTTTAGAAATAAATGCAAAACGAAATGTTAACATATACCTCATGCTTCGTTGTGGGGTAAATATGATATTTAGTGCAAAAATTTCTAGATTTTGAATATATTTTCCAACGAAAAGTTAAGTTGAGACAAACAGAAGAGGATAACTAAGTTAAGCATACAAATTTTTGGAACGAAAATGATGAATATTCAATAGCGTTTTTTTCACTTTAAATTAGACTAAGGTTTCTCTAACTGACTTAATTCCAAATTATTTCATTTAATTTAAAAAAAAAGGAAAGAAAAAACTTGGCAAAATTTATTCGCAATTACTGTCCCTTCAAAACTTTTATTATTTAATAAATTTTCTTTTCTCGTTTGTTTTATTTCTTCTGAAAATTTCGAATTAACGTTTTAAGCATTTTATGGAACGAAGTCTTATGCAATACATCAAACGTAAAATGGTTGGTTTAAGTAGAAATTAAATCATAATCTTTCTGTCTCTATGCTTCTTCAGAAAATTTTAACTCGTAAATCAAGTGAAATTATTTTAAGTAAAATATTCTGTTAGTTAAATCATTCGTAAGCACCACAGCTTTAAAATCTTAAACTGCTTACGTATATTGTAAATCATTATATGCATATTAGAGAAAGAGAACTTTAAGGAAACGCCGTAACTTTTAGACAAAAGTAGCAGATATATATTCAAATAATTATGTGTTTTGTTTTGTTTTTTTGTTTTTTTTTTTAGCTTATCTTTTTGTCATTATTGGTATTTTAAATCCTTTTGGCTTATTCCTTTAAGAAAATATCATTAAAACACAAACAAACTAACATTTATGATATCATTCATCGTATTTCGCATTTAACCCTATTGCGCTGGTAAATGTGTTGTGACAATAAATGTTGGACGGCGATGACGACGACAACGACCTTAGCAACGACCGTAATAACGAAATGGTTAGGTGGTGATGAAATATGGCGGTATGCCGGAAATTCCGTTATGGCCACGCTAATCCTTTTTTACTCAAAGCAATTAATTTAATCTCTCAGAAAACTGTGACTATACGGTAGGAACACGCAAACATAACGTGATTATTTGTTGTTACATGTTTTATGTAATAAATTTACAGTAACCACAAAACAAAACGCAAAAATGAATAAAGCAAAAATGTGTAAAATCCGCTTAAATGCTTTGCAATCAAAGGAGTGTCAATATAGTGTGAACTTTATAATCTTACAACATATGCTAGAATTAAAGAAGAAAACTAAATATAAAAAAAATAAACAAGAAGAAGAAAATCAAAGAAAAATAAAATGCTAGTATCAAAAGAAATTAAAAAAAAAATGTAATTTTGTGCAAATTTTTTGTTTGCTTTGCCCTAAAGACGCTATTAAAGATTTACCTAACTTAGTTGAACACACCTTTATTTAGATTTTCCACTTGTGCACATTTAATGGACTTTGTTGAAATTTAATCATTTTTTATTTTTATTTTATAGGGTGCTACTGGGGTCCAAGGTGAACGCGGTGCCCCCGGTTCGAAAGGCGACCGCGGCGATAGGGGCGATCCTGGACCTCGTGGTCCCGAAGGTCTACAGGGTCAAAAAGGTGAACCAGGTGTTGACGGTTTACCCGGTGTGGTGGGTCCGCCTGGCCCACCTGGACCACCTGGTTTACCTGAAAACTATGATGTAAGTACTATTGCACCTACATTATCTAATCTTTAAAAGATCTTATGAAAGTTATAATTGAATTCTTTTTCTCCGTTCTTATAAAGTAATGCATCTTTTCGGAATATAAAAACATTAAATTTAAATTTAATTGAAAGTTTTTTTTTAATCAATAAAACGTTCAACTGTAAACTAAATTTAAGTGAAATTTATTTATTTATTTTTTTTTTTAATTGATACATACTTCGATTGTGACATGGTTGGTCCTAACTACACAGTAAAAATTATATTTGTAATAAAGCAGTTTTAAGGTACATGAAATAACGAAAAGAACTGATAGACTAAAACTAATCGGATATTGGCTACAGTATGCCAGCGAAGCAGCAGTCAGCTTTTTTCTCTATTTATTTATTTATGTATTCACTCTTTCGGCTACAATATACATGTGGGCGAACATGTGGGGGATCATTATTAAGATTAAAGGCTCAACTAGAATATTATTAGAAAAGATCATCGATTACAAACACAACAAAGTGCAAAGTAAACAATTTTATTACCTTAACTTTGCAAAAGAGTGAAAAATTCCAAAACGCTTTTTTTAAAATAATTTCTTACGATTTTACCCAGTGTTAATATTAGTACTATTTGATAGGTCGACATAGTTCGATTTTTCATTATCAAGATCCATCCACCCAATTCCAGCTGCATTTTATACATGAATAAATACGAACGGTTTCGTTTAAAAGCCGTTGTTACACTAAGCTCTTAAAATACAACTGCATGCCTGCGATTTGAACAGTTTTCTTGCTTTTGAAGACATTCTAACGAGAGCAAGTAGATTTTTAATACTAAGTAATCTATGACGTATTAAGTTGTTGTAGATTAAAGTTAAGATTACACATATTGGAAAATATTACAATAGACAATGTGGTACAACATTTAATTGATCTTTCACTTTTATTATCGTGGCTCTGGCACACATGGATTTGCTTCTCGGCCGGTTCTGTGAGACCCTCTCATTGAACTTTTACAAGCACTGTTAGATTGTGCCCAAATTAATCTCGCGAGTCAGAATCTACATTGGCGGATGTATATTCGGGGACAATATGCACATTTAATTATAATATAAAAAAAAAAATGAATTACAAAATTCCATACATAAATTTAAATAATTAAATTAATTTGAACAATTAAAACATAAAAACGTTTATTATAATTATTATAATATAAATAAAAGAAAAATTTAAATATTTTTGCTAATTTTTGCTAATAATAATAAAAACCCATAAGTTAACTACTATATAAAATTCCCCTTTTTATTTGAATTAACAAATTATCAATAAGTAGTTCTCTTATCTTGGTAATTATAGTTTTTTAATTACTTTTGATTTCGTACATAAAAAAGAAAAAAGAATTGTTTTAATAAAAATAATTAATTAAAGTTATTAGATATGACCCAGCATTCACGAGGTGACACCTGAGTGATAGAACACCTCTTTCTGTTTTTCTCTTATTTAAACAACATTCTGTTGCGATCTACTTGTCTAAGCGAGCGGCCAATGCATTTGTTAAAGAAATTTGCAAATTACGGTTTATCGCATCTTGAAAGAAATGTTATCCCAATTGGTGTTTTACGTTCTGGAAAAAGATACAATTGACGTAGTTAAAGTCACGTAGATAGACAGATAACAACGGTGCAGTGAGCTTAAATACCTTGCTATATACAAAGTTTAGTTAGGACTGCTAAACGCTGGAATTATATGCGACGGCGAAAAGATAAGCCAGCTTATTGTCGAAACTGCCTCGCACCGGAACGCGTTATTCGTATTGAGAAGAATAACACTGCTGCTTACCCTAATAGTTCTATCGTAAATTGTGCAAATAACAAAAATCGAAACTATATCTCTATGAAAACGCACGTCCCAATCATCGTCTTTATCCACAAATAGGAGGCATATTGAACAGCAGAAACTCAGTTCAAAGAACAAGATCCCAGTATAACTCGTCTTCAGATCGGTTCCATGTCGAGCAAAATGTATTAATATTTCCAGATTTGCATCATAGAGCTAATGCAAAATCTGTTAAAAATTATTCGACTCATGTTAATACTGCAAATAATGTGCAACATAAACAATCATTCGCCTCGGTTGTTAAGGCCAATCTTGATTTTTTCAGAAAAAATATTGAATCACTCAGTCAGGTTTTGATGTTATTAAAAATCTTAAAATATGTATAAACCAACAAGAGCACGATGCTGCTATCCAACAACTAGCTATTGAATATTGCGATTCAAATGTGAAATAATGGATACGGCAGTGTATAAAGTACTTTTTTGAGAGTGTCATAGTCTCCGCAATAATTCGGTTGTTATTTAATTTCTTAATCAACAACAGCATCAGTGTGTCTTTACTTTCTACGACTCGTGTAAAATTCAAACTACACTTGTATAAAGAAGCATTAGGGAACAAATGAGAGGTTAAAACTGACGTAATTGGGAACATCGGTCAGGATATTCGCAATGATAGTAGGAAGTCCACACAATTTATTAGTGCGTATTCTCCTGGTGGGTCTTGGCCAGATGAACGTAAGAGCAAATTTAAAAGGCACTTACACAAACTTACGAGTCAAAACTGTGTTTTTATTCTCTGTGGTGCTTTAAATGCCAAATATGGGAACTGATGCTGCGCAAAAGCAAATTCTTCGGCTAATATTTTATATGACGTTTCAATATTCTTTCCGTTACTTGTTTCACATACTAACAATCGGATATACATTCCGTCTGTTCGAAAATCTAGGCTTTTTTTTTCTTTTTGTGTTTAGTCTTGACGAATACACCGTAACGTATTTCTGATTTGCAAGCTTGTAATGAGTTCCATTCCGGTCATTTACCCGTCAAATTTTCTCTCAGTTTTCACAAACACATAAAAGAACATTTCACTTATTAATACCTTTAATAGACAACAAAGCTATGTTAACTCTATAACCACAACAGAGGACGAAGACAACTGCATAAATTTATTTACTGTAAACATAATAGACGCTGTTCAACGCTCAGTGCCTAAAAAGTTTCCTAAGCGTAATTATCGTGAGTTTCTCTCTCTCTCTTGTCTGTTGAATAAAATTAAAATCAAAATTGCTTATAAAAGACAATGCGTACGTTATTGTCAACAAGTCGGCTATGTAAACACTCTGGCGTAAATAAAAGTCCCTAAGGGCGAAGTTTTTAAGTTTGGAAACGGATTATGAAATCGTAAAATAAGTGCTTTAGATAAAGAAAGCAAAAATGGAATGCTCTTACGCGTCTTATGTGTCGAGATATATATCTCCTTTATATAGATAGTAGTAAAATACAAGGTTTTGCAGAAAATATTCCACAAAATCATTAAATCTCTTCTAACTTACGCTCTCTCCAGTAAAAGAGTATATAGTTAACTCTGCGGTAACGAGACTGAACTCAATTTTATAAGTAACGAAGTCGTTAAATATTTAGGGCGTGAAGCAGGCCAAGGAAAGTCTTCAGCTATAGATAAAATAAACCTACAAAATTATTGTCCACGAAGAAATTCGACTTTTCACTAACATAATCAATTCACACATCAAACTCCGATATATATTAGACATATGTAAATCGCCTAAAGTTATTCCCATTTCTATGCAAGGCAAACCACCAAATGTTGTCAACAATTATCGAGCGAAAAATACTATTTCAAATAACATTTTGATGGCAAAAGCCATGATAATACTTGTCACCAATTAGTACATATAAGCCGTTATGTTAAAAGCAAATTTGAGGATAAACAATCCCCTTATTTAGACCTCTTTGACGTCTAAAAAGCTCTTCATTTTGCGTAGAATAATTCTATTTGATTGAGGAATAGGTGCACTGCCAACGAAGACTACCGGCTCGAGAGAAATCTGTCCTTCTACTCTGATTGCAATGCTGCTACGATGCATGAACAACGGCTTCAAAAAGGTTTCTCGCTCATAACTTTTTATTAGAAAGTCGCAGACAAAAATTCGATTCAATAATCTTCTCTTTTCTTTTAAATTAGCGGCTTCGCGGCGGTTAACTATAGCCTTCCTGTGTAATCATTGAAAAGCTTAAATTTAATTAATCCATTCACGTTCATTTACACAGATAACTAACATAACGGAGAGCTGGTGTTCAATTACATTTTCTGAGTTTGGCGACCGTACACGAAGGCAACAAACACTTATTTACAGATTGAGGAGTGCTGCACATTTTCATTTTAAATTTCTGGAACTGCCATTAATATGGAATCAGATTTGTTCCCACATTCTCTATAGAATCCATATAGCGAACCCTTCAAAATAACGCAAAAAGTGAAGAGTTACGCAGTTACCATCGAAGTCTTACTCGGAAAGCATCGGACTAGATATTTTAAACTTCTTTAATTTCAAATGTACCTAAGTTCTTATCGAAGGCTCAGGAAAGTATTTGGAAGGCATTTGTTTGCAATATATAGAAAAAGTATTAAAGCGCGACCAACACTACGAGGAACTTCCGCGAACCATAAGAAATACACAATTTATAAAATCACCGAAAGAAATCATTAATGAAAGCTGAAAGAGATTTTAATGTGTCCGGGGACAGTCAGGCAATTCCTGTCGACAAAAACTCTGGATGGTAACCTTATCCAAGTAAAATGTCTCCTTCATAAGCTACCTCAACGTGAAATTCCTAGCATGTGGTTTGTTTGGACGTAAAAACTATTGACTGAGTACAAGAAACAATCGAACAAAAAGCAGACTATTACGCCTCGGTCGTTTAGAAATTTCCCGCAATATTTATTATTTTAACAGTTGAGAGCACGAAAGCACCTCTATTCCATATTATATCTATTTCACCGGAGTCTTCGGGTTAATGCTGAGTTTTACGTGGAACTTAGAATTTAGAAATAGTTCCAAATTCCTAGATTAATGGTGTAACTGGGGACATATACCAATCAGGCTCTGTTCCTGCTATCACAAAGACTTGACTACAGAAGTTTAGTCCTCAATCTCCTGTTCAACTATGTAAGAGACATACTTGAACAAAATTTATTAACAACGAGAAAGGGCATTAACTCTTTTCCGAAACCAGATTAAGTCCGACTTTACCGTTTTTCAGTTGAATAATTCTATATCTTAGGGGTTAACTACCTGACATTATAAGAAAATTTGCAAAACCAAAAAAAAAAAAAAAAAAATTAATTTTAAATGTCGTTTTTATTACATTTTTATACTCCAATAAACCGAATAAATTTCTTTAAAAAAATGTTTACTTTTTTCGACGCGTTTAAACTTAGAACTCATTTAAAGATAAGAAAGATGTTAAAAAAAAAAAAAAAAAATCATTTTATGAAAACACGCATTAACTGAACTAAATTTAATGGCAGTCCCCAAGAAATTCCGTAATGTCTCAATGAATCAGTGTAGAATCTTTCTATAACGTTCTTCCATATTTAACGATTTTGTGCGGACGTTTATGATTATATTCGCCTAATATCCGACCATTAACAGCATTTGCTGAATTTTTATACGAAAACAATTTAATTTGTTTTTATCTTCAAAAATTCTTTACTAAAGTTTTTTGATTTTCCTTTTGCTCTCTCTCGCTCTCTATCTCTCTTCGCGTGAAGAATGAACAAAAATAAAAATCAAATACAAAAAAAAGAAGCATAAAATGTGTACTCGTAAAATGCTGGCATACAATTCATGGCAGCAAAGTGAAATTAGAAAACGTGACTAAAATAGAAAAAGTTTATTAGGCAGCCAAGCAAATATATAGATATATACGTAGAGACCCATGCGCTAAGACACACCCGAATCCGTATAAACCATCAAGTCCATTAAGATGCTCATCATTGCTTAAAATGAACAGCAGAAACAATAAAGGCAGCAACAGAAATTAGCTGAACAAATGCGTTGTGAGAAGCCACTCACTACTACTTTAGGCCAAACAATTAAACTAAAAGGTTGCAGAACAATAAAATACATAACAACAACAGCAACAACAGCAACAAGCGGCGGAAAAAGGCCAAGAAGGGGTAAGACGACTACTACAATAAATGCTTTACAAAGTTCAAGACAAACAAGCGAAAAAATCGTTTGTAAGGATTGAGCAACAGGAACTATAGGCGGGCATGAGATCGAGGAGGGTTGCGAAAAAAGTTGGCAGACAGTAAAAATAAGTTTAATCACAGAAATTAGGACTTGAACCAACGGCGGCAACGGCAGCAACAACAACAACGTGAAAAAGGAAAAATTCAAAACGAACAAAAAAAAAAACAAAAAAATGTTTTTCGTTATGTTTGTTTATGCCTTCAAAACTTTTATGCGCCGTATTTTGTATATAGCGAAACAAAACACTATAGATTCCCTCTCTGGCTGGCATTTTCAACGTATGCACCAAACAAAGTTGACGTTATGACTGCCGAGCTGATAGACTAGCAAAAACTAAACGTTTGACGACTAAGTCAACCTTTTCAGACACGTTTATCATGTCACACTGTAGCGGGTTGCGAGCGAGCATTTGTGCGGTACCGATAACAATATGTACGCCTAAGAGCACCATAGATAAATAAAAACAAAAAGAAAAGGTCGAGAAAGGCAAAGCTACTATTTACAAAATACAAACAATTTGACACAAAAAAGAAATACACACAAGCACAAAAACACACACGGACACAAGTCAAGCAGCAAGTTGACTTGACTTGGCTTGGCTTGCCTCGGCTTGGTTGGCTGACAGGGTTACAAGTAAAGGAGTCGCATAAAAAATGGCAAAACATTTTTCTTCATGCTAAACTGGTAAGAATGGTAAACGGCAGCTGAGTGATAAGACTGCCCCCATAATAAAATGAAATACTTGCAATTTATGATGAGAGAACTTCGCCTTACAAGCAATGCAAAAAAAGGGTGAGCTTCGAAGAAAGGCAAGCAGCAAAGGTTACGTAAAAACAGGCTAAGAGCACACTTGGTTAACATGTTACCGCACTGATAGTAATAATTGCTGCAACTTTTGAACTAACCGCAAACACACTCACCCATACATATATGTATACACACATGCACATATATATACACACACATACATATATATATATACATACATACATACATACATATATACATATATACATATACATACACGTACGCATTTTAAGAACAAAACATAAGAAACTATTAGAAAACTTCCGTGCGATAACTTTGATCAGATTAAAAAAACACCACCGCTATCATGGCATTAGTGTTATAGCCTTAAGCACCAGGATGGTATACTTCTTACTGGCGCATAAAGACGCGATTATATATGTACTCATCGTTTACTTTAGAAACCCTAACTAACACCAAGAATATATAAACACATAAATAAAAAAGAAAAAGTAAATACAAATTTAAACGACTTTTAGACACTCGTTGCATAGGTTAAGCGGCAACTAGATATAATTTCTTTTTATATTTTAATCATTTCGCTTCTTTGGTTTTTCTTTTCTGTGCAATGTGACTTTTTATTCCGAATTAATTTAAAAATAGAAATAAATTTTCGTAACATTAAGGCATTACATTAACTATTTTACATATTTATTAACATCCATTGCATATTAGTTTGACATCAAAATTTTATATAGAAAGGTAAATATCAAAAAAGACGATTTCATTTTTCTGAATAATGGACTTATCCCCCGATGGCTGCCTCTTGGTTGTCGCAAATGAAACGATTTAATTCTTTTAATTTCTCTAACGATGGATACAAAAAAGTTTGAAAAACTAGTTGTTAAGTCATATGTGCTGAAGTTAACTGTTTCAGTTGCAAATTTAAAACTTGTACGCGTTACATTGTTGTTATTAAAGTGAAGTACGCTTCTTCGTCTGCTCCGGCCCTGCGTTGCAGGCATTTTCGAAAAGCAGGTTAATTTAAACAATTTTCTTTTTTTCTCGTTTATTTCTTTTACTTCTTTTTCTGCTTCTCTTCACCTTTACTACATAACCTTGCGAGGTTTTCATCGATTACATAAGTTAAACGGCCTGGCATTCTTTTCAAAAGTCGGAAAGTAAACATTTAACATATTTACATTGTCGTTATTCTCGTCGTTACTGTTGCCTACCGGAAGGAAATTAGTTACTCAGCAAATTGTTTTCACTTCCAGATAGATACGTTTGTTCATTTATTATTATTAACCTGAACTTTTGACAAAAACAAACAAAAACATTTGATATACATATGCATAAAGTTTGGGCAAATGAATGATGCATGCCTTGACGTGTCGCATTTCTTCCTTTTATCGTTTATTCATAGAATTTTTACATTTATGCCAATTTCCAATTCATATTGAATAGTACGCACGCGTGACCGCTTTCGAAGTGTGCAAACGATACGTTCAACACATCTTGAGATGGACAATAATACTATTATTACTAATGTTAGTGCTACTACTACTAGTACTACTACTACTACTACTACTAGAACTACGACTGCAATTAGTACTGCTACTAATGTCAATACTTATATTACTACTAGAACTACGACTATTACCACTGCTACTATTAATACATTGCAAATCCTCTACTGTGAATGACGTTCACTTTATGTAAGATATAAATGTATAAATATCGCCATCGACACTGAAGTGCCATTTTCCTTTCCAGTGGCGCCATCTACTGAAGACTCGAATTAACTATAATTGCAAAAATCGTTTCACTCACCATTCGATTCTCCATTCCGAACTATAACATTGGAAGTGAAAGTCTGTTTCCTACATTCAAAGTCGATGTATTTATAACTCTTTCCAAAAAAAAAGAACCAATACTTTTTTCTCCTTTTCTCAGTAAAATCAAACATCAAATTTTGACTAGTATTGTCAAACTTGTCGTAAAAAATTAACTTATCGAAATCGGAAGGTACTTTCAAAAATCAAACAAATCTAGCCAAGCTCTCATTCGGGATTACAAAACGGAAAAACAGGTATTTTTTTTTTTTTTTTTTTTTTGCTGAAAGCTCCGATCCATTGTATTCCTTTTTCATAATGCATGCTCCTTTCTTAATACGGTATTCTACCTTTTTACAGTCTTGTCTTCATACGCATTGGAAAGAAATGAAAAGAATCAGTAAAAAATTGAAAATAGAGAAGAAAAGATGTTACTTAGCTTTCATGCACACTTCCACTCTGACAAAAAATTCTGGTCATATTTTTCCTTGTCATTAAGGAAAGGAAATTTTCAACGAAACAATGCGTTGGACGATTCGAGTCAAGCACGTAAGGGGCAATCATTTGATATTTGTCCAGCTATCGTAACTACCAGCGAATTAGAATCGGGCTACCAATAATAGTATTCCAAATTTTCTTCTTAAGACATTGGAAATGTCTTAGCTGTTATGAGCAACACTTCCTTGTAAAATATTCTTATGAGTGACTTACTTGAACTTTCATTTTACTGACAAAAATTTGCAAAAAATTGCATTGTCTTTAGTTAATTATTGCCTGAAATTATTCAACGAAAATGAAACCCTTTGTAACTTCACTTCCAAAGGTATATCCATTTCTGATACGGGAAGCTGAAAACCTTCGCCGGCAAAATCATAGTTTTTGTAATAATAGCAATAAAGCCGATAATCAACTAAAACCACCATAGAGCATGACATCTACCTCAACGAATAAATGTAATTCGCAGCACCATTGATTTAGTCGTATAAGAATAAGTTGAACAATTTTTTCCTAACGCTTTATGCGAAATTTCAAGTAATTATATTGCAATGCTTGATATTCTAAACAAGCGCTGATTACTTTGATTGCTGTAAAAAGAAAAAAATTACAAAAGCAAGAAACCGCGTGGCCAACGAATTGGACCGAATAACGGAATGGAAACATACGTTCATAAATGATGCACTCTAGCCATTAATTAAAATTACTTGAATGCTGGGCGCTGTAATACAATCTTCAAATGAAAGAAATAAGAAAACACTAGAGTCGGTTAAGGCTAACGATTAGATACCCTACATTTGCATCCTTCGCATAAAACAAATCGCCATTTATTTACCAAAAAGTTACATTTCATTTGCGTAAAAATTTTCGATAGGAGCTCTTGTATGCGTGGATGCTCAAAACGTAAAACTGACATGGTGCCAGTCCAGCAAAATATATATATCCGTGTCAAAATTCTTCTTGCTTTTTGCATCTAGTTTCATCTGAAAGCATTAAAAGTCACACTTTACTTTACCGCCTAAGGGCTTACGCCTTGTGAGAATTGGTTTGAGAAGACGCTCAAATCCAAATTCCCTAGACTTCACTTTTATGTCAAATTATTGCTGTAAGCCAATTTTCATCATAAAATATAATATTAAAGATTAGACCCTTTTGCCAAGCTGACTCTTCGTAGCAATGATTGTAGATTTGGTCCGTTCATATCAAACTTTCCCCCTTTCCTTTAATCAATACTAATGGTATGGATTGTTCTTAAAAGAAATTTTGCAAATTTGAAATTTGTTTTTTTTTTTGACAAAACGACATTTTTAAAATAAAGCGTTATCTAGCGAATAGTTTTAGATAACCGAATCAATCCAATCTATAATACTTTCAAAAGAATTTACGCCTACGGGCAAAACACGTCATATTACCTTTTACAGACAGAGAGGGAAAGTAAAATCGATGCAGAAAAGAATTCCGATTTAATCGGTATAGCAAAAGATGAGTTTATTTCAAGCCTTTCTGAGTGCTAAAAATATTCAATATATTCTGTACCGCATGTGATAGTATAAGAAGAATTTTTTTTTTCTCATGTACGATTTTAATGAATTTTAACCCAAAGGCTTAATTCGAAATTTTTCATCTATAATTTTTCAGAAAAGGGAAATAGTAAGGAAAATAATCGACCATTACATCAGACCATCATTTACTATGAAAATTAAATAAAATTCAAATCAATAACAAATGAAAATAAAACTACCATTAAAGTGAAAGGAAAAAAAAAAAAACGAAAACAAACTTCTAACGAAGGATTTTTCAAATGGAAACCAAAGTCAAGCAAAGCAAAGTGAAGGCATTGAATGAATTTACCAGCCGACGATACGCTTGTCAGAGACCCAATGACCATGGAAAAAACAGTAAATTAGCATCATTGGGGTTTTGTGTAAACATGTTTTGTCGATGTGCTCTCATTTTTCTTCTACTTTTTTTCGGCATCTTTTTATCCTCCTCTTACGGTCAGGCTCTTGAGGATTTTCGTATATACGCTGAAAAGTATCCTATGTGAACAGATGACTGCATATATATATATATATATATATATATATATGTGTTGATGTTCATTGCCATAGCACAGAACAGTGTTTCTCAAACGATGAGGATCCGTCTAATGCTGATCGTTCGCAAAAGTATAGTTAATCACTCACCTCGTTTTCACAATTTACTTACTATTAGAAAACTGAATTTCTACTTCAACTCCGCAATCAATCGATAAAATCTCAAATCATACATTAGGGGAATGATCAAGTCATTAATATTTTAGACCAGCCTTAGACCACTTATGATATGACTACTTATGATTTAATCTTTGAACATGAAGAGTTATTACTTCCTATTGAAGTATAGCAATTGCCAGGGATAAGACTATTAATAAAATGAATTCACGGGTGTAAAATGTTTTCTTTGCTAACTTTTGGGTTCCACAACCGGTTTGCTTAGGGATTAGCTTTTCAGTATTGAACGAGTCGATCTTGTTACTTTGCAAATGTCTGAACCAAGAGGGCTTGACTTTGCGACTCACATGGTTCAGGCACTATTTGATAAATGTGACGATCTAAGACTCTGACTCATCAGCGGCAATGTGCGGCGACCATTCAGGAGTGTTTCGGTAAATCGATATGTTCCTGGATTTGCCAAACTTTACGAACGACACAAGCGACACCACAGTAGAAATGCAATAGAACAGATGGGCACTGCTGCCTTTACGTCGACCATAAACATTTGTTAGCTGATCAGCGTTGACAGGACGGCGTTGAAATAAATACCGCAAAGTTTGGCAAGCAACTGCCGTCACAAAGGGACAAATCTTAACTGCTATCCCGTTTGATATCTCAAATAAAGCATAATTTATAATTGCAGAGACAGGATTTAGCTACGATATAAACTTTATCACTAATTTATTACTTTCACATACACGCACAGTTGTCAATTAATAGATGAAAGGGTATATTTAAAATTTCAATTAATAGGTAACACACGTTCAGTTAAGAAGCTCTGTCTTAGTATATGCTGTGGCATTAGAGAAAACAACTTGAGAAATTTTTATTAATTTACTCGCACGGAACGACAACAACAACCAGTAGAAAAAAACCAATCTCAAAAAATAATAACAAAAATTATCTACATCTATATATAGGAATTCGTATAGTACATAAAGTCAAGAGCAATATTGGGCTCACGGACTTGGGAAGAGATATTTGGGAAAACACATGCAATTAAATGAATTTCTATGGCTAGCGACAATTTGCTAAAGCAATGAGAATGCAAAACGTGTATGCGAATGAAATGGGAAAGTGTGCAAATCCGTTTTGTGCTACTCTTTTTTTTTCATTTTTCTTTTTTATATTTTCATTTTTACGCTTCAACACGTTTTTCCGGATATTATTGGATTTCTCGTTTCTTTACATACTTTCAAATTTATTTCTCCAAAGCATTTATTTATACATTTCTCTAAAACAAGCAAAAATTTCCGTTTTGTGTTAAGCAAAAAAAAAAAAAAAAAAAAAAAAAAAAAAAAATGCAAAAAATCCAAAAATAATCTAGATATGTAAGCTAAGATAAAACATATATACACACGGACAGCCACATATATTATATATATGTGAATAACTATCTCATAATATAGTATGAATAGCGACTAACCAATCATGTTCAATCATAAACTCAATGAATTAGTTTAACAGAAATTGAAGAAGAGCGCAGGAGATTTTTTTGCCATCAGACTTCCAAAAACAAAAAAGCTTTCATTAAAAAATATTCAATTATCGTTAATGGATGCACGATAAAACATACATTAGTAAACTAATAGCGAAAAATGTCTGTAAAAGATGCATTCTTCCCCGTTTCTTTTTTTTTTTTTTTTTAGTTAATTTCGTTTTTCCCTTTTTCCTGTTTGTTTTTCTTCCTTCTTTTTTTTTTTGTTTTTTTTTTTTTGTTTTTTTAAGCAATTTTTTGGTAAAATTGCTGCTTGAAATATTTATTAATCTTGAAAAATTTATTTCACATTTATGCATAAATTTTGTTTTTTATGCAACAATGTTGTGTATATTCAAAAAATATATATATAATGAAAATATATCAAACATATCATACAGATAAATTGGAACCCTACCAGGACATTCAAGGTATACAATATATTATTTTTGTTCTCTTCTTGTTTATTATTACAATTTATGAAGTAGAATACTTTAGGATATTAATTTTGTTTTTTGACTTCAGCAAAATCCCGTAATCCGTAAAATTCAAAAATAACAATTTGTAATTTCTATAGAGAAGAAAAGCATAGATTTGAACGATGTGTGGTTTTTTATTTAAAAAAAAAGAAAATGCACTTACCGTAGTCCGAACATGGGTTTCTATTTAATAAAAATTAACTTACATTAACTTAAGGTATGCTATGTTTTGACGTTTTATTTATGAAATCATAAAATTCCATGTCCATCCGTCTCTCTTCTCTTTTGCTATGGAATTGTATAATAAAACAACATAAAGCGCCTGAAGCTTAAAATATGATGATATAATTGAACTTGCGTTACCTTCTATTGCACGTGCCTATTACATGTTTAGATTTCGTATTGGAAGGCATTTAAAAGAAGAAAAGAAAAGATTGCAAAGAGCAGTAATGAGCAGTATAATAAGATTGGTTATGACTTGAATACAAATTCTTTGCCAAATTAATGAGAAAACTTAAACAAACTTTTGGTATTTTTATACCCACACCGTAGGAAACGGATCTAAAATGACTTTATTATTCAATTTATTGTATCCACAGGAATGCATCAATAAAATGATAACATGTATATACATATATACATATATTCGTTGATGTTAGTATATAATTGCATATAATACATATATATGTACTTACAATTTTACGAGTTAAACTAGTAAGTTCCACCTGCGTGTTTGCCCAGTTTTTGTAGATGCCATAAAATCGCAGTAACAACTTCATGTTAGCTCGTCTGTACATAAATCGCCCCTATAGATCAAGTTAGTGAACAGCTGTGATTAGCCTTCAAAGTTCACCAAGCAACCGCTGAAATCCTAAAAAAGCCAAAATATTCCATCATCAATAGTGTTGCTTTTATCGCATTCTATTTCCAATTCGGATCTAGAACTCGTGTCGAATTTGCATTTGTAACTTGCTTTCACTTTTGCAAAGCCTACGATTTCCTTTATTTCAAGTTTCAAAAGTCAACGTAACGCAAAATAAGTCTGATTTTCTTCATAAGCAAAAGAAAAAAAAAAATAATAAAAATAAAGTCATTAAATAAGTTGCCAATCCAAACATGCATTTATTCCTTTGTTCATTTTCATCTAAATACTTTTTTATCAAGTCAAGTTTTTCGCTATCGCGTTCCTACCTTTCGTTTCCCCTTAGTTTTTTGATATCATTGGTCCACTCTTTTCTTTTTTTTTTTTTTTTTGATTATAATAATAACACAAGTTGTTTTTGATTACGACAGCCATAGTTGATTTTATCTGTAAAGCAAAAAGTTGACTTCTTTTACAGAGCTATACAAAAATGAAGCATTTATACTGCTAACTGTATACAGCGTGCAACTAAAACACCATAAGTAACTGTTGAGATGAGGTCATTCTAAATTTTTCGGACAATCAATTTGTCAATTTCCATAAAATTTCTTAGTAATTCTATTAGTGTATTAGGGTAAAAATTACTAGGTGAGACTGTAAGCTGCACCCTCTCACCTGACATTTATATCACACAAATTGTCATTTCCGAGTGCTTTGGGAAAAAATTGTGTTTCAATTAATGGCTTTTTCTGATATTCTAGACAATTTCAGGTTACAATCCAATTTTTGATATATATTTTTTTTATTTTTTTTTTTTGTTGCAATTTCGGGTTATCTCCAAGCAATCCGAAAAAGCTTTCCCGGGCAAAGTAATCCCCGCTGATTAGCAGTGACAGCCTTTCCTCATGATTTCCATCTTTTCCGATGCGCTTGCATATGACTTTGCAATGTGTTTGAAGATGCGCGTTGAGAGATGCGTTTTACAATGATTTCCAGCTTTGAAAGCTTGTGAATTTTCATTTTTACACAAATCTTGGCCAATTTTATTTAAATAAACCAATTATCACTTATCACGCCCTACATTATTAGTACTTTTATATTCACATCAGCAAATGTTAATTGATGACGTCACTACTACATACCAATATCGTCGCAATAGTTCGATATTAATTTAAAATGGATTCACAGAGAGACAAATCGATCCTCTTAAGAGTAGCTCTTCACATAGCAATTCTTTGCTTATCGTATTGCCTGTTAAAAACGAAACTGCCATATGTGTTAGTTTCGACCGATCATATGAATTGGATGAAACTTGCGTGAAATTAATGTGCATTTTTACATGATGATAGCAAAATTCCATACATTGGCTTAATGGCAGGTAGACACTATAGAAGAAGATCATCGGAATGTATTTTATAACAAATAACTATACATTTTCGCACAACCTATTCTTATAAATTCAAATACATATGCATTCATACAATTCGTACGTACCAGATGTGAAGTCATAAGAGAGAAATGAACGATGTATAGACAACATTTCGATTGAATTCATTGGACAGTTAACATTCATTGGATTGATTAAAAAAAAAAAAAAAAAAAAAAAAAAAATTGTAATAAAATAATGATAATAAAAAATAAATAAATATTTACTTTGCATTCCGTTGCTTGTCAACTGAAATAGTGTGAACGGGCTGCGACGGTCGAGCTTGCATGCAAGCACATATACGTCCGACTGAGCAGGCACTTGTAGAATTGTAATGCGAAGTAAAATCATATGCAAAACATTTGGCATTCCATCTGTCACGTATACATATGCAGACATATATGAAACTTCCTTTTATATGTTTTGACTTAAATGGGGAAACCCTTTGTACGTTTACAGTTGTTGCGGTTACTAGCGAATACGTATTTAAATGTCTCAATATATGTAAAGAAAAAAAGGGAAAACACTTAACGGCCTTATTGGTTCCTGAGGTTATGCTCCCCTTCAAACCGAGATAGTATATTAAGTTGATTACACGATTAGCAATTCATCAACAAGTTGTTATGGACAATTATTCAAAATAACATGCACAGCAGCTTCTAGGCTTCCCGTGTTGCGTATTGAATACAAGGATTCTCTTAACTTTTAAATACGGTTTCCAACAATCACCCGCTAGCTATCTTGATAGTGTTTTAAGAAAGAAAAAATCCTCTACAAAAAAAATTAAAGTTAACTGCTACTGTACCGTCTATGGAAATTGGTTGATTAATCCTCTTGTTCATGAGATAAAAAATGAAAAGAATAACGACAAATAGAAAAATGTTTCCTGTTCGTCATGATTCCTAAAAAGCCTCATATCTTTCGATCGAAGGTAAATCAATGCGTCTTTCGCAAACAATTTTGTTAATAATATATTAAAAAATAATTTTCTTGTTCCGATAGCAAGACTTAGGTACAAGATCAGATCATTCCGTCAAGTATGTATAGAGACATTGGCTGTCAGATCATCAATTCATCATGAAAATCTTATAGTCTCAAGAATTTCAACAGAAAAATCAAACAACTAGACCACATATTTCTAGTGCATGTTCACCAGTTCCGACGCTATACAGACACGTAATAGTAGATAAAGATCTAAACAATTTGAAAAAAAAAAAAACACGGACTACATTAGTAGTTCTAAAAGCTTATTGCAGATATTAGGATTAGGAAATTTGAAAATGTGTTCCGATTGGACAAATTCGTAATTAAACAAAAAACAGTAAATTACTTTGAAATTATCCGCCTGAGTGGCCGAGTAGCCAAGAGTCTCGACTAGCAATTCAATGGTCGTGGGTTCAAATCTCAAGTGCAGTAGAGTTTTTACAATAATAATAATAATAATAACAATAATAATAATAATAATAATATCAATAAAAATAAAAGCCGAAAGCCTTAGATCCTAGCGCTTTAACACATAAGTCTTAGAATTTATTCTCTGGCTAAATTTATAATAATAATAATACTTTAAAATTGAGGCACACCCCTCGGATTGCAGTTATTAAACTTAAATAATTTGTTTTTCATTTTATTCACTCTTCTATGTTGTTCAAAATGAAAATGCAAGTAATGTCTAGACCAATTAATCATGAATTTTTTATTGAATATTGTGTATTTTTTACACCCACCACTGTAAGATGGGACTATACTCATTTTGTTTTTTTCCACAATGCATGTAACATCCAAAGGGAAGCTTCAGATATTCTTGATCAGCGTGAAATTCTGAGTTGATTTAACCATTTCTGTCCGTCTGTGTGGTGTGTGTTGTTGGGACTCTCCTGATCGCAAAAATGCAGATAGCGGCTTTAAATTTAGTAAAAACATTGGAAGTTTCTGCAAGTAGGTTGGTGTTGAAAATGAGCCGAATTGGTGAGAGAAGAAGCGCGCAGTTGAGCGTAAACTGAACGCAACTCAATTTGTTTTAACAAAAATTATTAGGTTTTTTTCTTGCTTGCTCGGAAATTATTGAACTTAGAAAGCTGAAATTTTCCACACCTACTCTATTCCTTACTTGAAAATATGAAAAACATCCACATCCATGCCCACACAAAGTTACAAGTGATTAAGTTTTGGTTTTTTCACTTTATTTATGTTTTATGCAAAAAAGACAGAATGTTTAAAACTATTTTGTACACTGCATAAATGAAGACATATGTTATCTGTCTAAAAATGGGTTAATTTTAAAATGAATACGCGATTAATTTTTCCTTAATAACGCCAGCGATGTGGGTATCAAATAAAAGAACTTGAAGAGTAGAACCCGAAGAACATAGTGGTGGGAATGAGCGATTCTGCACCCGCAGAATATAACTTACCAGCTTGTTTTTATCTGCTTTTAAAACATTCGTCCACGACAAACTAGCATTTATGCACAAAAATTCGTTGGCATCTTAAAGCTTTACAAAGAATTTATTTTTAAAGAAAATATAGCAGAACTTTTGTTATTTAATTTTTAATGAATTGAATGAGTTGACGCTGCCCATGTTTCCTCTATGATTTAAGCTTTTAGGTCTTTAGGCAAATTTTATTTATACTTATGTTCACTGCTACGCAGTATGAATGGGGGAGAAAACGCCCATTTTATTTATATTTGATTAAACCTAATTTTTCAATCAACCGTTAAAACCGCTGATGTTTTTGTTCACAATATTGTATATATAAAGACTTATGCGTGGTTAGTCAGTCAAACATTCAATCAATCAATCAATCAATCAATCAATCCATTGCGGAAAAATCAAAGAATACGCTTTATATTTAACGTCACCGCAAACTGTCAGTCAAAATGAATACTCGGAAAAACCAAACCCGATGCATATAAACTAAACATATAATACGAAAAAAATCATTTTCAAAATAATTTTTAATTATATAAAGAAAATAAAATATTATCCATACATTGCATGGTGTCTGAAATTCGAATGTGTGTTTAAAGAATACAGAGATATGCTCATTAAATATTTGTCGTCATCGTTTGCAAGCTACTAAAACGTGATAATTATTTTCATCGAATTTTAGATCAAATGGTAATCGATTCTAAATTATAAAGAATTAAATTTATTAAAATGAAACTTTTAATATTTGCAAATTTTTTAATTTTATTTATTAAAACTAAATAAGTAAACCTTTAAGGCCGATCGTAATTTAAAAGAAGGCAAGGAAAGCCAGCTCCACTGCCTTTTGAATAATTACCTAACAGCTATTACTTCCTATGCCACTTCCCGTTGGCTTAAGAATCGATTGCCGCCCTTTTTCACCCTCAATTTTGAAATGTCTTAGACTATTGCCAACGGATTAAGATGAAATGAAATTTGATTTTTTCAAACGAATAAAAGTTTTATCATTAAATAATATTTTTCTTAGATCGAATTTTATTACGATCACCAATTGCTTGACCTTCATTTTCAATCATTATAGTTCCTTACAAAAGTAAAGATTATATATTCGATTGATATGAGAAAAACCTATACATATATATATATATATAATAGCATTGCAAACGTAAAATATTTCGCTATCCTAAACATCCCCTTATATGCACATAGGATAACGTGTACGATAGTTCAGAAGAAGGCTGAAGCGTTACTCAAACTAAAAACCTAAGCTTGTGAAATCTATAAGAAACAATCGCAAGCAAGATTCTACATCAAGTTCTGATGTTAAATCAATGCACACACACACATAAATAGATGAATGCAATAAATTATGCTCTTCACGGGAGCCCATTTTGCTTAGACAATGTGGCATATTTGATGTGCATTTTGATTTGATGTGCGCTACATATAGTTGGCAAACTGGATACATTAGTCCTAGTCTGTATGGAAGTTTAAAAAAGAACCAGCCTGCAAGCTTGGAGTAAGCTAAAATATAAATCTTATTTTTAAGTAACAGAAGACTGAGCTCCATTCTGGTGGCGCGATCCTTCACCTTTATTAGACACGTCCAGAAGGAGGGTATCTTAGAGTGAAAAAACAATTTTTAGCGCGGAAAAAGTAGGCAACGGTAACCTAAGAGCGAACATTGCGTAGTTTGTTCGCGTGCAATCTTTTAAATACAACGAATATGACTTTAAAAGTTTATCGAGGTGAGGAACGAACTTAAAAATCGAGTCAGTTTTCATCAAGTGACATTCAAAAATCAGCAAAACTGGTTTGATAGCCCATTCACAGATACCCAATAAATATGTTGCGTTCTTTTTTCCCCAAATTTCTGAATTTCAAAAAGAAATATGGACATATGTATATATATATATATATAGATATATATTTATATATATGTTTATATTTGTAAACCGTCAGAAATTTCTAGTTCGTACAAAAACATTTAAAAGTAGTGTTTGTGTGTGAATGGTTATCAGCCTATGGGAAGTTAAACAAATTTAAAACATATATTCTTAGTCCGATCGCAAAAATTAAATTGGAAAGTAGGCGTCTACCTCCCTTTAAGGCTTAAGAATATGAATCAATCGTTAACTTAACACATTTTCTAAAATTTGGCATAATCACCTATCGGAGTAAACATTTTGTGCGCTAATCGGTTCGCTGTTCGGTCAACTGACACGTCTGACATCAATCAAATCAACTACTCGCGTTAATTCACGATAATCGGAGGAATATATGTGTCTGCGCCTTTATTTAGTTAAAAAAAAAAAAAAAACGTAGAATGAGAAACGAATGGAGGAGAAAGTAGAGAGAAAGAAAACAGCCTACAAAAAGGAAGACAAAACGAAAGAATAAAGAAAAAGAAGGAGGAAAAAAATGAAAAAACCAAAACAAGCAAAAGAAAAAGGAAAAAGAGAAAGCAAAGGCAAAAGCGCAATGCGAAAAAGGAAAGAAAAACCGAAAGTAGAAGGAGAGGGACATATAATAAGATGAATGGATAGCGAAAAATGAAAAAACATGTAAAGAGAGAAAGGAAGAGAGGCACAGAAAACATAATATTGGTCTTTTCAAAGAGAACTAAATAACAAGAGGCATCAACTTTACGTTCATACCCAGAGGCAAACTTTAGAGACCCCTTAAAGTATATATACTCTTGATCAGTATCAAATTCTGAATCGACTTAAGTATGTCCGTCTACTTGTCTGTTCGATTTAAACATTTTCCTGAAAACCGATCGGAGGGCACGCCGTTGATTTTCAGGTTCTTCGCTCATTACTCACAAGCTACAACAGATGCACAATATAAATTTTCAGTTTCATTCTACAGCAGGAAAAAAAATCAGCCACGCCCACCCAAAATTATAGGGTATGAAAATTTAGATTCTTCTTTTTTTTTTTTAATTTTTAAAATAACAGTGCTGGGTGTAAAGGATTAGAGCGCAATATAATTTTCTTGCTTGCTATAATTGAAAGCAGTATGCATTTCAGGAGCTTGCGGTGTTTCTGATACACTAGCAGCATTCGACTGCTTGCTCTTTCATTCTCATTTTGTGGAAAGGCAAAAAATCTGTTAACCGTTTCTTCACATTACGTCACGCCGTTTCAAATCAAAAGCATATACGCTCCCGTGCTTTTAAGTGCATATAAACTATGCTATGCATATATGCTTGTATGTACACACACAAAAAAAAAGAGAAAAAAAACTGAAAAGCGAGGTAGCAAATGCAATTTGTTTTCGTTTCATCGCTTATATCAGCTCGCATTGAAGAATTTTAAATTTTATGTTTGTCAAATGCTTCAATAAATTTCACTGAAAATTTTCGATAGAAATATGAAGAAATTTTTTTTTTATAATTAAAAAAAGTTATATTATAGCAATAATTTGTATATATATTTAAAATATATAATTTTTATCTATTTATATATTGGTATATATAAATATTTAATAAATAATATTTTATGCAATTTTCTCCATCATTCTTGAAATATTGCATAAGGCATTTATTTCACGTGGCTCTCGGTTCCCACGACGTATTACAGACCTATGCATCACGATTTTCTAAACTTGAATGCATATTTACTTAACATATTAATGACTCATCTCTAATCCTTACTTATGCAAATTGAAATGTTTTTCTTATTTGGATTGGGCATGCATCGGATTTTCGTACAATAAACGCCTTTGTATAAAGTAAGTCAGTAAGTCATCGGTATCGTCCTTGGGAAGCCAATTGGTTGTTACTTCGGTAATTCTATCAAAAATTAGTTTTCGAACTTTTGACTTATTTGTACTTTTGTCACACTTTCCCATATCCGGTTTACGGTATAACGATAAAAATCTGTTAAAAGTAGATCTGGAAGAAATATTGAATTTGAACATTTGAACTTGTTTAGCTCATTAGAAAAGTATTTCCTTTATATACATATACTTTTTCGACTTCTAAACCATGGCAATAATTGAGAAAGCAGTCAAATGGCCGCCAATACAACGGTGTTACTGCTGTTATGTTAAGGGAAACGCGTTAAAAATACCTTTGATCCACATTGTTTGCAATATTGAAAAAATAAAGTTAGTAACTCTTGCTATTAGTTGTATTTCCTTTGCTGCTCTTGCCAAAATATGTTTTGCTCATACATATGTTCGATTCACGTAAAGCGCCTTCTTATTTATTTCTGTTTTCATTAAGAATTTTCAACAGAAGCAGTGAGTATCAACAATTTGACATAAACCAATCATATGCCGAAAAAAATCACGACAGCTTCTTTCGCAATTTTCGCAAGCCTTTGCGAGTTTCAAGAAACTTATTTAGAAGGACCTTTTCTTTTTTTTTTTTTAATTAATACAATTTACATACGAAATTAAAATGACAAACGAATTGTAGATCTCGTAGTAAATAAGGCTTAATTCCCGACTCGATCATTTTTACAAACGAATACAGTTTCAATCGACCAAAACACTGTGAAACATGTCAAAGTAAACTAATTGTTAACACGTTCATGTCCAACTGGTGAAAGCAGAAAAAGGAAATAAGAAAACTTGGTAATTGCAGACATGAAGGAAAAGAAAACAACCTCAACTAACATTTTGCACATGTTGTATATGCCTCTGTAATGTCATTAAAAATGCTTGTATGTTTGCTTATGCGTACCTGCAAAATGCTTTAGAAATGCCATTAAGAAAATGGAATTTTTATCATGTAACAAGAGCTGGTGAACATTAATCAAACTAGTACTTATCACCCTGGTATAGCGCACACAAAACACGTATACATGACATAAATACATATGTATATATGTATATATGTATGTATATATTTTATGGAGGATCCATAAAGAAGCTGGACATGAGGAAAAAGAAAAAGCAAGTGCTTGTGTTGAATTCAAGTTATGTATCTATACCGTCTTTCAGTTAAGCGACTTTTGGTAGATTTAGTTTATGATATAAGTTAAGGAATAAAAAAAAATTTCTATGTTGAGATGGATTATACGATCAATAGCATCGCATATATGCATATATAGATGCAAATTTCTACTAACACGCTTCTTTTATTTATGTTTATCTCGTTTTAATTTTGACTATGCAATCGCAGTATATTAAGATATCAGAAACTTTACTCAAGTAACTTTGAAAGGAATGAAAAAGAAAAGGGAAATCAAATAAGTTTATCTCTTCCCTGTCAAATTCGCGTATAATAACTCACCATAATATTGGCTTCCGTGCATATATATATATATATATATATATATATATATATATCTGTGACAGTCTCCGAAATATTGAGTACTCTTGTGAAGTCCAAATTTGTTCAACTGTTCACGTGTTAGGTTCAGATATCTGATGATCTTATCAAGCTTAACACATTTCAGGCTCTACAATACGCTTTCTAAGTATAAAAATATCGAGCAAGTTCACTTAAAGATTCTAACAAGAAAGCAATAATCTGAATGTATATATAACATGCTCTATGGAGTTATATTGAATAGTTTAGAAAGCAATCACTTACGAGTTGTATGGGATTAACATTTTCAGCAAGTTAATCAAAAGTGGTAGAAATTAAAGAGATAGAAGGAGAGCTCTTCTTATTAGATCGCAAAAGGTTTGATTTTCTTTATTTCGCTTATCTTAGTTTTGTATGCAGAATATGAAAATCCGGCAACAAACAAAAAGCACTAACAATATCTCTTTTTCGGTTATTTATTGTTTGTTTTTGAATGCAGGAATCATTAATGGGCAACTCAATGGGAGCACTGCGTAGCAATAGTCCAGGACCAAAAGGAGAGCTAGGTGTTAAAGGCGAGATGGGTCGACCTGGCGAACGCGGTCAGCCGGGGCAAAAAGGCGAACGAGGTGATCCTGGTATGACTGGAGAAAAAGGTGACAGGGTAAGTAAATCGTTAAAAATATACACATCCACACAAATGCATCAAATATGAAAATTTACTTATATGCATAACAAGCAAACGAAAACTTTCTGGCGCTTTTCCCAGTAGCCGCAATAGCACCATTTTGGCACTATTAACCGTATTCAGCCACAGTATGACCCCTCTTAGGAATTGACAAATAATTAAAATACAGAAGAGAGAAATTAAGACAAACACATGGTTATATTTCCAGCCGAAATCGACCATGTACAGCCTAAACATTGGTCCAAATAACGTTTCGAACCATTTACATAAGACTGAATACAAAAAAAGAGCGCGATATTTGTGTACCACATGAATTAATAGTGAAAAGGTTAAGGGTCTGGAAGCGGAATCAAGTGATCCTTAGAAGGACCGGCGAACGTATGAGGAATTTCGTGGTCTCCGACGTCTCATAAAGAAATACTTTATATTTTGTAAGATGGGAAGAGAATAATGAGCACTATGACCTGATCATTTTTGGCCAGACGATTGAGTCGACTCTTTAATGTCGACGATTAATGCGATTAAAGCGAGCATTTGAGCTGAAGCGTCCAGACATTGCCAGACTATATACATATTTCAAATCTCAACAAAAATCGGAAGCTTTGAGTTTGAATACACCCGTCGTTGTGTGTTTCTTTCAACTAGGGTTGTTTCACTTTCTACAGAACTCCTTTAAGGAGCAACACAACTGCAACAGGCATTTTTTTTGATTAAACGGCAGGAATTATAATATTTGAAGAGCTTAGTAAGTATTCAAAAAAAAAAGTTATTTTGGAAGACTATTAAAAAGTGGCAAGAAACCGGAACCATTCTCGAGCGGAGCTCTGGACCAGAGGACCATTTGTGTGCCAATTTGAGTTTGCGAGAAAAATAGAACCAAAATATCAATTAATCTATATGCGTGTAACTAAAAGAATATAGAGGATTTTACTTAAATATTGGCTTTTGTGGAACTGACGAATGTTAGAATAAGAACAGCAAGAAACAGATACAACTTTATGCTACTACGCACCACTTGTGTTATAGAGTAAATTAAGAGCAACACTCTTTATACCACACAGAGATAAACTTGCGTTTTATGATACCGATCGATTCACAATTACTTTTTGAATCGATCTACATTTGCCTTTCTGCCTGTCCCTCTGTCGAGCTGATGTTTATCTATGTATTTTCATTGTTCTACGTATATGACACAATTTTAGTGATATTTGGAACAGTGACGGTCCAAGGACGAATGCTACTAAAAATCGTTCCGACCGGGCCACTTTGTTAACCATATCCCATATAACTCCTTACTTTGTAAAGTTGTTATGTGAAACATATAAGTCGTGTTATGGAACTTCTTTAGGCTAAAACTTCCCAGCAGATAGATACTCATAGTACGTAAATGGTCTTTTCCAGAAAAAGCACGAAATTTCAATGAAAGCAATTTTTTTTTTTTTTTGAAGGTAATGCGTTTTTGAACATTTACAGGGGTGTTACCCCCCATTGAAATAGCTTTGACTTGAAAGGCGTACTATGAAAATCACTTGAATTCAGCTTTTCGCGCGGAAATCCTAACGATTTTACAATGATTTCTCATGATCGTTGCAACATTAAGAATTGGCCAAAGCCTATCGATCAAAACTGCGAACACTTTGGCTTAATAAAGTCTAGTTAAAAAGGAGAAAAAAAAAATGCATTTGAAATTTGATGATAAAACGCTACGAACTTTTGCCCTTACCTGATATAAACATTATCCATGTGAAGCGTATACAGCATATCTAGATGCCTCTGTGGATAGGAGCGTCACTGCAAGAGAAACTTATTTCTGCTCTATTTATTATTAAATTGATTTGCAAATATATAATGGCTGACGAAATTTTTCGAATATTACCGAAATTAATTGACTTTACATTTACCCAAGTGCCATGAAATTTGCTAAAGAGTTTTCTTCTTTTTTTTTTTTTTTTTTTGCCTATACGTATTTACGGGACGGCATTTAATAAAATTAAGTTTACTTATATTATGGTATAAAAAGTATGGTATAACTGCGATAAAATATGCGATTTACTGCCGTGCACACAGCTTAACATATTCGCACGCTCCGCGTATGCCGTCTCCTTTAGATATTTTATTTCATCCTTCCCCCATCCAGGACATTCTTCGTTAACTTTTAAGTTTATCTAGAACATCCTTTTTTTATACTTTTATAGGTGTTTAAATTAATAATCAAATCGTTTATGACATTTGTTATGTTGCGTTCACGCATTGACTAAAGACAATAAATTCTCATTCGTAGAGCTATAACTTTACGCAGATTTAAAAGCACAAAAGACTTTTCCAATTAACTCGCTTACAATTTAATGGTTACACAAATTATTGGCAATTAATTTCAACGGTTAATGTGAGAAAACAAGCAGGCAATAAATCATTCAATCATTTTGTCGCAGAACTTTAATTTCATTCATCCTAATTCAATAAAAGATATATGTTTATCTAACGGTTAGGAATTATATGTAGCTATAAAATAGCAATGGAATTCTTTAGCTACTTGAAATAGTGGTTCATGGGAGTTTCACTCAAAAATCAATTTTTTTTTTTCTTCATTTGACTGTAATCGACAGTTTATACGATACGTTTCCGCATAAATTAGCACTTATTTCATCAATAATATAAATAATGTTGGTTTCAAGGTCATAGACTGTTTGCGTTCTATTAGAGTAAATCAACTCGATAAAATAATTGCATCAGGGAAGGTGTTGCGTTGAAACCACATTTTGTCCGAAAAAATATCAATACTTAATTAATCAATTAATATGAGATCGTTCTCCTCGAATGTTAACCGCATTATAGTGCATAGGCCATGGCAAATTATGCATCTTAGTGCATATGTATATGAATTTTTGTTTTTTAAGAACAAAAGTGCAATGACGCGATTAGAAATGTATTATACAAGTTTGAGCTAACATCAAGTCATTTATGCCACAATCAAAGTATAGGATGAATACAATCATTTTGCCACAACGCTGCAGAAATCATATAAGATATACATATGCTTGGTATCAAATTCGGAATCTGTGCATGTATGTCCGTCTCTTCATTCAGCTATCTGCGTTATGTTTTTAGTAAACATTATCTCGATGGCAATACAAGTTTAGCAAAGCATTTTGAAAGTTGTTGCACGCAGTTTATGTATTGAAAGTAAGTGAAATTTGTCAAAGGACAGAGTTACAATGAAACTTTAGCTGACAGTATTTCTCCTTGCTGGGTTTTTCGCTCATTAGATAAATGCCACAATAAATGCATAATAAACGTTTCCAAGTGTGTTCAACGGAAAAGCAAAATATATGCCACGCCCTTTCCATAGAGCAGCCAATTTTCTTTTCTTTTTTTTTTCATATTATGTTCATGTCAAAAAGTACCGGAAATTAAAATGAAAAACACTCAGTAATTTAATTAGTATAATGTTGTTTATTTTCACCATTAAAAAAGTGCTATTTGTCAAGTTTTGCTAACTGAACTCTGACCAATTTTTGAAGAAAAAATTTGAGACTCAACTGTTAAAGTAAAGAAGTCGCAGTTTAGTAAATTGATAAAAACGATTATTGTTTAGCATCATGCCTGACATTAACCTGACGAGAGTGATAACAAAAGTTAAAACGTACAGAAATACATTTAATCGATCGAGGAGTGATTGTTATATATATTGTGAGCAAAATTATTTAAACGGATTAGAAGAATCTCAAACGATTTCTCTCTCTCTCTCTCTCTCTCTCTCTCTCTCTCTCTCTAACTCTCTATCTCTTTCCCTCTCTCCCCTCTCTCGCTCTTTTTCTCTTAGCCCAACTACTCAACACCCTTTGAAATTGATTTACACATAAACACAAACAACTACTTATCGTCTTAAAAAGGAAATTACGCTCACTTGACAATTTAAAAATGAGAATGTTTGCCGGTTTTACTTATCGTGTTTTATTTAATTAAGTCCTTCCACATACTTTCTGGTCAAATTGTATTGCATACTAATACAAACTGGTAACTAACTAACGAATGTATTGAAATAAAACTTGGTTTACCTTTTCTTTACTCTCTCTCTCTCTCTCTCTCTCTCTCTCTCTCTCTCTCTCTCTTTCTCTCTCTTTCTCTCTCTCTTTCTCTCTCTCTCTGTAAGTAGAACTTGAAAATATTTCGTCCTACATTAAATAAATGTTTTCTTTCAAGGATTCCCCATAAATATCAAATAGATTTCTTTCTTTCTTTTTACGAAATATAAAACAACAACATTATGGAAAACATTAACACCATCTATGTACTACTTAGGAATATAATATTTATGACGAAAGCAATGCATAGGTGCGAATGTTTATAGATACATTAAAAACATTCTTAAAAATGTATTTAATGTTTTCTTTATGCATATGAACTTGTATATATATATACATACAATGTCACTAATACTTAAGGGCGGTTCTATATGTTTTTAAGTATATACTAAAATATTCGAAAGCGAACGCTTATACACTCTTACATCGGATATTTATTTACATTTCAGCCATTAGATGTTTAGGCGAACAAAGTTGTACGATGGCTTAGCAACGGAGTTATCGATTAGCTTCATAATAACATAACGACACAAGTAAGATCGATAGAGTGTACATTTTTTGTAGAGAAAGGCGAGCGGACACGTAAACATTTTTCAAATATATCAGCGCATCTCTTTCACTACAATTGATTTACACTGTGCACACGAAAAGTGGATAGCGGAAATTAACCTATAAATAATGAATAGGATAAAAAAAGAATATGTAATTAATTATGAATAGCTTGCAAACGAATTTCGACAATAATATCAAAGGAATTAACATCTTTCGGGTTTATGACTTTCCGAAGCACATCTTAATTAATTCGATAAAAAATGACAATAACAAAAGCGAAAAACTTCTCATCATAACATGTAAAACTACACATCCAGGGAATATATGACCGTAAGAAACCAAAATAACGCAAAAGAAAATAAAACAAAACAAGTGTGAAAATTATATACGGCCGCGAACGGATTCTTTAAGCCTACCACCGTTGCCCTAAAAAAGACTAAAGGAGAGGAAAAAAACTAAATATCCATACTCTGCGTGGTCGCAGCTGATTCTTTCTATTTTTGTAGAACAAATGCGGAAACTTTAACTTGCGTGTCGGTTATAGTTTACGGGCAAAAAATCATATGCTATAAATATCTACTCTTCAAGTCCTCTTATTTGATACGTAATTCATTGCAATGCTAAGAAAAAACGGATCCACCATCTTGTGGGGCCCACAATATTTATTTTAGAATTGACACATTTTTATACAGAATAGCTTTCAAAATTCTGCCTACAGAAAATGTCAAAAAGTTAAAAAAAAAAAACGCAACAATTTTATCAGTTAAAATTTTATGTGGGCGTGACCGACTTTTTTTTGCATTTTTGCACTTGGATAGTAGGGTCCTTCGTAAAGTAAATGCAGAAAATTTCAACCTTTTATCTTTCATAGCTTATGAGTAATAAGCCAAAAACCATGAATTTTTGCTTAGAGAAACAAAGTTGCGTTCAGTTTGCGCTTTACTGTGGGCGTGTGCTTTCACCAATTTGTCTCAATTTCAATACCAACTTATGTGCAAGGACTTCAAATGTTTCTGCTAAATTTGAAGCCGATAACTTTATTTTGGCGAACGAGAGAATGTTTACCACAGACATTACACAAATAGACAGAGAGACGAACAGCATTAAATTTGTTTAGAATTTGATGCTAATCAAGGATATGTATACTTTATGAACTCTCTCGAGCTTCGTTCTGGGTGTTGCAAACATTTGCAAAAAAAAGAATATATCCCTTAGCCTACGGTGATGGGTCGAAAAAAACCATACCAAAAACAAATAAAAATTAACACTTCAGATATGAAAAAGAAAAACGTATGCAGGAAAACAATCTACGTGTTTTTTATAGCTAAGCAATGCTGCAATGTTTGAGGGTGAACCCGCACTTGTGCAGATATATGTATATGTAAAATATATATATATATATATATATATATATATATTTGTGTTTAAATGTATAAATCATGTAGCTAATTTTTTGTCATACTATTGTAGGGTGTGCTATGATTTAAGTTCTTAAAGATTTTGAAGATATTAATACATTACTGCATTTCATCACAAAAATAACGATAACAAGAACAATGACAATTATGGTAATAATAAAGAAAACTAAAAAAACACGGAAGAAATTTATTAACCGGTCGTGATCGATTTTTTTATGCCTATCACGGTTATTGTGCACAAGACAACAATGATAAAATAACTAAGTTCTCATCCTTCTTAATATGGAGTGGGCGAGATTCAAATTCTTTTGCAAACTTTTAGGCGATATAGCCGTTTTTGCGAACGGAAGAATGTTTACAACAGACACTCCACAGTTGGGCAAATGGACACGTGGAAAGACGAACAAACGGACATTCTTATATGCACTCCAAATTTGCAACTCCCCAAGAATTCATATATTTTTTTGGGGTTTTGACGCTTGTTTCTGGTCGTTATAAAGAATTGGCAAAAAAATTAAATTCTTATACACTGCAATATTGAGTAGGCGTGGCCAATTTTTTCAGAGTTTATATAGGTACTATAGCATCGCCCATCGATTATTCATTTACACTTTTGTAGATTTATCTGTTGCTTTCGAATAATGAGTAAAAAATCAATTTTCTTTCCTTTCGGAAACCGAATGCGTTCTCAACTTACGTAACATTGTGAGCGTATCCTTCGCCTGACTTGGTCCATTTTCAATACCAACTTGCGTGGAAGAACTCTCAATGTTCCTGCCAAATTTGAAATCCATAACTTATTTCTGCGGCCAAGAGAATGTTTACAACAGACATTACACAGACGGACAGACGAACTTACTCAAATCGAATCAGATTTTGATATTGATCAAGAAAATATGCGTACTTTGTGGTGTCTCTGAAGTGTTCTTCGGGGCGTTGCAAACGTTTCGACAAAATGAATAAACCCCTCATCCTTCGGTGATGGGTACAAAAATGAAAACTTACAATAGCTTTACGCTTACTTATCCATACACTAGAGCAGGGACTCTTAACTGACTTATATGGTTCTTTGGTGTGTAAAAAATATTTGTCCTTAGACGTTTATTTTCTTTTTTTTTATTAAAAAAAAAAAAGACATTAAATCTACCAAAAAACAAGCAAAAATATATTAGTGGGTGACGGCCTACTTAATAGAGTCTTTAATAGAATATAAAGCAGTTATTTCAAAATAAGACGTCATATTGGAAGTTGTCGAACGAATAAGTAGTGCGATTCGAACCATCAATAGCGTTCGTCCTTAGGAAAAAACCCACCCGCCTACCAATTTCATCAATATATCTCAAAAATAACGTCCTGTGGGCCATACATTAGTATATTTGACACGAAAGATGGGCAGACAGGCTGACAAGCTTAATAACAGGCGGGTCTATCTCAGGTCTTTCAACACTTCATCCTTACAAACGTAATATACCCAAGTGATGCGTTGATTTAGCATAAAAAAAAATATATTTGGATTTTATCTTTTCTAAGCCCCTGGGTAAGCTTACGTAACGAATTTAATTAAAAGACAGCACGCTCTTCACCCCACTTCTGTTCAAGTTCAAATAGTGTTATTATTATTCCCTTCAGCAGCAGTTTATAAACAATTGTGCAAACTACAACTTATACCCATATACTCTGCCCTATTTACAGCGAGTTTCTGATAATTGCGCTTTGGTTTAATTAATTTTCAAACTTTTCATGAAAATTTTACTAAGGAAAACTTCAAAATCAACTCGAAGTTCTATGCTAAAAGCTTTACATTTTCCTGGCCATAACTTCGGGAGAAAAAAGAAATGTGATAATTCCATGAACGCGTTCATGAAACGATTTTGCTGACTCAGCATAATGATGGAAGTAACATAAAAAGCAAAAAGTTTCTCTAGATAGGGTTTTGTTACTGTAACCCTGATTTCAAATAAGCAGGCAGATCGACAGTCACAGCGAAATCAAATACGCTTTCATTATGGAGCATGTTTTTTTTTAAATGGCGATAGAGTACTCAAGAGAGGCAACAGCAATTTCTTTTGAAAGGATGCGTTATGAACATGTCTGAGATCTGAACAGATATGCTGGAATCTGATTCTGTTAATTAAAATCCCAAAAAACTTTGAGACACATTTGTTCCAAAAAATTGTTCCAAATGTAATGACACAAGCAATTGTTTCATCAGGTTTTTGTCCGATCCATGTGGATGTATTCAGCAGATTGAAACATGCATATGCCAATTTTAAGTTTTTTCAATGAATACAAAAATTTCTAATTCCTAAACGACAAAAACGTTGACAAATGTGCAAACGTATCTAACGAAATCAATTGAAAAGTCTATGTTGTGTTTATGGATAATGTGGGTAAAGGTAGAAAAAAAAAAACAAAATTCATAAACCTGCTTCAGTACATTTCAGTGTTTGATATAGGAATTAAAATTGCATTTAGGTCGTTCTACAGGAATATCATAGACGCAAGCAAAAAGCACTTTCATGGCAATAAACTTTTAAGTCGAGTCAAAAAAGTAAATGTAAGCGAAACGAAATTTTCATCGGCAGGGTTTACATTTCTTTCATTAGTACGGCGTGTTATTCTGTTGGCTGAAATCTTCAATAATTTCAAATGTCAAACATTATGCATCATTTCACAGAAAGGCGTTAAATTAAGTCTTTTTTTATACCCGTCACCGAAGAATGAGGGACTTATTCATTTTACGAAGACGTTTGCAACACCCGCACTCGAAAGGAAGCTCCAGGGATCACATAAACCACATATATTTTTGATGAGTATCAAATTTTGAATAGATGTGAGTATGTCCATATGTATGTCAGGCGCCCAGCTGTAAGGTGTCTTTGCCTAACATTCTTCTGTTCGCAAAAATGAAGCTACTGCCTACGTATATATTTGCAAAAGAATTTGAAAATGGTCCATACCGAGCAAAGGTCTCGTCTGTAATGCAACAACCACTGGGCACACCTTTGCTATCCATGTTTTTCGTTTGTTACTGGTAAACTACGAAAGATCTACGATATAAATTTTCAGAGTAATTCTAAAAAAACGGAAAAAATCAGCAACACCCCTTCTAATATTCTACATTATGAAATTTTAGTTTTTTCTCCTCCTAACCATTCATAATGATACAGAAACGCCCACTACAGTTAAAAAAGTGAATAAACTTCGAAACAAGACGAAAGTTTCGAAACGTTTTTATCAAAGATTTAAGAACAAAATCAAACATTTATTCGATGGTCACGTATATATGAGTTATATGAAATGCCGACACACGCACAGATAAGCCTATATAGTTGACTTAGTTATTCTCACACTTTTTCATACGTTCAATGTTGAAGTCAAGAGTTGGAGTTCGAAGATGAGATAACTTCTTTCGAACTTAAAGCTTGAGAAACCCTGCCGAATATGTATATGTATGTTATGTGCATTGTTAGTCAACAATTTTATGGGTCCACAGCATTTAAGTGGTATTTGCTGTTGCTTTATTTCATTGTACTGCTTCTCTTGCTTTGCGAACAAATGAGAGTGTATTGTAAACATGTTATATGAGAATACTGGAATGCCGTTACAATGCCTGTGTATGCGCAAATATGCATATGTGCTTATATACGAATGAATGTAAATTATGCCCATAAGATCACATGACTTGTTTTATTATGACACAGTTTATTGTATATTATTATTCCATAATTTTTCTCTTTTATTTTCTGAGTCTCTCCACCCCTTTCTGGCTCCCTCTTACCCACCATAGTTTATTGTACTATTATTTTTACATTTTAAAGGAAATCTTTTTATACCCATCACCGAAGGATAAGGGATTATATTCATTTTGTCAAAACGTTTACAACGGCGAGAAGTAAGTTCGACAGAATCCAGCAATTATATATATTCTTGATCAAAATCAAATTGTGAATCGATTTAAGCATGTCCGTCTGTCCCACTATGTTATATACATTGTAAACCTTCTCCTGGCGTCGTAAATTGCAATAGTCAAACAAAATATAAATTTCTACTTTTAGTCTGCAAAAATATAAAAGATCAGTTATGCCCACCCAATATTGTGGAATATAAAAATTTGACATTTTTTAGTTTTTCTTTTTAGTCGTTTTATAAATAAAGGCGGTGGTGGGTACAAAAAATTCGCTCAGATTTGCATTTAACTCTCTAACTTGTGATTATTAATTTTTCACTTTTGTCAAACTAAACTTCAACGTTATTTGTATTGCCATTTAAGATGCAGAATAAACCCTTTATGGAATGGCGTTACCAAATTTTCGAATAAAATAAACCGCTTAATATGAGTTACATTTAGAAAGAGCATAGAACAATGGGCATAAGCTGGCTACATATTTGCAAGTTTAGTGTACGTTTTATACCAACCCAAGAAAGTGCGGCAGAATTCCGAAGCTTGAGGCATAAACGGCAAAAGAAACGAAAATTTCGAAGCATTACTACACGTCTTTAGCAAGTTCCAAGCAAATAATTTTCGATTGGTTATTTTGCAAGCTTACATTTCGACGAAACATCGGTGTATGGGATTTGCCAAATATTTGTAAGGCTTTGCAGATCTTAAGGAATATATGTATTTAGGCAGCACGCACAGATGTCTATCTGCTCGACTACTAAAATCGCTATTACAGCCTCAAAATTTTACATAGAAGAAAGCACTGCGTCTCAAATCTTTTCTTATCACTTTTCGCAAATCAGTTTCGAATATTGTCGAAAAGCGGTTCATTATCATGCCCTCGCTTACTAAGAAATTTGATGATTTTTCCTTTTCCTGACGCAATGACTCTAAAACTTAAGTTTAGAATCCTAAGTTTCAAATTTCTCATTAATAAAATCTCGTTATTAATGCATTCGAAAATAATGTAAATTCAAAGAAAGATTCACGCACGATGACCGTAGAAACATATGTGAATAAAGTGCACTATGTAAATGGGATTTTCATATCAACCATCGCATTGAACGTTTACGACATCTAAAAGTAAACTTTAGAGACTCTTTGAAATACTCTTGAGCAATATAAAAATCTGAGGCGATTTAGGCATGGTCACATGTCCGCTTGTCCGTTTGTCCGTTAAAAATTCTCCTGCTCGCAAAATAAACAACACTAAAAAACACTGCGAGTTCTTCCAAACAAGGCGATAGTAAAAATAGACGAAATTTTTCACAGAACACGACCGCAGTTACATCAACTTCATCTTAAAAAAAAATGAAAATGTATTTTCCTTTTGTCATTTTACCATATTTTGCCACCGGTAAGGCAATAAAAATTTCCACTTACTTTCTAAGGCTGATCCTGACGCTCAGTTAATATTATCGGAAAGAAGGAAAATGTGGTTGGTATATAAGCTTGGGCAACAGCCGAATGTAATTTTCTTACTTGCTATTTGATTCAGTTATCTGAAAAGTGCTGTGCCAAGCGCTATACGATATGTAAAATACGGTATACGATGAATGTGTCGGATGAATGCGCCTTTATTCTATCCTGCGCTCAAACTTTACATACATTTTTCTCTTCTTGACATTGATTTCGTTTCTTTTGTTTTTGAAATACTCGACCAGAACAAATCTTTATATATATAAATGATTTCTTTAATGCCCGCCACCAGTTTATTATAATTTATTTTCAGTAAAACCTTTCGGTTTATCAAGTGTTGGTTAAGGTAAACTTAGCACATTTTCTTTATGGTTACCGTACGTCTAAAGAAAACAACATTAAGGTATAGTTGGGTGTATAGCACTGTATCAGAACTATAAACACTCAACCATTGAAAAATGTCTTAAAAAACAAGATAAATAACGTGACAAAGGTCAAATAAATTTTCCAATTTTTTACATTGAAATGCCGCATACGCGTTTACATGAACCTAACGGTGTGTAAAGTAAAATGCAAAAAAAAAAAAATCAAAAAAGGACGAAGTAAGAAGCAATAAAGAAAATAAAAATACGCAAATCGAAAACATAACAAAATTTCCTTTATCTCATTCGCAAGGAAGGCAGAGAAAAACTTAGAAACAATTTCAGAGGTATATCTAACACCGACTCTCGCAAAGTATCAGCTTATTGGTCCACACACAATATTTTATGCTATAAAAAAACACATTAGAGCCAGAAAACTTTAACTATGAACAGCGAGATTCTAGCCAGCCAGCTGAACGTCTTTCGTTAGTTAAGATAAATCGCACAAACCTATGAACATACCCATGATCGTATACATAGTTACACAAGTTCTTTATAATCCATACACATTCGAAGATACATGCGCCCAAGAACATGAAATTTCGTGCTGAACGCAAAAACACATATAACATACACCTTACAAGACTGTCGTTACGTAACACTGAAGAAAGAAACCGAGTATACACATACGTGAGGTATACATTTGTGTTGTCGTTGTACATAGAAAAGGAAAGGACAACCTTAACCGCTTTTATCACACGCTTGCCACACTTTCCATCCTCACCATTAATCTTAAAAAAAAGAAAAAAAAATAAAAAAAACGAAATATGTATTCGAGTAACAGATCAAAACGTGATATGTTAAACACAACTAAACCTAAAAAATTCAAATCCTAAAAATGCCAAGGCCATCAAGCGTAACAACAATATGAGCAACAAAAACAATTTATAAGCAACTTGAGCTTAAACACAAAAACACAATTTCTACTTGTTCCTCCTTTTTTTTTTTTAAGTTTTTCGCATTCCTCTCTTACGTTTTATCAATTCTTTTGAAATAATGTCTTTCTTTTTTTTTCACTCATGATGACTTGCGCGGCTAAGTAATCTCAAGTCCGAATACCATGCGTTTATTACATAACTAAATGGATCTTTATTAAGAAATTAATCGGATAAGTAAGTAAATTATAATTTGAGACATACAGGAATAGCTTTCCGGCTTGTTAGACATAAGTCTGTGGCAATACTTAGCATTGCATACTCATTTGCTTCCAAGAGATTTCGCACTCTCTTCAACAATTTAATCTTGCATTTTTTTACGCTATTGCTTAAAATATAAAAAATATTTCATTTTCTACTTACCAAATTTAGCAACCAAACTGCTAATAATTGTTTGTGCTAGCACAACCCTCGACAGTCGCTCCAGGCGAGATTTCTTTCATCAGGATGATCACGAATATTAGCACATATTTAAGCCTTTGGTAAATCATTGTATATGATGCAAAAGTAAATATTATAAAATTGTTATAATAAATGTATTTGTGTAAAATGAAATCGCGTCAAAGAATGAATATCGACGATTTTTATCAACGGAAATGATATTTTTTTCGTTGATCTCCAATGCATGTGCTTATAAGATCGTCTTTATTTTTACATCTACTAACAGGGGTAACAGGGGGGAAAAACTGATCTGAAAACTTTCTTCATCTCGCTCCCAACAGATTAAGATCGAATATTTACAAAATCTGTCCATCGCTCCGCTGAGAATTACCAAAAAATACCATTGTAGGTAAATAAGTTTGGTATCATTTTGCATATTTTTAAATCGTCCATCTTTTGGGGTCCACAATATTTATTTTAGAATTGACACATATTTACATCGATAATATATCTTTATGTGAGAAATGTACACAATAGCTTTCAAAATTCTATCTACCTTATCTACCGTAACGTCAGAAAACGTCAAAAAGGTAAAAAAAAAATTGTAAAATATCACTTATAAGTTTGTATGAGCGTGGCCGATTTTTTTTGCTTGTTTGCATATGAATGAGTAGGGTCTTCCGTAAGGTAAATATGGAAAATTTCAATCTTTTATCTTTCATAACTTATGGGTAGTAAGCAAAAAACCACAAATTCTTGCTTAGAGAAGCAATGTTGCGTTCAGTGTACACTTTTTTGTGGGCGTGTGCTTTAGCCAATTTGTCCTATTTTCGAATACCAATCTGTATTCCATTTCTGTAACCAGGAGAATGCATACTACTGGAACAGATCGACAGACAGACAGACGATGGGGCAGATGATTGACACGCTAAACTCGCTTTCGAATGTGGTGCTGGTTTAGAATATATATACATCGTAGATTCTCTCGAGCTTACTTCTGGATGTTGCAAACGTCTTGACAAAATGAATATATTCCCTATCCTTGCGCGATGGGTACAAAAAATGAAATTCCCTAAATAAATTATTGATAAAAATACTTATTATTTGTTTATATTTCAAAATCTATTCATAAAACAAGGTTTTCTTTATCTTGTTGTACTTTTCTTTCTATGAGTCTTTGTTTTATCCGACATAAATTTTCTTTTTGCTCCGTAACTTCTTTTTTATAATGACCGGCGTTTTTTTGTTTTTTTTTTTTTTTTTGTACTTACTATTGGCATTTTTGTTTTCATGCGTAAAGCAAAACCTTGGCATCGTTAAAAAGTTCTAGACAGGTTATAAAGAATTATTGCATTTCTATATGAAATTGAATGTTGTACTGGGACTACTGTATAGAATGCAACAAAACCGTTACTATTCCTTCATTGTGGATTTTTATGTTTGAGATATTACCATGCGTCTGGTTTTGCGTTACTCGTCGAGTTCAATGACATTTGATTGCAGATTAAATAAAAAAAGAGCCGACCTAGCAGATGATTTTTGTTTTTTACACGTAGCTTGACTTAATTAAAATTTTAAAGCATCACTTACAACGTAACCTAATGCCTAAAGATATTACCTCGACATAAAGAAATCAAAATACTATCATAGACGATGTTATACTAATTACATGCTCTCTCGTATATGACACGAAATTTATGTAAACTTTTAATACAAGGGACGAATTGCAAGCGAATGCTTACAAATTTGATATCAAATACATAAATACATGAAACAGAAGAGCACATATCGTCGATAGAGAATTAATATATTCGCTAAATAGGTTTTCATTCTATGTTTGCAACGAAACACCATCGGTTACGTATACGTGTTTTAATTGACCCAATTTTCTGTAAGCCAATAAAACGTATTATTATAAACAGCACACATTTAATAAAATGAGTCCGCATCAAAACTAATCGATTTTCTAAGAAACCAAGTTCTAAAAAAAGGGATCAACACGTAAATGTCACGACAAAGTTAAGTGTTGGTAACTTGCTTGTAAATAGAGTATTTGCGTAAACCAAAAACAGTCGAGTCAAGAGAGTTGAGTCGTAATATTCGAACGAAGAAGACGAGAAAAAAAATTGCTAAAATAAGATCCATTTTATATATAGATATCGTAGGTGTTATAAATAAAACCTGCATTAGCCTAAAAATCCCAATTCAATGGTACGAAGCTAATCTCAAAAGGAATTAGATACGTACACGTAAAATCGCAAGAGGGCATTCTACGTGACAATACACATGATACATGGATATTATGTTGTTTATGCTAATGTGAAACGAAACCAAAAAGTCACTTAATATTTCCATAATAATTTTACCTTTTGCTTATATCCAACGGTCTACTCATAAGCGAGACCTGTCATATTGAATTTAAGAAATATTGCTTAAATTCATTAATTCATAAAGAGCTTTATATGTTTTCATATGAAGAACATCTTGATGTGAGCAGAACTTTTACGCTAGCATTAGATTTTCATATCCAAATACGTATGTCTATATGTACTAACGTGAAAGCCCTTAAGCTTTAAGCTTAGGAAAAGCACATAAAACTAAAACTGCCAACCCACGTATACATAATACATTCATACGCTTATAATGTTTACACTCACTTTTGCATACATACATATATACGCCTGCATGTTTATGTTTTTACATGTTTTCAAATTTTCGACAGAATTTGAGATTAGTAAGCAGGACGAATACAAAACACTTCTTTTATTAAATATATCATAAGACTTTCCATAAATAAATGCGGCATCTCACTACTCCTTTACATATATAGATTGCTTTAAACTAAAATATTCTCGCCAGACCTTTTGAAATGTGACTTTTATCGTTAAAGAAAATTGAAAAAAAAAAAGGCGAATAACACATTCAGTACGATTCCAGATTATAGCAATGATAAAAAAAAAAAAAAAAAAAAAAATTAAATAATAAATATGAAAGGATTAATTTATAACCTTTAGCAACATACTCTGATAAATAACATACTTAATATATAATTTAAATTTATCCTCGTATGAAAGAGTTTTCACAGCATGCCGAGTATTTTAATAATAATTTTCCTTTTTACTCAATATAATAGAGATTTTTATCCAGAAATCGTTATTCAATCTTTAATAAGGTCGAAAGTTTAAAATTAATTTTATGCGGGGATGCGATGCGCTTTCAGATCAATATTTATAAAGGATAGGATAAAGGATTTGTAAGAAAATCTTTCTTTTACTGATATTTTTTTTTTTTTTGTTCTCTTTCTTCCTCACTTAATTCACTTGCCTATTAATTTTTTCCACTCAACTATTTCAAAAAGTTTATATATAAAGTATATATATAAGCAAAAATATTGAATCCTTTCGTTTTTATTGCAGTTTTCATTGCAGTTTATCGCTTTTTTCTTTTTCTTTTTCCTTTGATTTTTTTTTTTTTTTTCCTTTCTGGCCGGCAAACTGTCATTTATTTTTATTAAGTTGTTGTGCTGTAATGTATTGAAAGCTAACGGTATAATTTAACAAGAAGTGAAAATCACAACAAAAAGGAGAATATGTTCAGCTTAAAATGGAGATGTAAATATATTATAATTAAATTCATTGTAAGCTGTTTGCACTTTTCGTAAAGCATTCCGGAGCTTGATCGTAACTGCGACAATGCAAAAATTTCCAAAGCGGATTTGTTCAAATTTGACCTAAAATTACTAAAATTATATTTAAAAAAAAATCTTAATGCACAGAGTTTTACATACCAATGAAAAAAAAGTTCTTTTTTAATTTCCCACAATTAAACAGAGGCAGGATAATTCTTGCAAAGCACTACAAACATGTAGTGATCATTGTATGGTTTTTTTGAAAAATCCATTTAAAAAAGGAGCAAGACCATCATAATCGGTTATGGCGGACTATTAAACACTCAACACCATTTCGCTTAATACAATTATTTATGATGCCTTATATATTTTCATATAACGGCTTTTCAAAATCAAGTTCATATGGGAAGAGGTTGACAAAATGGCCCGATCCGAATTATTTTCAATACGGTTCGCCTTTGAAGTGAAACAAGTTTCATGTAAATATCTCAGAAATGACGACATTCGTATTGAAGACAAGCTTAGAGCGATTGAGAAAGTGATTCCGAAATGATCGCCATAATAACAGGGGGGAATTTATGTCAAGTACGTTTAAAAAAAGCTTAACATACCCTTAGCATACTAATTGAAATGTTTTTATGAAGAAAAAAAGTTAGGCCATGAAATAAATAAATTTTAATTTATCCCTAGAGCAATGGCTTGACGTCCTGCACGTAATATTATTTGAAGCTACAATTAAAATTTCAAAAGAATTGAATAATGGTACAGTACGTTTAAACAAACGTAGTTTCAAGAAAAATGCGTTGGATATTTGAAATTTTAACTCTAAATACATCTTCCCCTTACTTGCCTGTAATCCGCAACTCACTTCTAATTTACAATTGGGTTATTGGGTTATTGACTTTGAAAGCTTCTACACGTGTGGTATGATTGATTGCATTTAAAACTTCTTCAGGTTCAATTTCTTGTTGTATGTGTGTAGTGATCAAGTACAGATGGAAAATCTGTAATATCACGCTACCACTTTGGTTGAAGGATCGACGCTTTAGCGCGACGCCTATTAAAATTATTAATATTGTTAGACGAACTCGAAGAGGTTTTACATGTCTACGAGCTGTCCAATACCATTTTGGGTTGAAATCGATGATATGCTTATATGGCACAGCAAATCCACGTTGTGAGCTTCTTCTTGCGATTATCAAATATTAAACGAAATAATGTGAGTTTGATTGCATTTAAACACGTAATGTTCAAAATTTTTATTGTTTTTTTGTTTTTCTTCAATAATGAAAGTTCTAAACCAGTCGAACAAATATTACATTTAAACCGTGGTTAAATGCATATACATATGTATATATATATATGTATATGAAAAGTGGTTTTCTAAGCTGTGTACGTTTGGGAATGACGATATTTACACAATGTTGTCTATGTATACTTGAAATTTAGAAAAAAGCATATACATGAAAAACTAAAACATGCCACAAATATTGCTGATTTTATATTTAGAAATAACTTTTAAACTTTGAATATGATGGGAATTGCAATCGTGGCAACATAAATCTGAAAAAACTTCGCTTTAAAAGCGAACAGAATTTTCTTATGTGTTTTGCAACATTTTTAAAATACATTTACTCGTAACAAGTAAGCAGATTATATCCGGTGGTGACTGAATTTTTTATACCCATCACCGTTATTCTATAAAAGATTAAAAAAAAAGCTAGAAGAGCTAAATTTCCATATTCTATAAGGTTGGAAAGGGGCGGTTGATTTTTTCTATTTTGAGAATAAAACCGGAAATTTATATGGTCCAAGTGTTGTAATTTATGGGTAACAAGCAAGAAAACTCGGAAAGCAAAAGCGCTTACAATTTTCGTAGCATAGCCGCCTGGGTATTGTAGGCATGTCCTTCGAGCGGTTTGAATCATTTTCAAATTCTTTGGCAAACTTGTAGACGATATCTGCAAATTTGCGAACGATAGAATGCTTACCACAGACACTATATAGTTGAGCAGGCGGTCAGATGAACAGACGAACAGACGGATATTCTTAAATGCATTCCAAATTTAAAACCACCCAAGAATTTATATACGTTGTGGGGTTTCTGCAGCTTATTTCTGCACGTTATAAATGTGTTGCAAAAAAATTAAATTTTGATACACTATAACGTTGGGTAGGCGTGGTCAATTTTATCCACTTTTGTACATGTACTACGGTCAAATTTTTGTACTTTCATCTGCTATAATTGATGAGTTATGAGCAAAAAACCAATACATTATTCGTTGCGAAATGCGGTGGTGTTTTGAGGTTTCATGGTACTGTGGGCAGGCGCTTCGACCGACTTGGCTCATTTTCAATACCAACTTGCGTGCAAGAACTTCCAATGTTCGTGCCAAATTTAAAGTCCACAACTTTTTTTTGCGGCCAGGAGAATGGACACACAAAGAGACAGGCAGACGGACATGATTAAATCGATTCAGAATTTGATGCTGGCCAAAAATATATATACTATGTGGCGGTCTCTGAAGATTCCTCCTGAGCTTCGCAAACCTATTGACAAAATGAATATACCGTTCATGTTTCGGTGAAGGGTATAAAAATTGAATGATCTCTATCCGCTGGAGCGAGTCGTATAGCAGTGTATTCGAGTTACGCAATATATACTGTCTTACTTCTTCTCTGAAGAGAGAAACTCATTTAAAAAAAGTTTCATTGAAGGAAAATGTGAAAGCAAACGAAACAACTGCAGTTGATTTGCATACAACTATCAGGAACGAAAATTTAGCTATTAACATAAACGACATGCGAATATGTGTCTTGATTGAGGGACAATAACGTATGTCTCCGGAAACTTTTGAATTCGAAAAGAAGACAAACATAGAAAATAATAACGAATGAAATGCAAAGAAATAAACACAAACAATAAGCAGAGACCGAGCTAATAAATTCAAAAGAAGAAAAACGAAATATTCAAAAAGGGGACAATAATGAAAGGGGCGTAGGAGGAAGGGACCTTAACATAACAAACAAACACAGTCATGTTATGAAAATTACTTAATAAAGTCTTACTACTATTGTATATATGTGTTACTACATATATTACTTATATTATTTGTATATATGCATATATGTTCACATAGGTGTATTGAGTTATGTTATATATGAGGTAATGTTATGTGGGTTCAAAGTTTAGTTGTGAATACGGTAAACTCATTAATAATTCATTAGAAAAGGTTGTAGTTAGTATTGTTTTTACTACCGTATTAAAACGTACGAATCTCATTCGCTATAATAATATTTTGAACATTTTCAGGTCGGGACCTTTATGCTAAATACAAATACATTTATGTACCTATGTATATATGCATACACAGAGAGAAACGTTTATTGAAAATTAACTTGACTTTCTATACACACAGATAACTGTCTGCTTTTAATAGGATTTTATATAGTATTTTCAACTCTTGCACATACTCAACTTTATGCTTGTTTATATGTTTCTAATATATATAAGAGTGCACGGATATAAATATATATATATATTTATATAGATCTACATATATTTATATATAGAGAAACATTCTTATATTCTTATATGTACACATGGAACCTAATATACATATTTTACCTACTGATTTACATATTATGTACGCGTGTGCTAAATTTTGTGCTATTGCCAAGCCGAAGGGTCAAAATGTGTGGCATTTGTTTGTGTGAATAAAGAGAAAAAAAAAAGAAGAATGAAAGAAGAAGGAGAAGGAGACGAAAAAAAGACGCACATGTATATATGAAAAGCTTAACAGAAACACTCAAGTATGTTAAGGATTTACGCCAACACATTTCATATGATGACGATGATGGCTTATGAGATGTTAACGTCCGTAAAACATTTAAATAAATATGTGTGTATATACATACAATATACTTAACCTTTACTAAAATATATGCTAGGGAATCTGCTTTAACTTATTTTTATCTTCTTTACCTTCTATCTTACTTCGTCTATCTCTCTCGTTCGCTTTTTGTCTCATTCATCCTTATAGCCTTCGCTTACGCGAAGTTAATACAGCTTAAATGCAACGCTCGTTAATAGCATATTCTGTATATCCTTCGGCTCTTATTTTTACTGTCAGGAATGTGCTTTTCATGAGCAAGCAACATAAATTTGTTTATCATGTTATTGTTGCTGTTGTGGTTGTTATTGCTATTCTTGAAATTGAATTTGGAATTTAAACGATTTTCCCTTTGAAAAGTTTGAGAAAGGCACCCGCTCCCTTTATTATGTTATAATTTTCTGTAAACACATCATAAAATAAAATTGGCCAAGAACTTGATGTAATTTATGAGTACTTGATTGATGCATAAGGAAAAGTGTTTTGATATTTATGAAATTAATTTTTATCACATTCTATAATTTCAGGGCCATCAGGGACCGCATGGGCCGTCTGGTGCTAAAGGAGAACCCGGCCAGCCGGGTGTTCCTGGCATTTCTGGAGCACCCGGTGCAACAGGTCTGAAAGGCGATCGGGGATTACCCGGTGAAATAGGTGCAATGGGACCAGCCGGACCTCCAGGGCAGATCGTTTACGCTGATACGCCCTTCGGAACTCAAAATGTTACACAATGTATGTGCCCTGCTGGACCACCAGGCCCAATTGGCCCCCGCGGTCCATCCGGTTATGATGGATCATCCGGTTTGAACGGTGAACCGGGTCCAGCTGGTTCGATCGGTTTGACCGGCCTGCCTGGTGCAAAAGGCGAGAAAGGCGAAAAAGGTTTGCGTGGTTTAACCGGACCGAAAGGTGATCGAGGACCTGAAGGTCCACCAGGACAGGCCTTTTTCGCCGGTGGTTTCGAAGGCATGGCTACGAATGGCACGAAGGGTGATAAAGGTGAAAAGGGTATGCGTGGTCGTCGCGGCAAACCGGGAACAGCTGGACCCATAGGAGCTCCGGGCAAACCAGGTCAAATTGGCGAAATGGGACATTCGGTAAGTTAAAAATTTCAAAGCCCTTATGCTTTTCTTCAACAACCTCTCTCTCTCCCTCTATTAACAAACTTTGGTTCTGGGAATTGAATCTCGTTTGATGAGGTTTTCAATTATATTCGAGTCAAATCATTTTTGCACTCAACTTTCGAACTACGGCAGTAAATATTGAAAACAGAAGTTATCAAAATATGTGCCACGGATTTCCATTTATTAACCGCAATAATTTTAGATTATATTTTTTTTAATTGCAATCACATAATTTTCAAACTTAACCTTCGAAATTTTGAATCTCTGATCTTGGGAATTTTCTACACCCTACCTTTACTCTTTGTTAATTTGTAGAATTATTTATTGTATCTGTTTTCATATTGCAATTATGTAATGCATATAGCTAAAGTTGCGTGTTACCGTGGCTCGACTGATAAAGGTGTTTTTACAATTGACTTTCTATAACAGATGAAAGGTATTAGAATTAGAATGCCTGGTAGAATAATTAATCGGTTTTTATTATTATGCAAAGAGCGGAAGAAAAACGAAAGTAATCTTCAAAGTCGATAGCCGCTGATGCAGTGTAAGGAATGGCCTTTAAGAAAAGCAATAATTGATGTTAAACGGGTACCAACAACACTCATTCGTAAAATAAAAAAAAATCTTTTGTGTGCGTAAGATACGTTAATAGGTTTATTTGATTATCCTCCAACACTGAAATCTTCACAGCAGTAATAATAAAATGTGAACTTGCGATCTTAACGCCTCTCATCATAAGAGAAAACATACTTGTTTAAAGAAATAAACTCAACTAAAGTTAGACATTAATTCGTACAAGAACTGATTTCTTCATTTTTGCTTTTTTTTTATTTGTGTTTTTTTTTTTTTTTTTTTTTAAATTTGACCAAGGGAATGATGTGCCCTGCACGTATAAAAGGGTGACGGTCAGAAAGTGCTGGGGGAAACGAGGAAGGAGCTAGCCTCAGCTTAGTGGGAATGTGACCAATCGGAAGGTATTATGTTTTTACCGACCGAGCACTCAATATATCTACAACCAAAGTAAACTTAACCGCACGGAGATTTGCACCCGTGATCGCTGACTTGTTAGTCATAATTCTTACGTACGCGACTACTCGTGCCAGTACGGTGCGAGTACAATATCCATTATTATTATCTTATTCATATGAATTCGTGAAAAATATTCATATGTATACATGTTTGTCCATGTATGGAAGGATCAACAAAGGCATTACTTGATGTTGTCAGCGTTATATTTCTTTTTTGCTTGCAATTTTTTAATGCATTTCACCCTGAAACTATCGCATTTATGTCGCGCCATGTTAATACAATAATAATGTTTATGGTACAAACCATCACCGTTATCTTCTCATTCTTTCAAAAAATCAAAAAGAAAAAAAAAAAAGGAAAAATTAAAAAATATTAAAAAAGACAAAAATAAATACACACAGAACTGAACACCGATGTGTAAATGTATTATACAGCAGAAAGAAGATTGTTTTCGTCGTTCATTATTGCGCTCAGAACGCCGATGATGATGAGGATTTTTTATTATAAAATCACAAAAAAACAAAAAAAAAAACGTGTCATTCCGTTGCTTTTACGAATTGCTTTTGTACGAATAAAAACAAGAAAAATGAGAACAAATTTTAACAGAAAATCATACACACACACACACATTAAACAAATAGAACAAAAAAGGCAAAATAACACAAAAATTGTACAAAAACATTAGTTAAGTAATATGAGTTGTCAACCTTGATGTCCATGTTGCAAATGTCCGCCTCACATTACTCCGCCTTCCTCTCACCGCTTCTGCCGTCGTTTGCTTTTTGTATATTTTTGTTCTTTTTTATTTAGTTTCTTTGGGTAATTTGTGCTGCTGGTATGTTCGGTAAAACTACACAAAAGGGGATGATGAAGTAAAAAACCGAAAAAAAAAAAACAAGAAAAAATCGTCTGTATTTAAATATGAAATAAGCAAGTTTGATAGCTAAGGGCAAAGTTGTGTTGAATGGTCGTTTTTTTTTTTTTTTTATTCGAATGCTTAGAATTTCAGCAACCATTTACTCTTGTTTTAGGTCAGTTGTTGTGTGCATTCACTGATGTTCGTATCTGGCTACTGAATGCATGCACAAGATTTTGGTATAATATCATCAGTAGCATCATATAATATATATTTTGCTTTGGTTTTATATAGCCATGCTACTTACACAGTCAGTCGTACAGCTTTGGCGGAGACTAAACGCTAGCCAACAATATATACATAAATGCACATACATATGGTCCTCTCGTTATTTTAATAGTTGTGGGATGGGGGATTGTTGGCCTGATCAGAGAGGTCTCCACACAAATTTGTTCAAACAAAAAACCAAGGCTTTTAAATGAATTTATAGAGTTTCATTTAACTTTGCTATACATTTAATGAATCAAATTTTTCATCTGTTTTTTTACAATTTAATATTTTTATTATAAAAATTTTGTTGCCTTTATTGTTGCAGGGACGCCCAGGTATTCCAGGTCCTAAAGGCGATATGGGATCGAAAGGGCAAAAAGGTGAACCAGGTGGACGTGAAGGTGTAAGTATTCTCCGTGTTATCCATCTCACAAATTTTAAGCAAAGAAAATGAGAACGAAAATAGATCTCAAACGAGTAAAAAAGCTACATTCGCATTTCGAGCAAGCTTGGACCACCACAACCATATATAATATGAGTAATGCGCAAAATCGGCAAAGCCCTCTGTTTAATGAGATCGTATCCTTCTGCGCAATATTATATGCCCAATCTTCGATCAATACTTGCTTTGGATTATTATTCATAATAATGCTTTGAATTTTTAATATTTACACGCTGGTGGATTTGTTACATTTAGCTAATGCTTGCGGCTCATAGAAGTATGTATATAGTTGAGATCGCATATATACATTCATTTTTAACACCGATGTATCGCCCTGTCAGTTTGGCTTTATGTCTGTCTACATTTCTCTTTTTTCTTTTTTTTTTTGACGTAGTGGCAGCGTACTACCAATTAATGGCCCTATGTCGGCGTTAAAAAACCCATCCTGCAACCGCTTTGACATTACCTTGAGGTAGGACCTCGTGGAATGTTGATCCTCACTAAATCATCCTACCTTCTCGTTCCCGCATACTGTGAGATGTTCGGATGTCACTTTCGTGTGGCTTTATGCCGAAGTATATCGTGCAAATAACTGGCACGTTTCATCCATCTCGCTTTGTCCATCAACCGAACCGCTAAGAGATTACGTGCCGTGACCTCTACTTCCAGAGACCTTGAAAACCAATTACTCAAACATGCCAAAGCTCACGTTCAGGATGTAGGATAGGGTAATATAACTTTCAGTGTACAAAGCTTTTGAACCCCTACTAATTTTCGTATCAGATATTTACATTGCACTACCTTCTCTGCCCAAATGGATGCGGTGTACATCATTTGCACGTAAGCTATGGTGCATATAAGTTTACATCTCGCCTGTTTTGGTCCATTGACGTTTGGCATAATTTTTGCAAAAAGTCGCTTTGATTGACAGTGCTTTATACGGAACCTACTCAACGCGTTCCGCAAATGTTATTTTCGTGTCTAATTGCACTGCCAGATATCTCAATTTAGACCTGAATTAAATGCAGTACCAGTCCACCTCTATTCTTGGCTTTTGTAGCACCCTTCTACCCGTCACCAATATGCTTTTAGTGTTTGCCACGGCAAGTTTCATTTTGAACTTATTTAGCCACCTATTTATTCGGCTTAAGCTATCATTAGCTACTATCTCTATTAGCGGAATTGATGCTAGTTGCATAATCAGGGCAATGTCATCCTTTTAACTTATCAATTTCGCTGCTTTTGGAAGCTCCATATTGAGCAGTCCGTCTGTTTATCTTACAATATATCTATCTGAGTTTGTGTCTGTCGGAGTGTGTATTCTTTTGAATATCTTTCTGTCTGGCTATCTGTCTGAACGTATGTCTATCCGTCTTCGATCTACACGTTTATCTTTCCGTCCGTCCTTCTGCCTGAATACCTTTATGTTTCCGTATGTCTCCCTGTCCCCCTGTGTGGCTGTCTATCTATCTGACTTCCTATTCTCTCTATTCTTCCTATTTCTATTTTCTACTCATCGATTTAAATAACCACTCTGACCGTTTTTATGTGAAAGAAAAACCTTGAGTTAAATTCTATTACCTGCTTTTATCTGCTACAATTTAATTTTCTGCTCGTCGTTGCCAGAAATACTCACAAGCAATATCATAAAGTGACCAACGTATAATTGTAAATTAATTTAGCGCTCCGTCCATTCGTCTGCCGACGATTAAAGCACTATCGACCGCAAAGAATCGGTTTCAAAAGCTGATACTCGTTGTATATGTTGTAAAAACTGCCCACAGTAAGAATGTGTCGGTTTGATGTCATGGATATTATTATTAAACTTCGGCACAAAGCTTATTTCTTCCTTTTTCGTTCTCATTAATTTATGCTCAAAAATCAGAGAAAGTCGTCTAATGTTTCCTAATTTTTTTCTATAATATATATCTCAGTGTTCCAAACAAAATGATAAATTTAATTTATTTTCATTAGTATAGTAATAGACACAAATAAGGACGTGTATAAGCCAAATATTGAAAAATCACGTGATTTTTCCTTTCCATTTTCACAATACTACTAAAAACAGTATATACGGCATCGTCAGAACTATGTCTACTTTGATTAATTTTAAGTTATGCCGACTAAATGCCTGCATTCAATACTTTTTTTGTTTTTATAATAATGAAACAGTAACAGTTGTATCAGTAAATGTTCAATATATGGGATAAGTTTTAAAATTGTTCGTGACCGTGAACCAAGTTCGTCTAAACAATTTCTTTTTCATAAATTTCTTATTAATTCCTTAAGCGCCTGCTCAATTCTGGCTGTAACGAAACTTATAATGAAATTATTATACCGTTATTGCATGACAATGGTCAGAAAGATGATAACAACATCAAGTAAAAAGAAACTCTTTAGCCATTTAAAATGAAAAAAAAAAAAAAAAAAAAAAAAATGAATTAAATAAGCGATGTTGATAAAAATTACTTCAAACCGTAAATTGCTTAAATATTTGAAATCTTCAAAAAATGAAAATATGCTCAATTGAGATTTTTTTTAACTCAAGTCTAGCGGAATGGATGACAGTTCTTCAAAGAAAACAAAAAACTTTTATTTCTTGCCCAGTAGACCACGAAAAATATCAAACGATGAAACCACAAGTATTTGTGTTTTTTTTTTTTTTCCACAATCATGGTTGTCATCATTCACCACTGTATGTCCGCGTACAGATAAAATTTGCTGACTGCTAATCTAAATTTATTTTCGTTTTCATTTCGGTACTTTTTCTCAAACGTACAGGTATACAAAGGTACATAGGTACTTACTTCTATAGTATGTAAATAAGCAAGCTTTGAGTTTCAAACCATCTCCTCTCACGTTATGAATGCCCGAAATACGATAAGAATAAATAAAGGAAAACGAAAAAATAAAATTAAAAAGCAAAAGAAAAAACTTGCCATTGGAATCAAGTTTGCAATGATGCAAATTGAAATGTTATGTTTAGATTTTTTATTTAATTTATTTATTTATTTATTTGTAAATGTTTACTGCCGTTTCCGTTTATAATTTGCTTTTCATATTGCGCGCAATGCAATCAACGTCAATAAGAAAAATATTTACTTAAAAATATATTTCAGGTTAATGATTGTATGTTTATTACTATACTCAAAGAGCTCTCAGTATTTTAATTCGAAGCGCCTCAATCGCAAATTATTACAATGTCAATAATAATCGTTTTTCCTCACTCGTTGCTTAAGACTAAGCCTTCAGATCCATGCTTACTTATTGCGCTCAATGCTGTCAACGTTAAACAGAAAAATATTTACTTAAAAATATAATTCAGATTTATGATTGCACGCATACTATACTCAGAGAACTCTCAGTATCTTAATTCCAAGCACCTCAATCGCAGATTATTATAACGTCAATAGTAATCACATTTCCTCTCTCCTCACTTATTTATTAAGATTAAACCATCAGGTCCATTCTTAAATAGGTCGTCGTTTGTATAAAAACATGTACCTATAATGAAAATTAATTAATGAAATTATAAATAGTGACGGTGTAAATAATGAACAAGGGACAACGGATAATGTCCATGTAAAAAGTAATGAATAACTAAATAAAACAAAAAGAGATCAAAACTTTGAAAAAAAACACTTAATAACTCACGACTACCGCACATAAAAAACAAAGAAAACGCCAATAAAGTAGTCCGCCTTTTTTTACATTATTCCGGGACCTGTTATGGAATTAATGGTGTCCATAATTCAGTCTCTCTATCCGTTTAATAATCATTCTCGGTCGCCGCAAATACTGAGGTAGCCACCGAGAACGTGGCTCGTTTAGGTGAAGTGTTGACATCTAGTGGAACTTAAACTTAAAACCCCATTAGAAATAAACCAAAAAGTATTTAAAAGAAAATATTGAAAGTAAGTTCTATGCATTTACTTTTAAAAAATTCGAATTTATTTCAATCATACCCGTTCCAAAGCTTAGTAATTAAAATATTCAACATATCTTTTGCCATCTATCGGGTACCGCTTGCTCTCACCTTTTGTGAAACTCTGATGTACTAAATATGATTGCATCGATCTGAAGGAGCCAAGTCTAAAGAATAATCCACATCTCAAACCAAGTTGAAGGTAATTTCCTTGGTTGTGTTTGTTGGGTGCAAACGGATGTTGTCATGAACCAAAGTCACTTTTCGACTTCTTGTACCCGTAAATGATCTTTCTTCCTGAAGCGTGCCATTTAATTTGTTTAATTGGTTTGACATTGTTGAGATGACCTCAAAATACTACGCATAGTAGTAGTTTCTTCGGTTTTGCAAGAGGTGTGAGCAGTTGTTGTTGAGACAACTCATGATTTTCTTTCTTTAGGAATATCGTAAAGGATGCATTTTTTGTCAACCGTTCGATAAAGAAAACATTTCTTTTATCGCGACTTAAGAAACATGAACCGAGTTCAGTTCAACGATTTTGTTCTTTTCGCTTACTTCATATCGACTCCGTTGTCCTAGGAAAAAATGGTGGATATTCAACAGCCGTCCTAAAACACAGGTATAGATATATTTCCATTTCCAGACGTTAGCGAATAGAATATTAGAAATTTGGACTAATTTGTATGAAGTTCTTTAATCTTCAACTTCATGCTTTAAGCAGTGAACGTTTTTCAAAAGCAAATTTTGCTTAAATGCATTTTTACTAAGTATTTCCTAAGTATTCAACATAGATAAAACTTTCTACCTTTAATTATCTGTCGCAGTCATTCGTTGATATCTGCTTAAAAATTCCCTTTGAACCATCAATTGACTCTAAAAAATAAATTTAAAGAAAAAAAATAGTTTCAAATCTTCTACCTGCAATAATATTTGTTTGCCATAGACATGCAACATGAAATGCTGGTAGATCTAAGCCTATGCATTAAGAAAATCATACACAGAACACACATAAAGTAACAAACACTTGGAAACGTTATGTATTGATTGTTGGGTATGCAATTGTACGCAGCGCTTTGCGCTTGGATGTGATTCAAACTGAACGACTAATAAAGCTTCTTCTTGTTGCTGCACATATGCAAGCGAACCAATTTTCTTGACTACGTTAGAGGCTTGCATTCAATCTAATTCACATATTAGATATTACATAGGTGCATTCATCTATGCACAGGTATATGAACTTGCCTAGATGCAGTTCATTGGCTGGGATTATGGCTTTATTGCCCCATCCATTACTTGTGCAATTCATAAGCTTATACATCTAAGAGCTGAACTCAATTGCAGCAAATGACAACTAATAACAAGAACAAATGAAGTATGAAAACTATAGTTCATAAATAAATACAATATGATGATGTGAATATAGTCGAGTCAACGATAAGCTTCTGTGAAAACAAACGAAACATTTTCTCAGAGCTAATCGAAACTTAATACTAAAAAAATGAAAAGAAAAGACACATGAGAAAAAGCTATCCTTTTTCTTCCCCTACAAGGGGCTTTTTTTTTATTCGAAAATAAGAACTTAATTTTTAGAGAAAGTAAGAGGACGCACTGTATTAGTATTCAGTGTTAAGAAATTGAAAATTAAAAAGAAAGTATAAAATAAGAGTTTCACCTGCATTGGCATTGTTTCGGCAACAGCTGTTTAGGCTTGACTGTATTCATCGGTTACGCATGCAACCATGCAAATAGTCGAACAATTATATTATAATTTGCGAATTGAACGACATACTCTAGAGAATTCTGGAGAATTGATTCACTTATTACACATATGTAAGCAAAGAGAATCTTAATTGTAATATGATATCAATATGTTTTAATTGCGCAATTTTATGTATATGTATTTTTACCGACAGGTTAAAGGTGATAAGGGGGACCGTGGCCAAGACGGTCGAGATGGTTTGCCAGGACCACCGGGCTTACCAGCACCAGCAGGCGAGGGAGTTCAATATATACCTATGCCAGGACCTCCGGGTCCGCCAGGACCCTCTGGCCAGCAAGGACCTCCTGGCCTACCAGGCCTATCAATATCAGGACCGAAAGGTGAACCAGGCATGGATTCTCGTTTCTATGGCGATACATCTTATTACGGCAGACCGGGTGAGTCGAGTTGCCGTTGAGAATAATTTTCTCAATCAATTTAATTTAAAGCTTGCGATCCTCTTAAAAACATTTTTATCTTAACCTAATTTCATTAACTTGTATTTCTCATCGTAATTAATTAACCATCCTGCATTGTATTAACCTACTATTGATGTGTACTTATATGTTTCATCATGTATATGCTGGATATAACCTCTGCCCATTTTGTTCGAAAACTCATCTTTAGATGAACTTAAAGCTTTACGTGAACTACAAGATTTAAGAGATCGCCCAGACAGTACTTCGGGTAAAAATGTTCTCTTTTTCTTTCTTCTTATTGTTATTAAGTTTATGTTTTCCACTTTGCACATTTTCCTATTCGATTCATGCAATACTTCAATTTGTAATTTCGTTCATTGTATTGTAAAATGCTTTTTACAACACAATACACCATTTTCGCTTTTTTTTCCAACTCTGCTGATGCCGTTTCCGTTGTCATTGCAATATATTTTTTTATACGCTTTAATTCACTCACGTTCCTAATTTATTTTTTTATTATTATGTGTAGTCTTTATAAAATGTTCTTTTATATTTAAGAAAAGAAAAAAAAAAGAAGAAAATTCTGCTATCAGTATCTGCGTATCGATGACAATTGCTTAGAAAAAGCAAAAGTTAAATTTTTTGAAAAATTCTAGGGGAGAAGACACTGTAACAGCTTAGCAAAGAGTGTTGTTTGACATTTTTATTTATTTATTTTTTTTTTTTTTAGTATGAAACGAACGGTAATAGAATAATACTATTCGACGAGATTATTAATTCAAAGAGTATTTAAAGAGTAGGAAAATATCGATTTAGGAGAAACATTAAAATATAGCAACGCTGCAACCTTTTTCTGGAGTCACTTCAACTTAACCAAGCCCGTGGCCTACGCGCTTTTTTTCTTTTGACACAAATTGGAATTATAAAAGAAAAGGAAAAGAAACTACCATTCAATCATTCATTCTATATATATGTGTGCACTACATATACATTGCTAATACGAACACTTAGACTTCAAGTCATATGGAGCCATCTAGATTTTTGAACTTGGCTGAACATATAAAATCATAGCTTTCTAATGAAAGTTTTATTTAAAAGAAAAAAAAAATTTATTTTCATAGTAAAAAGATCATGTTATTTTCTTTTTTACTTTTAAATACGCCATCTTTGCTGAAATTATCAACTTTCACATATACTTTCGTTTACGGAAACTCTTCTGGAAAGCGATCCACTTATGCCTCATGAAAAGCGTAATTTATTTTAGTGACTCAACAAACAACAACAACAAGAGCAAAAACAATACCTCTCTCTCTTTATAAACAGACGAACCGATTAGTACGTGCTGAGAGGTCGACTACTTTTGCCAGCAAATAAATTAAGTAAAAGAATATAAATTAAGTGCATTAAATTAAAAAAATAAATTAAAATGCAAAGAATGACAGATTAAATGAAATGCTCTGTAGGCTTGATTGTGTAGGAAGACGCTCACAAATAGGGCTTCAGTAAAGCTGAACATTATTTATATACTTCACAATATCTTTATTATCATTAACATGAGCATAAGCATAAACGAGACAGGAAACGAACTGTTGCCAAGAATCCATTATTATAATTGAATTAAAAATAAATGGTGTTTCAGCTCTCACCGTTCCTTATCAGTAAAAACAACGAACTTTACCATATTTCGCATTCTTCGTTTGTTACAAGTAAATTAATCAGAGATCACACAGATACATTGTATACAAGAAATAAATTGATTGAAAAATTTCCAAATTTTCTATCTATCTTTGGCACTTCGCGATGAACCCAAAGCCAAATAAAATGAACAAACGATACAACGTATTTCGTATCTTTAACTAACGTGCTATTCCGGTGCTCCGTTATTTATTATAGAAACAATAAATTGATATTAAATGATTAGCTGAGTGTTGAATGTCCTCCTAAAGCCGTACATATTATTTTTTATATTGTTTTCGATCAGTGTTGTTCTACCCCATAGATTTTGAAACTGTCCTTATTTTTTTCATTCTATGAGTTATTTTTTATTTATTTTTTATTTCATTTTTTGGCGCTATTTTTATGATTTCGTGTTCATTATCTCCTAGTATGTACTGATTTGCACGCACAGACGTATAACAATTATCGTTCACCATATGTATTATATGTGTGAATATACGAGGGACGACTATAAAATTTGGAAAAAATTTTCAAACTTTTGCAGCTATTTAAGTCTACATAATTTAAAAAATTTTCGAGCTGAGAAACTTACGATCGGCTAACTGTCTTCTCCACAATGCAAAAGCTAAAAGACCTTGAAAAACTTTAATTCCTAACCTTATATAGATTACCTATTATAATGATGTATATGAAAATTTATGAAATGTTTATAGTGTACAAAACTATTCGTCAGAGATCCCACATAGCATACATATTCCAGATCAGTGCTCATTATCAAGAAATTTGCTTGAAATGTCACGACCACCATAACCGCAAAAACTCTGTTTACAAAAACAGACTTGAACTTGAACTTAAAGTTTTTCATATAATTTGGATCAATAATCGTCGGAGTGCCTTAAAATTTTCACACATTCCGTCTGCCGGTTGGTATCATCGAAAAATCATATGAATTCGTCAATAGTGGTGACGTCTATATATCATTCTATGATATTATTGGATGATAAGTTACAGCGTGCGTTATCTATGATATGATATATGATCGATTGTCGATTGTATTTATTTGTGTTTATGCATCACCGCAGGATGAGGTATTACATTTTGTCAGAACGTTTGCGACGCCCATAAGAAAACTTCAGAGAGCGTACAAAGTATGTATATTCTTGATGCTTGATGAACCATGTTCGTCTGCCCGTCTGTCCGAATGTGAAATGTCTGTTTTAAACAAGCTCTTGACCGATTTAAAATATGGTAGAAACATTGGAAGTTCTCGTACATTGGTTGGTATTGAAAATGGGCCAAATCGGTCGAATTATTCATGTACACTATCACGTAAATTGAGGACACATGCGATTTCCAAAAGCAAAAAATAAAGAAAATTGATTTTTAGTCATTATTCGAATACTATAACAGACGAACCTACAAAACTGCAAATATATGTCGATGGGCGATGCTTAAGCATCCATATAACAATTGAAAAAATTGACCGCGCCTACCCAACATTAACACTTAATTTTTTTTAATACCTTTATAACGCATAGAAACAAGCTTCAAAGACCCATGAAGAATATAAATTCTTGGACAGTTTCAAATTACGAATGCACCTAAACATGTCGATCTGTTCGACTGTCCATCCATTCGTTTGCGCAACTGCGTAATACCTGTGCCGAACATCCTTCCATTCGGAAAAATGACGATATCGTCTAAAAATTGTGAAATAAAATTTTCAAAGGACACGCCTACAAAGCCCACGCACCTACGCGACAAAGACTTTTATTTTGAAAATAAAAAAAAAATAACCTCTCCCACTCCATATCAGAGAGCATGAGAATTTAGTTCTTCTACTTCTTTTTTGTCATTTTTAGGATAACGGTGATGAGTATAAAAGGTACGGTTACGACCGAACATAACTTTCTTATTTTACTCTTTTTTATAATAGCTTTGATCGTTTATTCTCGGTTTGTTCGAAGTTGTTGATATTTAATTTATCATTGACTGCTGACAAACTTAAATTGGTCGAGTGCGGATGCGTGTCCATTATCTTTTCCGACATTGTATTGTACGTCGGCGTAAAGCAACATCGAATTTTTACGTAAAATAAAAACATTTGAAAGGAACTACCGGAAGACTCGCCTTTACTCGCGTTGAAGCAACAACGTTGAATGTCCAACAGGACATATAATGATTGCTCCGTTTAATAATTTATTCTCCAAGATTGAAGCTCGCTTCGCTAAGCAAACTTTCTTTCGTTCATTTTCTGTTCTTTTTTTTTTTTTTTGATGTGACCAATCATTAAGAGGATGTTCCCTATTCGCGAAAGTGAGGAAAAGGATAAAATGAAGTAGCGGCGGATGCGTGTGTGTGTGTACAACCGACTGTGCACTCACTTCAACTGCGATCAAAGTAAACACCATCGAGCTGAGATTTGAATCCGCGGACAGTAGCTTGGTATTCGCGATTATTATCTATTCGGCTACTGATGCGGATAACACGCATTAGAGTTAAAACTCTCGACGCCCAAACGGACGAATGTTAAACAATATTAAAAATTCAGGGAATATTTTTGATCAATCCTCGTGGATACAATATTTTATTATTATTAAAGCGTAAACCGCAGCATGAAATGAAATATTTAAAATAAAATATATTTAACGAAAACGAACAAATAATAATAATAAAAACGCAAGAACTCGACAGTGGAGGCAACAACAACAATAGCATCCTTCTTTTTTTTTGTGCAAAGAACTCAACACAGAACTTATATTTTTACACTTCCGTTTCCGTTGTTGGTTTTGTTGCGCATACACAACAATTTACACACAATATTGTTGATAGCTTTATTGCTATTGCATTCATTCATTCATTTATGCACTGATTTCATTGTTGCATGTTTTCATTCCCCTTCCATTAATTCTCGTTTTTATTCTTTTTTTTCTTCGCTTTTCACATTTTTTAATATTTTTCCTTTGTTTATTCCATTTAACATTTCAGCACAAACAAAAAATCAAAAACGAAAAAAAAATTATTTTTTGATTATTTATTTTACACATAGAGTTCTTTTGTACCTACCCACATATTTACACCTTCTTGCTTTTGCATCATAATCTGTAACTTTCCTCTGAGTTAATTTAGTTTTTTACTTTTTTATCTCGTGCTAACATGTATTTTTAAAAATGTTACGAAAAATTAACTTTTACATTCTATTTCGAGCAGGACCACCTGGGCCCCCAGGTCCACCTGGACCGCCTAGTCACGGTAGAATGCCACAACATGATCGTGATGAAGAGGAAGAAGCGCCGTACTATTCGGCCTCTTCAACGTGGAATATGCGCATTGTTCCGGGCGCGGTTACATTTCCCAATATTGATGAAATGACTAAGGTACGTACGCGGCAGAGACCGCACTCTGACGACAAATCATAAACAATTGACTATATCATCATAGCAAGTGTGCATCTGGTATTTTCGCCAGTAATCCGCTTTCATTTTATTAAAACGGATTTTATTTTCTGTTCGTACCCGAATAATGCAAGCATATTAATTTTGACGATTCGAATACAACGATATCGTCTATTCCTATAAATATATCAACGTATATATATTCGAGCTTCTTTTCGTCTCCAATGGCTAAATGGCTAAAAGTGAGATTTTGCGTATTATGCAAAACTGACAATTGTAGAGAGACATAGGTAGATAAATAGGGATAGACAGGGCCCTTATTCGTTTACGGTAAACGAAAAGCTATAACTTACGAGCTATATTTTTGATTACCAACAGCGATGATCGGCTTAAAATGAATCCATATTCATGCACTCGCAATTGCGAAAGGGCATTCAAAATTCCCTTTAGCGTGAATTCACATTTCTCTTAATTTTATTTCGCTTTATACCTTAACATATGTCAACATTGTTTTTGAAGTACACTAAGTTTCTCATTGTGCCTGCCTACATTATATAGATTTTTGATCAGTTCTATGAAGTATGAAATTTCGAGCCGTAGCCTTAAGCATCCAAATGTATGATTGCTTCTATTGATGCCATTATTTAAATCTCAAATTAAAAAAAAAAAAATTCTATTCATTATGAACTGATATTATTGAAAAGTTTCGAAGCGAAGCCGCTTACAACTATATGATGGACATTTAAAATTCGTCTTATGCTAAATAAACGACCCTTGCCTCGAATTTTTTTTCATAAACGTATTTCTATTTTATTTATTTTTTTATTATTAACAGAAATCCGCTATGAATCCGCCTGGTACTTTGGCTTATATTACAGAAGAGGAAGCTCTGTTAGTACGAGTAAATAAAGGTTGGCAATATATTGCGGTAAGTATTAAAATATATATAGATATTTATATATTTATGTGATGGATGAAAGCATTTACGATAGAAAGATTACGTTTTTCTTTTTTTTTTCTTTTTTTTTTAAACAATTTTTCATAGAATAGCTTTTCTAAATGTATTGAACAAATTTTTCTTTTGTGTGATAAATTGCTGTTAGGTATTGAATACAGCGATATCGCCTATTCATATGAATATATATATTTATAAAAACTGGCAGTTCATTGAAATCAAAAGTCAAAATATAAAAGAAATACATATTTAAAAGAAAAAAAGTAAATTGTAAAAAAATGCCTTCCATTTAAAACTTTTAAAGTTGTTTAACAAGAAATTGATGATAGAAGAATGAAGAAAGAAATGGTATTAGACCAATAGAGGATGAAACTTAACAACAATAAGTGCAAATTAGTTAAAAAGAGAAGATGTGCATGTAAGAAGAACAAAAAGTACCGTAATATATCCGACAGGGCGAAGTTGTCATAATAAAATAAATATTTTTTTTAACCTCATATCTACGAAATTTTCCAAAAAGTCAACAATACTTAAGCCATCAAATTCAAATTGTAACTCAGAAAGCGACACTCGTTTATGTTAGGTTAGGGAAAAAGAAATCCATTATTTTATCAGTAGGTGGCTATAGTAGTCGATATCTTGTAAAGTATCAATCAAATAATTTCAGATTTATACAGGGTAGAGGTGCTGTGTTCGAATCGAACAATGGCAGGCCACAGATGGCTTTAGTGCTCGCTAGAAACTCCGGGCGCTTTTTTCGCAAGCGTTCACCATACAATCCGCAACTGCACAAGAATTTTTTAAATGCGAAATATCACCTTCTCAACGAGCATAAACCAAAAATTTTTTGATCGATACTTTAAGATATATATCACTGCACCCATCTACCAGTAAAATGATGGATTTACTTTCCACAATCCATTATATTACTGTGATCAAAGAAGAGAGTGAATTAGAAAATAAACAATGTTTATTTACGTTGGCTTAAAGGTGCTCCTCCTCCATCAATGTGCCAAAGATTTTTCTGATCCTCAAAACAATCAGAAAAGTCTTCATTTCGGCGGGCTTTAAATATTTTCTTTGATTTCGCTTGTATGTCAATCAATCAATCAATTAGAAACGGTGTCCCCGCAACACCGTATTGAATAGCTAGCAATTCAATGCACTGACATGAAACCCTGATTATATCACATAAATCCCCTATCCATATGAGCCTCCCAGTCGAATAATATTAACTTCATTTAAAATTCGATTGACCTAAAAGGGGAAAGATCAGTTCCGGAGAGAAAGATCGTTATTGATAGTTTGTTACAAGCGCCGCCATTGTGTCGCTGAGAAAGCCGTATAGTTCTACTAACGAACTTAATTGGTAGACAAATCTCCTTTACCTCTGTACAACAGTTCCCCTGCATGTACCTGTATATGTTAGTACTACAAAGCCCACATGACGTCGATACTCAAGGCTCTAGAGGGTTCTGGACACACTTTTATCAACTCTAAGCACCTGAGCCATTCGCTGCATGCGGTCGCGAGCCTCCAAGCAAGGTTTAAACGCTACCGGGCACACATGCGGGTTATTCTCTATGTGGTGCAGATATCGGCTGCAGTGAAGAATTTTTTGCACTGCTTTGATAGTTAATCGACAGATTTGAATCGTTGGCTGCTGAAAATAGCGGGTAGAATATCGAGAAAAGCAATACGAAAACACATCATGAAGTCCGTCCATCCTTCCATACGACAAAACCAATTTCTAACACGTAAAGTGCACTCAACTGCAAGTACTAGCCCATGCGGCTTACTTGCTAAGCTTGGCCCCTTCCGACTCCCACTTTTTTGCATTGATGGCTCACATATTTATTGAGTAACGTTTGCAACAAAAGGGTGAGATTTTTGAAGGCGTGGTATCCATAATTTTCCCTAAAAATGGGAAAAATGCGATGGAGCATGTGTGGAAAGAAAACTACTTTATATTCGAATTTTGCAGCGCTACATTCATGCAAAATATTATGTGATATGTTTTATGATATTTCTCAAATGTGAGCGTTCTAAGCTCCTCAATATTCCTAATTGACTTCAACAAGACTTACGATAACAAGTTTTAAGGTAACAATTTATTTGATGACAGATAGAAGGACATTTTCCGTAAGTTATAACGAAATTTAGCGTTTCTTTGCAAGATTGCATCAATTTATTATTTGGTCTGTACGTGTGTGTTTTGTGATTTCTGGCTTGACTCAAAATTATGTTGAGCAAATTTTTAATTTTCAAAAATCACTACACAAACAGTGAGAAGGACCATCATTGGTATAATCCGGAAAAATGAATTGACCGGAATATTAAATAGACGGACTGAAATGTGTGGTTTTGTCTTAACAATGTTTGCTTGCTAAGAATGTAATCGTGCATTAGTTAGATTGTTAAGTTTGCGCACGAGAAGAGTTAACAACGCGAGATTGCCATAGGTTTTTGTCTCTTTTTTTGTTGATGGTTTTCGTGGAGAAGCTGATGAGAAAGGAAAATATATATATATATATAAATGTAATGTGAAGTAAATAGTATTTATATTTGTGTAGTTTCTGGAAATATTTGATAAGGAAAAATTGCCTTCGAATTGAAGAAAAGAAATTAAACGATAAAAGAAGAGAAATCTAATCACAACAAAGAGCGTATGCGCAAGAAACCAAGAAAAGGGCATCTTCTGCTTATTCTATTCAACGTAATTTATGCGGAAAAAATACGGAAAATTCGTTTAAATAATCAGAAAAGCAAATAAAATGAAAAATACTAATACAATTGCGATATTTGTAGAAAAATTGTATATCCTGCGAATCTATGATAACACATGAATATAAGTGAGAATCATCACATCATTACCAACGATGAATAAGAAATCTATGTTGGCTTATAAGGAGGATCGCATGTTAACAACACCACAGTTAGAAAAAGAAAAAAAAACTTTCGGAAGGCAAATATCAATGTAATAATGCAAGTCTATTGGATCTTTGGCTACAACCATGGTTGGATTGTTTGGTCTCGAAAACCCCGTTACGGGACACTGCCCAGGCGGATAGACTTGTCTCCTTTGTGCTGTTGTGCCTGTTTGTCTAGATTCAATAGAACGAAAGCAAGCCCGACCAATAAATAAGTCTAGGCCGTTGGGTGAGCTTTTCGATCGTGGTTACGATTCCATATCTACTGTGTTTATTGCTTTATCGGCCGCTATCCTAATTGGTTATTCTTCTAGTGGTTTTGTGCTATTGGTTTCTTTGACTCTGCTCACTGATAAAATTATGTTTCGAGCACGTTGCGTTTTGGAAAAATTGACGTAATTGAAGCTCAATTAACGATCATTAATGTGCATTTAATATCAACGGTGTTTCGTCCGGAATTATGGTCAACAAAGCTAAAATATTTTGCTAAAGTGATAAACAATGAAAGACACTGTATGAATGGATTCACAGTGACTGACAGCAGCTTTTTATCGCCGTGTATACCGTTGACGACGGTGCTATTATCGGCATTGCTCAGAAATAGCCAAAGAATATCTTTGTGTAATAAGTCTGTTTATAATTTACAGCCTTTGGCTTGGTGGCAGCTAAAGTGACCAATAAATTAGTGATTGCTCATACGACCAAAGCCGTAGTGGAATATTTGGATTGGACGCTATTGGTTTCGAGTCTGTTGTTGCTTAATCAATATTTTAATTGCGTAGTGCCAGAAATATGATTACTCTGGTCCACACTAATTTGGAAGACGCGGTACTGTGCATAAGTCAGTTTGGAATTATGTGTTCAATAGCATGTAGATCTGTTTACTATATCTTACTCACCCTGCAGCTATCAACAGTTCTAGCGAGAAAAATGGCGCCACTTCTCATCCAAGGGCTTCTCGCCGAACAAATAGGAAACATTAACCTCCAATAATTATGGTCCGGCGTATTTTAGAGAGAATTCGGATCTTATAGAACCTTATTATTTCAATATAAGTAACTGTTTTCCCGAAACATGTAAGTCTGGCCCCCTACATTTGTCTTAATTGCAAAAGAAAAAAATAAATGAATAAAATGAACGGTATTTTAAAATATAGAAGAGGAAAATAGCTTAGAGAGGTCTCCCACAAACTCTCACAAACAAAAATCAATAGGCAGGATATCCGTTCGGTAGGTTAGGGTTTCCTCTGTCCGCATATTCGATAAAGGGCAAGTACGTGCAATTTCTTTAGGTTGTAACGCTCCTAAAAATGTCGGCGAAAAAAAAATATATAACCCCCCTACCATATCTCACGACTTAGGTAGCCCAGCTATGGCACGTGGGCCTCCATTCCTCTTATAGTGGCACTGCACGGTTGCCTTAACATTTGTTTGGATAATAGCTCTAGATACAAGAAAACATAGATAGAAATAAAATTGGAGTAATGGTGTCGTTACATGAAGCTAAATCTAATAGACACACATACGCCTGGTTACACCAGAAAGTAGCACACCAACATGTGGCCACAACACCAACGCAAGAACACATACTATGGTTACAGGACATATGAACGTTTCATGTAATACAGTAATGGACAAATAAATGAGAGACGGCGTCATGACTAAATGAACTCACAACATCGTCTTGTTGAAAAATTCATATAGATAAACATTTTTCTTTTTTTTCAGAGAATTACTTCTGACTTTTTAAAGTGTCAAAAATCCCTGTTTAAACATGGGATAGTACAAGTGTTAAAAAATTTGAAAAACTATTCTTAACTATCTATACCGAAATTCGCTTCCGGTCATTAACCAGAAGTAGAAGAAATGAATCTCCCATACACAATTCCCAATAACGTGAAATTCTGCAACTGCCTTATCGCGTGTTTTTAGGACATATTAAAAGACTTTAGTGTTTTCAACATCGTATCTTCACAAAGCACATCAATACAATATTATGGTGTATAGCCAGGAGGAAGAAAATTAATTTCGCAAAAACTCTTTTAACAGGACTTGTAGCGCGTATTTTTCAATATTCTTATTACAAATAAAACAAGAAACATTCCTTCTCTCTCTTCCTCCCACCCTTTCTCTCTCTCCCTCTCTCTCTCTCTCTCTCTGTCTCTCACTAACTCAACCCTAGGTGGTAAATAAAAAATTTACAATTTACACTTATCATTACCGACTTCCGTCACACAACAACAGTAACTCAAGAGCAGGTAATTTTTTAAGAAAATCAAATGAAGTTGAAAATTATTTTGAAACCAACAAAGTAAAGCTTGAAATTAAATGCACTGAAGCGTAAAAGCATTTTAAATGTAATTCACACATGCGAACCATGCCACCACATCTGCGTACATATGTTTTTTACACTCAGAGACATCCGAAAATGTGTTTATACAACATATTATTCTTAATCTCCAACAACCAATCACAAACGCTGTAACGCACCACATGCTAGTCGAATCAAAAGACAGTTAAATGAAATGAAAGAAATAAAAAAAAAAAAAGAAAAAAAAAAAAAAAAAAGGAATAAAATTACATTTAACTTCAGATAAAATAAATCAATATTTAATATAGAAATATTGGATAAATGGAGGAACATCAAAATGTATGTTCAAAAACACAGACATCCGCAGGAAAATAACTTTAGAAAGACATTCATGTTTATTTAATATATTAGAAAATATTGCAACATAAGCATGCATACATACATTATTCATTTAAGTGCATATCTGCTATATAGAGATGAATAGGAAATCTTGTTATGGTTAAGGACTTTGAAAAGAGCAAAGTAAATTTGAAGACAACTGCATATATGATGAGCTGCACGTTGTTCAACATACTTAACATTGCACGTCCCTCCCCATATATGTTCTTATATGCATATATATGTCTGTATGCATGTATGTGCATAAGTGGCAAATCCAAATATTATCTTTTGTGAAAATTGGCAGTTCCGCTTTCCTTTACTCAACAACTATTTACTTTAAATTTTATAAATGGCTGTGAACGGCGATGGTCTTCCAAAGGCCAACGAAAAAGTATGAAATAAAAAAAAACTTAGTGAACTTATTTTGAAAAAATCGAGAAAAAAAATATCAAATATACAATCATTAGCCTGAAAGCGTAAACTCCCCACTAACAACGCCAGCTAATGTTCTTCCAATGCATTTTCCATAGGCTCTTTTTATTTATTTATTATACGTACACAAGTATATATATATATATATATACATATCACTTATAATGGAAAAATTATTTATATGTGTATTAGTTATGTGAATAAAATCGCAATGATTCTTTTTAATATACGAAAACAGTCCCCAATAACCTAAAGAAAATAACTTTTGCAATAAATATGGAATGAGCACACACGCACACACACAACCTATTCAATATATATTCAATATCGATAAGCACTGCTGGCGGAAACGTTTTAATCACGTTAATCCGCTTTTTACATCTATTCACAAACTTGATTTCTAAATTTTCGCTTACCGCGTAAATGTAACGTAATTAAGCAATCAACAAAAGTCTAATCATTTTCCTCTAGTCAGAGTTAGTACATAAAGGAACTTGACGAGATATGTACATCCTCACCAATCTCACGCAATTATCAAAAAGACGAAGTAGAATTAAATTCATTTAGACTTTTGCATACATATCTTTTATTCAGGCAGCGTATATATGCGTTCAGCATATAGCTAAAATATATTCATATATATACATATATTCTTTTTTAATGGCATCGTATAACAAAAAATCAAAATAGTTTTTTTTTTTCAAATTCTCGCTAATGGAATAGACAGCTGATGTACAATAAATTTTTGAACATACGTTTGATATGAATAATGTGATACATGAACGAAGAGTGAAAGTAGTACATTAAAAATTTTAGGACAAACACGCAGATGCGTTATATAATATTTTATTTGCAAGAGAACAAATAAGCCAGTGAAAGGAGTGAAGTATATGGGGAAACTTGATACGAGAGAAAACTGCTTTGTTTTTCTTCCCTTACACATCCCGATAATTCATACCACTGTACCATTTCCGCATCCTTTGCGCAGACCAAGCTTCGGAGCGTTTTCTCCACAGCTTCGAAATATGATATCTCCGCACACGTTAAGGCAAGTTGGACAAAGCTCAATAACTTTTTCAAGCATTTGAACTGAAAACTACGTTTTCTAAATAATAACTTTAGTGCCACTAAAGAAATCACACAAAGCATCACAAAACATGGACTACGAACCTACATTCCATTCAAAACAACTTCGACTAAGCCAGAAGGCAAATGTTGATCTAACTGGCTTTGCAAAGATGCAATCATATCCAAAGAGGAAGCATTTACAGCTTGGCGTCTTAACTCAAACGATCAAATTAATCTGCGCGGTAAACTGTACTACAACGCAAAAAAGCTCTACAAGTACTCAAGTTCTTGCCGTACCAAAAAGCAGCAAGATCGTCGGGTCTTCCATGAAAAGAATTGGAAACTGATCCATTGCATCGATTCTGATTGTTCTCAAAAACAGCATCAAAACTGGTCGGGTGAAATATTGCTTCGAATTCTTATTTAGCACGCAGCAATTACCCACCGCCATCACTCGGAAGGATAACATATTCGATACTTAGATGATTCTTTGGAATGATAGCCGTTAAGACAGTTCCTCGGCAAAGTCGGCCAAGGCCAAAGACGGCATCTCGACCGTAGTTCTTCAAAAAAATGCGCGGTCATACTTGCTACACTATAATCAGAGCAATGGGGATCATAGTTAATTACCGTCTGAAGAACATATCTAGAATCCAAAGAAATAATTAGCGATAGACAACCGAAAATTTAGGATATATCGATCTACCGGTGACCTGTTGCCCGACCCTACCATTTAAAGCCAGATACTCTGTTAGGTGGAATTTTTTAAAAGATTTTAATCGAATGCATTTGTATTGCTATGTACTCATTAATCACATGCTAAAAGCAAATTAATTTTAATATTCCGTTTGCGTCTAAGATATTGTTAGATCTGTCGATCAACGAAAGTTAATATATATAATTAACATGCATAGATTCTTCTGATTACTTACAATCAATTCTTTTCTCTTCTCTTCGCTTGAATGTCAGAGTGAATTTATTCATACTCCCTATCGAAATTTTTTCGCTTCTCAAACTTGAAGAACTCCAAATTTGGCATTACTTGCTTCCCACGTGAAGAATGGTTGGAAAATTAACCGTTAAAACGAGAAACAGAAACAAAACAAAAGTTCGGCATTATCTAGATCCCAAAGGTTTTTGAAGAGGCGATTGTGAGAAAGCCCGACTACATTTTCGAAACGATATAATGTATTTGAAAACATTACCAGGTCAGCATTAGAGAGAACAGTGCAAAAGGCATGCAAAATGTTGAGCTTTTAAAATGCGCTGAATGTTGCAATATCTCGAGCATCGAATAATATGCAAGTGTTCACTAATCGTAATGTATGTGTTTCGCGGAAGCGGATATATATATATATATGTATATATATATGTGTAATTATGTTTATTGTGTTTTCGTGTTTAATCATTTTGAGCTTTACTTACTTCACTTATGATTGATTAGTAAGTAATAATAGTGAAGCTTTTAAAATTGTAGGTTCATTCTACTATGGCTTTCTGCCTTAATTTAAATTATCGTAAAATTAAATCGATGTCTCTCTCTTGCCGCTTGGACTATTTTAGTTAAGGATAAGATACAAATGTCAATAAATAGAAAACAGATATAAAAGATTAAAACGAATTTATTCGAAAAACAAGTGGAAGAAATTAACTGATTTTGCAAACATTATAAAGCAACTTAAAGAAGAAAAAGTGATATCTAGAATACTTTTCCAGCACTTGGTCTTCAATTTTTTTTTTTTTTTTTTTAACTTTGCCATTATTCTTTTTATTTATTTTTTATTATTTTCTTTTTTATTTTTGTCTTTTTTAACAATTCGAAGAGATAAAAAATTGCATGCATGTAATTGCACATATAAACATCATCGTGCTTTCCACCCCTCTATACTCATGTCTCATTTTTTTTTTTTTTTTTTTTTTTTTTTTTTTTTTTTTTTTTTTTTTTTTTCTTTTACCTAACACTTGAATAAACTCGTTCAGCTATATAAATGCTAGAGCTACTACATAATCGTAGTAGTGGTAGTAAATCTTCTCTTTGCCACGTCATATAAACCGTTATTAGTGTTGAGTGAAAAGTACAAGCAAAAGAAGCTGCTGATGCAGGAAAAACTTGAGTAAAAAATTGAATATTTATTTTACGAATTAACTTTGAGAAGCTAAATTGAATTCAAATCGATTGAGATTCTCCGTAAAAGGCGAACGAACACAGAAAATAAAATCACACACAAAATAAAATGAAATTTCCGTTGTAAGGAAAGAAAAAACATGAGCAATACGAGACGAAAAAAAAAAAAACTTTATCGTTATCCGCTTGCTATTGATAATGAAAATGGCCAAAAAAAATAAATAAATAAGTAGTGAACAGCAAGGAAAAGAACAAAATTTTGTTTATTCCTTATAATGTAATCATTGAAATGAAAGAACATTTCTTTCCTTTGAAGACACAGCAACGAGAACTGAAATACTGAGGGGAGGAATCTTTTTTATTGACATACAATCGAACTAAAAACTTAACATCGTACAGATGGCTAATAAGAATTTCTTAAAATTGATTTTAAACTTGATAAACTGTAATACAATTACGATTAAACGTCGAACATGTTTTCTAAAAATACGCGTGTCTACGAAAAATAAAAAATAAATAAATAAACTGAATTGCAGAAATCCATTATATTAAGCAAAAACATAAGATACGAAATCTGTTGTCGATTGTAGTCTTGTCAGTCTAATCAAATAAAACGGATTCTTTCACCCATTTACATTTGAACCATACCACCAACCAAACATTTCAAAGCTGTATCCGCTATAATTTATGTATCGGTCTCCCCTGTAGAATATGGTTAATTAGTTCCATAGTATGCCAAAACCGTGTTTTGTGTAAAATCTTATGACAGCTCAAAAACCCCTTCTCAATATACATGTCCGCATGAGTAGCCAAATGGATAAGAATGGTGCCTAGCAGGTTATTCTTCGTTTACTTTTGTCGTAGCTGTAGTGCGGGCATAGCACTTAACTATTAGACAACCTCCGCACATCGCTCTCTCTCTCTTCGCTTACTTCTTTCTGACCATCACCTCGATACATGGATAGCATACCAACAAACAAAAAAAATATATATATATATATATATACATAAATAAATGAGTAAGTAAGTTAACTTGAAGTTTTCATGAAAAAAAATATTCAATCTTATGATGAACCACAAATAGTTTGAAATTATATTAAAAAAAATAATAATAACCATTGCACAATTACTTTTTAACAGAAATTATAGCCAATCTTTTTATTTTTTTTTTCTCAAAGTTCGTTGAAACTCCTCTTATAAAATAACCATCGAACTACATACTCGATTTTTTGAAATCGTGTTATGTTAAAACCGTGTAAAATATGTTGTGCCGTATTTATAGGGATCCTGTTAGACAATTACTACGTTGCACGAGGAATGCCTGTATATGCAGATCACCGATAACGAAATTCTACAAAAAGTTTTGCCAACTTTTAAGTAATTGCAAGTATATTTGCTCGTGGATAAGGCCAGGGTTTAGATGTGGGCTTAGAATTACATTTCCTATTTTTACAACCATTTGCCAGCCACCAACAGACGATAGTAGGACTGACAGACATTTCCAGACGTTAGATTAATCAAAATTATCTTAAGATCAGGTCTTAAGTGCACTTTGAAAACAAGGCGATAGAATTGCATTTTGTGACTCGTCATGCCTTATGCTGAATTTGTTGACAGGAAGTATATTATGCGTTGTAGATCATTTTGCTTGCATCGCTTAGAAATACAAATCAGAAACTCTAACCAATAAATACAAACATTCTTGGTTATTTTGTCGCTCTATCTGTCCATCATTATTTGTTATAAGGTTTCTGATCGATGATGGCTTTATTGATGAGAGAAAAGATTTTTTTATACTACGGCAAGCAAAACGCTCTGATAAAAAAATCATAGTATACATGCATGGAGAAAACATCAAAACTAAAATTATAATAAATGTTTCCACCTTACATTCTTCAATAGCTATTGAAAGCCACCACGATTGATATCGAAAGCTCATAAATGATGTTTAAAAATAGCCACCACTTCATCGGACTGAAAATTGGTCAAACATTGTTGTAATTGGCTGACAAAATACATCAACAATGAAAAAAAGATGCCGTTCTTATACGTTTTGCTTAATCGGTAGAAATTGAGTAGACCAGTACACACTATCTTAACTGCATATGTGCATATCCCTCGTTAAGGCATAAATAGCCGAGACAAGAAAAAAGCAAACGAATCATTTCAACTTTCATACTCTGTAAGCGTCCGTTAGTTGTCGTTTCAATCTTAACATGGCGCACGGACTTTCATATACTGTTTATATGAATTAATTCAATGGCTGGGGCTTATTAAAAATATCTAAACTTTATAAGACCATTTTGCCGTCGTGCTATCCGGTTATTTCCCACGAATAGTGATTTTTTAATTAGCGACTTTTTACCATTAAATGGAAAAAACGTAGCAGTCACATTTGGCAATATTTTCTCTAAACCTTATCAACACTCTATTTAGTCATATCGTAGCATATTTAATTTTCCATAAATTTTTAATTTTTTCCATGATTTTCTTCCATAAATAATTAAATTTTCATACTGTTCTCGTCGTCAATCACGCTTCTGAACTATCTTAAAACATTATTAAGACGTTTATTGTTTTCCTGCCTTTTGTTTTTTGTCCTTGCCTTTTCCTTTTTCTTTCTTTCTTTTGCATTCACTTGCCCGATTTTCTGTAATTCTTAATTACACATATTATTAACTACTTCAACTGTTATCTTTCTCTCTATGTCTTTCTCTTTTTCTCGCTTTCTATTTACATATATTTTATATATATATATATATGTATATATATATATAAATATATATATATGTATATATATATATATATATATAT